>OY282504.1:33584859-34195541 GCA_958295605.1 Ajuga chamaepitys
AAGAAAAGAGGGTTTCTTTAACAAATAAAAGAAATGGATTCAAAAATAAAATAAATATCCTTAGGCACATATGGTCCTCAAATATTTCCTTTTTTGTTCTTCATAAAAAACTCAAATATTATTTGTAAAAAAAGAAACTAAAAAATAATTAATATTTACTATTTGTGAACAATTGTAATATTGTAAGAAAGATAAATATGAGATTTCTTCTCAAAATAAATTTTAGGTTTAAAAAAAAAAGAAAATTAATTAATATTTTAAATTTTTTAGTAAATAAGTATTTATAAGAAAATAAATATTCGTATACTTTCTATTTTTATCTCATACCCTATGTTATAACTTAACTCATATTACATAAATAAATCTAATCTAAATAATCGACAAATAATTGTATTTTTCAATATAATTTATTTTAAAATATGTAATGAAAATATCAAACTAAAGGCTATGAGAAATGTCAAACTAAAGGCCATGAAAAATATTAATTTATTTGCTATATTTTACACTAAAAAATGAAAAAATGACCGAAAATTATTTCCTTTTATTTATTTATTTATTTTCAGTTGTATTATAAAGTGTATCAATTCAAAGTTGTCACTTATAATTTTTTAATGTTCCAAATTGCCAACAAAATTTAAATTTGAAACTAATTTTTGGAAGATTTTACCATATATATACAAATCTTTACATATATATATATATATATATATACATGTTGTTATGTTAGTTATGATTTAAAAGTACCATTTTTAGGAAGTAAAATGAGAGAAAAATATATCTCGTTTTCTTTTACAGATGATTCTCTTTTATTATATATTAATAATGACGGCGACTATTGCCACCACAAAAAATTCTTTATACACCACATTTTATATGTACACCACACACATAATATTTAAATTCTTATAATTTCTTTACACACCACACAAATATCCAATTTTAACCTTCTTCTAAAAAGAAAAAAGAAAAAAAAAAAAGAAAGGGAAAGAAAAGAAAAGAAAATTTCAACTTTTGAAAAGAAATTCAAAACTTATTCCCCTCAATCTAAATTTCAATGTACTCGAATCAGAAAATTTCCTTTGAGTGGTAGCAGGAAATCGGGATGAAGCAATGTAAACTAAAGGAAGAAAAGATGTGTCACCTGGACCATCATCAGATTTAAGAGTGAAATTATATGTATTGAATTCAAGAATGGGATTATCTGGTTCTGAAGATTGATTCTTGTTATATGAAATATCATTAGATTTTGGAATATAATTGTCTAAAGTTCGAAGATAAAAGGGAGTTTATTGATATCAATGAAATATCTGAGAGAAAAAGATCCATAAAGCAACAAAAACAAGAAAATGAATGAGATGCAGGGGATACAGTTAATTGGTCCAATTCAGGATTTGGAAGATGATAGGGTTGCACTAGATAAAGCTATAGAGATTTAGTCTGCTTCTTCTTTATCTGTTTTTTCTTTTCTTTTTTACGTGAAGTAATGAAGAAGAACAAAAATAGTGGGTGAATTAGTTGTCCAATTATTTTACATATTTTATGAAAAAGGATAAGTTGGTCAATTAACTCAGGGTTCTTTTTGTCTAAAAGATAAATGTGGTGCATAAAGAATTTTTCGTGGTGGCAATAGCCGCCACCATTAATAATATATTTTGGAAAAGGTATAAAGATTTCCTAAAAGAATATGGTGTGATTAATGAGCAGATAGACAGTGTAATTGATTGAGTAAGTAAGGAGAATATGTGAATTCTAAAACATCAAAACCATTAATTATCTGGTTTCATGCTTCCTATACACCGTTGTATCCTTAGTAATTCTTATGCTACGTTGCCAGCCTATCAATGGATCTTAGTATATTGTCCAATTATCAATCCTTAGTAAATACATATCCACCTTCCCTACGCACCCTACATTAATAAAACGAAAAATAAAAAAAAATTATATGTTTGACTACGGCATTACTTTTGGGTCTGTTCCCACTTCGTTGGATGGATATAAAAATGAAGGGATTTTGTTACACAAGTTCCAAGTCTATAAATTTCAGATTTGCAAGCTTCTTGATTATTAATTATTCCAGCACCTAACATTTTAAATTATTAATTGTTCAACCCAAAAACTATATAATAAAACTCAGTACGTGTGCGCCGCTAGCTGTGATTTCACAATCAACTATCGAAACATTTCTTTAAACGGAAATTTCATTTATCGTTTGGTTGAATTAGTCTGCACTAATTGATAAAGAAAATGTGAACACCTATCTCACAAAGTACAATCCAAACTACAGACTTAGTGTCCCTTATATCCATTAAGACAGATTAGCACACAACAACCTCATCCACATACACCAAAACGACACTACTTGAGTCCCCAAAACTCTTGGTCTGGAATCAATAGGTCCACTAATGCAGGAAAGCGTATAGTCGACAATGAATAACGGTGAACCAAAGTGTGTCTCCGTTGATACTACGTATACTACGAAATAAACACACAAGGGAAATAAACCCTAATATTTTATCACAAAAGCTATCCCCTAGAAAAACAAATAAGGAACCTATTTATACTAGGTTTAAAGTTTCAGCAAATCACAATATCAGAAATAAAGCTCATAAATAAATAAACGTATAAATAAGGCCCAAGACAATTAATTGAACATGCGAACTTGGGCTTTATCAATCAAAAGACGATCATGCTTGTCGAGAAATAACAATGCGGCTTCATCTCCATCATTCTTCCCTACCTCGGAACGATTCGCCCTCGAATCGGGATCGACTTCATCTCCATCGGAATTATCACCAGAAAAAGGGACCAAATGCTTCACGTTAACCACATCCGAAGTGCGTATATGGCTTGGCAGGCGTAGACGATAGGCATTGGGGTTGATTTTTTCCACAATCTCAAGAGGACCAATTTTGCGCGACGACAACTTATTGTACTCGTGAGCGGGAAATCGATCTTTTGTGAGCACCGCCCACACATAATCCCCGACCGCAAATTGCATATCGCGACGGTGAACATCAACTGCTGATTTATATCGAGCATTGGTAGCTTCTAGGCGCACCTTAGTTACCTCATGAATCTGCTGCAGGTTGGCCATCAAATCCTCGACGCGAGTGTCGAGCGGGCGAACAACGGGTAAGGTCAATAGATCCATCGGGGCCCGCGGAAGAATTGAATAAACAACCTGAAAAAAGGCAGAAACCATGACTCCGATTAGTGGCCAGATTATGGGAGAATTCAGCCTGGGGTAATTTAGCATCCCATATTTTGATGTTGTCACCGACAAGATAACGGAGTAGACTGCCAAGCGACCGGTTAACGACCTCTGTCTGCTCGTCAATTTGCGAGTGGTACGCACTACTAAAATGCAACTTGGTTTTCGGCCATGCGCCACGGAGAACGCCAGAAATGACTGAGGAAACGAGTGTCCCTATCCGATACAATGGAAAGAGGAAGGCCATGCAGACGATATATTTATTTGAAGAACAACCGAGCAACATGAACAGCATCAACGGTGCGTTTGCATGGCACAAAATGCACCATTTTAGAGAATCGGTCGACAACGAAGAATATGGAATTGTTGCCATGCTATCGAGCACGAAATCCATGCTTAGCGCCATCCACGGGCACGAGGGGACGGGTAAAGGGAGGTACAGGCCCGCGTTGGAGGCGGTGCCTTTGGATACGTGGCATACGCGACAATGGGAAACATATCGAGCCATTTCTTTACGGGCTGTCGGCCAATAATAGCAGCGAAGAAGCATCTCGATAGAACGGTCGCGACTGGGACGGCCCACGGGATGAACGTCAACAATAAGCAAAGCACGGAGGCTGCATGTGGGCACGCAAAGTCGGACGTCTTGAAAGAGAAAACCATTAACCATAGAATAAGGAGGAGCAGGACCTGTTTTCAACTTTTCCACAATCTGCCCAAAGAAATAATCCGATGCATATAACTTTGAAAACTCATTAAAGCCTGAGACATATATTCGCATATCAGCAAGCAAATTGTGGCGACGACTCAATACGTCCGCTACACGATTAGAGGAATAAGCAGAGCAGGGACCGCAGGCGGACTTAAGCTCTCTCGAACATGGCCCTTGCGTAATAATTCCTCCACCTATCGTCTGAGTTCTTCATGCTCTGCCGGACTCATTCGATAATGGGGACGGTTTGGTAACGACGCACCCGAAATGAGATCAATGTGGTGTTGGATCTTACGAAGAGGTGGCACAGTGGGAAAAAGCTCATCAGGAAACACATCAAGAAATTCATGTATAAGAGGCTGCACTTCAGGAGGTGCTTGAGTATCAGTAGAGATGTCATGTGCCAGAAGGACAAACACATTATCAGAAGATGCCATTGCATGAAGAAAAGCCTTGTGAGAGAGCAACAAGACTGATTTTTCCTGAATTGGTAGAGGAGTTTTAGGAACCGACGGTAGGAGCTTAAATGAACACCCTCGAAAGCAAAGCTATAAGAATTTTGCTTGCCATTATGCATAACGTTGCAATCGAATTGCCATGGACGGCCCAATAATAGGTGACAGACGTCCATAGAGACGACGTCACACCAAACAATATCTGCATAATTCACGCCAATAGAAAATGATACCAAGATGCGTTTATCCAAAAAAATATTATTAGTGCGCTCAAGCCAAGCCAAATTATACGGGTGAGGATATACTTCAGAAATTACTGACAATTTATTAACAGCAGATGAGGCAATAATGTTTTCGCAAGAGCCAAAGTCGATAATGAAACGATATACCTTCCCGTTAGTGGTGCATGTCGAGGTAAAAATGTTGTTACGCTACAAATTGTCAGCGGGTTGTTTCGGCGTCAAACAAGTCCGACGAAGGACCAAAGAAGGTCTTGTGTCTCTGTGCAATACCTCTATCGAGCGAGGAGGGTCGAGCTCCTCATCAAATATGGGAGGGTAAGTGGAATCACCCTCGTCTTCTACCATATCGTCCAACAATAAGCCACGTGCACCATGGCGAGGACAATTTGCATGAAGGTGTCCCGTTTCGCCACACGAGAAGCACTGACCCGGTCTAGCAAATGTACCTGAGGGAATAGTACCACTGGGGTGAGTATGTGAAGGTGTAGGCGGGGGTTCGTCTGCAGGACGGAGCGAAGATGGAGGCAATTGTGTAGCGGAAGGGCGTGTCCAGGCTGGAATAAACGGACCACTGGGTCAGCGTGCCATCTACTGTTCCAGGAAGATTGCTCGTTGGTGGGCCTCCGAGATAGAAACAGGATTGAACATATTTAGCACATCTTGAAATGGAAGACGTAATCCACCAATGTAACGGGCTACTAACTGATCGACGGATTCATTCAAATCAATTCGTGCAAGCAATCGGTAAAATTCTTCCGTGTAGTTTTCTATCGAGCGCGAGCCCTGTCAAAATTTTTGCAACCGTTGATATAAGGATCGGGAATAGTTAAAAAGAAGAATTCAACGCGCAACTTTTTAACAAATTTTTCCCACGTGTCTATTTTGCGTTTACCCATGCGGCGGCATGTGGTCTTCAATTGGGACCACCATGCTGCTGCGTGGCCACGAAAGCGGGTACAGACCAAAGGTACCCACCGATCAGCCGGCACATCCTTGTAATCAAGAACTTCCTTGACCGCAACTAACCAATCCAAAAAAGCATCAGGGTCCATGGCGTCTGCGAATTCAGGAAGATCCACCTTCAGACCAGTCTCCCAAAGATGGCCATCGTCGGTGTGACGCGGTTGGCGCGGATTAAGTTGGGCAAACGGGGTGTCCATAGTAACTCTGTCATCAAACAAAGCCTGGTGCTCCTGGTCTCTTGGGGGATCCGGATGGCCTGCCCCGCCCATAGTGAGGTTGGCGAGTTGTTGTAACATTTCACCCTGACGGGTGAGTTGTTGCGATAGTTGATCCAGTCGTTGTTCAAAGCGAGCATTTTCCGGCTCAAGAGGTTGACGACGAGGCGACATCGTGAGGATCGTATGCCGGATCGTGATACCAACTGATGCAGGAAAGCGTGTAATCGACAATGGATAACGGTGAATCAAAGTGTGTCTCCGTTGATAGTACGTATACTACGGAATGAACACACAAGCGAAATAAACCCTAATATTTTATCACAAAAGCTATCCCCTAGAAAATTGAACATGCGAACTTGGGCTTTATCAATCAAAAGACGATCATGCTTGTCGAGAAATAACAATGCGGCTTCATCTCCATCATCCACCGATCTAAAAAGTTGTATTTTTAACTGAAAATTTGCAAAATAAATTTCTTTTTTTAATGTATGATTTGACATCGACTCTCATATGAGACCTGCTGCTGAAATATATCCACCAGCGTAAGAAAATCAACTTTTCTTCTTATGATTGTAGATTAAGATCAAATCATCAATAATCTTAATGTTTTGTTGAGGAAAAGTTACCAACAAAATTGAGTTTTCATTGTCGAGTTTCTAGTTTTTAGGTTCCATATTAGAAAAAAAGAAATTTATATTTCAAATAGAAATGTAATAGCTAGGAATGAACTTGTTCGAACTTTTATTTGATTCTTTATCTTTTTTCTTTTTCAAATTAAGTTGAAATTAATATCGGAGACATATCTCATAAGCATAATTGAGCCATCTCAACTTATAAGTATGGAAAATACCTTTTAATAGATATTTCTATATCTTTTATAAGTGTAAATAATACAAATAAAATACCTCAATCAAGCCATATAAACAGTCCTTTATTACAGGTGGGCAATTTGTTGAAGTATAACATTATAAAAACAATAAATTCTCATTTTACACGACTTCTTTTATTTGTTAATTATTCAATAATATATATTTATTTGTAAAATTAAAATTTTTCTGTTTTTATTTTTACTAATAAATGAGAGATTAACTTTTGAAATCAAACTTTCTTTTATAATAGGAAATACTTTTAAAATAGGGTTATTTTTATAGAATAGAGGGAGTAGCTCAAGGTCTTTGTCCTGAGCTAATTACTAAGCCGGATATCATAAAGTTTGAATTTGTTTCATTCATTTATTTTAGGGGGTATTTGTGCTTGAATGTAGTGGGATGTGGCATATAAACTGTGGCACATCTTCTGATGATACGTCTACTTAAATAGTGAAAAAAATGTTTTTGTTTAAGAAATGTGCAGACACTACAAGAAAAAAGGTCTTTCGAGACCACAAAAAATGGTTTTAAATAATGAGCATTTATCACAACTTAAGTGAAGTGGTCTCAAATAATGAGTATTTGTCACAACTTGTAAAGTGATGTTTGCTTGGGGCTGGGGTGGCTGGGCTGGGGGAAGTGGCTGGAGTTAATGGCTTGGGATGTTAAAGAGTGATGTTTGGTTGGGTGGGAAATTTTATTATTAATTGTGAAATGTGATGTAATATGAGTAAGAGGTAGTTATTAATGATTGGGAGAATAATTAAAATAATTTTTTGATTTGTGATTGATGTCCCCCCACCAAACCCTAATATCGTGGCTTGGCCAAACAAACATCACTTGGGGTTGGCCAAACTGATTATGGGTTTGGCAAACCCCAAGCCAACATCCCCTAAGTATTTGTCACAATTTTATTGTCGTCTCAATAACTCGGACGCAAATAATATATTTGTAACCACAAAAGTAGTCTCAAATGCATCTCAAATATTTTTTGCAACAATTAGTTGTCTCTAAAAGTAGTCTTGAAATGGTCTCAAATAATTTGTAGAGAGATTACTGACAACAAGTGGTCACAAATAACTTATTATTAGTGACCACAATTGTGGTGTCAAAAAGTATTATACAAAAGACCTCTTTTGTTGTAGTGAGGGTGGGATGTGTACTGAAAATGTCACATCAGTAGGTTTTAATATGGTTAATAGTTTTAAAATATTATGATAGGTGATGTGGATAATGATTAGTTGATTGAGGAATGACTAAAAGGTGTATTGAGAATTGTTGTTTGTCCAACCCTCTTTTATTTTTATTTATTTCTATTTGATTTTTGAATTGCGTTGTATCAAATATCAAAATTGGCTTCTGCTTGATTGGATTCTGTCGAGTGAATCCTATCAGAATAGGGTTTAGAAACTTTTGATTATTTGAACTCACCAACTAGTTATGAAATTGCATTGACAACCTCTACTCTTGTCCTAGCTCGTCGGAGAGCTAGATTTGCCTCAATTATTTGTCTCTTTCCTTCATCTTTTCTTAAATTAGCTTCTGCTATTTTAAGAGTTTGCTGAGCTTCTTGTGGATCAATATCACTACCCGGTTAATAGAAGTTGAAGTTGGTTGATAAAAAAATGATTGATGAATTATGATAAAGTATGTTGATGTGAAATAACTTTATGGGGAGGGGGAGCGGGGGATGTGAGTGAATGAGCCTCATCTCCCTGTAACGAATTTTTTTACAGATAGGTCATCTTACATCAAGAGCACAATAGTATTACTGTGCACCATAAACCCTAAAAAAAAATCGAAAACGAAAACCCTAAAACCCTAAAACACTAAAAAACCCTAAACCCTAAAAAAAACCAAAAACGAAAACCCTAAACCCCAAAACACTAAAAAACACTAAACCCTAGAAACCTTGAACCCTAAAAAACTCGAAAAAACTCTAAAAATCCCTAAAACGCCGAAAAACCGTGAAAACCCCTAAAACCTAAAACCCTAAAAACTCCTAAACCCAAAAAACCCCTAAATTCCCCCAAGTGCACAATAAGACTATGGTGTACTTGATGCACGGAAGTTGTTGCCTTTATTTTAACATGTCTTATTATTAAACAAGATTTAATGAGCTGGCTCCGAATAACTAAACAGAAAAAAGGACTTGGCTTGTTTACAATCTTATATATTTATTTAACTTCTACGATGTAAAGTTAAAAGCATGGATGCACAAGGCGGTCTAGGTGGCCACCTAGGCGCCGCCAATCCGTTTCGTTTTTGCTCAAACCGCCTTCTTTAAGCGTTTTTGGGTTTAGGCGATCCTATTTTTTATTTTTTGATTTTTTAATATTATTTTTTTTTATTAAAAACACCGTCGTTTTTTGAACTTGAAGCAGATGATTAAATTAAAAAGATAAAACTTCAGCGTTAAAATGTTTACTCTCCTCATTTCATGATAGAAAAAATGAAACAAAAGCTAAAATCATCTCCCCCACAATTCAAGTTCCTCCGTCGCCCTTTCTTTTCATTCCATCTTGTATAATTAATTAACTATATGAACATTTGTAGTGAAATTTAGTCCACTATAAGTATAAACCTTTAAATTAGACATGTAAAAATTAAATTTGGAAAAAAAGGAGGAATTCTCTAGGCGTCGCCTGGGCAGACTAGGCACTAGGCGGCCCCAAACCGTTCCGCCTTCGTTTTCCACTTTTTGCAACCATGGTTAAAAGTAATATGTTTTTCTAAGCTCAGTATAATTATGGTCATTCTGGCAACTAGTATGATTTTAACATTTTTGGAATAGATATATATAATTTTATTTGACCTAGCTATTTTCCCTTCTTACACATATACCACAATATAATTTTGTAATTAGATCGCATCACTCTTAGTCGGTTAAGGAGTTTAGACCATTTATGACTCCTAATTCTCCTATGTACTAGAAAAACTTGTTAAACATGTATTTTAATTTTGGTCACGGTATATTTTGTCAAATAGCACTGAGTGTGTTTGCAACGAAATTAATAATTTTAGCATGACATAATATTGACGGGATTAACTAGCTAAGGTGATATAGACCGCAATTCCCTTTTCAATTAGATAACCAAAGTTGGTGATTTTGATGATGATTAATTTAGAAACTATTTTCCAATCAATGCACAAAGAGGACTTCCAATACAACTTATAATAAATAAACCTCTTCAAACGGCACCATATATAATTCATTTTGAATAAAAAATTAAAGTAGGTAGTAAGGAAATATAATTTCATGCACTTTTTGTTCTTCTAAGTATTAGTAGGAACTACGAAACTTCTAACGCCAACATAATTCCAATTTATATTTCTTTGTTAAAAAGAAATAAATATTACTTCCTTTTTTGGGCATAAGAAGTTAGTTTGTGATTAAAATATCGGTTATATATGTGGTTCACAAAACGTGTGCTATGGAATTACTCGGTTCTTTCTTATTATGTATATGTATATGTATATGTTGGAATAAATTAATTAATAGATCGGTGTAAATGAATAGCTACCAAAATAAACTGGAAGGACTAGTATTCAATTCAATTATCATTAGCTGAATTCGATTTATAAAATTTGTTATTGTAAATTACATATATCGTTATAGGATTAATTATTATATATGTCCTACCGAATTAATTAATCTTGTATAAGGAAAAGAAGATTTATAGGATACATTCGTAATGTACTTTAAAAATCTGTATTTCTCTCATGCTTCAAAGTTCTAAGAGTAACTCCAACCCTGCTCTAGGATTGCTCACTTTTCTGTGTTCCAGCCCGGCTTCAAACTCAGCGCCAGCCCACGATGGTGAACAGTTTGGCGCTGCCACCAATGCCAATTGGTGACCCACTCACCCTACTTCATATATATATATATATATATATATATATATATATATATATATATATATATATATATATATATATATATATATATATTCTCTATATATATCAATTATATGTGTTTTTTATTTTTATTGTTATATGAATATAAATATATGTACATATCATATTTTACGAGTGAAATAAATTAGTTTCATTTAACTATAAACTTTGTCCTTGATAAAATTGTTTAATTTTTTATATCATTAATTTAGTTAAAAAATTTATGAAATAATAAACGATTATAAAATAATACAAAACAATATATTGATAAGATTATACAATTTTATATACTTTTCATTTTATTATTATGAAAAAGTTTATTTTAAAATCATGAAAAAAATAGAGTTGATCATAAAAAAATAATACAAAAAAGAATGATTAAATAAGAATATTCCATGATTTGCGAAATGTAAAGCAGAAAATTGGAGATAAAATTAATTTGGCTCTACATTTCGTATTGGAGTAGAGTAAATCTGTGCTGGAGTAGCTATAACGGCTAGAGATATTCTAAGCCTCGTATGACGTTCTCATGAATTATGCTTCAAACCTCTAAGCCATCTATTTGTATTTCCCATACTTCAAACCTCTAAGCCTCATCTCGTGCTCTCAAGAATTATACTCGCAACGGCGTATGTGGGCACACATATTTTTGTTATTGTATTATGTAGAGAATATAATATGTATCCAATATATAAATATGATACATATATATGACAAAAAAATGTTTTTCTTTTAAATTAAGTACAATTTCTGGTTAGGGTGTTTTTTTTTTTAAATGTAATTTTTGGTTGGGGTAGGGTTGGTGCGAATTGATCCCTCGTCAATTGTAATGGTTACAAGATGCTCTAACAACTGAGTTATAATCAATTTCCTACCAAAAACATGTTTTCATTGATGATACATTTGCCACTGTCACCTAAATTCTAAAGCAACACTTTTGATAATCTTTAGTAGGGGTTTTCATGGTTTGGCTTGGTCGGTCTTGACTAAAATTTAATAGTCAAAACAACAAAATAGGTTTCTAAATATCCCAAATATTAACTAAACCAGCTAAAACTTAAAATATCCAAATCAACGATCTCTAGATTTAGTTTGGATTGGTCGGTTTGTTGAATTAATAAACAATCATTAATTGATAATATGAAAATAGCGCAAATTACCCTTCAATTCATCAATTTCAACCAAATTAAAAACATAAAAATCATTCAAAACATAGATAATTAATTTATAATTCCAACTAAATGATAAAATAAGTATAAATTGCATAATAAAAGTAATTTTTCGTAAGCATGAATAAGACGAAATGAACTCTAATAAATTCTAAATTTTTGAATTAAATGCATCATAAGAAGAAATTAAGTTCAATTTTAAATTTTAAATATTAATTTAATCTTTGAAATTAGACAAAGGAAAATAATCCTATCCTAATCATATTCTGTATTTTTTTGGATTAAGGAAAGTCGTTTATATTTATTTATAATAATAATAATTTATAACTAAAATTATATCTATAATTATATAATATATATTTTTATATAAACATATTATATAGGTTTATATTGGTTTTAGTTGATTTTAATTTTCTTGACCCATAACCATATCCGGTTTGTAAAAAAATGCAATCCATAACAATCCATTAACTAATATGAACCACGATTCTCGGATTAGATTGGATTGGATTGGCTAGGTTTTGTTATATTCTGTACAACTCTAAATTCTTCGGTATTTACTTTTCATTAAATTTTAGATTGTAACATTTTATGGAGACTAGAAAAATGTTACATAAAACCCTTTATATAACACTTTAAAAGATGAAAAGAATATTAAATGTTTGTTCATCGTTGGGTTTCAAACCCAATTTGCAAGCCCACAAGACCTTAACTACAGAGTTCAAACCAATTAACTATGATAATTATTTTGTTTTACTTTTATAAGAAGAGTTATTATATATATACGATTTTTTGCTGTAATATCAATAAACTACTCTCATGATTAAATTCTCATCAAACTACAATCTATCTTAATCTTATTTATGTAGTCTTATTTTACTATCTGAATTGGTACAAAGTTTTCCGTTATTTTTTTTTTCAATTTCTCTCACTCATATATATATATATATATATATATATATATATATAATTTATGCTATATGACACTAATCTATTATATTTAATTATTGTATATAAATTTTAAGACATTATCATTGAATTAAATTACAATAATTTTGTGTATCTACTTGTTGTAGATAATTTTAAGACATGACAAAGTTGGATAGCAAAAGGGACAGACCAACCATTACCTAGATCTTAGATCCTTGGTTCAAGTCACCTTGGGGGGAAGGAGAGAGCTTTTTTCTTTGTTCTTAGATTAGAAGATTTTTTTTAATTTTTTTTAATTTTTTTTAGTTTTTTTAATTTTTTTAAAACAGTCACCTTTACAATTAAGTAATTATTTTTTTTATTTTTTATAAAATATAGAATTAAATAAAAAAGTAAATTTACAAACATGAAAAGATACGCCAAAATGTTTCTTCCATGTTCTCATACTTAAAAAGCACATTCAAATTGTTAAGATACAAAACTCATTTGTTGTTGCTTAGTAAAAACATAATGTCTATATACACACGCAAACACACAAATCACTGACAAAATTTATTTTAGATAACTAATATGTAAGTCCTAGGTGTTCTAATTATAATTTTTTTTATTTTTGTAGAGGTGAGTCGATTGTTTCCAGTATATTATGTTACAAATGTTCTGTTGTGATAATTAAGATGTAATACATCTATAGAGTTTTACCTCAAAAAGTCATTTTACAAAAGCGATAAAAATATTTTAATTCTTCAAAAGTCACATGAGAAATATAAATTCAAAGATTATCATTTAAAAGTGTTACCTAAAAAGAATTACTTATTGATAAGTGTTGCATGAAAATGTTATTTATTCAAAAGTATTACGTAAAAAATATTAATTATTTAAAAGTGTTACACCTAAAGTGTTATATGAAGGTGTAATGGTTGGTCTGCCCCTTTTGTGTTATATGGGACGGAGGGAGTAACAATTATGAATATTCATAATTTCTTCGCAGATGTTACAAAAGTATTACATGAAAGTGTTGAATATTCATAATTGTTACTCCCTCCGTCCCATATATAGAAAGAGTCATGTTTGAAAATGTACAACTTTTTTCTTCTAGTGAAGGTACAACTCCCAAAACCATTAATTCACACTTACATGACTCATTTTTATTCTTTTAATTGAATTATTCAATCATATCTAACTAGCGAAATTTTAAAAAAAAAAATCACTTGAACTAGTATGACAAGACATTGATCTTTGAAGCAACTCGTTATTGGGACAAGAAATTTTTCAGTACATGATTTTTTCTATGGGATGGAGGGAAGCCATTTACGTTGTAGAATATACGATATTGTCTTTCCACGTTTCCTGTCCTGATTAGTATATAGAAGATACCAGATATCTCAATCTTCCATAATATCACATTTCAATTAATTACTTACTTCTATTAATAAGTTATAATCCATGTAAATTTATCCCATTTCATATTGAGCTACAGAAGTGACCTGATCGGACCCAATTAAAATAAGCTCGAAGAAATTAACTATGACTCGATCACCTCTTGACTTATCATAGTACCTGATTAATTATATTAAATATAATTGCACTATTATTTTAGTGAAGACTGTTTAAGCAACTATCAATAAATATTATCTCATAATTGATAGATCCAACAAATTAACCCCCCGATCAACTAAAGAACTTGAATGGGGTAACATGAGCAATAAGCCCATGTTCAAATATTTATCAATCTCAACCCTCAGTTTCTATCTGACAATCACGTGTAACTACATCACACAACACGATTCAACAACTAATTTCAAATACTGAGCCCAAATTTATTGACCATATGTCGAAGAATCTGTGAGATCATGATCTTGCATATTATATAGGTGAATGATCCCAATATTATAAGTATATGTTCTTTATTACTTCATTTTAATTCCTAAAATACCGAGATATCGATTAATATAATAATCTCACCTATCGGTATCTCAAAGAGTTTTCAGTTGATAATAAAGTTACATTATACACTCAGGGTTAAGGTAATATATACGTCAATCAATGAATTTAAATTATATGATCAAGTCACAATCTAAAATTATGTGGCTGTCAAATACATTGCACATGTACCATGATTCCCTTGAAATTGAGATGACCCTATCGACATAAATTTTTCAGATCCCCTTATATACGAATTGAGGGAAAACAATGGACATGTCTTGATCAATTATGCTATCGAGATTTTTTTCTTCACCACTTTCTCTAAAAAAACCCTCTCCAAAAATCTCCTACAACCCTAAATCTAGCCGCCTCCTTCTCTCGTCTTTCCTCACGACCACGGGAGGATGGGGAAAGGTTGGCTAAAAATTATTTTTGAACCCGTAAATATTTTCTTTTACGATTTTAGTCCCATAAGTATCTGTTTTTTCAATTTAGTCCCGCTAAAATTTTTCAATTTAAGGATTTCGCCCAAAAATACCAAATCGGCTGGATTGTGGGCCAAAATTGTCCTTAAATTGGACAATTTAAGCACTTACGAGACTAAATTGAAAAAAAACTGATATTATGGGACTAAAGTCGAAAATGAAAATACTTACGGGACAAAAAATGATTTTTTTGCCGGAAAATGTTTCAACTTTAATTTTTGTTTTATGTTTCTCTTCATGGTAGGTTTTCAGTCTCCCTTCATCAGAGTTTTAGTCTCCCATCAATAAGTGGTAGGGGTGAACATGGTCCGAAGTAGTTCGGAGATATGAAAATCTCTAGAACCGAACTAAAGCTCGGAGATATTCAGAGATATCCAAAATAAAATCTCCAAAACCGCTCCATTGATCGCTTCAGTTCTTGTGGAGATCGGATCTGTTCAGTCCAGTCATTCAGAGCTGTTTGGAATTTTCCCTTCAATCTTATTAGCCAAATTCACGAAAGAATTATAGTATTTTCTTTACAATAAATACCATATTGTTGGAAAAAAAGTGTAACATTAAACAACTTATAGGTTATATATTAAGAAAAGTTTCAAACCCTAATTGATGAAAACAATTACTCCCTCCTTCTTGAATGAACTTGCACACTTTCCGTTTTCATCCGTCCCAACAAACTTGCACACTTCTTAATAAGGAAAGTTATAACACAATCTTCACCCTCAAAATCTCCACCTTCAATCTCCACTCTCAATCCATATTTGAAAAGTCAACAAAATCCCAAAAAGTAACTTTTCTTAATATGTGTGTCCACTTGCCTGTGAAAGTTCATTTGGGACGGAGGGAGTACAAGTTACTGAAGTAGGAATATCATCTAAAAATAATAGTACTAAATTGTAAAGTTATCAGCTATCAATAATTTCTTTGGACATTTTATCATTATTTTTCATCGGTAAAGCTCTAGTCATATACTCTGTCAATAAGTTTTATATTATACACATGCTTTCTTTTTTTGTTACAAATAATTACAAGTAATATGGGGGAGAATAGACTGTGAAAGTGAAAAAGTAAGCTTCATATGACTAACCACAGTAAAAATCAAGATCGAGTTACTAACTACAGTAAAATGAAAGTTGACTTTAAGAGAAAACTGTGAGTGCATAAGAAAGATGGAGAATCAAAGAAGGGAATGAGCAACGAGCCTCTACTAGCATTTGTCTACGGTGAATTCAGGCGTTTGATAAGATCAGCTGGGACTTTTTGCTTTGTGTCTTGCAGTATGGGCTTCTCGCTTATCTTTGTGTCATGGATTAGGACGATCTTGGAGTCTGCCAGGTTATCTATTTTGTTGAATGGCTCTCCATAAAGCTATTTTCTTGTTCCAGAGGGGTCTGTCAAGGGGATCCTCTATATTTTCTTCTATTTTGTGTTATGAAGGACGTCATTGGGAGGATGATTACAGATGCTATTACTTGCGGTATGATACAACCAACATAGGGGAAGAGAGGGGTTCGGTTCCCTCAATTCTTGTTCTATGCAGGCGATATATTTATTACATATGCAATTGCTTTGAGTAGTATTTAGGAAATGTGAAAAGGTTTGGAGGACTATAGCTGTTATTCGGGGCAGATTGTGAGTACGGTTAAATCTAAGGTTTTTTTATAGCAGATTGGCTACTCGTTGATTTCATAATGTTGTATATGCTATAACTGAGATGACATAAGGTAGTATTCCTACGAAATACTTGGGGGTTCCTTTGTTTCAAGTGGCCCCTAAATCGGCTTATTTTTGCCCCTATGCCGACTATATCCTTAGTCGATTCTCGAGATGGAAAGGTGCTACTCTTTTGATGGTTAGCAGAGCTTGCTTGGTCAATTTGGTGGTGGTTAGTACCATGGTACACTCTATGATGATTTACAGATGCCCCAGTATGCTCCTCAATGAAGTGGAAAGTGTTTTGAGAAACATCATCTTTGTTCCCTTCACTTGAATTCGCCGTAACCAAATGCTAGTAGCGGTTCGTTGCGCGTTCCCTTCTTCTTTGATTCTCTATCTTTCTCATGTACTCACATTTTTCTCTTGAAGTCAACTTTGATTTTACTATAGGTAGTGACTCGATCTTGATTTTACTATGGTTAGTCATATGAAGCTTACTTGTTCACTTTCATAGTCTATTCCCCCCCATATTATTTCTAATTATTTGTAACAAAAAAAAAGAAAACATGTGTATAAAATAAAACTTATTGATAGAGTATATGACTAGAGCTTTATCGATGAAAGATAATCGATAAAATGCCCAAATAAGTTATGGATACCTGATAACTTTACAATTTAGTGCTATTATCTTTAAGACGATATACGTACTTCAGTAACTTGTAATTGTTCTCATCAGTTACAGTTTGAAACTTTTCTTAATAGATATCATATAAGTTGTTTAATGTTAAGACTTTTTTTCCAACAATATGGTATTTATTGTAAAGAAAACACTATACTTCTTTCATGAATTTTGCTAATAAGATTAAAGGAAATAAAAACTCCGAACAACTCCGATTGACCTGACGGAACATATTTGATCTCTAGAAGGAACTGAACTGATCAACGACTGGTTCTGGAGATTTTATTTTGGAAATCTTCGAATATCTCCGAGCTTTAGTTCGGTTATGGAGATTTCCATATCTCTGAACCGCTCAAAACTGTGCTCACCCCAAAATTCCTATATTGCTCTTTTTTGTTATGATGAAATTGACATAACAGAGAAAAAAAAAATCGAAGGAAAAATCATAGTGTAATCATTTCAAAGAACATAATGGTACCGGGAAACAAGTTAGACAAAAAAAGAGTGAGAGGCGTTTTAATATGCAACTTAAAAATAATAATGAGAAACTGTTGATTTAAATTGATGTAACGGTTAAGGAATGAGGTTTGAAGATTTTCTATTTATTATAACAAAATAATTTGAAAACGAAGAATAAAAATAATAAGAGCCAAAAGTATCACCATAAATAATGGAATTTGAAATCTTTAAATAACTAAAAAGTTATCTTATTTCTAAAATTCTGAGAGAGTGAAACATACCCTAAATGATTTCTCTTTTAATATATACTCCCTGCATTCCATATTAATTGTCATTCTAGCTACTTCTTCCTTTTTCCAATTAATTGACATTTTAGTTATTTTTCACGAATTCTACCAATTTTCTCCCAAGGCTCAACCCTAGGATATCTCTATTTTTCAACCTATTACAAATATTTTATTTGGTGAAATTTTTATTCCCTAAAATCTTCACGGCCATTCTCACGTCTTCTTTTCCTCTGCCTCATTCGTTCCACGCTTTCATCCCCTCTCTCTCCTTCATAGCACAATTTAAATTGAATTAAATTTTTTCATCGCCCTTCTTTTCTTCTCCCTCCTTCATTCCACACTTTAGTTCCCCCTCCCTCCTTTACTCAACAATTTAAATTAATTTAAAATTTTTCCCCTCTTTTTTCTTAAAATATTTTCCTTTTTTACCGTATGGTTGAATTCTCTAAAAAGTGTTATTAATTATCCACACGAGAAAGTTTAAAATTGGTCGCACTGTAGGCACTTAATCAATTTCACTAAATCGTTTACTCCCTTCATTTCATATTAATTGTCATTTTAGAAAAGAATGAAAGAATTAAGGATGTAATATTTTGACAGATATAACCTCAGCTAATATCTGTCTCACTCCTATAAATCTTAAAATCTCGTCAAGCATTATCTTCCGACTTCTCCCTAATTTTCATCTCTCTCCCAAATTCAAATTTCACTATCTAGTTCTCAACATTGTAGAATTTGTTCAAATCAAATTCATAATCATCATGTAAATTGATTGTTTCATCCTCTTCCGTCTTCATAACACATATCTTTGAATCTCTATCTTCGGTCTTCACAAATGCACATGCTGCACATGCCTTTGTGCTTTTGACTCTCTATCTTCGGTCTTCATGAATGCACATGCCTTTGTGCATTTGATATTTGCACATGCCTTTGAGTCCTATCTTCGATCTGAACAACTATATATGTCTTTGAATTTCTATCTTCTGTTCTCATATATGCATACATGGTGCTTTGGAATATCACCATTTGTTATCGTTACCCTCTGTATATAATAATAAAAAAAAATTGATATGCTAAAAAAGGAGGAAAATATTTTCAGAAAAAAGAAGGATCCTCTGTATATTATTATAAGAAAACTAACAAGTAATATTTTTTATGATAACAAGTAATTTTTGAAATAAATAAGTAATACAACTACGTTAGACAAGAAATACTTTCTAAGACCGGATTCATCGATAAAATATACCAAGTGCACAAAAGTTTTTGTGTATACCTAATTGGTAGAAGTTTAGAAGGGGTGAATAAACCTCTAGCCTTTTTCAAATTTTTCTTTTAAAACATTAGATAGTAGTTTGTTGTCGGTTGTAAGAAACTGGTTCTTACAATAGAGCTTACAACATCTAGTTCCTATAGAGTAGTTTGCTTCACAAATTCACATGTACACTAGGAGCACTGTGGGTTGTATGGAGTTTTTCATGAAAATATATCACTGTTTATGCTGAAAAGAACTACTACCTCCTTCCTGACTAATCTTGCATAGGAGAGGTTGGCACAAGTATTAAGAAAAATTATTTTTTAAGTGTTTATTGACTTTTCAAAGGTGGATTGAGGGTGGAGTTTGAATGTGGAGATTTTGAGAGTGGATATTGTGTTATAACTTTCCTTTTTAAGGGGTCTGCAAGATTAGCTAGGACGGACGAAAACGGAAAGTGTGCAAGATTAGCTGGGACGGAGGTAGTAGTTGTTTAGGAAAATGTATTACATTTTGACTTAATACCTATCTTCAAAACAAGTAATATCTTTCAGCATGATACACTCATTGTAAAATGGATTTGGCACAGAGGGCGCTAAACTGCCACCGTCTGCCCTAGCCGCATCACCGTACGCCTCTCCGCGCCATCATATGCCTTCCCCCCTCCCCCTTGTGGGTGATTCCTCTCCGTTAGGTTTTCCTCGTATGAGATCTTCTTATCCTTATTCTTATGGTTCTTGTTCTTGTTTGTTTTCTCAGCTATAGTGTTGTTTGATTCGCATTCTTGATTTTCAAGCTTTTTGTGGGGAGTTTATCTCCTGATGCTTTGACACCTATGGGGTTTAAATTTGTTGATGTACATGCGGTAATTGAGAATCATTAGTTCTGCCTACCATCATGAATTTCTTAGCTTGAAATTTCAAGGGCTTAGGAACCAGTGTGCATCCATCAACTCTATTTATGAGGCTAAAGTTGGTTGTGTTCATTTTGATCGAGTATTGGTATGTTTAGTTTCTTTTAGCTATTTCGTTTAGTGTCGAGTCACGCTTGTTTCTTATGTTGTTTCTGCGGGTCTAGTTTCTTCTATGATTTCGATGGTTATGTGTCATGATTTAATGTTTATGTGGATCTATAAGGCTTCTCTGACTACCGTGCAAGTATTCATGGGGTTGAACATGGTTCGATTCATTGGAATCTTGGTTGGTATATTTCTCGATCTTTATGGTTTGTTCCATTATCTTGTAAGTAGTCATGGTATTGAGAATTCTTTGATCCAGTTGGTTCCATTTAGGAGAATTGTAGTAGGTTAATATCGATATTTTGGGCTTAAAAATGTGAAGTACTGCAATACTTTGTTAGTTTTATTTTGTCCTCCTCTTGTCCTCATGCTTGAATTGTGGCTGACTGGTTTTCTAGCTTAGAGTTTTGTATTTATGTTCCATGAATACAAATCTCTTGCATTCTGAAAATAAAAATCTTTCATCATAAACTGTTGTGAATATTTCTTGTCTCCAATTCAAGCAGTAATGAGTAATGAAGTTTCTTGTCTCCAATTCAGCATGTGAGCTACACGTGAGGTTTTAAGTTGCATAAGGAAATGAGTTGCAATAGAATTTTAACACGCGATTAGTTACATCCGTTTTCATCTTTCTTAGGAAGTTTCTCAACTGCATCGGAGAGGAGCTAGAGCTACAACAGTCTTGAAGAGCCTAGATATATGATCACTTCTTCAGAAGATACACATAGAGCTAGTATTCAATTCTTGTTTCTGCATTGTGCAGATATTGGCTTGAAAGGTATTCTTTGTTGAGAGGAAGAGTGATAGTATTGAGAGAGTGCATTGTATATGTTTCTAGTGTATCAAGGTTCTTATACGGTTGATCTAAGTGTACAACCTTGATTGGAACATATTTTAATCTCAGGCTATAGTATACATCTTGGATCATTCCCGTGGATGTAGGTTTAACTCAACCGAACCACGTAAAATCTTGGTGTGCTTGTGTGAATATATTTACAAATTATTTGTGTTTTTGCTTGTGTGATCAAGTGAGTTGAAGCTTTATTGGTTATCTGAAGTAACAAATGGCGCCGTCTATGAGAACACCTCATTAATACACCACCATGTCTACCACAAGATTTCACGAAGAAGTTCTTCGGCAAAAATAATTACAACATATGGAAGATTAAAATGAAAGCATTACTCACTCACCAGGGATTAGCGGGGGCTTTGAATGGCATAAAAGGGTTGCCTGAAAAGCTTGATGAAGTGCATAAACAAGAAATCCTGGATAAGACACATAGTACGACTATCTTATGTTTAACTGACAAGGTATTAAGAGAGGTGGCCAAGGAGAAGAGCGCAACAAAAGTTTGGTCAAAATTAAACAGTCTATATATGACTAAGTCTATGGTAAATCGACTATATATCAAGCACAAGTTGTAATCCTTTCGTTTTGCAGAGGATAAGAGTACAGAGGATCAACTGGATGAGTTCAGTAAACTTCTTTTGAGCATCTAAAGGATACTATATTGTATGGGAGGCAAGCATCAGACACCCTATCTAAAGTCCAGACAGCCTTGAAGGCAAAACAAATGCAGAAATTCAATGAAGTGAAGAATGATACTGGGGGTGAAGGATTAAACACTAAAATGGCAAAACGGTTCAGACCCAAGAAACAGCAACAATCTGATCCTGTTAAGAAGAATCCTCAAGGCAAAGCCAAGAATTTTGAAGGCAAAGAGACTAGGAAGTGCCATCACTTTAAAAGGCTGGGCACTTAAGAAGAGATTGTTTTGAATGGAAAAGGAAATAAGCCCAGAAAGCTAACACATAGAATTCTACAAAAGTAGTAGAGTCAGATCAAGAAGCTGAAGTTCTCAAGGTAACAGGTCAGAGAGTTGAGAATGTTTGGATCTTGGATTCAGGATGTAGTTTCCACATGACCCCACATAAAGATTGGTTATACAGTATACTGCAAATGAACGTGGCTCTGTTCTTCTTGGAAATGATCATATGTGTGTTGTTAAAGGCATAGGGAAACTTAGAATGGATGTTGGATCTTTCAAGATTTTAAGTGAAGTGAGACATATCCCACAATTTTTTTTTTTTTATCAGTTTAGGGACTTTGGAAAGAAAGGGCTGCAATTTAAAAAGCAAGGATGGATACATGTAGGTAACAAAGGGGGAAAAGACGTTGATGAAGGGAAAAAGGAAATCAAGCATGTATTACTTGCTTGCAGAAACTTTAGTGGGAGATTATGAAGCTGCGGTGACAGATAACTCAATGCTTTGGCATAAAAGGTTGGCACACCTTAGTAAAAGAGGGCTACATAGATTTTGGAAAAGGAAACTTATCACAAATAACATGAAAGTGAGCATTAATAAATGTGAGAGATGTATTCTTCGAAGGAGCAAGAAAGCTTCATTTCCAGTTGGGAAGAAAAGTTCACAGAATTCACTGGATTATGCTCACTCTGATCATTGGGCCCTTCAAGAGTGGATTCTTTGGGAGGAGGAAGATATTTTATGAGCATCATTGATGACCACTCAAGGAAGCTTTGGATTTATATCTTGAAAAACAAATCAGAGGCTTTTGAGAGGTTTAAGGAGTGGTGTGTGGAAGTAGAACTGGAGAAAGGCACAAGATTGAAATGCCTAAAGACTGGAAATGGATTAGAATTCCTCTCAGAAGAGTTCTTGAGTTATTGCAAGGCCAGAGGAATCAAGAGCCATAGAACATTTCCAGGAACACCTTAGCATAATGGAATTGCTGAGAGAATGAACAGAATAATTTTGGAAAGAGTAGGATGCATGCTCATAGGATCTGGATTGCCAAAGAAGTTCTGGGCAGAAGCAGCAACCATTGTTGCATATTTGATAAATAAATGTCCATCATATGCTTTGGACATGAGAACACTAGATAAAGTATGGACTGGAGTAACATAGAGTTATTCAAACTTAAAAGTTTTTGGATGCTTAGCTTATGCCCATCAGAAGCAAGATAAGCTTGAAGCAAGAGCTCAAAAGTGTGTCATGTTGGGATATCAACAAGGAGTGAAAGACTATAGGTTATGGTGTATAGATCCTGGAAAGAACAGAGTTGTGGTCAGCAGAGATGTATTATTTGATGAACAAAGGATGCCTTTCCTAGAGAAGTCTTCAAATACACTTGAGATGGAAGAATACTCAATTATAGGTGAATTATCAGTGAAGGTGGAGCTTGGTGATAAACAAGCAGATGACTTAACTGATGATGATCAAAATCCTTCTAAGGGACAAGAAGTTGATGAACATGATAATAATCTTAGGGAGTCTCAGTTAGCAAGGGAAAGAGAGAGAAGAGTTGTGAGGCCAGCTACAAGGTATGGAAATGATTAATTGCTTGCTTATGCTCTACCTATAGCTGAAGAAGATGTTTCCATGAGCCAAAGAACTTTTATGGAGCAATAAATAGTAAAGATAAAGATAAGTGGATCATTGCTATGCAAGAAGAACTTGACTCACTGGAAAATAATAATACTTGAATATTAGTTGATAAACCAAGGAATCAAAAGTTAGTCGGTTGTAAATGGATCTTCAAGAGAAAAATTGAAGTTACATAAACTGAACAAGTGAAATTTAAAGCTAAGCTAGTAGCTAGAGGTTTCACACAAAAGGAAGGCATATACTACAATGAAGTGTTTCCACCAATTGTGAAACATTGTTCTATTAGAATACTTTAGCACTAGTTAATCAATAGGATCTGAACTTGAGAAATTAGATATTAAAATTTCTTTCTTACATGGAAGTCTTAAAGTGACCATTTATATGACTCAGCCAGAGGGCTTTATATTACCTGAGAATGCTGGAAAGGCTTGCTTGCTGAAGAAATCCTTGAGTGGATTAAAACAGAGCTCAAGACAATGGTATGTTAGATTTGATCAGCATATGAAGAAGATTGGATTTACAAAGTCTCAACAGGACAACTGTGTGTTTATAAAGAAAACTGAATCATAAGTGAGAGTATAATTACTTTTGTATGTTGATGACATGCTGGTTGCTAGCAAAAGTTATGAGAAGATTCAGAATTTGAAGTTTGAATTACAATCTGTATTTGAGATGAAGGTGTTTAGAGAAGCTAGGAGGATCTTAGGGATGGGTATCATCAGAGACAAGAAGAAGGGTGTTTTATTTCAGCATCAGATTACATCAACAGAGTATTAAAGAAGTTCAATATGCATGAGTCCAGAGGTGTTTCAGTGCCATTAGCTCAGCATTTTAAGTTGACAGAGCAACAAAGGCCTATAACTAAGTCTGAGATTCTAGAAATGAGTTCAGAACCTTATGCCAATGCTGCGGGTAGCATTATGTACACTATGATTTGTTCAAGGCTAGACATAGCTCATGATGTGAGTACAGTGAGCAAGTATATGGCAAACCCTGGTAAAAAACATTGGGAAGCTCTCAAATGGGTTTTAAGATACTTAAAAGGTGCATTTGAGTATGGTTTAGTTTTCAAGAAGGGTGAAGACAGAAAACATGATGTGTTGAATGAGTATGTGGACTCTGATTATGCTGCCAACTTAGACACAAGGAAATCACAGACTGGTTAAATTTTTACATTGTTTGGATCAACCATCAACTGGATGTCCATGCTACAATCTGTGGTAGCTTTATCTACCACAGAAGTTGAATATATGGCCTTAACAGAAGCTGTAAAAGAGGCCATATGGCTTAAAAGGATATTGAAAGAGTTTGGCATTGAACAGGTTGTTGTAAATATCTTTTGTGACTCACAATCTGCTCTTTACTTAGCAAAACATCAAGTGTTTCATGAAAGGTCAAAACACATTGATGTAAGACACCACTTTGTAAGGGATATCATTGAAAAGGGTGTTGTTGAAGTAGTTAAAGTTTAGCACTAATCACAATGCTTCAGATATGCTAACCAAGGCATTACATGTCCAAAAATTCAAGTATTATCTTGAGTTGGTTAATGTTACTTTTCTCTAAAAGAATGATGGTGTTGGCCCTGATTCTGGGGCTGGTTTGGAGTGAGATGTTTGTTTTGGCTTGTAAAGCTTTCATTAGCAACTAAGGTGGAGATTGTTGTGAGTATTTCTAGTCTCTAATTCAAGCAGTAATGAGTAATGAAGAGTGAGAGCATGTGAGTTGCACGTGAGGTTTTAAGTTGCATAAGGAAACGCATTGCAAAAGAATTTTAACACACGGTTAGTTACATCCATTTTCATCTTTCTTGGGAAGTTTCTCAACTCTATTGGAGAGGAGCTAGAACTAGCAGTCTTGAAGAGCCCAGATAAATGATCACTTCTTCAGAAGATACACATAGAGTTAGTATTCAATTCTTGTTTCTAAATTGTGCAGATATTGTCTTGAAAGGTATTCTTTATTGAGAGGAAGAGTGGTAGTATCGAGAGAGTGCATTGCATATGTTTCTGGTGTATCAAGATTTTTAGGTAGTTGAACTAAGTGTAAAACCTTGATTAGAACATATTGTAATCTCTGGCTATAGTATAAATCTTGGATCACTCCCGTGGACGTAGGTTGAATTCAATCGAACCAAGTAAAATCTTGGTGTGCTTGTGTGAGTATTGTTTACAAACTATTTGTGTTTTTGCTTGTGTGATCAAGTGAGTTGAGGCTGTGTTTGTTTTAGGTCAGGGTAACTTGATTGCAGTGGATTTGAACCCCGAATCATATACTGGTCGAACCACGGTCTCACCTTGATGATCCGTACTCTTGGTGGGGATGGAAATCACAAACGAAAGTTCACCACGATCCATAATCCAAAAGCCATCCCTGGTGGCTTTTGAAAAGCACTTTTGGGTGTGGGAGAAATCACTTTTGATTTTTCTCTTTCTGTTTCTCATGTAAGTGAGAAACTGTTCTCACTACTCTCCATTAAGTGTACCAGGTACAGTTGATGTTGTTTATAAGGGGGAGAGGTGGGCTACTAATTACTGGAGATGGGCCTCCCATAATAGCTCACTTCCTGTAATTGGGCGAGCCCACTTGGGCGGCCTTCGACCGGGCCCATAGCTCGGGTTAAACCAACATCCCTCACTCGCCCATGAGGGTTAAGACCTAACCCTTCGTGATCTTTTCTGCTCACTGAGATCATACTGGCTAATGGATCGTGTGACCCACGAGTATCTCTAGAGCATATAGTTATATATTGGTTAAGGTGTACAATAGCTCGACATCAAGAATTTGAGGACAACGAATTCATTATATCCCAGACTCATTACTCAATGCCAAGAATCAGTATGTCTCCTTGTCCCTTCAATTTTGAAGGAGCATACCAGATTCATCACTTCGTTTTCATTCATTATTACATTCCTTGAACGTAATTGGCACCAGTGAATCTTTAAACTGTGATGGTAGTAATGATCTTCCTTTTTCCTTATACCTCCTAGTCCTTCATCTCGCTGCTTTCCTAGACATGTCTTGCATAGTCAAATAATTTCATGGTTATTTGGAGCACGCTAAAGCAGCAACACTGAGAAGAAGACTAAAGGCACAGGAAAAAGTCTTAATGATATACTATGAGGTAATCAAAACCTCTATATCTCACACAATGAGAGAATAAAGACTCATTTCTCATTATCCACTTGGTGACAAGCACATGCAGTATGAAATGCACGTTACAATATGTCATTTTCCTAAAGGAAGCGTGTGTCATTTACTGAACACATTGTACAAATCTTGGTCTAGATGCTTTTCAGCGCTAACCTGAGTTTTCTCCTTAGATCTCCTCAAGTTGACGTCTAACTTGAGAAAGCTCATATCTGGCTGTACGACAAGTTATAAATTGGATAACCAAATATCCAATTCGATCACATGTTACCAAACATTGATCTCATCTTAGCGTACTAAGGCGACACTCATAGAATCAACTGAATGAATTCTATACTGGTCTCATCTCCCATGTCATTCGATATTGGAGGTGATTGCTCGTGTGAGAGAGCCAATCAATTTTCAAATTGTTCGACATACTTTTGAATATACCTTAAATTCATAAGTGTACATAAGTATCACAATCACCTCGCATTAATGTGACAATATCCCAGATAAAGTCAAGTTGTGAAGTACTTGGTTAGTATTTGGAGTCTCTTATAAGTTACGCCCCATTTATGGGCTGCGAGTTGCCAATGCCCCCACTGAACTGCTTATCACTCCAAAATCACTCAACCAAAACAACTTCGCATTGTATAGGCTCCAAGCTTTGCTCTCATTGTAGAAATACTCTCATACCCCGAGATGATCATGCCACTTTACAAGAGTAACTACTTAGATGTAGTCTCTGATGTGCATCACCGTACTGAGTATCAGTTATGTATTATTCCAACTAGATCATAGTTCCTCCACTTAGGGGAATGATACAATGCGTCCTAGACATCACAAGAACCCTTTCAAGTGTACTCCTACACTTTTACTATGATTTGATTAATGCTCAGTTACTAGACACATGGCAAAGCCTACACTAAGGCACACACATCTAAAGTTATTTGCATCACTTGGTAGTACTAGAATATTGTATAATGGATTTATAAACTTCTCTATAGAAGTTATGGGACACATTAAGTGGCTTCTAAAATAAGAGTATTAGTGGATACATGGGTGTCCACATGGAATCACTTTAAGATTTTTACAAGTGATGCTCATACAATCAAAAGTGGTCATCTAGATGATCCCTTGGAACCTTCACTTATCTTATAAGTAACCCTATCCATATTCTTCAACTTCGAGTTGTAATACATCCCATCTATCAATGGCCATAATACTCAATATTTTTGCTCACTGACAAAAATAAGATTGCAAGTTACCTTGGGGTGTTACAAGAGATTAATATTTTCGTAAAATCTCATATACCCGTGCCTTGAGTACTATACCAGGCCGTGGACTTGATTTCTTGGTCGTTGACCATAAAGGAAATGTTAACTAAGGATGAATCATGGTAAAACTCAACATTGGTAGGAAATGTTCCTCTGGACGACTCTTATACTCATAATGTAACTTTCCAACCAATTTGAGATCTTTACCTCTAGTACTTCTAACAACCTTTTGAGAACCGTTTGTTCACTATCGTTTTGTGCCCAACAAAATATCAACCAGTTTTCGGACCTGGTCTCAACTACACCAATTAGACATCTATTCATTTGCTTTTATCCATTCATCTATCCAGGGATGATACATAGTCCAACTCTTTCTCAAATTCTGGAGATCCTTGGTTATGCATGTCTTGCAATCTCATAGATTCAAGCATGCATTTTTCCAATATTGTTCCAACAAAAAATTCAAACAGATCCTAGTTTCACTGGAAGTTGACCCCCACTGGAATCTTATTTCAGGATATCCTTTTGAACTACTCATAGTTCAGTTGGATGTAGATCTTCATTTGGACATTTCATAGAAATATCTCCAAAATACTAGGTTTTGTGATTTTACTTCAGTAAAACATATCTTATCAACTGTTCACCTTTGAACATATAACCTTTGGACTGACAGAGTATCCCTTAAGGATGCATTTCCTCTCTTAAGGTTTTTAGCTTTCCAAACGTAATTGGAAAAATGTATCTCGCCTAAGCAATTGTTCCCTAGGATCCCTATTGACCCCTAGAACCTTCATTTGCTCAGGTCTGACTATCTATGAGTCCAAAAGTTTACGAGATTTTTAAGTTACTGATTCAGTGAATACCTTGTTACAAGGTATGGGTCGCAATCAATGTTCTTTTCCAATGAAATAAACTGTTTGACTTGCACCTTCATGGACCTCAATATTTATCTAGCAATATCTCTTTCTCCCCTCTTCACCACATAATTTTATCGAAAAATGTGTGTGAAGAATAGATGATTGCTTGACAATATCTCCGTTACATTGATCATAAAATGATCATGAGACTTTTCACACCTGTAACTAGTTTAAGAGCACTTACGCCTTATTCATTTAATTGTTGTCTTAAACACTCCAGTTTGTAGATTTCAACGAATCAAATGAATTTGACCTATTCGTGTGAGTATTCCTCATATGTATCGGGAGATTAGGCTCCATGATCAACCATTACATTGTTAATTCACAAAAGCGTCACAGTGGATTAATCACAATAGAAAAATTATCCTAATTGTCTTAAAAATGTTTCAAGTGTTTGATGATGAAGTGAAAAAATCCCCTCTGGGATTATCAATTCTGGAAAAATTACTCCTCAAGTGCATTTCCAGTTAATTGAAGCATTATGTTATGCCTAACGTAAACTAGTCTAGTGCACCTTTGCACTAATCAGTCCACTTTCAAAGGCACACACATATGTTTACTTCATCCAACAACACGAAACATTCTCGCCATGTCCATCTACAATATTGTCCTAATGTTTATCAACCAATCAATTTCTCATTATCTCAAGTCAATTCCAGATCTTTAGAAGAACCCCAACTGAAACCAAAATTCGTCCTATTTCAAGATTCTTGAGGATACCAGACATAAAAACTTTAGATCATCATGGAACTCCGAATTGCAAGGGATCAATCATAATCATTAACTTCAGCATGCTGCAAATCCAATTTGCAGTGATAAATGCCTAAGTTATCAGTTATGATATAAATTCTTGTGTTCATCCTCATAATCCTATTGAAATAGACAAAAATGTCCCCGAGATTTCTAGCTCTAACATTCAATGTCTTAAATCCTTTTACCCGAAGTAAAGGAATTAATTGACAAATCTGACATTGTTTAGCATTTGCAATCATTCAAGTTGAGTGTGCACTATCAAGCACTTCTCAAGAAGTGTTTAAGTATCTACTACCTCACTTAATGAATAATGTTACATGTTTAACCCTCATTGTCGGCTCATATGGCAGGTGTGTCAAGAACTAAGAAATATACTTTGGATTAGCATGATTAAGTGCCTTTCCAATTGGTTTCAGTACATGTGTTGAGTCAAACACGCTATATTGCATTTGCTCAGAATTTTGTGTTTCCCAACATATCCATTTGTCTTTACTGGGAGACGTTCTTCTAAAAACTCACTATTAGTATCTTCCACCTTTGTCATGTTCCTCTTATGTTTAGAATTCAATTCTTAACTGGGAACTTGTAATTGACTAATTGGTAGCCTTTAGCCATTTATAATCACTATTATGAGTGGCATCCTAAAAATCCGAGCCACCCTAATGGGTATAATTGGTTTTTAGATGCCCCCACTCAACGGAAAGATATTAGAGTCTAACTTAAGCCTTAATCTATAGTTCACAAAGAAGACTTGGATTATCAGCCTCTGACTGGTGGCAATAAAGATACCAAACTTTTATTCTAATATACCCTAATATCTTGAGTTAAAGTATTATTCTCATTAAATGAGAATTATTATCTGGTATAGTGTATGTTGATCATCCAAGGTTTCATCGGTAGAGGATTCCCCTTTAATTTCATTCTACTAGAACCATTTCCGGTTTCTACTCTGTTCCAATACAAACACCCTCCTAGGGTTCATATGATTCAGTTGAAACCATTCAAGACTATCTCTAAGTCTAGTACATATCTAATTGTTACGACCTTCTAGTCATAATCAACTTATCACTAAAGGCAAGATTAACTAAGAAGCAACTAAGTAATTGTGTTTTACGCCATGTTCTAGATGTAAGGGAGGTGAATGCACATGCATGTGCTTACTAAAACTAAATGTACATAAAATTTTGTTCTTAGAATTGACATTGTGGTAACTTAACAGAATGTATGACCTCGAAAGTTCACTATGTTACCAATCATCACCCATATCCAACCGTCGCATTACCACAACTCAATCCTAAAGGAAAACAAAATCTACAACTGTTATTGGTGAGAATGCAAGGATTCTTCCAACCCATAACCCCCACTCAAGTAACCAATCATGTTAACACGATTTTACTATGTTCATCACACTCAAGTTGTACAGACAACAAGTTGATCACACATAACATGGGGTTGACACACAGTTGAGTGTCAAGGATAATAAAATATGCACCATATGATTGGGAATTAAGTTTGAAAGAAAGTTAATGCTCTTAACTCTATCCCATTTATGACAGATGAGTTTCCCATTACATGCTTACGAAGCATCTGTAGAGACGCTCGTATCTGCATCGTAATAAAGTCCATCTTCATTCATTAGCAGATGTAGCATCTATCCGAATGTTGACGTAGGCCTGTGATCACTTTTGATCTGAGCCTAACATTTAGTCAGCTTAAAGGCAAGTCAACCCACTCGAAAATATCGAACGATAAGGGTAGGGTTAGATTAGACATATCCGATCAATAGTCGTTGTAAACTTGTTTCGATTACTCACTAAGGAACATGACCAATAATCCTATATGATTCATTGCTCATGAGTTCCCGATGAATGTACTAACAAGTTTAAGGTTAAGGACACACTTCAATGATTTGTCCAAAAAAATATTGTATCATTCTCAAACCCCAACCCAGATTCTAGATTTTGATTAAACTCTTCGATGGATTTAAATTTAAAAAATTAATCGATGGAGGATAATGAAAATCACAGAAAATAGGGTGTGAAAAACGTCACAGAGGTTTTCAGGTTGAAAATTCCATGAACATGGCCCTTGACGCATTTGCATAAACAGTACACACTCCATCACGCATCACCTCGCTTTCGTTGTATCCATCACAAATTCACATGCATGTATATGCATCCGTACACGTGCACACACATATACATAAGCACAAAACACGTCCCTCATGCGCTCATACGCATCAAAACATAAATATACACACAAATACACTGCTAGAGGAGCCCCACACGCGGCGCACGCGCCCCAGGCGCATCACACGCACTTCCACGTGTGACATAAGTGTACCACAGGCGGCCATGCACCCCAGACGCATCTCACATGCCGTCATGTGCCTCCACACGTCGGCAGGGTGCCAGTGGTGGTTGGCGGCGGAGGTGCGGTGGCGCCATGGTGATACGAAGACTGCAACACGGCGGCGGTTTAGTACGACTCGCGTTGAACCGGCTTCCAAGCCGGCTCAGTCCGATTGGCTGACGTGGCTCCTATGCCACGTGTCATCCCACCATTGGTACTCTCTTTATGACTGCTGATGCGGCTACCGCTTGCACACATGACCATATGTGATTCATCCATGAGTGTTAACATGGCTCTCACGTGGCCGCTGACACTAAGTGTGCGATGATGTAGCACACGTGGCACGATTTCATTCGTCCATGGTACACGTGATCGTGCACGCACTTTGGGTTGATTTAAGTGCCATTTTAGTTATAATTGTGTGCATATTCACGTGTATTTTGGGCATTTATTTCTTATTGAGCAGATTAATGCATTCATTTCATTTCTATGTCAAAACAGGTACAATTAGACCTAAACGAGCATTAGAGATTGCAAAGTTGATAGATCAAACGAAGTAAACTGAGGACAATGCTGAAAAAGCATCTCGGCCGAGACATCCATCTAGAGGAATTGGAAAAAAAATCAAAGCTCAAGAATCTCGGCCGAGACAAGCACAGATTTGGCCGAGATAACCTTCTAGGGGAAAATGAAGATTCCCAAGTTTTTAAGGCCTCGGCTGAGACGAGTACATACCTCGGCGAGGCCAGCCTTCGAGAAGAAACCCTATTTGCTTCATCTCGGCTGAGACCAACCTGTATCTCGACCGAGATCCGAACCCCTATTTTAAATTACAAATGTGTTTTTGCTTAAAAACCTACTAGCAACTTCTCCCCTATATATATAACCTCCCGTTCGAATTCTAACCTATCTTGGGCCATTTTATCATCCATTTCCAGCCTCCATTCCACCAAGAAGAAGGATTGGGCAAGAGGATTGAAGATCATCTTCTCCAATCACCATTTTGGGGTTTTTTTTATCTTAGTATTATGTTTCATTGCATTTAAATCAATTTTTTGCTTGTAATAGTTAATATGGGTGAGTAGCACCCTAATATCTACCCTAGATCGAACGTGGAACTTCGAGTCGACATTATTTATGTGATTATTACGGTTGATGTTACCTTTTGATTGTGTATTCAAGTGTTTTATATTATTTGTTGTTATTGACTTACATTTATGAGTTGAATTGAGGATTGATCACCCTTTAGGAAGCTTATAAGTGTATTGCTAGAAATCGGGATCACTATCCATAATTGTAGGGTCTTCGATTCATATGTAGCGAACAATGATTAACTCATTGGTGATAGTATAAAGTTTGACCTCTAAAACCGAGCTTGTGAGTTTTATGTCTTATCTATCTCGTTGTCTTAGTGCTTCTGTCGTTTGGTTATCGAGCCGGAGAGAGCTTGTTCGAAGGTTGGATTAAATTAAATAGGGTTAGTCGAAGAGCTTGTTTTGGCTAGCTAGGATTAAGAGACAACAAGGTTATTAGAGCTTGATAATAGTCTTGGGATAGAGACTTGAATTTCAATTGATTGGGCATCAACAATAGTCGCGAAAACCAATTAGACCGAAGGGAAACGAGATCAAGGGTGGATCCTTTTATATATTTGACAAATCAAAAAGTCAATTTATTTGTCCTTTGATCGCTTGTTACTTGAATCTTAATATTAATTGTTTTCTAGTTTATTTGTTGGTTTTAGTAATTGTTAGTAGTCGATTAGTTGGTAATAACAACCCCCCCCCCCATAACCTTTATTGCTTTTTCTTGTTTGTTACTATTTCTATTTCAAATTCCTAGTTGTTTGATTAATCAAAACAATACTATTCCTCCGTTCCTTGTGGGATTCGACCCGACTTGCCACTCTACTTAGTAGAGTTAAGAGTTCGGATATTAATTTGGTAGAGTGTAACGACGCGCGTCTACCAAATTTTGGTGTCGTTGCTGGAGAACGGTGTTAAGATTAGTTTGTTTTGGTGTTCAAGCATTATCTTTATTTACATAGATAGTATTTTCTTGTTTATTTAGTAATCTTGATACTTACTTTGGTTGTTTCTTTGATTGAGTTGTAGTGGATGTTCATATGTTCGCAAGGAGAAAGAGGATTATTATTTAAACCCAATATCGTTTAACGTGAGCGGGTGTTAAGAAGAAGAGCTCGGGTTTTGGAACAAATCCGGGAAGAAATTGAAGATTTGAAACATCGAGAGTGAGAAAACCACTGAACCGGAAGAAATGGCTAATGAACAAGTTCGGAAGAGGACTATTAAAGAGCTCGCAAACATAAGGGTTGCACATAAACCATTGTGTATCACATTTCCGGAAATAGGGAACGACACTACTTTTGAACTCAAGTCGGGACTCATTCATCTCTTGCCATCATTTCAGGGGTTATCCGGGGAAGCCCCGCATAAGCATTTGAAAGAGTTCCATGTGGTATGCTCAAGTATGAAACCGAGGAGCAAATTAAATTTAGGGCGTTCCCTTTCTCGCTCAAGGACCTTGCAAGAGATTGACTGTATTATTTCCCACCAGGTACCATTACCACCTGGGAGCAAATGGAGACACAATTCCTTGAGAAGTACTTCCCTGCATCCGGGCCACCAACATTAAAAAGGAGATCAGTGGCATTAGGTAAATGCAAGGAGAAACTTTATACGAATATTGGGAAAGGTTTAAGAAACTCGTGGCAAGCTGCCCACAACATCAAACCACCGAGCAACTTTTGATCCAATATTTTTATGAAGGGCTTTGTCTGACTGACAGAAACATGATTAACTCAGTTAGTGGTGGAGCCTTGGTCGACAAGACCCCTACTGAAGCCCAAGCATTAATTTCGAAAATGGCAACCAATACTCAACAATTTGGTTCTCGAGAATCTGTGAGACCGGCTCGTGAGGCTCAAGATGCACATATTGAGGAAAGGTTAGATCAACTCACTAACCTAGTAAGGAAGGTGGCCTCGGGTAGCACTCCTACGCCCAAACCATTCAGGATGTAAGGTGACCGATCATACAACAGATACATGCCCTATCTTAGGGGATGAGATGGAAGATCAGGAAAATTTGTGTCACATCTTCTACCATAATCCAGCAGCAAGGAAGCACGATCCATACTCATAGACATATAATCAGGGATGGAGAGATCATCCCAACTTCAAGTACGGGAATCAAAATCCGAATGTGCAGCAACAAGGTGAACAGAGTGGGTAGAATCGACCCCCCTACCCTAAGGGGATGTACCAGCAGAAACAGCCCACCGAACCAACACCCTCTGATCCATCATTGTCTGATATAGTGAAAATTTTGGCAAACAGTACCCTTCAGCTTAAAAGAGAATCGAATTCGAGGTTCCAAAATATTGAGACCCAAGTCAGCCAAATCGCATCAGCAATATCTCATTTGGAAAGTGCTCAGAGCGAAAAGTTGCCCGCACAGCCGGAGATAAATCCCAAGAACGTCACCGCGATCACCTTGAGAAGCGGGGTGATGCTTGGAGAGCCTGAAAAGCTCGAGCATCACTCTAGGGGTGAAAGAAAAGCTGAAAGTGAAGAAGTTAGTGCTAAAGGGAAGGCCTCGGCCGAGATACACACCGAACTCAGCCGAGATGCCATGCATCGTTTGGAAAAGAAAACGCCATGTAAACTCATCTCGGCCGAGGCGGATGAGGATCTCGGCCGAGATCAACTGCACCCTGTTGATGGGAATTCACCATGTAAGATCATCTCGGCCCAGGTCATTCTAGTCTCGACCGAGGCGCTTCAAGATCCAAAAAATTACACTTCTACTACGTCACATCCCTTCCCGAGTTAAATCAAGAAAGTGGCATATAGAAGTAAGGACTGGGAGATTCTTGAGGTGTTCAGAAAAATAGAAACCAATATTCCTCTAATTGAAGCCATGAAGCAGATCCCACGGTATGCCAAATTCTTGAAAGATCTATGAACCAATAAGAGGAGGCTTCAAGGGAATGCAAAGGTACTCATGGGGGAGAGTGTATCTGCAATCTTTCAAAAGAAACTTCCACAAAAGTGTAAGGACTCATGGATGTTCGTGATCCCTTGTAAGATAGGTAACTGTAGGGTTGAGTGGGCTATGCTCGACTTGGGGGCATCGATCAATGTGATGCCCCGTTCGATATTTCACAGCCTGAATCTGGGACCCTTGAAAGATACAAGGGTTGTTATCCAACTTGCAGATCGAAGTACCTCATTTCTGGATGGGGTGGTTGAGGATGTGCTAGTTGAGGTATATAATTTTGTATTCCCAGCTGACTTCTATGTATTAGACATGCAAGGAGATACATCAAACTCCACACCAATTTTGTTGTGAAGGCCATTTCTGAACACTTCCCAAACCAAAATTGATGTGCGTAAGGGAACTCTCACTATGGAGTTCAATAGTCAAGTTGTAAAGTTTAATATATTCGAGTCCATAAAATATCCTGAAGATGTACACAGTGTATTTTCTGTCGATATCATTGACCCTATGATGGAAGAAGTGTTTGAGTGTTATTGCAGGGATCAAGATTCTATGGAACTTGCAAATCATTTGGAGAAGATGGAACCTTGGGAAGCTAAGAGAGAATTAGTGGAAATAGTGGCTTAATTGCAGTCCCTCAAACAACTCCGACAGAAGTTCGATCAAAAGTTCATTCCACTTCCGGAGACACACGAAAAGGCCCTTCCCTCCACCATCAAGGACTCGAGCCTCGAGCTCAAAGCTCTCCTGGCCCATCTTAAATATGCATAACTTAGAGATCGAGAGACACTACCGATAATCATATCTTCGAAGTTAACTCCAAGGCAAGAAGATGCATTAATTGAAGTTCTTAAGGAGAATAAAGGTGCAATCGGGTGACCTATTGCCGACATCAGAGGCATAAGTCCCTCCCTTTGCATGCACCAAATCCTTCTTGAGGATGATGCGAAGCCTAGTCGGGAGCCACAAAGAAGGCTTAATCCACCTATGATGGAGGTGGTAAAAAAGGAGGTCATCAAGTTATTGGATGTGGGCACTATTTATCCCATATCGGATAACAAGTTTGTGAGCCCAACACAAGTTGTTCCTAAGAAGTCGGGCATAACAGTTATGGAAGGGAAAGACGGAGAGATGGTACGCACGAGGGTCTACATTGATTACCGAAAGCTTAATGTCATGACACGCAAGGATCACTTCCCTTGCCGTTCATTGACCAAATGTTGGAAAGATTAGTGAGCCACCCACACTACTGTTTTCTAGATGGATTCTCCGGATACTTCCAAGTACCAATCGCACCCGAGGACCAAGAGAAAACAACATTCACGTGTCATTTTGGTACGTTTTCTTGGAAGAGGATGTCCTTCGGGCTCTGCAATGCGCCGACTACATTCCAAAGATGCATGGTAAGCATTTTCTCTGAATTCATTGGACATATCATTGAGGTATTCATGGATGATTTTAGCATATATGGTCAGTCATTTGAGAATTGTCTTGAAAATCTTGTGAAAATTTTGAAAGATGTGTTGATAAAAACCTCGTTTTAAATTGGGAAAAATATCACTTTATGGTGGAACAAGGGATTGTTTTAGGGCATGTCATTTCTGAAAAGGGTATAGAACTAGATACAGCAAAGGTTGATATAATTGCTTCTCTGCCTTACCCCGCAAATGTGCGGGACATTCGTTCATTCTTTGGTCATGTTGGTTTCTATCGTCGTTTCATAAAAGACTTCTCGAAGATCATTGCCTCCTTGTGTCGATTGCTGCAAAAAGATGTTGATTTTGAGATGATAGATGAATGTAAGGTTACATTTGATGTGCTAAAGGAGAGGCTTGTTACACTACCAATCATCCAACCACCGGATTGGAGCCTTCCTTTCGAACTCATGTGCGATGCAAGCGGTCAAGCGGTTGGTGCAGTGCTAGGACAAACGAAGGGAAAGGTTGCGCATGTGATCTATTATGCTTCGTGCACTTTGAACCCTGCCCAGGCCAACTACACCACAACCGAAAAGGAGCTTCTAGCTGTGGTCTTCGCACTTGAAAAATTCAGGTCGTATTTAATTGGAACTAAAATTGTTGTTTTCACTAACCATGCAACTCTTAGATTTCTAATGTCAAAGAAAGAAGCCAAGCCAAGGCTAATACGATAGATCTTGTTGCTCCAAGAGTTCGATTTGGAGATTAAAGACACAAAAGGTGTAGAAAATGTTGTGGCTGATCATTTGAGCCAGGTGAACTAAGAAGAAATGGAATTGCCTATTCAAGAAAGCTTTCTGGATGAACAATTGTTCCTAGCATCCGACTTAAGTGCCCCATGGTATGCCAATCCAGTGAACTACTTGGTAGCGAAGAAGTTTTTCGATGGAATGAGCAAAGCTCAGAAAGACAGACTAATAAGCGAAGCAAAGTACTATATCTGGGATGATCCTTACTTGTGGAGATATGGGTCCGATCAAATGATAAAAAGATGTATCCCGGAGACCGAGGTTCAATTTGTCCTCACATTCTGGCACTCCTACGGGTGTGGAGGACACTTTGGATCGAAGAGAACAACACATAAGGTTCTGGAAAGTGGATTCTTCTGGCCCACCTTATTCAAAGATGTTTATGCCTTTAGTAAGTCTTGTGAAAGGTGTCAAAAGACGGGGAATGTTTCCCAAAGGTATAAAATACCTCAAAACCCTATAGTAGTGTGTAAGATTTTTATGTTTGGGGCATGGATTTCATGGGGCCTTACCCCTCTTCCTATGGAAACTTGTACATCTTGCTTGTGGTGGATTATGTGTCTAAATGGGTGGAAGCCAAAGCCACCTAGACGAATGATTCGAAAGTGGTAGCAGATTTTGTCAAATCAAATGTCTTCGCCCGATCTGGAATTCCAAGGGCCATAATAAGTGATCGAGGCACCCATTTCTGCAACCGAACAATAGAGGCACTCCTAAAAAAGTATGGTGTTCTGCACAAAGTTTCAACACCATATCACCCACAGACAAATGGGATGTCTGAAACATCAAATCGGAAGATCAAGTCGATATTGGGGAAGACAGTCCAGCCAAACATAAAGGATTGGAGTCTAAGGCTAGACGATGCATTGTGGGAATTTCGAACTGCCTAAAAGACTCCAATCGGGATGTCACCATATCGGCTTGTCTATGGAAAGCCATGTCACTTGCCAGTTGAGATTAAGCAGAAGGCCTACTGGGCGATTCGGCGATGCAATGTGAATTTGGATGAGGCGGTAACACACTGGAAGCTTCAACTTCAAGAACTTGAGGAAATGAGAAATGAAGCTTTCGAGAATTCCATTATCTACAAGGAGAAAACCAAGGCATTTCACGATTTGAAAATGGCCCGGAAAACCTTCAATGTTGGGGACAAGGTGTTGCTATATCATTCGAGACTGAAACTGTTCAGGGGAAAACTTCGATCGAGGTGGCTTGGGCCTTCCATTGTTAAAGGAGTGTCTTCGCATGGCGCTGCTGAAATAGAAAGCAACAAAACGGGCAAGTGCTTCAAGGTGAACATACATTTCTCAAGCCTTACTTCGAGAGTTTCCAAGGAGATTATGGAGAGGAGGAACGAGTGGAGAACCCACCGGTGAACTAACCAAACCTCCGTCGGTAAATTTAATTTCCGAATTTTAAATTCATAGTCTAAGTAGTAGTTTTAATATTGTCATGGTATTTTTGATCTTTTTGTTTAGATGTGTGCAGATACCAACTAAGATAAACAAAAGATAGTGTACAATGAGGGTGAAGGAGACAGAATTATAGAAATATTCACAGGGGACTTCACATCGGCCGAGGCACACACTGATCTCGGCCTAGGCACATTGAAGGAAAATGGCCAAATTCCCTGTGAAGTCACCTCGGCCGAGGTCTATCCATGTCTCGGTCGAGACCTGTCTGGAGTAAAAATGGCCAAATTTTCTGTGAAGTCACCTCGGTCGAGGTCCATACATGTCTCGACTGAGGCTAATTTTGTGCAAAAACGGGCCGATTCCTTGTGAAGTCACCTCAACTGAGAACACAACCCATCTCGGCCGAGGCCTGTTGCTAAATTTCAAAGGGCCAAGACGAATGACTCATCACGACCGAGGCCAATCTGAGTACAATGCATCTCGGCCGAGGCGTACCCAGGTATAAAGAGGCCTGCGCGAACAGGTAGGGCATTTCTCCCCCTCCCCCCTCCTCCCAAATTCGCTAATAGCGCACAACACATACACCCACTCTCAAATTCCACCATTTACGATCGATTAAATTCACTCGAACTCTCACACACACTCACCCACATCACATTACGCACCTTCATCAAATTATTTTTGGATTTGGAGCGATTTTGAGTTCGGGTCGACAAAAGGGTGCGAAAAGAAATTTTCAAATCATCTTCATCTAAACTCGTCCGGTATGTATTGCTATCATTTCCTATTACTTATGTACTGTTTATTATTGAATTGGATGAAAAATAGGACGTCAATTTCATATTTTTAGTTTGGTTTTATTAAATTTGGTTGATTAATTGCAATGTTGCGTAAATTGTTAGCCGAATTGATTTGTTTGCCAAATTAGGAATACGAGTTCATGATGATATGTGATATTTGAGTACTTGTGGACTAGGAGAATGGATTGGGTGATAAACTTGTGAATTTGGATTGTGAACATTCTTCAAACATGGGTATTGGATTGTATAGTCCCTCTTTGCTTGTTAATATGGTCATCATTTCAATTTTTGGGCTAGAGTGGTTTATGTGTAATCGTTTGAGACGACTTGATGTATGTTAGAGCACATTAACACGATTTTGGCATATTTTTGTTGATTTGATTATCGATTAATTTGCAAAAAGGTCATTGAGGGTAGATGCTTGATTCATGTTGAAGAATGATGAGTGTGAAATTGGTTTCCCTTGGATAAGTGATAATGGATGCATAAGGTTCAAGTTTTGTGTTAAACTCAAATTTAATGTGTGTGCTTGTGATTGTTTATAGGAAAATAATGGCACCACCAAAGAACACTGGCACCTCCAAGAAAGATGCCACCACAAGCAGACAAGTAACCCAGAAGGTCCGAAAAGGCAAGGGCAAAGAAAAAGTGAATGAGCCCAATCCCGAGGCTCCTGGAACTGAAACCCTGAGGATCCTGACAGCTATAGATTAGACCACTGATAGCCAGTCCTTTGACATCATGTGAAGAACGAAGAATATAAAGACAGACTCAGAGGACTGATGAGATGGGGGTGGCACAGACCCGATTTGGCGATCCCAAGATCCTCGAGGCCATGGGGATCAAGGCAAACATTGATGAAATATTGAAGAAAGTGGGCCTTGCCAAATGCATTGCCCCTCGGCCCACATATGAGAGATTCGTTTTGGAGTTCTTCAGCACCCTCGAAGTCTGGGCAGACTCGAATAAATACGAGTATCAAGTCTACACCATCACCTTCCAAATGATGAACGAGACAAAGACTCTCGACATATGAGACTTGATACGCATTTACAGGTTCAAGGATAAACTCTCTACCTTCGCTCTTAACTCGAACGGAAAATTTGATGTGCAGACCTTCTGGGGGTAAATCACAGCTGCCCCCAGAATAATCGAAGCTTAGGTTTTCGACTCCAAGAAGTAAAAAACGAGTTGGATTAAAAATTCGATCGTTAAGTATATTCAGAAGCTGCTGAGTTTAACGATTTTTGGGCAAAAGGAGATGACTGCCGCCCAGATGTTCGAGTTAGAGGTCTTGTGGTCGATTCTAAAAAGGCAAGCCAGGAGCTACGAAGAAGTCTTGGTCGAAAGCTTCAAGAAAATTGTGAAAGAACTAAAAGCAGATAAGAGAAGAGAAACGAAGCTTCCTGACCCAATCTACTGTGGAGCCCTCATCACTCCTATCCTTGAGCACTTTGGTGTTCCCTTGATAAATTCCACTCCTACCACAGATGATTATTTTCTGGACTGGGAGGACATGGAAAACCTGACGATAGCGATGCTGGGATATCACGAGGTGACTTCTGGGATAGTAATGCCATATGTTTTACAGAATATGGGGCCATACCTTCGACTCCCGAACCCCACTCTGACCTATATTAAGAACCTAGATAGACAACAAACTTGGAGTTGATCTCGAAAGATCACATAAAAGAGTCAAAAGATCCGACCAGCGACGAGTTAACAAGGTACCAGAGGGGCAAGAAGCCAAGGACTATGGTAAGGGAGAAGAGCGTGAGGGATGCAAAAGGAAGAAGTCAGCCAAACAGGTCATCTAAGAAGAGATCGGCATCTGTCGTGCAGTCTCAGTCCGAGATTCAAGAGCACCAAGACAACCGGCTAGCTACAATGGCGGAAGAGATTCGAAAAATGAGAGCTGATATCAGTGAAATTAAGGGGAATGTCAGTAAAATGGAGGCTGAATTGACGGAGATTAAGGAGAGCCAGAACAAGCTTTTGTTCAACAACATTCAAGGATGCTTCAGTGGCTCAAGCCCTCGACATGCCCGACCTCAAAGTCGCTGTGAGTGGAGCACTAAGGGTGTCTCACCTCTTCTCCACAAACTTAGTTGAGTTTGGGGAGAGAATGGGGATGGGACATTCTTGGCCGCGCAAGTCCTCATCTCTCGTATCTCCCTTACTATCTCTTTACCTTGGCTAATTGTGATGATCTCATTGGCTTGTGTGCCCCAATTATGTTTAACTTGCACTTGCTTGGATTGATTTTATTGTGGCATGTGAGCCTAGACCTTCTTTGCCTTTATCTTTGTTGGATTGGTTTGATGGCCTATGTGCCGATTATGTTTGATGATTGCTTGTGGTGACTATTTTGGATGCATTGTTAGAGTTGTGGATAAATTGGTGGATCTGTGAGCCGTTGACTATCTATTTGTTGGTTTGGTTGCATTATATTATTGATATTTTGGTTTTGATATTGCACATTTAGGAGTAGGAATTTTGATAGTTTTTAGTATTATTGGGATGGAGGGTTTTAAATAATTGGTTGAGTTCGTTAAGAACCAACATGTACCTCTTCTTTCCACAAACCTTGGTTTTCAACCAAGTTTGGGGAGGGGGTGGTAGGTTTACGGATTTAGCTGCTTAAAAAAAGTTGATTGGACCAAATTAGAACGAGAAATGTGGCAATGGTTAATGATGAAAATTTTTGTGTCAAAAATTTTGAAAATGGGCCATGGTAGAGCATACTCCTATTTTAGGAGTAATTCAAATCTCTTTCGGTGTGAAATTCATTGAATGCGTGAATTCATATCCAGAACTTGCCCTGATTATTTATATTAAATAAGTCAGTACATCGTATGACCTTGAAAGTGAACTTAGACATTTCTTGATTTGAGCCTATTTCAAAAACTTGAAAATGCTTCCTTTTCACCGAATATTTTAAAAAATTATCTCTAGTCAGCTCGTTGAGCTTTTAGCCTTTTTGTTTGATAGCCAACTCTACAAGCCGAATCTCTTTTCATTAGCCTTTGAACCTAAATGGGCTAATTGAGTATGAGGGAGGTGGTTGGAAGGTAGTCGGTTGGGAAATTGGGATTAAATTGGGTAGAATAGAGGAATCTTTGAAGGGTGAAGAGAAATTTACACAAAATAGGCAAGAGTCGAGAACAATAGCCTCTCCAATGTTTGTAAATATTTATTCCCCAAAAAAAAAAAAAAACTCGAGTCGGAAAAATCGAAAAAAAGTTGAAAAATTAGAAAAACAAGAGAAAAAGTTGTTTGTATATATCTTGCTAGTGTTTAGGTTCGGAGGGGCTAGTGAAGAGCACAATGATCTTTGATCAACATTCTCAAAGTTTTAAAAGTCATAAAAAGCACACTTCAAGTGAGAATTAAGAACAAGGGAGTTGTAGGTTGGGTTGAGGTAAATAAATCGAACCTTATGATCGATTTGTTTGGGAAGTGAGAGAGTGAGGTAGAGTGATTATTGTTTGAGGGGTAGATGAGAGTAGCTAACTCATTTAGTTCGTTTTATAGTCACTTTTGCCCAAAAATTATCCCACCTTGCCCCAGGCCAACATTACAACACTTGTAAAGATCTTTTTTTATTCTTTGTCACATATGTCGAGTACATGTTCGAATTTAGATGATTGGCAAGTCTATGGTAGGCGATTCATGCATTTCAATGTGAGCACTTCTCACTTGATACACTCGAGAGTTGAGAGATACACTCACCCAGTGAGGATCTCAAGTCAAGAATCTCAAGTCTTGAAAGTAGTTGAATTAGTCTATCACATGTGCTCCTTATTACCATGATTGCCTAGTGTAGACATCAGTTCAATATCATCAAGTGATCATGGATTGTAGTAGAGGATTTGAGGAGTCCAGAACCGGGTTTCAGCCGGATCAGTTAAAAGGTTAAAATGGAAACCGGAGTCAAGGCAGTTATAACTGTCATTTGCAACGGATTAAAATCGTTGCATGTAAAACCGTTGTTGAAAGGCCGCTGAAACAGTTTTGTGCAGTTGAGGACAAAATTGGTTACAACTACTTCTACTCTCTGATTCGAGCTCCATCCTTTATACACATTGAAACCACTTGAAGATGCGAGTTGATTCTCGTTTCTTTCCCTCTATAAACATTACTCAATCAATAGAATTAGATAGCTAGGGTTCTTGAGCTCAATTCGGTTTGTGAATTGGGATTTCTAGTTTTCTAGATTAATTCTTGTAATTGATTGATAAGTGGAGTGAATTGAGGTGTATAGAACCTCCGTGGATGTAGATCACATTGATCGATCCACGTAAAATCCCTATGTTCATCATTTTCTATTTCTGTTCAGCCTTCGGTTTCTTGTGACCGAGTTTCTTGTTGTTTTTCATTCTTTACTGTTTGAAAATTGGTTGTGTGTGTGAGAAGTACTGATTCATAACAAGTGGCGCCGTCTGTGGGAAACTTGCTCACACACACGAAGAGTTAAGGAGAATGGTTGGAGTTAAGATGGATGTGGAGAAGTTTTCAGGTAAGAATGACTTCTCACTTTGGAAAATCAAGATGAATGCAGTGTTGGTTCAAAATGGTTTAGATTTTGCACTCCTCCCCGTTGATCAATGGTTTGATGCTGAGAAACCAAAGTTCTCAGAAGTGGATAAGAAGGCTATGAGCCTGATATTTCTGTGTTTGGGTGATAAACCTTTGAGGGAGGTATCAAGGTGCAAGAATGCAGTAGAGGCATGGGGAAAATTGGAAGAACTTTATCAATCCAAGTCATTATCAAATAAACTGTTTCTGAAGCAGAAATTGACGTCTTTCAAGATTACTGATGATAAGGCCATTTCTGATCAACTTGATGGATTTTTCAAGATGATTAAAGAACTAGAAAACCTGGGTGTGAACTTGGAGGATGATGACAAAGCTTTGATGGTGTTGAATGTTCTTCCAAAGTCCATGGAAAGCTTCAAGGATGCATTGATGTTTGGGATGGATGGAAAGGTCAGTTATGATTCTATCCTCTTAGCTTTGAAGACAAAGTGTTTTCAAACTCAGGGAGATAAGGGTTCTACTCAGGCTGGAGAAGGCTTGAACATAAAGCTCAAGAAGAACAATCAAAAGAAGAAGTTCCAGGGATCCAAGGATAACAAGGCTGGAACTCAGAACTCAAAGAAGAATGGAGATTGGGTTGAGAATAGAAAGTGTTTCAAGTGCAAGCAAACTAGACACTTGAAGAAGGATTGCCCACAAAATAAGAAGAAGCAGGACAATCAAAGGGCAGAAGTGGCTGTGACTGAACATCAAGATGATGCTCCTAAAGTTCTAAACATCACAGATACAAAGATGGAAAAGGAATGGGTTCTTGATACAGGTTGTTCATTCCACATGTGCCCAAATGAATCCTGGTTCAAAGACTTAAAGAAATAAGATTGTGGATGTGTGCTACTGGGAAATGACCACTCCTGCAGAGTTAAAGGCACATGATCAATTCAGATTAAGATGTATGATGGAGTCATTAGAACCATTTCAAAAGTAAGGTATGTTCCTGGTCTTAAGAGAAATCTCCTATCTCTTGGTTCTCTTGTGGCAAGTGGATGTCAGTTTAACTCCACAGATGGGTATCTTCATATCACTAAACACAACAAGCTGGTAATCAAGGGAAGGCAACACAATGGCCTGTTTATCTTGATTGGTTCTCCTGTGATAGGTTGTGTTGAATCTGTGATAAGTAGAGAGGATTTCATGAAGTAGCATAAAAGGCTGGGTCATATTGGAGAGAGAGGGTTGAAGGAGTTGTCCAAGAGGGGTATAATTGGTGAAATAGGGAATCAAACACTTGAGTTTTGTGACAAGTGTGCTTTAGGAAAGGCAAAGAAGCTGCCTTATGCTAAAGGGGCTCATTCTACTCAAGAACCACTTGACTATGTACTATCTGACATATGGGGGCCTTCAAGGACAGAGACACATGGAGGAGGAAGGTATTTCATGTACATCATTGATGATTACAGTAGAAAAATATGGGTATATGTCTTAAGGAACAAGAGTGATTCATTCCTTAAGTTTAAAACATGGTTGAGCCAGGTGGAGAATCTAAGAGGAAAGAAGTTGAAACATCTTAGGACTGATAATGGCTTGGAATATCTATCCACTGAGTTTACAAGTCTTTGTGAAGATAAGGGCATCACAAGGCACAGAACTGTGCCAATGAACCCTCAACAAAATGGTGTTGCTGAAAGGTTTAACAGGACTGTGCTAGAGAGAGTTAGATGTATGCTGATTGATGCTGGATTACCCAAATCTTTCTGGGGAGAAATACTGAACACAACATGTTATTTGATAAATAGATCACCATCATCAACTTTAGGATTTAAGACTCCAGAAGAAGTTTGGAGTGGAAAGGTACCAAACTATGATGACTTGAGAGTGTTTGGCTGTTTGGCTTATGCTCACATCAGGCAAGACAAGCTTGAGGCAAGGGCACAGAGGTGTGTATTTCTAGGATATCCTGAGGGTATCAAAGGCTACAGGTTATGGTGTTTGGAACAAGGAAACCAGAAACTCTTGATAAGTAGAGATGTGAAATTCAATGAGGTTGTGATGGGATACAACTCTACTGGAAGTCAAGAAGAGGTTGATGGTGCTGTAGAACCTGAAAGAATTTCCATTCAGGTGGAGCCTACTGATGAAGAGAAATCACCAGAGAACAGTGTTCAAACTCAACCAGGTAATTATAGTTCATCAGAAGAGGATGAAGACCAACCTGAGATTTCAAATCTCAGAACTTATAGTATTGGTAGAGATAGACCAAGGAGGCAAATCCACAGGCCTGATTTCTATGGACAAGCTGGAAGTGTTTACTATGCATTAAGTGTAGCTGAAGACCTTGAGTTTCAAGAGCCAAGCAGTTTCAAGGAAGCTATCAATTGCAGTGAAAGTGAACATTGGATAGGGGCCGTGATGGAGGAAATGGAATCGTTGGAGAGAAACCAAACTTGGAAACTTGTAGACAAACCAAAGGGGCAGAAGTTAGTCAGCTCAAAGTGGATCTACAATAAGAAGGTGGAGGTTGGAAAGGCTGATAAAATCAAATACAAGGCAAGGCTTGTGGCAAGGGGCTTTACACAAAGGGAAGGCATTGATTATAATGAGGTATTTTCTCCTGTTGTGAAGCATTGCTGTATTAGACTCCTTTTATCAAAAGTTACACAAGATGACATGGAACTACAGCAGTTAGATGTTAAGACAGCATTCCTGCATGGTGATCTCATTGAGAGAATATACATGAAGCAACCTGAGGGCTTTGTGATTCCAGGAAATGAAGAGAAGGTTTGTTTTCTCAGGAAATCACTTTATGGTTTGAAGCAAAGTCCAAGGCAGTGGAACAAGTAGTTCAATGAATTCATGATCAATGCAGGTTTCATAAGAAGCTTGTATGATAGCTGTGTATACTTTGATAAAGGTCCAAGGCTTGAACAAGTGTTTCTGTTATTGTATGTGGATGACATGCTCATTGCCCGTAAGAGCATGGACAAAATACAACAGTTAAAAGGAAGATTGAGCTCAGAATTTGACATGAAGGATCTTGGAGAAGCAAGGAAGATCCTGAGGATGGATATCATTAGAAAAAGGAAGTCTGGAACACTTTGGCTCTCACAGAAGCAGTATTTGCAGAAGGTTGTGGAGAGATTTCACATGCATGAGTCCAAGCCATTAAGTATTCCAGTTAGCCAACAAACCAAGCTATCCAAAGAACAATTTCCAAAGACAGAAGTAGAAGCAATTCACATGAAGAATGTTCCATATGCCAGTGGTGTTGGCAGCTTGATGTATGGAATGATATGTAGCAGGCCAGATTTGGCCTATAGTGTTTCTTTGGTAAGCAGGTACATGTCAAATCCAGGAGAGGCTCATTGGGAAGCATTAAAACAGGTCTTGAGATATTTGAAAGGCTCAGTCAGTATAGGTTTAAAGTTTGAGAAGCAAGAATCAAGTTTTGTACCTCTTGTTGGGTATGCTGATGCAGATTTTGTTGGGAACCTAGATACAAGGAAATCTGTTACAGGCTATGTTTTTACCTTATATGGGACGGCTATAAGCTGGAGAAGTGTATAACAACCTGTGGTTGCCTTATCAATAACTGAGGCAGAATACATTGCCTTAACTGAGGCAATCAAAGAAGCTTTGTGGCTCAAGGGAATTCTCAAAGACTTGGGGATCAGACAAGGTTGTGTCACCATTCAATGTGACAACCAGAGTGCACTTCACTTGGTAAAACACCAAGCTTTTCATGAGAGGTCTAAGCATATTGATGTTAGACTTCACTTTGCAAGGGATGTGATTGAAGCAGGATCTGTAGAGGTGAAGAAGGTCCATACCATGGACAATGCAGCTGATTTTCTAACCAAGGCAGTTCCTGGGAGTAAGATGGTTCATTGCTCAAGCCTGATTGGGCTTGAACGATGTGATTAAAACCTGGAAGACAAGGCAGGATGAGGTGATGAAATACACTTAATTTCATTGAGGTGAACATTTGTAGACATCAGTTCAATATCATCAAGTGATCATGGATTGTAGTAGAGGATTTGAGGAGTCTAGAACCGGGTTTCGAATGTGAAGAACCGGTTTAGAGAACCGGGTTTCAGCCGGATCAGTTAAAAGGTTAAAATGGAAACTGGAGTCAAGGCGGTTATAACTGTCGTTTGCAAAAGATTAAAACCGTTGCATGTAAAACCGTTGTTGAAAGGCCGCTGAAACAGTTTTGTGCAGTTGAGGACAAAATTAGTTACAACTACTTCTACTCTCTGATTCAAGCTCCGTCCTTTATATACATTGAAACCACTTGAAGATGCGAGTTGATTCCCGTTTCTTTCCCTCTGTAAACATTACTCAATCAATAGAATTAGATAGCTAGGGTTCTTGAGCTCAATTCGGTTTGTGAATTGGGATTTCTAGTTTTCTGGATTAATTCTTGTAATTGATTTATAAGTGGAGTGAATTGAGGTGTATAGAACCTCCGTGGATGTAGATCACATTGATCGAACCACGTAAAATCCCTGTGTTCATCATTTTCTATTTATGTTCAGCGTTCGGTTTCTTGTGACCGAGTTTCATGTTGTTTTTCATTCTTTACTGTTTGAAAATTGGTTGTGTTTGTGAGAAGTACTGATTCATAACACCTAGCTTTTGAGAAAATCTTCTGAAACCAATTTGCCACTTAAATCTGCCCTAACACGTGTCCCTTTTTCATTTTCTTTATTTTTTTAAGACGAACAAAAGTTTAAGTTTTGGGTGATTTGGTACACGTGATCGTGCACGGACTTTAGGTTGATTTAAGTGCCATTTTAGTTATAATTGTGTCCATATTCACGTGTATTTTGGGCATTTATTTCTTATTGAGCAGATTAACGCGTTCAATTCGTTTCTGTGTCAAAACAGGTACAATTAGACGAATTGAAAAAAAACTCAAAGCTTAAGAATCTCGGCCGAGACAACCTTCCAGGGGAAAATGAAGATTCTCAAGTTTTCAAGGCCTCGGCCGAGACGAGTACATACCTCGGCCGAGGCCAATCTTCGAGAAGAAACCCTATCTGCTTCATCACAGTCGAGGTCTTAACCCCTGTTTTAAATTGCAAATGCATTTTTGCTTAAAAACGTACTAGCAACTTCTCCCCTATATATATAACCTCCCGTTCGAATTCTAACCTATCTTGAGCCATTTTATCATCCATTTCCAGCCTCCATTCCACCAAGAAGAAGGATTGTGCAAGAGGATTGAAGATCATCTTCATTTTTAGGTTATTTTATCTTAGTATTAGGTTTCTTTGCATTTCAATCAATTTTCTACTTGTTATAGTTAATACGGGTGAGTAGCACCCTAATATCTACCCTTGATCGAATGTAGAACTTCGAGTCAACATTATTTATGTGATTATTACGGTTGATGTTACCTTTTGATTGTGTATTCAAGTATTTTATACTATTTGCTATTATTAACTTACATTTATGAGTTGAATTGGGGATTGATCACCCTTTAGGAAGCTTATAAGTGTATTACTAGAAATCGGGATCACTATCCGTAATTGTAGAGTCTACGATTCATGTGTAGCGAACAATGATTAATTCATTGGTGATAGTATAAAGTTTGACCTCTAAAATCGAGCTTGTGAGTTTTATGTCTTATCTATCTCATTGTCTTGGTGCTTCTATCGTTTGGTTATCGAGCTGGAGAGAGCTTGTTCGAAAGTTGGATTAAATTAAATAGGGTTAGTTGAAGAGCTTGTTTTGGCTAGCTAGGATTAAGAGACAACAAGGCTATTAGAGCTTGTTAATAGTCTTGAGTGAGGGACTTGAATTGCAATTGATTGGGCATCAACAATAGTCGCGTAAACCAATTAGACCGAAGGGAAACGAGATCAAGGGTGGATCCTTTTATATATTTGACGAACCAAAAAATCAATTTATTTGTCCTTTGATCGCTTGTTACTTGAATCTTAATATTAATTGCTTTCTAATTTATTTGTTGGTTTTGGTAATTGTTAGTAGTCGATTAGTTGGTAATCACAAAACCCTTCTCCCCCTCCCCCCCCCCTCCCACAATCTTTATTGCTTTTGCTTGTTTGTTACTATTCCTATTTCAATTTCCTAGTTGTTTGATTAATTGAAACAATACTATTCCTCCGTTCCCTGTGGAATTTGACCCGACTTGCCACTCTACTTAGTAGAGTTGAGAGTTCGAATATTAATTTGGTAGCGTGTAACGACACACGTCTACCAGTCCACGTATGCTGAATAGGCACTGGTGTGTCACCCCTTTGACCAAGCAAGGCCCACTCTCACTGATTGAAGAGTCGGCTACACGTGCCGCCTTCCTGGCGTTTCTGGCCGGTGGCACTCCGGCTACCCCCCGTTCTCGGTCATTTCGAGTTCAACAATGTAATTGATTTCTCGATCCGACAATCATAACTACGTGTCTGGATCAGAAAACGTATTCTTGGAGAGTGAAGAACTTGTTCTTCATGTTCTTCATCAAGAACACATTTGATCCAATTCTAATTTTCAAAGCACGTTATCTAATGCTATTCAGGTTCGATTAACACAAATTTTATATCAAATCGAAGCTCATTTGATAAACTACACATACATTCCACATACATGCGTTAAATCGAACATTAACATGCTCAAATCGAATTTTTACAAAAGAACATCTCAAGTTTTTCGGAAATTTTTCAGATTCACATGATTTTCGTCCAAACTTTAAAGATCCATGTCTCATTCGTTACTCAACGAAATAAAGCGCATAATACGTCTATAGAAAAGTCATTTAACGTAGAGTATGAACATGTCACATAGACGCAAATATCAGAATAGTAATTGGACGGAAATTGGCCCCGAACAGATTGAAAAAAATATTTTTGCAACAGATTTTCAAATTCATAAATCCAACTTTAAAAATTCATATCAAATTCGTTTCTTAACGGAATTGAGTGATTCAAGTTGGAGAACGTAGCTATAATGAGTACTACAACATCAAATCAATAGCATACTAAATCTCAAAAATAAAAAACACGAAAATGGGCAGATTAGCACATCAATTTTTTCAATCAATACGTAGTAAGATCCGTACAATTAGTATATAGGGAGGTCTCTTGTGCACCCGTTGCACAGGTCTAAAATCATGGATCAAAAGATATTACTATTTATACCAAAGGTATTACATGTGATGGGTAAAGGTATCACACTGAAAAGGTATCTCCCTTTATGCTTAAAAGTATTACACGTTCTGGATTAAGACATTGTAATACCTTTAGGCATAAATGGTAATACTCAACTTGAACTACATCGTGCAACTGATGTACATGAGACTTTATTCTAGTATACAAGAGGGCTATTATAAGTCTATGAGTGGGGCTTGGGTGTACCATGTGCACAATAGTGTTATGATGCACTACTCATACAGTATTGTGCACATGGTACACCACCCATACAGTATTTTTTTGTGCACTTAAGGTATGGTTGATTTACTCATACAGTATGCCAATATTAGTATGGTTGATTAATTTACTCATATAATATGATTGATTAACTAACTCATAAAATATGATTAATTTATTTATACAGTATTATGGTACACAATAAATCTATTATACACCTTGTGCGTATAATTTTTTTGTCAAAATCTATATCTATATGAGTTTAGCAATACGTGATGACCTAAAACACAAGCTAGAGAACAAATTCTACCAAATATTCGAGAATTGCCTATGTATCTTTGAATGATCTTATCATGAAATATGCAAGGTAAAAATTGTCCTGCGTGGCAAATGATCTATGGCTTTGCATCTTCCAAGAAGATTCGTGCCGTCCAATTCGGATACAAGATAAACGTCCCACACAATTTATTAAAGCCTCTGAAAAGTTCATATATTCACACTAATTGGTGTATATTGTATTAGTCTTTTATATCAATAATAATATTCCTTTTCTCCTTACACGTTTCCTATATATAACACTTCAAACAAGCAGTCCAGCCTTCTACCCATCGTGAAAATATATTAATGTGTCAGTAGCTAATATGTTAAAATTTCACAAGAAAAAAGTAAGTTATTTTATTCAAAATTAAAGAATAATTTCATTATAGTAATATATAGCTACTGTGATATCAAAACATTATATATTAGTTTATAAATAAATATATATGTGGTCATACATATTCGGCGGTGGTACTAGTCTAATTAGAATAATGGCAACGAGTGTATATTATGTGACCCAATCTTTGCACAATCACAAAAATGCAGTGACATCTTGATAGATTCTGAGACCAACTATTAAATGTGGAAAAGATATTCAACATTCTTAAATAATTCATTCAAGTTTAGATAATTAGGATTGTGATTCTTCGTACTAATGTGCTAAACGCCATGCAATACCACATTATCATTACAATGCCACCTAATCACACATCACTTCTCCTAATTACAATTTAGCATCACAATTAGGTTATACATTCTTTATACTTGATCAATTATCACCACAAAAGTAAAAGTAAAAGGGGGGAGAGAGAGAGTTATGTTATTACATCTTCATATCTTGTTTACTTTGGAAGCCAACTACATAGAAAATATTAAGAAATGGATGGATGTATTCTACACTTTTTATATAAATTTGCAATCTTCTACATAACCATACACAAAACTCTGTAGTTTGTTGTTTGACTACAGAGTAAATCAATCAAATCGAATCATAAACAGCCCTAAATATAATGTATCATAATTGGGAAGGGAGTGAAAAATAGTGGTTTAAAGTGAATTACCAAATTAAAGCTACTTATAACATGTAAAGGACAAGGAGTTATATAAAATCATTTTTGTTAAAGCAGGAAAAAGTTAAAAAAAGAATCGACATTAGTGAGAAAGGTGTTTTTGTATTGCAGTGGAAAAACACAGCAGCAAACAAAAATCCATGTCCGAATATAGGGACAGAGTGAACTGTCTAATTCTAAACATACTACTAATTAATTAAGACCTAATAATAATATTTTCTTTCAACAACTTGTCTGCAGTACTATCTCTTTGTCTAGAGTTATGTCATATACACTATCACTACAAAAAAAATTCATATTAGAGACGGAAATTAGAAACGTATGATATTGGTCACAATATAAAAACAGAATAGAAATAGAATAGTGACGGAAAGTGGCAAAAAATCATTAGTATCCGATTAGTGACGAATTAGCAACCGAAAATTTGAGACGGACATAATCCGTTTCTATTCTGTAGGTAATTCGGTCCCTAACTTCATAATAAAGAGGGAAATTCCGTCACTAAATTTAGAGACGGAATAAAATCGGTCTCTAAATTTTAGAGACCAACCACTTGATCTCTAATCCATCACTTCTTTAATTTAGAAACCGATGTCATATAATTAGAGACGGATTTTTCCGTCTCTAATTTAATTTTTTCTAGTAGTGTATTAATTAAAAAAGATCAATCAAATATAAAAAGTATTATTAAAATATTAATGTTAAAATCATAACCAAAATTACATGTGATTAGGGGTTGCGTTGGAGAGCAGAAGCAACAGCAAGATAGTGCCACCTTTAGCCTTCTCCATCCCTACAACACTAATTTCGACTAAATTTACATCATCCTCCTTTACTATTAAAAAAGAATCTCAAGGTATGTGTCAATCAGCCATCTATTTAAATTTCTTTTTTTAACTGCGACATGTATCCATTTTAAATTTTTTTCTACAAAACTATATTATATGTAACCATAAATTGTGTAGTTTGAATTTGAATTTTCAAACTTTTAATGTCATAATATAAAACGTAATTGTCCCTATCTTTTTGGGATGTTAATTTTCACCCTATGTTACGTTCGTTTCACTTTTTTTTTAACCTTTTCCCCTCAAATTTTAAAAATTTGATAACTTTTTCGTCTCAACTCCGTTTTCTACGAAAGTTATATTATATTAATTTTATTTTCACCTTCTCAAAAAAAAAAAAAAAAAAAAAAAAAACTTCTTTTCACGATTTTCGATTTGACATCCATGATGTATATATTTAATTTAAATATTAATTTTTAAATGTGAAATATATATTTTTTTAATTATTGTAATATTAAAAGTAAAATATATAAATAAATATACATATAAGATATGATATGAAAGGAGAAGAAAAATGATTGGATAATCATATATGGATAGATTAATTCATTGGCACTTATCCCACTTGATACTCTCAAGTAGTGTATTTGACATAATTTTATTATATTTTATTAATATAATAGAATGTATTAATCTCGTGCATAGCACGAGAGGACATCTAGTTAATAAAATTTAATTACAAAAATTTGCTGCAATAAAAAATACGCCTTTCCATTTTGTAGTTACAAAGTACTTTAATTTGCTTTAAAATGCTCTAAATTATTTATGTTTCTTTCATGCGATTGTAGTTGTGTAATTTATTTTTTTCTTTTTAGTGCGGCCGTATATTCTTTATTTTTTAGTTTGTTATTTGTATTTTAATATGGCATGTTATGTGTTATTTGTAGTTGTACTGTGCAATATAAATGAATTATTTTTTTGGTAACACTACAACAAAAGAGGTCTTTTATATAATATTTTTTTAGACCACAATGATGGTCACTAATAATAAGTTATTTGTGACCACTTGTTATCACAAATGTCTCTGTAAATTATTTGAGACCATTTTACGACGATTTTTAGAGACAACTAATTGTTGCAACAAATATTTTAGACGCATTTGAGGCTACTTTTATGGTTACAAATATATTATTTGCGTCCGAGTTATTGAGATTACAATAAAGTTGTGATAAATACTCATTATTTGGGACCTCTTCTCATAAATTGTGACAAAAACTTATTATTTGAGATAACTTTTTATAGTTTCAAAAGATCATTTTTGTTGTAGTGTAACTCTAGCATAGTTAACATTATTAATTGAGTGTAGTCAATCTACAAATTAATACTAACAAGATTATTTATCAAAAGACTATTAAAAATGAATTGGTAGAAGACAAAATAATAAAATAACTATGTGACTGAAAGATAACAAATTAAAAGTGAAATTATGAATTTAAGAAAAAAGCACTTAGTGAATATGTAGCGACGATTGCAGTGCTACGCTATTACAATTAAGCAAAATTATATCTGATGAAGACTATTTTTGACTAAACTTACAAACTTCTCAAAACATATTATAAGATATTTGAGAGCTTATAAGTTCTTAAAATATGTTTAGCAAAATAAGATACGACTTCTACGATGTAAAAATAAGCTCAAGAAAAAAGTCCCTCTAATCCATTTTATTTTTAAGAACTTATAAGTTACTACACTCAAATTTCACATACTATACACACACATACTTCACACACACAATATACACACACTATACATACTTCACACCCTTTTTCCACCCACACTACACACATTCACGCACACGCTCACACTTTGCACATGCCACAAACACTTCACACACTAATTAAAATGTACATTTGATATTAACTTTCAAATTATACCGCAAAATTATAGTTAAATCACCTCATTCAATTGCAAGTTTATAATCTCTTTTATCCGAACACTTTAATAACATATAAACTCTTAAATAATTATATTTTATAAGCTCTTTAAACAACTTATAAAATGTTGGAGTTTATAAAATATTTTGAAATAAGATACTAAAATACCCTCTAAGCCTTACATTGAAGAAGAAAAGGGCCCCAATTTACTGATGGGCACCAAGTTGATGATGCCCCATTAGAAATGCTATGAACTAAACTCTGAAGTTATGGCTTAGATATGGTAGGCTTAAAAATATGAGATTTGAAAAGTAAAATTATTGCTAAAGAACAATTTTTTTTTTAACAATTTACAACTCTAATACAACAAGTGAAAATGGGGTTATATATGACCAAGAAACGGAATACTATAAGTGAACCATTTCTAATTAGTGAGTGCAATTCTACTTAATATAAAAGTGGAACCGACAATATATAGCAACTTTTAAATATTTCCTCCCAAATTTATATACTATTTGTAAAAATTGCAATTATATGGTAAATATTCTGGCGACTTTAAATATATGGTAGATGTTGTGTGCCGAATATAATTACCACATTTATTCCTACTAGCTTTAGTCAAAATCTTTCACTTATATTTGAGATTTTTATTGATATAAATATTCTAATTCCGGTATAAATATATATGTATATATATTAAATGTAAATCTACTACGAAATTTAGGGAAAATAAATGTGATATACATAGTTAATATTTCGAATAAATAATGTCGAATAATGATGAAAATATTCTAATTGCTATTAGTCTCCCTCCATATCAATCAAGTTTTTGTAATTTACGTGAATCTCAATTAGCTATTTAGGTGAATTTGGTTTATAATGATGAAGCTATTATAATTAATATAAATCTCATATTATATCAATATAAAATCTTACTATATAATAAAAGATAACCTTCTTTAAAGAAACCAGACATATGTTCCCATCCATTTTACTTTAAAAATATAGTAGATTTACATCATAACTAACATATTAATATTATATATATATATATATATATATATATATATATATATATATGTCTATATATATATATGGAGTAAAGATTTGTATATATATGGTAAAATTTTTCAAAATTTGTTCAAAGTTTAAATTTTGTTGGCAATATGTTATATAAAAAATATATATGTAACACCAAATTCATTTTATAATAGATCTGCATATTTTAAAAGCAAATAATAAAATAAAAAACAAACAATTTCTGATTCTTTTTCTATTTTTAATGTAAAGCATAGCAAATTATATTTTTATTCATGAGCTTTGATGTGACATCTACATTGCATATTTTAAAAGAAGTTATACTAAAAAATTCAATTGTTTGTAGATTATATTTGTTTATGTAATATGGGTTGAATTATTTGATTGGGTTTAAGTCACAAATAAAAATTAAATAAATATTAAGGATTTTTATTTATAAATATTAACTAATATTTTTAAAATATTAGTTAATTTTTTCAAATTTTTTAAAAACTTTATTTTTAATTTATGAACAAATCCATAAATATATCTTTCCAACAATATTACAATTGATCAGAGTAGTAACAACTAACTATTTTTCAATTTCGAGAGTCACATATAATATTTAATTTTTTATAAAGAACAAAAAAGATATCGGGGGGAATACATGTGCCCCGCGTTAGGGAAAGAAGAATTTAGAGATCACTTTATTTTTTGTAGCTCTCTTTCTCAAATGTTTTGATTTTTCAACATTCTAAATGCACTAGTAATTTTTTTTCATCCATTTCTTTTAATTGCAATAGAAATCAGCCCTCTTTTCTTGGTATTTAATATGATATTCATATAAAAAAAATCGATATCATACATTAAATATAAAATAAACAATTGTTTATTGGTTGGTTATTGTGATTATATTTAAATATTTATTGTGAGTTGAACTATTTACATTGGATATGAGTTGCAAATAAAAATAACTTAGATAATTTTTATTAATGAAATTAAAAATAATTAAATAATTTAATATTCTTATATTTAAAAAAAAAATAAGTTATTTAATTAGTTACTTTGATTTTTTTACAAATAAATATATTTTAAATCGTGCAAGAATTTTAGTATGAGGAATAATTGCAAGATTTAAAAAAATAGTAGTAGTACATAAGTTTTGTAAGACGAAGTGAGAGTTATGAGTAAGATTGTGATGCTGATTTGCAAAGAGAAATAAGACAAAGTAGAAGATATAGTTGCCTAACAATGCCTTGGCTTCACTAATTAATCTCAATCTCAACAGAATTAATTCTAACTTCCTTAAAAACATACTAATTGAGCTACCTAGCCTTATATGTATTTCATTTAGCAATCAATTATGAGAGGTCAATGTTACCAAGAAGATCCATGTGCAAGAATTGGAAAAGATTTTCTTCAAATTAAAATATTATACACTCTACTCAGATAATTTGATGCAGATCTCTGCTGACTCTCACAATATTCTAAGAATAATACATTAATACTACTACTATATAATTGTTTTAGGGAAAAAACAAAGATCTAGAAATAAGTATAAATTGGTAGTTGGGAATTCAATTCATATATTCACCATTCATCCCTTTTACAGCCTATCGACCGTTTACTATATGCAAATATACATTATCCAGTAGCAATCATCTCTCTCATGCTCAAATCTCAGTAGCTTAGTGACATCGTCTCATCAATTTATCACGAATGTTTGTAATTTGAACCTGCTCCTCCCCTCCAAAGAATAATTCGTTGGTGTGTCTTAACAGTGAACATCACCCTCTATCTTCACCCGTATTTCTTTTAAACAACCCCTATGCAAAGTATAAGTATATATATTTTTTTCTTAATCTTTGTTATAACTAGATATCAGTCCCTGTGATGTAATTGATATATAGGATGAATATATTTATCATACTAATAGTATGTAACGTAATTATTCTCCCTATATATAATTTGAGAGTACAAAGTCACACATATTAGCCTATTACCATTTTATTGTCCAATTATTTTTCTTCCTCCTTTATGTAATATCCTACATATATTTATTTATTTTTTTTTTTTTTTTTAATATATTACTGTAACACAAATTTAGTGTATTATATAAATAAACACGAAAAAGAATTACAAGATCGAATTTCTCGAATCAAATGGATAATGTTTACAAGTTGTGAGTTCCTATCTCTAGTTCTCCTCTGATTCTTCTCTTCTATTGATTGATGTTGGAGTTTACTTTGATCTTCCTCGGTTCTGGACTTTGACTTGAGTAACGTTAATTCAAAGGCTTGTAAGCTTGATTTTGAATTAAACTATACTTTTGAATCAATATGCGAAGAACGTCTTCGAAGATCTTGACAAACGACGAAGAACACCTTCGAAGTTTTGACTTGAAAACGCCGATCGGGGGGGCTCAGCACCTTGATCTCGGATCAAACGTTGAAAATCTTGAGATTGACTTTGTAACGCCTTGAAAATCTTAAGATTGGCTTCGTAATGCCGGATTGTAATATCGACAAGGACGGAGCTAGCCCGTTGGGCCCCCCTCAAATTTTAATGATTTCGTAGGGGTATTTTCGTAATTTTAAAATATTTATGTTATTTAAATAAAAATAAAAACTCCATCCTAAAAAAAACACTAATTTTTGTATTAGATTAAATTAGTATTTCTTATTTGAATTTAATTACGTTACTATTTATATACAACTTACGTGCACAATTACCAAATACATAGACATAGCCTCTAGAAAATAGAATTAGTTACCTCTAAGTAATTTTTATGAGCATTTCTACTGAAAACGTAAAATGTAATATATTAAACTTAGAGGGAAAAGTACCTGGAAAACTATTTGTAATTTTTCTTTATAACTAATGTTTCATTACTTATTTTTCTATATTGAGTTTTTACATCTTTTTTTTTTTTTTTTACTATTAGTAGCCACATTTAAAAATATGGAGTAATGATTTCTTATTTTTAGCTAAAGAGATTGAGTAAGAGTTATTCATTTCAATTTTCTTATTATATAATTGATTATCTAGGTATGTGAATGTAGTAACCTATATTTATTTTAATTAACTTTACATAAATAATATTTTTTTATATTTTAAATTTTATAAATTGATTTATTATTTTATTTTAACGTTATAATTGGGCCCCCCTGACTAAAAATCCTGGCTCCGTCACTGAATATCGGATTGGCTTTATAACGCCGAATTTTAGCTTTGTACTGTCGGATTGGCTTTGTATCGCCGGTTTTTGGCTTTGTATCCCCTTAATCTCGAGATTGGTTTTGTACCACCTTTCTTCAGCATTGTGTTGTTGTGATTTTGGTGGAGCATGAGGCCCTATTTATAGTTGTAGGATGAGAAAACCCTAATAGACTTGAGTCTAAATGAACCGATATGATTGGTCCTTCACAATGTCATTATCCATAAGATGATTATTAAATTAATTGTGACACATAAAACATTCTGATTGGGTCACCATGACTTGATCTTTATCCTTATTTTCTTGGATAATTACTAATTTAATTTAGTAATATCTGCATCATCTTGACACGTGCCGACTTCCCGCTGGTCAATAAAATATATAGTAAATCACCAATTAAATTGATTTTTTAACTTAGAAATTTTATTTAATTAATTCGTAATATTCAAAATAATCAATATAAAATTAATTTTCAACTATATTTTATTATGAGGCGCATCTTACTTGGATACAAATTATATGTATCAACAAATGTCCCCTCGAGACTTGTTCACGGACGAGGCTGATAACACGTTATTTATGCATGTATTTAGGTCGATTTAGGATCATATTTTATATCATTTACGTGCATATTTGACCGGCATTTATTTATATTAATAATATTTGGGTCATTTGACGTGTTTCGACTTGTTTTAAGGTATTTTGAGCATTTTCAGGCTACCGGACGAGGAAACAAGTTGGAAAAGAGTGAAAACCGGGCCAAAAGAGTGAGAACCGTCGAAGAACCGGTCCAAACCGGTCCGAACCGGCCTGAACCGATCCAGGAGCAAAACTGGGCAAGAACCGACACGGCCGCGTCACAAAGAAACACGGCCGTGTCAAAAGTGGTCCACAATGTGCTGTTGATTCTGGAATAGAACACGGCCGTGTCACTCAAGCAACATGGACGTGTCAAAAGTTGCGGAGAAATTGAAGAATTGCAAAGCAACACGGCCGTGTCATTTAAGCAACACGGCCGTGTCAAAAAGTCCACCGATAAGAGAAATCGTGTTTTAATAGGATTTTAAGCCTATCTTCTCCAAGATTCGTCCCCAACTCTATAAAAAGGACCCCAAGCTCTAGGAAAAGGGGATCAATCATCAAGAACATAAATTACATCACCTTGGAAGACAAGGAAGACGAAGATCATCGAGACGGAGTTATCCGGGTTTAATTGTTCTTTCTTAGTTTTAATTCTTACAATGTTTTTCATAGAATTTTGTATTGGATTATTACTAGGCATGAGTAGCTAAGCTATTCGTGTCCTAGGGTTAGAAAGTAGGGATTATTATGACAATGTTTTGATTTATGTTTTAATCTATTAATTCCATTCTTTATGTGTTTTATCTCTATGTTTGTGCTTAAAACTGAATTTAGCTTGATCACCTAGATTTAGTAATTTAGTTTAACAATTCCGCTTCGAGAGGAGGGAATTGTTATCAGACTTAGAACATAGAGCGCAGTTGTCTATGACTGTGTAGGCCGTGGCTTAAGATCGTTTGGGAGTTATTAGGTTTAATTGACTCGAGAGGGTAATTAGCTTAATTAATCAACGATTTAATCGCTTCGAGAGAAGGATTAGATTATTGTCGTGCCGCCTAATAAACACTAGAATTGGTAAATTAATAGGTTAATCATATTCCACATTGAAATAATATCCTGAAATCGAAGCCCTAGGATACCTTTTCTCTTTGATTGTTAGTTTTCGTGTTTCCTAAGTTTGAAGTTATATTTAATTGAGTAGTTTAATTAGTAAAATCAACCTTTAAAACTTAGTATCTAGTTAGGACATTCCTAGAGTATTAGGGTATCAAACTACCTAAAACTATTCCTTGTGGGATCGACCTTGACAATAGTACTACACCTACATCCGTACACTTGCGGAACACTAGGTTAGAAACCGACGTGTCAGAGGCGTCTTGAAGTGGATGAGTCTCAAACTGATTTCCGGAATATTGATATTTTTATACTCGTATCAAGGAGTTCTTGAATTTGGACTTGAATTTCATTTGAAGACCTTCTAAACTCGTGTCATGGAGCCTTGATTTGGATTTGAATTTGATTTGAAGACTTTTTAAACTCGTGTCAAGGAGCCTTGAACTTGAACTTGAAATTTGTTGATAGTTTATACTTATACTAATGAGTTCTTGAATTTGGAAGTTGAATCTTCAACATAGTGGATTTGGACGGATGACTTCGAAATGTGGATTTATCTGAAGTTGAGCTTGACAACCCAATTTGACAGAATCAGATAACTTGATAGACTTGGAGCTTAGATCCCTAGCTAATATCAGAGCAACGGGAAACATAACATATGTATGACTAAACTTAGAATATTTTTAAGTTTCTTACGTACCTCGCTGAGAAGGATCAAGTCATAACGTAGTTCAAATTTTCACATTGTGTTTTTTTTTTTGGGGGGGGGGGGGGAGGGTGTCATGCACAGTTTATACTCATGCGGGTGAGGAGTGACTATTCTTTATCCACTTTAGCCAAAGTGGTATAAATTAACATTTTAAGCACAGTTTCCTGGACTTCTCCATGTTTGACAATTTGCGCAGGGAAAAAATCAGTTTTCTTCAAACCGTAAGTTTTGTCGAAGGAACAATTAATCACGTCGGGATGGTATTAAAAAGGCTGAAAAAAAAAAAAGAACTAAGTCAATGGCATGCATAGATTCAAGTTTTTTATGGAGAGAACAATAACATGAGGTACAAGACATGGTAGTGGTTCCATTAGCACTAAGTTAATAACAAATGTCACAAATCTTTGCAATTGAGATGATGACAAGGTAAATTTAAGTCTTGATTTAGTAAACTAATTCCAAGTTACATCTACCTGTTCATTATTTTTTCTAAATTGAAGTTCAATAGTTTTGGTATATGTAGGAGTTTTATCTATTTTTAAAGTTGCACAATAAAGAGATGACAAGGTTTTCTAATTCGTAAATAATTCACAATTTAAAAATAATTTGATAAATCTCCCATTACAAAATAACAAATACATCCACTCATTTTTAGGTTGATTCATTTGAGGATGGGGTGTCTACTCCGACCAAGAAAAAAGATGACAAATCCAGTCTAATTGACCTCACTGAAGATTCAAACATCAAAATATCACTCATGGGCTCATTTGCGACGAGTTTACGTGGAACTAAAAAGATCAAGAAAGTAGATGTTAAAATTGAAAGCTTTTGATTGTTTGGACTTTTGTGTAAAATTTTATGAATTTTCTACACATTTAGTTGGTTTCCGGTTCTTGAATAACCTTGATGGTTGGGTGTGATTGTTTGGTGTTTTTACAATTATAGAATTGTTGCTGCAAGTTTTGGTATTTTTGTGGATTGCTTAAATAAGTTTTTTTTTTTTTTTTTCTCTTCTTTTTTTTTTTTTTTTTTTCACTTCTTTTGCAATGTCGGATTCACAAGTTATGTTATTGATTATTGTTAACTAATTAGTTTTACAAGAAGCATTTCTATTTTTGGCTCGCATTATTAGCATCTTCTATTAAATTTTGTGGTTGCATAAAAATAAGAATTTTAAGAAGTATTTATATTTTGGTGGCTCTACATTATGTAAATCATGGCACTACTAGAAATAAGGATTTTTACCACTACAAATGTAATTACAAAAAAGGGAGAGTAGTCACAAAAATATTTTTAGTAACTACAAATTTAAAAGTAGTTACTATAGGGTAGTCACTTATAATAAAATGCAAAAAGTTTTTTTATAACTACTTTGTAGTGATTAATGTATTTGTAACTATTTTTTGCAACTACTTTGTAGTTACTAGTGTATTTGTAACTACAAGTAGTTGCAAACGAGCTTGACATATTGTAGCAAATTTTGTTAAAATTGTATGAAAAATTTTATGTAACTACTAATAGTTACAAACGGGGTTACTTTTAATAACCACTCTTGTAGTTACAAAAGGCTAGCGGCAAATACCCTTTTTTCTTGTAGTGTGGTTCAATCTATTCCTATTAAATTTGAACTTAAAAATACAAAATTAAGTAATTTCTTGTGAAATAAAAAACTATTATATAATTTAATATTCTCTATTTAATATATTTTATATGATATTTTAATTTTAATTTTTCTTATAAATAGATATATTTTAAGTTGTGCATCACACAACGGGACAATTATAGTGTAAAGTAATAGTCATTGGATTCCATAAAAATATATACATTTGTATAGCCAGAATATTCAATCAATCCACAATACTTTACAATAATAATTTCTTTCGAAAATATGAGTCTATAGTAATGACTAGGATTGAAAATCAAACCAAGCTACTCAATACTCGATTCGAGATTGTTTAATAAAAGTTCACTTGAACTATGTTCAACTAAAGGTATCAAACAAGCTTAAACATGCTTTTACGTTTGATAAAATCTAAAGCTCGACTCGAGCTCGATAAGTCAAAGATGTTAAAATAAGTGTTAAAATGTCAAACTACTCGAGCTCGACTCGTGTTCGGCTCGATTAAAGTTTTTTCAAGCTCGATTTGATTAATAACCAAACAAACTCAAACATTATATTAAAAGCTCGAAAATATTTCAAATAAGTTTGAACAACAATACCTTTGGCTCGACTTGAATCATTTATAACCCTAGTAATGACTTCAATCCAACGTATTCAGTTTCATACTTACTAGTAATGAATCTAGTCCAATAAATTGATATATTACCCGTACCAATTTACTAATTAATTATGATTGTTCGTTTTAAAATACCATCAAACCTATTTCTCATTATGCGGCCATGTACTAAACCGGTGACAAACTGTAAAATGAATGTGTGCTTCCTATATGTAAAATTCTCTATAAAATAACAAAAATTCATTTATGGATAAATGAATAAACTCGCTAAATGAATAATTTTTACCAGTGCCAAGATTATGATTTTATCGAGGTTTAACTGCAGCTTGATATATGTAGTACTCCACTCGTTCACAAATAAGTGTCATTTTAGACTTTAGGCATTGATGCAAAAGGCGGTCTAGGCAGCGCCTCCAACCCACCTCCGATTATGCCGAATCGGTCCCTTTAGGCCTTTTTTTAAGTTAGGCGGTACCTAGGCGGGTTAGGCGGATCTAGGCATTTATTATTATTATTATTTTTTTATTGAAAACGTCGTCGTTTTTTTAACATGAGACATTGTTTAAATTAAAAAGATAATCTTAAAAGTTAAAATCCTCCCTCTCCTCATTCCAGCGGCAGAAAAATGAAACAAAAGTTAAAACTTTCTCCCTCCATACTTTAAGTTCCTCCATCACCCCTTCTTTTCGTTCCATCTTGCATAATTAATTAACTTTATGGTAATAAAGTTTGGTATACTATAAGTACAAAACTATAATTTAGACATGTACAAATGAATTTTTGTAATGACACTACAAGAAAAAAAGGGTATTTGCCGTTAGCCTTATGTAATTATAAGAGTGGTTACTAAAAATAACCCCCTTTGTAACTATCAGTAGTTACATAAAATATTTCATAAAATTTAACCAAATTTGCTACAATATTTCAAGCTCTTTTGCAACTACTTGTAGTTACAAATACATTAGTACCTACAAAGTAGTTGCAAGAAATAGTTACAAATACATTAGTAACTACAAAGTAGTTACAAAAGAACTTTTTGCATCTTTTTATAAGTGACTACCCTATAGTAACTACTTTTAAATTTATAGTTACTTAAAATATTTTTGTGACTATTCTTCCTTTTTTGTAACTACATTTTGTAAAAACCTTATTTCTAGTAGTGTGATGAATTCTCTAGGCGCCCCTTCGGCGCCGTATAGGCGGCCTAGGCGCTAGGCTGTCCCAAACTGCTCTACCTCCACTTTCTGCCTTCCGTAACCATGCTTTTAGGTGTAATTTATGAGATTATGGAATTGATAATAATATCCCTTCATTTCTCTCTCCATCATTGTTTTTATTACCATAAATTTCTCCATATTTTTTATTGGTCACTTATTTATATAACATTATAAAATTTGCATGGAAATTTTTTTGGATTTAGTTAAGGATAATATTGAAAGAAATAAGCAAAAATCGCTAGAATGATACTTCCTCCGTTTCAAAAAAAATGTCACTTTAGACAGTTTGAAAATTTTCACAATAAGTGTCACTTTACAAAAAAAAATTATATTATTCTAATATTATCTTAAACAACATACTTAATTTAGTTGATAATTTTCTTATTTCACAAAACATATCAATCAAATACCAATCTTTAATTTTTACAAAAATAACTAAAATATTTTTGTTAAAATAACACTTACGTACATATATGATTTGAGAGGAGACGAGTGGTGGTGTTCGAAATCTTTAGTGTTGTCTTAACTGATGAAAGTATAATATATAATAATAATAATAATAAAAGGTAGAAGTATCTCAACATAAAATATATTATCTGAAGCGTTAGACTCCTCAATCACGCACCCATGCTTCAATTATGTCCTCTAATCGCTGCACTTAAAATTGCCAACCTCTCAATTTTCTACAACGCTAAATTTTACACCCTTTTATTACTCAATCAACAGACCCCATTTTTTTTCTTTATATCCTCTTATATTACAAGCTTGTACCTTTTCAAATTTAATATTTCGTTTTCGATATCAATCTTCTAATGACTTGATCCGATTCAACCGCATTAATTTTTTTCAAGAAGAAAATTAACCTTAACTTTACCAGAAAGATAATATCTCTTTTTTTCAGAAAAATATGATACTTCATGTGTTTTCTGAATAAAAGCACACATTTTTTTTAAAAAGATACACGATTTATCTTTAAAAAGTATTATTTTTGCGAAAAACAACAATTTGTTGGGCTTCAATATTTATATATATATATATATTTTTTTTTTTTTTTTTTTTTTTTATGTTATAAAAATTTAACACCATTTTTGGACTCCACGGAGTTCAATATTTTTTATAGTTTTTTGGTTGATGACTCTTATGAGGTCTGCTCAGTAACATGGTGAAATATACTCCTCTGTTCCACCTTATTTTGCACATTTATTATTTTCGCGCGTTCATCCCAAACGAACTTGCACAATCCTTAAAAAGGAAAGCTATAACATAATTTATACCATCAATCAACCTTTGAAAAATCAACAAAATCTCCAAAAATAATATTTCTTATACTTGTGTCAACTTCCTCTGTGCAAGATAAGGTGAGACGGAGGGAGTATCACTTAATTGCCAAAACTGTCACTTTTTTCTATAAAAAAACTAATACTTCTATTAGAAAAAGAAATACTTTTAATCAATTAAGTAATACTATATTTTACTAGAAAATGATACTTCTAAAATTAGTGTGAACAAAAAATAAAAAATCAATGGATATGATATAAATAAGTTGTACTTTTCATCTCCCTTTCAATCATTAATTTCGTAGTAAGAGGATGCATTCTGTTGTTAATAAGTCGACCGCACGGTACAGTTAGCAGGATTTGAAATGAATCTCACCTTTAATGGCTCGTTTGTGTCGTGATATAAGACCTTGATAGATGTTGTATCTCCTATATTTTCATGATGTTTGTCTTATAATATGTATAATATTTTAATCCCTTTAAAAAGAGAAAGCATGACTTCCATAATCCTATTTTTTCCTGATTATGCCGCATATGATGTGGAATTCAATTTTTTACCATTTAATAATATTATGATTAGATCTTGAAATTTTCAAATTACTTGCAATAAAAAAATTTATAATTAAGTATTTGCATTAAATTTATGATCTTTATATTATGTTCAAAACAAGAAAAAATTAAAAAACTCCAAAAATGATATATAAAAATAAAACTAAAAATCATTTTAGCAAATTGCATTAATTTGATAATTTAAAGATTGGGAACATATTTTTAAAATCTAAAACGTATTTTAAGAATTAAAGAGTATTTTAAAATTTTAAAATTATTTACAATTTTTAGAAATGAATACCTTAGAGAAATCTCATATAATTTTTAATATCTTTAAATTAATTTATAAAATGTTAAAAATTTATTTAAAATATAATTGGAATTATTTAAAAAATGTAAGAATTTTTTTTAAGGTTGAGATTTAGAAAATTTGATTGAAAAATACACAAAAAATAAATTTAAAATTCAGATTTTAAAAGTCTTTTCCAGCGCGCTCTGTCCTCACTCACGCGCACCCTGAGAAAATTTCCATGGGTCATGTTTAACCTTAGAGTGTTCGCAGAATGAGCACCAGAAAAGAAGATGCACCTTGTTGGTATAAGTAACACTAATCAATTCTTTAAGTCCTCTTTAACTTATACAGTCCCATACCTACATAGTCTCGGAAAGCCCCTCAAAGCCAACTATACGGTCCCATACCCGCACAGTCTCAGGATACCCTCTTTTTTGGGTACAGAATCGATTCGTTCATGTCTCCCTTCACCTAGAAGCCTGTCAGAAGTTGCTCATTGTTCGTGCCTTCTTCTCTTATTGCACCGGCAATCACTCCCTGCTCTCGTTGATCCCAGGCGTCACAATAGGTAGTAGAATTGTAGAAGGATGAAAAGTTAATTTTTTATAAGTTACAGAACTAAAATCGATTTGGGAAAACATAATGATCTAAAATGCAAATGAGTTTGGTGGACGAAAAAAATTATTTACCCTTAATTTTTGAAGAAAGTTAAGTTAGGATAACTGTCATTGTACATGCCAACTTTGGTAAGATTTTCAACAACAATGTTAGTTTTTAACTCAGTGTTTATTAGAAATATGTGTAACGTTAATAAAAAAATATATATATATATATGTTGAATTAAAAACGTAAATAATATGTGTAATGAAAGTAATCTGTTATTTCACTCATGATTTTAATTTTTATACATAATGTTACTAAAAGAAGTTATTGAAATTGTTATATGTTGTCTAAATTTAGTTTTATAATTTATTTTATATTTTAATGTATGGAAATATGATTTTTACCTCTATAAAACAGGGATTCGGATAGAAGTTGCAAATATTTAGAATGTTTGAGAGTATACTATTTAAAATTTAAATTAATCACACTTAATATGTTGAAGCAAATATTATATATAATACATATCAACATTATATATTATCTATCAAACCTTATCCCATCAAGTGAAGTAAACAAGCCCTAAGAATAAATGAGTGATTTACTATCTAAATAGAATCTTTTCTATCGTTCAACTCACAATTTAAATATATTTATTTATAAGAAAATTAAAATTAAAATTAAAATTAAAACATTAAATATTCTAAATTATTTTGACAAAGAATTTCAAATAAAAAATCGCTTAAATTAGAGAAGATAAAAATTTCAAAAAAAATGTGTCACTTTAATAAAACACCCACAATTTTTTCAATCATAACTTAGAACAATTTACTTAATTTAGTTGAATATTTCCTTATTTCACAAAATACATCTTAATTAAATGAATTTTGTATGAATATATATCAATCCTCAAAATTTCAAAAAAAGTTTAAAAAGTAACACTTTTTTTTCAAAACAAGAGGAAGTATTTATATAACTAATAATTTAACCTATTTATTTTTAGCAGGTTGGGTGGAAAGACATCTTTATTTTTTTTTTTTCTTTTTACTACTATAATATAGTAAGATAGATGAATAGTGAAAGGAGAAATAACATTGACCCTAATGAAATATGATGGCTGTGTTTACTTATTGTTAAAGGAGATTGGAGTACTATATGTTGAGGGAAATACAGAGGAAAGACAACATTGAGTTAAATAAATGAGCGTTTAGTTTTGTTGGTTAAAAATTGGGTTGAGATTTATCTTTAGTGTAAGATGTGAGAAAAAAATGATGTAATGTGTGTAAAAAATATTGGTAGGAGAAACACATACAAATTGATCCAATTAATCTTGAGGTAGTGATAAATAAAGACAGTCGAAGATAAAAGTGATAAGGTAGAGAATTAAGTAAGAAGTGATAGATGTATAGTATTATATAGAGATAAGAGTGAGGCCCTTCAACCACCATATTAGATGTGGATCTCGTGGAGATTGGGATATATGAAGCTTCGAAAAAAGATGAGAGTAGGAGTAGCTAACTACAGTTGTCGCCAGTTATTAACAATTTTGTAAAAAGGCAAGCTTTGATCTCACAACAGAATCGAATCAATCATTGGCTATCTTCTTCATTTAATAAATATCGCATCATTTCCATGTAAGCCCATCGTGGGCCCCAATTTCCCCATATAAAATGGGGGGTACAATCACAATTACCTTCATTCAACAATTTCCTTTTCTGCTAACTTCTCAAGAGATTCAAGTATATTCGCAGAACAGTAGTTGTAATTAATTAATCAACAAGAGTAATTAATGGCGGTAGAATTATCGAGGGTTGCAGTTTCAGATACTCATGGGGAAGATTCACCGTATTTTGCTGGATGGAAAGCTTATGATGAAAACCCTTATGATGAGATTTCCAATCCAGAAGGTGTCATACAAATGGGACTTGCAGAGAATCAAGTAAGCATTTAATACTCACACTTGGCTCCTAATCACCTATAAATATATGTATGTGCTTTCTGTTGCTCATTTTCATTTTACTTTTTTATGTGGGAACGAACAGGTTTCATTTGATCTTCTAGAGAAATATCTGGAAAAGAATTCAGATACAAGACCTTCTGGGTTTAGAGAAAATGCATTGTTTCAAGATTATCACGGCCTCCAATCTTTCAGAAAGGCAATGGCAAGCTTCATGGAACAAATTAGAGGAGGAAGAGCCAAATTCAACCCTGACAGAATTGTAATTACAGCCGGTGCCACTGCTGCTAACGAACTTTTAACCTTCATTTTGGCTAATCCAGGAGATGCTTTGCTTATACCTACTCCTTATTACCCAGGGTAATTCACAATTCATTTCAAAATTTATCAATCCCATGAGAATTATAATCTAATCATCATATATATTACATTTTTTGGTTTCAGGTTCGATAGAGACTTGAGGTGGAGAACTGGGGTAAACATAATACCAGTCCACTGCCACAGTTCAAACAATTTCGAGATCACCCGGGAAGCTCTAGAAGCTTCTTACAACGAAGCTGAATCCAACAAAATTAAGGTTCGAGGAATCCTGATAACGAACCCCTCCAATCCTCTAGGTGCCACAATCAAGCGTGCCAACCTGGAGAACATTCTAGAATTCGCGACGCGTAAGAATATCCACCTGGTGTCGGACGAGATCTACTCGGGCTCAACCTTCTCCTCAGAGGAGTTCGTGAGCATGGCCGAAATCCTGGAGGCTCGAAACTACAAGGACTCGGAGAGAGTCCACATTGTGTACAGCCTGTCCAAAGACTTGGGGCTACCCGGGTTTAGGGTTGGGACAATATACTCGTACAACGACGACGTTGTGACGACAGCAAGACGAATGTCGAGCTTCACCTTAATCTCGTCTCAAACGCAGCAGCTGCTAGCGTCGATGCTTTCGGATAAGGAATTCGTGCGGAGCTACATCGAGACGAATCGAGCGAGGTTGCGGAGGAGGTACGAGATGATCGTTGAAGGGTTGGGGAAAGCGGGCATCAAGTGTTTGGAAGGGAATGCGGGGTTGTTTTGCTGGATGAATTTGAGCCCGCTTCTTGATGAGGCAACCAAGGAACATGAATTGGGGCTGTGGAAATCTATATTGTATCAAGTGAAGCTGAATATATCGCCGGGTTCTTCTTGCCATTGCTCCGAACCGGGGTGGTTTAGGGTTTGCTTTGCCAACATGAGTGAGCACACACTCCAAGTAGCTCTTACAAGAATATACGATTTCATGGACACAAGGAAGAAATAATTAGTTTCTTTTTTTGGGTAGCTAGCTACCTGGGAATGCCCGGGGTTGTCACAAAATACTGTAAATTGGATTCTTTCTATTCAGATTTAAATTAAATTTTTCTTTAAGGCAGCTAGTAAAATCCGACAAAATTGATCACGACCAATTAAGCAATTTCCAGTAAAATTGACCTCAAAAACATTAGTTAAAAAATGGCACGAGTTTTGGACGTTGTTAGCTTGAAGAACACGGCTAGATATGGTATGGTAGTGTAAGTAAAAGGCAGCAAATTGTCAACCACATTTTATATATAGTGCAGTCTCGTGATGCGCGCAGGCAGATTAATTAAATGAAGGATGGTTTTCCTTGGGAGTTGTATTCTTGTTTCTTAATTTCTCCAATTACAACTACCACTACCACTCCCACTCGCAATCAATCAGCAACTGGCATCGCTCAAATATACAACTCACCACTGGATAATTGGACAATGATGCACCTAGTCCTACCATATATTCATGGCTAATACTATAATTTAAATAGTAATACTGCTTTTCTTGCAAAAATGATGTAGGATATCATGCGTACTTTAGTTATCAAATTCTGCTTCTTTTTAACTTAGATTTCGAATGTTAAAATACTCCATTCTTATTTGTTTTGAGTTTTAAATTCATAATTCACAATACCATCTTATCCTATAAAATCTACTCATAATATTACATTACTATCTATAATATAAATAATACTCCCTCCGTCCCAGCTAATTTTGCACGGTTGACCGGACACAAACGTTAAGAAAAAACAGATTTTGGGGAATCTATGACTTTTTCAAAGGTGAAGATTGAGGGTGGAGATTGTGAGAGAAATTTCATTTTTAAGGGTGTGCAAAGTTAAGTGGGAAGGACCCAAAAATAAAGTATGCAAATTTAAGTAGGACGGAGTGAGTAATACATCCACTAACCTTTACCAGCTTTGGTTGAATATCTATAGTACAATCATCCTCTATACAATCTCAAAACAAACATATATTTGTACTATTTATCTTTATTTTTAAATTCTAGAATTTCAATGACAGGATTTTCTCCGACCCACTTAAGCCTAAACCATACACCCCCCCTCAAGGTTGAAGAGTGTTAAATGTGATGCAAGTAGTGATTTGTTGTTGAGTAATGATAATGTATTGAGAATTGTAAAAGGTGTATTTAGTAATTGTAAAAATGTGATGTATTAAATAATGATAAAAATGTGTATTGAAAATTGTCAAATGTATAGTAAGTAATGATTGATTGATTAGTTCATGATAAAAATGTGTTAGGATATGTATGAGGTTTTATTTATAGGAAATGATGCCTGTGCATTTTTTCTTTAATTTTTTTAAAATGTATTAAAAATATTAATGATAAATTATTTGTGAAAGCGGTAATTAAAATCTTAACATTAATGCTCAATTAAGAATAAGAAAAAAAAAAGATGCAAATAATTTTAGAGCTTCAAAATGATTCTTAACATTTAAATTTCGTCTTGCGATAATTATCAATTATATGTAATTTTAATAAGAGGTTGGTCAAAGAAAAAATTAACAAAGTGAAAAATATGCCCTTGGGCAGATTCTACCAAAAAAAGTAAGGGATGGAAATTAGTTGATTGTTTCGAATTTGCGATTCATAAAATAAGTACCTTTAAATTAGGTCATTCCACGTTGGCTTAACGCAACCTTGTCTAATTATCCTTAAGGCTCAAACTCTACATTTTTTTACCCAATCTTAATTTCTTTTTAATTTTTATTTTATTAGCATACACTAATAAAAAGATGCTAGAGGATCTAATGAGAAATCGAAGAAACAATAGTGTTTGGCCATTGCTTAGGAAACTCATATTTGGACTTTTGACTTAAGAAATACAAATATAAATGTTTAGAAATGGTTGTTTTTCTTTTAACAATGACATAAAATATTTTATTTTAAGCAAGGGTGGAAGCATGTGTGACATATTATTTTATGCTTATCGCATTCTCTATTTAAAATTATTTTTCCAATTAAATGATATATCTTCTAGTTTATATTTTTACTTTCTTTTTTTCCTCGTAATCTAAGAATAAAGAAAAATCTCTCCCCTCCTCCACTGTGACTCGAATCCAGGACCAAAGATCTAAGTAGTAGATGTTCTGCCACTTGAACTATCCAACTTCGTCTAGTTTATATTTCTAATAATAGCTACTTCATTTAAAATAATTCCTGAATCCTCATAAATGAGAAGTGATAGAAGATATATAGACGTCAATGCCGGCCGTGTTTAGTTTACCAACCACTTGGTTAGGCCATAATATCAATGACAATCTCTTTCTTTGCTCATTTTAGTAAATACTAATCTTAATATTAAAACCATGACACAAAGAATGTTGTCGACTACATCAATTGTCGTTTTACAATTACAAATAAGTACCATAAAAAGTCAAAAATAGTTTTAGGTAGGATCCATATTTGTTAATACAAGAACAAAAATAATTTGAATTAAACATTACTATTATAAGTTTAAGTTCTTATGTACGTTTATTTAAATGCATTAGACTATATCTACCTATGCGGTACGTGAGAGTGACAAATATAAGTCAACTAACCTTTGAATTGGCTGTGTAAAATCTAATTTATTGGACAAAAATGTCAAACTTAAAACCAGCCACTTTTTTTTGGAACGATGGAAATTGATTATGATCGTTACGCTGAACTACAAGATACTTAACTATATAACATCATTAATTATTTAATAATCAATCAACTATAAGGGTTTGAGGATAGGGCTTACATCGTTGCTATGTACTTTGCAAGTCAAATATATCATTAACACGGTACCCAACTAATTCAAAAATAATCCTTTGACAATTAGATATTTAGATAGTTTATATATCAACGTCCATATCTGCTGGCAACCCATTTAAAGAGTGAGCCACCTTTATAATAAGATCGAATCCTCTTTTTTATGTGGTGTTTAATCTTATGTTTGAAATTGACATGCTTTGTATTAGCCAATGAACACACATTTCTACATAAATCACGTAAATATGAATCCACTTATTTCTTCAAGGAAATTGTGAAAGGCTCAATTCTTATAAACTCTTGTAGAACCAAACAGGCGTTCATGGCAAAACGAACATAACCATGAACAATGAAATGTGCTAGGAAGAATCATGTGTGAAGCACGAACAACTAACTGAAAGGATGATACGGTTATTTGAAGAAAAACAAACTACTGATGAGGAAACATTCTTGCAAGATTTTGTTTAATCCATCTTCTTAGTTTATGCTAGGAAATCTATGTATACTTTTTATGATGTCAAACCACGCACAGTAGTAGGAACTAGTGTCTTGAACATTTCATAATCTATTGTAATAGATAGAGCTAGTTTCTAGTTAGGAGAAGTCACATCTTGAAAATACAACAAAGTCATCAGCTGCAAGCAGCAAGGAGAGTCCGATGTAGGATGATAGACTCAGTCGTTGTGAAGAGACTACATTAGTAGTCAACGTAAAAGAATGCATACAACAAGTATGGCAACAACACAATCTATTATAGATAAGGATTGATTTAGTCAAACATATCTTGTAAATATTGTAGAGATCTTATATTTATTTCATTCTATTTATTTCATTCCTTGTATATCAAGTTGTAATATCTTTTATATATATGAGAGATATCACAAATCAAAATCAAAATCAAGGTGATACATTATTTAATTCTACATGGTATCAGCTAACTAACCCAGAAACCAACGAAACCCACCCCTTCTTTCTTTCTTCTTTCTTCTGCTATTTCCATGGCTGCCATTACCGCCGTTGTTGATGTTGTTCCGATTGCCACGCTCATCCACATGGTATCCCTCAAACTAACATGCAAGAATTATCTCCTTTGGCTCCATCAAGTCGAGTCCATGCTTGCCAACCACGATCTCTTTTCTTTTGTCGACAACATCATGAGCCGCCGCCGAAAACCATTGTCACCGACGGCACTGAAGCTTCACCCCTCAGCAGAATGGTCGTGCTGAACGTAAGCATCGCCATATTTCAGAAACTAGCCTGTTGATGATGTTTCATGCACATGCTCCTCCTTCCTTTTGGTTTGATGCTTTTGCTACTGTTGCTTATGTGGTAAATCATCTCTCATCTTCAGTACAGGAAAATAAATCACCGTTTCAAGTTCTCTATGGATATGTACCGAATTATTTGAACTTTAAGGCTTTTGGTTGTCACGTGTTGCCTTATCTACGGGATTATGCATTTAACAAACTAGCTCCACACAGTCGTTCCTTTATATTCTTGGGCTATAGCAGCTCTCATATGGGTTTCCAGTGTTATGATCCTGCCTCATCACAGGTTTTTATCACCCGCCATGCTCAGTTTGATGAGACGCAATTTCCATTCTTCGGGTACTCGGCTATGTCACAGTCTTCGGGCCTTGATATGTCGTCCTTTCTTGAGCATGTTATTTTTTCATCTCCGGTAGTTGAGTCTGCCTCTTCGTCTCCTAATCTATCTTCACCTGGTTCTGGTCCTTGTGTTGTTTGCTCAACTGAGCCTTTGCCCACTGCTCCGGCTATACCGCCTACCGCGGACCATCTCATCGAGCCTTTGGCTCTTGAACCGCCACCCCAAGCAACAACACCTATTGTTGCCCCGCCGACTCATCCTATGGTCACTCGTGCCAAATCTGGGATTTTTAAGCCGAAGTATCCGGTCCATTTATCTTCAACCGTCCTCCTTACTACTTTGGTTGCACTTTCCGAGCCTAAAGGCTTCAAATCCGCTTCCAAGTCTCCTGTTTGGTTGTCTCCTATGCAAGAAGAAATCGATGCCGTTCGCACTAACCAGACTTGGGAGCTTGTGCTACGACCTCCTGGTGCAAATATTGTGGGTTCGAAATGGGTATTTCGGACTAAATATTGTTCGGATGGCTCTATTGAGCGACATAAAGCTTGTCTTGTTGCTAAAGATTTTACCCAAATACCCAGGCCTGATTTTTCACACACCTTCAGTCCTGTTGTTAAAGCTGCTACGATTCGTGTCATTCTTGCTCTATTTGTTCAGCTCAAATGGCCTCTTCATCTGTTGGATGTTAAGAATGCGTTCTTGTATGGGGTTCTTCATAAGCCGGTGTTCATGGCTCAACCCCTAGCTTTGTTAATTCTCGGTTTTTGAATCATGTATGTCGCTTAAAGAAAGCTCACTATGGGTTGCGCCAAGCCCCCTTAGCTTGGTTTCAACGTTTCAACACTTTTCTATTTAGTCTCGGCTTCTACACGAGTCGATCTGACTCCTCTCTGTTTTATGTTCATAAAGATACATCTGTCATATATCTTCTTTTGTACGTTGGCTACAAGGAAATCTTCTGTCCTGTGGTGAAACATTGTTCAATAAGAATTCTCTTAGCAATGGTTGCACATATGGATCTAGAACTGGAAAAATTAGATGAAAACAACTTTCTTGCATGGTGACTTGAACGAAACAATATTCATGATAGAACCAGAAGGATTTATCCCACGGAATGAAAAATAGGCTTGTTTTGAAGAAATCAGTGCATGGGCTTAAACAAAGCTCAAGATACTGGTATATTAAATTTGGCAGCCACATGAAGAAGATTGGGTATACTAAGTCTGTGTATGATAATTTTATCTTCATGAAAAGAGCTGGTTTCTCATTTCAATCGAGACAACTTAGTTTTCGTTGATCTTGTGAGTTAGAGAGAGACACTAGAGAGCATTATATTGGAGAGAAAACACACTTAGGATTTGTGTGTTGTGATTGCACATACTTTTGTATCTATTGTACTCTTGATTGAAGAAACGAAAGTTGCTAGATTGCCTCAGTGGATGTACATCAATTGATCGAACCACGTAAACTCTGATTCTCATTTTACATTTTTATTCAAACGTTTGAGAGTTGACACTACAAGAAAAAAGGGTATTTGCCGCTACTCTTTTTGCAACTACAAGAGTGGTTACTAAGAATAACTATTTTTGTAACTATTAGTAGTTACAAAAAACATTTCATACAATTTTAACCACATTTGCTATAATATGATAAGTTCTTTTGCAACTACTTGTACTACAAATATATTAGTAACTACAAAGTAGTTGCAAAAAATAGTTACAAATACATTAGTAACTATAGAGTAGTTGCAAAAAAACTTTTTGCATCTTACTATTAGTGGCTACCCTATAGTAATTACATTTAGACATTTAGTTACTAAAATAATTTTTGGGACCACTCTCCCTTTTTTGTAACTACATTTTGTAGTGACAAAAAAACCTTAATTTTAGTAGTGTGAGTGTTTCTTGTGAGATTCGTTTTGTTGTTCTTGATTCTACAACACAGTCTTTTACCAATACGACAAGGTTTAGATCGCTAATCTCAAGCACCCACACTTCACCCTCGTGAATTGTCCGATTTCACATATCATGGTCACAATGTGAACATAAAATTATTGTACTCCTCGTGGTGATATTGGTTGATCTTTCTAATAAAACTTAATGTAGCTATTAATCATGAAAATAGATATACACAACTTTTTAGATTATTCGGTGTTAGAAAAAAATATGAAAGATTTAATCGATTGAGCAAATACAATCCAAAATCAACAAAAAATTTAAAATAATCATAATAGAGGGAAAGAAATGTTATATAATCTTAGTTTAGCAAAACATGTTATAATAATGTTAAATTATTCATAAAAACGACATACCATGATATACTGTTTGTTTTTACAAAATTTTCTACTATATATATAAAGTTTGATATATCCTAATTATTGTTTACTTCTCAATCTCAATATAGATAGACTCCTGCATTATTAATATATGAGAAATAAAGTTATACGATAACTGAAAAAGTGTATAATAATGAAGAATTGAAGATATAGATTTCCATTGAACAAAAGATACACAGTCATTGGTCTTATTACATCATCAACTGACATTCATAATTTAAATATTTGCTAGATACACACACGAATATTAGGCCTAACATACTTTCTCTAATTTCTTTAATTAATAATTCTGATCTGAACATACATTTGCAAATAAAATCATTTGCATATTTTAATGTGAGGAAAAACTTCCTACCACTTGTATCATAGTTCAACATCCAGCTTCTGTTATGAAAACTTTTTTTTAATGTTTTCTATTATTACTAAGTATAACTTCTTTTAGTTTAATTTACTTATTGATTTATTCTTCAATTCTACATTGAAGTTTGAAAACTATGTGTGATTTAAAATGAAAATTCTATTATAGTATATTTATAAGATAAATAATATTTTTTTATGAAGGGTTGACTATATACATAATGTCTCATAATCTTCAATCGAGGTACATGCTCCAATTTGTATGTTAATATAATATATTTTTTTTCAACATTTCAACTATTTTTATAAATTGACTTGCCTATTTAATTTTAACGAAATACTCCCAATTTTTCGCACACTGCACATTCATTTAAAAATCATATATATATATATATATATATATATATATATATATATATATATATATATATATATTTATTTATATATATATGTACTTAAACCATTCTGATTTTGTTCCTCCGATTTTATTTTTATTTGGACTATACCATACTTTATTCTAGTGTAGTTATTATTTATTTTTATCTATTATCATTCACATTTTACTATCTTTATTTTTCTGCATGTTTTAATTTAATCATCTGATACTGATTCACATAGTACAATTTTTTAACCATTCACATAGTACAACTAAGTTTATTGTACCTTATAATTTTATATAGTGTAATAAATATATTTTACCAGTTATTATATATACTTAAAATATATTTATGATATTTCTATCGATGTAATAATTTTCTTCAATGTTAGATTTTAAATATTTAAAATAATTAGGTGTCATTATTCATGTTCACTAATGTTCACGTTTGTCCTTTAATTACTTCTATTATTATTACAATAATAACATAAAATAAGTTTCATCTTAGAAAATTCTTAAATATAGAAGATTAAGAAAATTATTGGAGTCTATGTAACATTCTTGACTTTCACTTATGTGTGAGTGTAAATTTTGGCTCCCTCACGCCGCAACAAAGCATTTTTCAGGGTGACCCCCTCTCCCTATTTGTGCTGAAGTTTTTCATGCATTTTATAATATTTATAGATTTGTCGGCGCATCCATGATTAAAATCTCTCAAACTGCACCCGTTATCTCTCATCTCTTTATGTGCAAACGACACACTTCTATTTTGTGCTGCAACTATAGAGAAGGCCCAACATCTTAAGTTCACTATCAATCTGTACAAGTGTGTTTCAGGGTAATATATTAATTTGAGAAATCAGGGATTCTTTTTAGGCCTAATACACAAGCACAAATTCCTCATTCAATTTGTCAATTGTTTGGAGTTGTTGAAGTGGCTTCGCATGATAAATATCTTGGACTCCTTTCTATTGTTGGCTGGAATAAACAAGAGATTTTTACAGGCATTAAAGAACGGGTTAGTAAGCGCATCAATGGTTGAAAAGAAAAACATTAAGCAAAGCAGGTAAAGAAGTTCTCATTAAATTTATTATATAAGCAATATCGATGTACACAATATCTTGCTTCCAATTGTCGAACCATGTTCTTATTAATCAGAAGAATTTGACAAAATCTTATTGGTGAGGGAAGGTGGGGGGGAGATAGCTCGTCCGCAAGGAAAATTCGCTTGAAGTCTTGGGACGTCCTCAAGCATTGAAAATCTCAAGGTGGCCTAAACTTTTGCAATTTGAAAGCATTTAACCTTGCCATGTTGTCTAAGCAAGCATAGGACCCTTTAGTTTCTCTATCCAGCCTCTTTGCCCGAATCAAGCAGTGAAAGTACTACTCTTCCACGTCTGTGTTACATGCTGCTCTCAGTTCTCGTCACAAGTTTATATGGGACCGTACTATGGATGGTCATCATGTTGTTATTCTTGGTTGTCGAAGGCTTCACGGGCCCCGTTTCTTCATCAATTTGGTAAGCAATTACATCATCTGCTCGTAATTCAATGAAAGATATTATGAGCCCTATATTTTTTAAAAAAAAAAAATTGGCATATTGTTAGCAAAGATATTATTAATTTATTTTGCACATGCTTACTCATAATTCTTTGAGTCCTTCTGTTAGTAACACTTACAGTGTGCATATATATTTTGAAAATTAGAAAGCCAGAGCTTATGAATTACATTATTGTATGAAGCTTAGGAAATCCGGGAAAGAGGGACTCATGTCTATTAAATTAGATTTAAGTAAAGCCTTTCATTGGGTTAAGTGGTCTTTTGTCTACCATATTATTTTTGCTTGAGGCTTTTCTAAGAGTTTTTATGACATTGTTTTGCCTTGCTTGTCATTTGTGCACTTTAGCTTCCTTCATGGTATTAATTTGAGCTTACTCACGATACCATGTGGAATTCTTCAGGGGGATCCCCCTCTCCCCTATTTGTGCTAAAGTTTTTTCTTGCATTTTACTAAGTTCGCTACCAATCTCTACAAGGATGTTTCAAGGCAATTTATTAATTTTGAGAAAGTAGGGATTCTTTTTAGGCCTAATATACAAGCTCAAATTCGTCACTCAATCTGCCAATTGTTTGGAATTATTGAAGTGGTTTTACATGGTAGATATCTCGGCTCCTTTCTGTTGTTGGCCGGAATAAACAGGAGCTTTCTTCAGACATTAAAGTTTGGCAAGAGAAACAATTAAGCAAATGGGGGTAAAGAGGTGCGCATTGTATCTATTATATAAGCAATATTCACATACACAATGTATTGTTTCTAGTTTTAGAACCATGTTCTTAGTAATCTGGAGAATTCAAATAATCGTATTAGCAGGGTGGGAGGGAGGGAGGGAGATAACTTGTCCACGAGGATAATTCAGTGGAAGTCTTGGGATGTCCTTAAGCAACGAAAATCTCAAGGTGGCCTAGGCTTTTGCAATTTAAAAACATTTAACCTTCCCATGTTGCCTAAGCTAGCATGGCGCCCTTTAGTTTCTACATCCAGCCTCTTTGCCCGGATCATACAGTCCTAGTACAACGTCCGTGTTACATGCAGGTCTTGGTTCTCGGTCTAGCTTTACATGGCACAATATTATGGCGATCATTGTGTTATTCTTCTTGGTTGTCGCAAGCTCATGGGCAGTGGTGAGACAACAACCCTCTTCCATGACATATGAGTTTCTTTACCTCCCTGTTTTACTATGAGATCTACATCAGGCCTACCGCAAGACGGCCGAATCAGCTCCATCATTGATTCAGATCTTGGACTCTAGAATGAGCTGTTAGTTCAGGCTAATTTTGACATATTGAAGGCTGATGTGATTCTCACTATTCCTCTGAAAAATCACCATTCTCCGGACTACTGGATCTTATATTATTCCCATTATAGTAACTTTTCAGTCCGATCCATACATTATTTTATTATGGGTTCTTTCGAAGACCTTATTGGCACCCACTTCTTTCCGGTTAGTAGCTATGGCTCGAACCTTATTTGGAGGAGAATTTGAAAGCTTATTAGCTCGTATCTTGCATTTTCTTTGGAGATGTTGCTCTAATTCCTACCATCGCCCAACAACTTAGCTCGCCATCATCTTCATTATGAGCCTCACTGTTCTTTATGCTCACCACTTGATCACCCTTTAGTGCATCTCTTCTTCACATGCCTCGTTTCCTCATTAATTTGGCAAGCAACTGAAATTTATGAAATTATATTCCCATTCTGACAGTATCTACGCGGCTTGTAGTTTCAAGAGATTGTGCTCCTCGATGACTTAAATATAGCAAAATATTTTGTTGTCCTTGCCCACTTAATCTGGTTTCAATGAAATAAAGCTGTCTTCCCTGTTGTTTGTACATACTCACAAATATTGCTTGCAACAACAACCCAGACCTTCCAAGATTTTCAGGATGCTAATTCTTTCCCTTAAACATCACAGCTGCACCCTTGATTCCTTGCTTGTTCTTCCCCCAAATGCCATTGTTCATATATACTTTGATGGGGGTACATCATCTGCTCGTAACTCCTCATCTGTTGGTATTCATGCTTGCTCCAAGGATGGCCAATTTATAAATATCAACAACCTGTAGTATGCTAAAGTTCTTGTTTTTCGTGAGGCAGTTTAACTTACCACTGATGTTGGAGTGCCCAAGTTTGTATTCTTGGGGATTCTAGCACTACTATATTCACATCGATAGGTGATGCGGATTGTGAATATTCATGTATGTCTTTGCTATCTAATATTAGACATTTACTCTCTTCCTTCCATGGACGAAAATTGTATTGGATAGGATGTAAAATAAAATTTATAGTGTCAAAAGAATTGTTTGGCCCACCATCCTTTTTATGTCAATCAATATTGCCCAAACAAACAATAATGAAATTACTTTATGTTTAAAAAAAAAAAAACAATGACCTGATATTTACTAATTATAGTGAAGTAGCATGAGTATTCAGATATAGATTTTTCATTATATTTAATGTTTAAGCATGATATGATTTATCACAACAAATTTGCTCACTATTTTCTTTTTTTATTCAAATATTTAGACTTTGCATTCTTCTAATATGACCTTATAACTTAAATTAATAGTTTTAAGAAACGGCAATATTTTTATTTGTCTATCTATATAACTTTTTCATCTTCTTATTCTATTAAAAATAATTTTAATATAAAATCACATTATATGCAAGTATAAGAGCTTAAAGTATGTTAGTTCTTAAGCTCAATTACATGAATTTGGCATGTAAAAATCATAGTATAAATTAAATATGAATAATAAAAATTAAAATTATGTATTATAAAAGTTTTAAGATTATTCCATAAAGTTACTTATTGTAAAAAAACTGACAGTGTGAATAATAAAAATATAATAGTTATAGATAAGATTGAAAAAAATCAATAAATTCATGTTTTTCTTTAAAGTTCATACCTTAAATAATTATATTATTTAGTACTTTTTTAAATATATGCAAATAACGTATCATTGAAAAGCTCTTCAAATCTAATTTAATACGAAATTGATTTCAATCCAAAATTTAAAGTATTGAAAGTGCAGAAGAAGGATAATTTAAGCATGTAGTTTTTTAGGAGGAGCTTTTAATATAAAAGGATTCTTACTTTTTATAATCAAGTAAAGGAAAATATAATTTATTGTAAAATTACTTAACTATCCTTAAATTTAATTTTTAGTAATGATATTTTACTATGTATAATCAAGTAAAGAAAACATAAATATACATGTTATAATATTTTGTTGGACACAATGTATGTTAAGAATTAAAGGTTTTAGTTAGGTTGATCCCTTCTTAAATATACATGTTATAATATTTTGTTGGCCCTCTTAACAAATGAAATATCCATGTTTCAACTCAGTAGTTGCATTTGGACTACAATGGTGGATTCCGTTATGCTGTAGTCATGTTTCTTCATTTTTCCTACTTCTCATGGGCTACAACATACTCTCATACTTTGCCTTCTAGGTTATACTAGTTCAATAAATGCTAACTCATCAATTATAACAACTTAAAAGGATCTCCCTTACATCTTTTTTCATCTAATGCACGCTCAAATAATGGTTCAGATATGTTTATTTGATGATTCAAATATATATATCTAATTAGCTTTCTTTATTATATCTTCTCATATTTTAATTTGCCCCTAAACTTATATCCTAGCTTCAAATTAGATCCTAAACTTATTTTTTTGTCCAACTAGGCATTTCAACTATTCAATAGGCTAAATAAGTCCCTGAACTTTTAAATTTGAGATAAATAGAACCTCCTAACACTAAATAACTAAATACATTTGAAAAATATTTAACAAATCTAAAAGTAACAAATTGGGCCAAAAATATTTTTAAAAAAATCTGTAAAAGTATTAAAATAATTTAATCCAATTCTAGGAATTATTTCAAATAAAGTAAAGACAAATTAAAAATTAAAATCTACAAAAAAAATTAGTAAATCCATAAGTTATTTAATATTTTCTAGATTTGTAAAATAATTTTAGATTTGTTTTTTAAGTTATTAAATAATTCTTAAATATATATTATTAATTTCTTTAACAGTATAAATTTGAAAATCTTGTTATAATATATCCAGTTATAGTTAAAGTATCACTGGTAGGTGTGGCCCAGACCAATTGGCCTAGTTGTCTAGGGTTACAAGCCCAACAATCGGCCCAATTACAGATTTGGTAATTAGGGTGGCGGCAGCGACGCATGGGGGATTGAAGATTCCTCCCACGATCTTCTCTCAATCACGAAGGCAGATTTGGTGGCCATAATTGTAGGAATATAGTTAGGGTTGTGATTTGTATGATATAAATAGTAGAATTAAGGACGTTTGAGGGGTTCGGACTCTGGTACTCTGAAATTATAGCCTGTAAAACTAACGAAAGAAGAAGAGAAAAGTGCCCGGAAGGGACATTATTCCCCTCGTGGACGTAGATCTCCGGATCGAACCACGTACATCTTGCGTTCTGTTTTCTCTTTGCAGTCTAATTGGTTATCTTTTGGCTTGTATTTTCTTGATAACGGATCGCGCTTTATCAATTGGCGTCGTCTGTGGGAAAGAACGAAATATTGATACTACACTTGTTACACCATGGTGACCACCCGCCTAACTCAATCTCGCCAAGGTGATCAGACCAATCAAGACCCACCCGTGGATCAAACTTTGCCGCCGAGGCAACAGCTGATGCGAAATACATCTCACCATCAGGGCAATCAAGACCCAGTCGTGAATCCGGACGACCAATTCCTACCCCTACCTCAACAAGATATACAAAATCCTAATCCCGCTGTTGCACAGCCGCAGATTAATATTCAAATGACCCCGGAATTGCTCCAGGCCTTTCTCCAAGAACATGCTCATGTCCTCCAGGACTGGGCAGCCAATCGTTTAAACCTCGATGGACCTGCTGGAAATGCCACCGACCTCGCAGCACATCCACCTCGTAGAAACTCGCCCAACCAACAAGATCCTGTGCATAATGTGCGACAAGATCGACGACGAGAGCGACCTGGTTCCCCCGAGGACCATGGGAGTTCTAATGGGTCAAGGCAACGCAATGAAGAACTTGCCGATGCTGATCGACGCCGTCCACTTAACGCGACTAAAAGAGCTCGCCACGCCCATCCCCATACTTTAGATCTTCAGGAGTATGAGCGAGTACAACGCAATGTTGAACTAGACAGGATTCTAGGTCTTGATGTCAACGGAGACATTATCACCCCATTCTCCCAAGAAATACTGGCTACGCCCCTTCCCGAAGGGTTCAAGAGACCTGCCATATCACCTTATGATGGAACTGGAGACCTGGCCAACTTTCTAGGGGCTTTTAGGCACAACATGCTCAGTCGAGATCATACCGTGTCTCTTCACTACTGTAAGATTTTCCCTAAATATCTTCAGGATGAGGCCCGGGTTTGGTTTGACTCCCTTCCCCGCAATAGTATATCCTCTTTTAGGGAACTTGTTGAACACTTTTGGGCGCGTTTTGAAGCACGAGCAAAGCCCATGTCCACTTTGGCCGATCTGATGAACGTGGAACAAAAAGAAGGAGAAACCATCTCTCAGTTCCTGGAACGCTTTACAACTGAAAGCTTGAAAGTGGGGAGTCAGCCTGACAGCATTATTGTCACAGCTTTCATGAACGGATTACGCGTCGGACCATTGTACACAGAGCTGGCCCGTAATACCCCAGCCACTACCCGAGCTCTCTATCATGTGGTTGGTAAGTTCGCTAAGGCAGACGAGCAAACCCGACGCAAGAGAGAGAAATCTATTGCTACGAGACAGTCAGATAAAGGACAATCCGGGTCTAATACTCGCACCAGCGCCTTCAACCGGCTAAGCAGAGGGCGATTAGAAACCCGTCACGATCTACCTCAGCTCACACCTTTGAATCGGTCCCGAACCGAAATACATGCCATCCACAAGGCTGATCTGAGATCTTGCCCTCGCATGACTGCGCCGCCCGATAAACGAAATCGCACCAAGTGGTGCGATTATCACCATGACCACGGGCACGATACAGAAGAATGCCGAGAACTCAGCAAAGAAATTGAAGAGTGTATAAAACAGGGATATTTTCGCCAGTATATAGCTCAACCAGATAATCGACAACAGCACAGAGGTGGCAACCAGCAATAAAATCGGGCTGGCTATAATAATCGAGGCTCGCAACAAGGTCGGTCACAATGGCCGAATAATTGATCCGGGAACAACAACTACCCAAAGCACGATCAGGGAAATAGGCACGGTACTCAGCAGCCCCCTCCTCCAGAAGAAGGGAACAATCCTCCAAATCGCGTTGTTAATAGCGTCATTCATATGATTTATGGCACGCAGCCAGCAGGAGTGTCTCGCAAAGCTCTCATTGCAGAAGCCCGTAGGCCTCCTCCCGAGGAACCCCGTCACAAGCGTTTCCACAAAACTGAAACAGTTAGTTTCACCGAAGACGACCCCGTACCCGAGCGCACACCCTACACTGATGCTATCATCATTGATATGATTGTAGCAAATATTATCATCAAACGGGTGTACGTTGATAATGGTGCCGCCGTGAGTGTTATCTTCTCAGATTGTTTCCAAAAAATGGGTATATCTCGTGATCTGCTCCGACCTGCACTGGGACCCCTACAGACATTTACACAGGGAGAAGTTCGGGCGGAAGGGATCATTAATCTCGCAGCCTCGGTAGGTACTCATCTTGCCATCAAAACTGTTTTTGTTGATTTTTATGTGGTGTCATCTACATCCACTTATAATATGATCCTTGGGCGAGATTGGCTTACCCCTGCACAAGCTGTCTGTTCCACGTATCACTTGACGATGAAGTGTCCTTCACCCTACGGGGCAATTGCCATCCGTGGCGACCAGAAGATGGCTAAACAGTGTATGCTTATTGCACTCAAACAGCGGACTACACCTGCTGCCCGCCCTCAGTTTCAAATAGATACCCCGGGACTCACGTCGACCCCGATTCAGCCTCTTGGCGACGAGGTAGTTGAGGTACCCCTTGATCCAAACAAACCCGAGCAAACTGTTAAGGTCGGTGCAGTACATTTACCTCTACTTCACAGCGCCATTGTTCAGATACTGCGCGAATATTCCGAGGTCTTCGCCTGGTCACCCTTGGACATGCCCGGTGTCTCGCCAGACTTGATCACCCACAAATTGAATATTGATCCAACAGTCAAACCAGTACAGCAGAAGCGAAGGCAGTTTGCTGCGGACAGAAAAGCTGCTATCCGCGTAGAGGTTGAAGCGCTTGTGAAGGCGGATATCCTCTTCGAAGTTCATTATCCGACCTGGTTAGCGAATCCCGTTTTGGTTCAGAAGATTGATAATACGTGGAGAATGTGTGTGGACTTTACTGATCTAAACAAATACTGGCCAAAGGACTGCTATCCACTACCTCCGATTGACCAAAAGGCCGAGGCCATTACCGGACATCCCGCACTCTATTTCTTGGACCTCTATAAAGGGTACCATCAAATTCACATGGATCGAAAGGATGCTATTAAAACGGCCTTTATAACGGACTTTGGCATTTTTGCGTACAAGAAAATGCCCTTCGGGCTTAAGAATGCCGGGGCCACTTATCAACGGTTGATGGATCACGTTTTCCGGGACCAAATTGGCCGAAATATAGAGGTTTATGTCGATGACCTCGTCATCAAAAGTTGAACTTTCGATGCATGTGTTCGGGATATTGCTGAAACATTGGACATACTCAGACGTCATAATCTCCGATTAAATCCGGCTAAATGCACCTTTGGGGTCGGTTCCGGGAAATTTTTGGGATACATGGTTTCCCCTCAGGGGCTCCAAGCTAACCTTTCCAAAATTCGGGATATACTCAACCTCAAGACACCTGAAAAAGAAAAAGATGTTCAGCGCCTTACTGGACGACTGGCTGCACTGAATAGGTTTTTATCTAAGGCAGCTGAGCGACAACTTCCTTTCTTTAAAATTCTGAGGCAAGCTAAAAGATTCAAATGGACTCCCCAATGTGAAGAAGCTTTGGCAGCCCTAAAACAGCACATCAGCCAACTCCCTATTGTCTCTGCCCCAACTGCTGGAGAACCCCTGTATATATATTTGTCTACCTCCGATGAAGCCATCAGTGCGGCTCTTGTCCGTGAAGACCAAGGGACTCAGAAGGTTGTATATTTTGCTAGCCGAGCCTTACAAGGAGCGAAAACACGATACTCCGTTACCGAGAAGACAGTATTAGCATTAGTTATGGCGGCCCGCCGCCTCCGTCCCTATTTCCAGGGGCATGTTATTAACGTCCTCACAAACCGACCAATCCGTCAGATCTTAAGTAAGCCCGATCATTCCGGCCAACTCGTTAAATGGGCAATTGAGCTGGGAGAGCATGATATTCAATTTCTTCCCCGCCGAGCCATTAAAGGCCAAGCCCTAGCCAATTTTCTAGTTGAGGCTCCCTTTGAGGACTCTGAATCCAACCCACATCCTAAGGTCATTCCCCCTACTGATCTTGGCATCGAAGCCAAACAATGGCATATCCATGTAGATGGCGCATCCGCTACCCGGGGAAGTGGTGCTGGGGTCATCGTCAATGGGCCCGACGACGTAGAAGTCAAGTATTTTTTACGCTTCAAATTTAAAGTCACGAATAATGAAGTTGAACATGAGGCGGTTCTTGTTGGTCTTCGCCTTGCAAAGACTTTAGGAGCCTCACACATCCGAGTATATACTGACTCAGAGGTAGTCTCTAGCCAAATCAATGGCTCATATGCAGCAAAGGAGGAAACCATGAAAAGGTACTTAGCTTTAACCAAAAATCTCTTGCTCACGTTTTCCTCTGCTGATATCCACAAGATCCCCCGAGAAGAGAACACAAAGACTGATACTCTCAGCAAGCTGGCCTGTGTGGTCCCTTCAAGCATACCTTCCGACATACTTGTAGAAGAGGCATCCCATCAGTCCATCTATGAACAGAATGTCTCGGTGATCACTGATGCTAAGCCCACTTGGATGACACCCATTGTCCGATACCTCCAGGACGGGACTCTACCCGATGACAAGACGCGAGCTCGCCAAATAATCTTGAAAGCACCAAAATACACACTCCACGATGGGGTCTTGTACAGACAATCCTACCTCCAGCCCAATCTTCGATGCCTTGACCCAGTCCAAGCTGACTACATCCTCAAGGAATTACACGAAGGCTCCTGCGCGAGCCATATTGGGTCCCGAACTCTCGCTAAGAAGGCACTACGGTGGGGGTATTATTGGCCTACTCTTTTTAACGATGCACATGACTTAGTGTCAAAATGTGAGAAGTGTCAGCGGCACTCACGGATAAAACACTTTACCTCAAACAGAGCTCACAGGCATACAGAGCGCATGGCCTTTTATTCAATGGGGCATAGACATCGTGGGTCCTTTCCATGTGGCTCCAGGAGGTTTCAATTTTTTGGTGGTCGCTGTGGATTACTTTACCAAGTGGGTTGAGGCCAAACCACTTGCCACCATCACTGGAAGGAAAATTCTTAATTTCGTTTGGAAAAATATTGTTTGCCGATTCGGTATTCCTAGCACCATTGTTTCCGACAATGGGAAACAGTTTGCAAACACCCTTTCCGCTCTTGGTGTGAGGAGTTACACATTAAACAGGCATTCACTTCGGTGGCTCACCCCCAGGCTAATGGTCAGGCAGAGGTGACGAATAGAACACTTGTTGACGGCATCAAAAAACGTTTGGGCGAATCTAAAGGGCTTTGGGCGGATACCCTAACTCAAGTATTATGGGCTTATCGTACTACGCCTCACTCTTCTACAGGCGAGACTCCTTTCAGCCTAACCTACGGCTCTGAGGCCGTCATCCCGGCAGAAATTGGAGTACCCAGCCCTAGGTTGTTGACAATCGACCCGGAGAAAAATAAGGAAGCCCTCCGTACTAACCTCGACGAAGTAGAATATCGCAGGGAACAGGCCCTTATTCGACAAGCCAAATATAAACAGCAAACCGCAAAATACTACAATGCTAGAGTTCGAGGCACACAGTTTAAGGTCGGCGACCTCGTGCTCCGGCGCAATTCCGCCAGTAAAGCTAATCCCGAAGGCAAACTCCATGCGGCATAGGAAGGGCCCTATCGTGTGGTTGTCGTCCATTCCCTCGGGAGTTATCAGCTCGCACGCGTGGATGGCACCCTAGTGCCTCGTACTTGTCATGTGACTAACCTTCGAAAAAAATTCCTCTAAACACTGTTAGTTTTATTTCTGCTTCCTACCTCTTGAATATTAGTTTGCATTTTGACATTGTTCTGATCAATTTTACTTGATAAAATCTCCTGTTTCGTCTTTATATTGCCTGTTTACAATACCGCGGGGACGCCCTGGTGTCCTTATATTACATGTTTCCGAACATTTTTTCCGACCAGTCGGGTGTATAGAACACGTCTCCGGACTCAATTCCTTGCCTCTCTGATCCGGTCAGGGTACATGATCACGTCTTAGGGCTTGGTTTAAATCTTATCTCACTCGATCGAAGAATACAAGTTACTTACTGATCCTTCCGAGGCGTCATTAATTTGTCTCCGGACTTAAGCTCGTTTCCTGTCCCTGTCCTTACTGATATGGTTGATTACTTTGTTTTCAAAAAAAAATCTTTTTTTTTTCTGATTTATATCAAACACAAATAATATATATATACTCTGTATGGTCATTACAAAAGTTATTTCCCCATAGTATACACTAAACATTGTGAAATATTGCCTACAGTAAAATAATTTTTTTTTTTTTTTCAATACATTGTTTTGGTTAGCATTTGGCTACACTACGTCCTACTGTCACTTTTTTGAGTCCTATCCAAACCAGAATGCAAAACCCCGTCGCTTTGTTTCTGATCGACTACTTCTAGTCCTCTGGGAGGTCTCTTGCGTGTTCCGACGCCGTCCTACATTGTCTCGGTCGAGGACCCCGGTCCTAGGCATAGCAACCGTCCCTTGCAGACCACGGTCTGTTCTTGGGTGCCCGGATCTTCTACTTGGGCCTGACATGTTGTCCCACTCCGTGTGGTCCCACTCTAACGGCACCAAGGGGTCCATTTCCTCTGGGGCACGCCCCCGTTTTAAGCTGATGAGGGTCCTTTGTTTTTCGCAATACTGGGTTTGCTCTCCGTGTACTCCCCGGGGTGTTTGCCCACTCTACAGCATCCCATTCTTCTACAGGCATCTCATCAATTTCCTTCCCCAGGGCTACAACTGTTGCTCCACTGGGCTCCGGCTCATCCACACATGTCTTCCTAAGTTCTTTGAGGAGACCGGATCTCGCTTCGGGCATGTTCTCTGCTTTTCCTGCAGCCGTGGTGTGGTCCCCGGACCCCGTCTCCCTCTGAGCAACAGTCCCTGTTTTCTTGCCCCGAGATCTCTACACGTTGCTGCGCTCTTGTTTCTCCTGCTCTGCAACGTCTAGAGCATGGTTGTGGGCTTCTATTTTCTTTTGCAGCTCCATGAGAAATCCTAATACCAATCGGTTTCTGATTACCTCGGGGTTATTGGCATCGCCTTGCTTGCTCCGTTGCTTGACGTCTTCCCGAATTTCTGCTCTTCGAGCACGAACCTCGTTGATTGATAGTCGCCCGCTGTCGACAAACAAGTGTTCGCATTCTTGTTGGTTTATGCGGAGTTGTTCCAACTCCATATCTTTTAGCACGCACTCTGCTTTATACTGCCGCATCTGTTTCGCAGCTTTCGTCCAGGAGTTTTCTGCCTCCGCACATCTCTTTTCTACTGATGCTAACTTCTTCGATAACCGCGGGACCTCTTGCAACATCTAGATGTCTCTGTCTTTCTGTAACCAAGCTATCGACAACCGGAGTTGCTGGGTTTTCAATGTTTCCCTGACACAGGGGACACCTTGGTATTTAGTACGAACAGACACATGAACATTGTTACTAGTAAAAATGCGTTGCGACATATGACAACTACAAAACCAGTTCATCATTGTTCATTTCTTCATAAGTACAAATTGCCTCATTACAAAACAGGATATTACAAAGGAATTTCCATCTTTTTACAAGATCACCTATTCTACATGCTTGTCATGAGTCGGAGGGTCACTGACCTCTCCAGGGGTAGAGGTGGTCCCTAGTACACCTGGGAGCTCTGCGGGGTTCCCGGTTGTCTCTATCGCCTTCTCGGAGTTTCCAGCTAAGTCAGTTGGCACCACGACTCCTTTGTGAGGGATGGGAGCTCTGTTCCTTAATTCCCGCACATGAAAGCCGTTGCGGAATCCCAAGAAATCTTTGTCCTGGTCCGTTGCAGCGTCTTATCACCTCGGGAGTCAAGAGCACGTTCTTTTTAGCCAGGGCCTCGATCAGCGGCCACTTTGGTGCTTGTGTCAATGCTTCGAAGTATGCCCCATCTTCATTCCCCACTGCATCGTAGTTATACCCGAAGTCTTCGTCATATACATCGACCTCCGGGTATTTGTCGTATACGGCCTCCAACAGCTCACTCTTTGTGGTTGTGTCACCTGCAGCCACAAAGGTGCTCAGAAACTTCAGGAAAGTTTCTGTTTGCATCAACTTCTCGGTGAAGGCCTCTAACATAGCTCCCTGGTCCTCGACCGCTCTGCTCAGTTCTTCCCGCGCCGCCGTGAGGTCACCTCGGATCACGGTGACCTCCACAGCTTGTTCTCGCAGTATGGCTGCCTCTCTCTCAGCGAGCACAGCTCTGTCTCGGGCCGCTCTGGCATTTTTTTGGGCCTCCGCGAACCCGGCACGTAGTTTGGTAACCTCGGCCTCCAGTTCGGCTATTCTATCTCTGGAAGATTCCTTCTCAAGTCTTCCCACCAGTCCGCGGATTGGCTCCAGCAGTTGTTCCAGCTCGGTCCCGGCCGCAGTTATTGCCATTCCTTGCTCCTGCATTATCTCACTGTCACGTTGAGCTTGTGAGGCAAGTAACAGAGCACTATTCACGCACATACCTCATGAGAAGGGGTCACGTGCGCTTTTTTGGGAGGTGGCGGTGTCGGTGGCGACGTAATCCTCCTCTTAGAGCTCGGGGTCAGCCCCGAGAGAGGAACATTGTCCTCGTGATCATCTCCATGACCACTCCCTGCTGTCGTTTTCTGTAACTCCGGGGTCTTAGATCTATCACCTCGCCCACCGGAGCTGGCTCCGGCTCCCCTCTTTGCGGAACTCTTGAACTTACCCACTGCACATGACACATAATGCATTCAGAGATATTAAACTCACTCTTACACAATTTATACAAAAAATAAAAGTCCTACCCTCTATTTCTACCCCGGCTTTAGACCCCTCTACCTTAGCTACGCCTGGCGCCTCTTCTGAGTCAGTTTCAGCTGAGGTATCCTCCTCCTGGGAATCCGAGGTCCCAGCGGTCCATCTGGAATAATACGGGCTCAACCCAGCTTCGTCTAGGACTTCTTCTGAAAATTTGGACCCCAGGACACCGACTCTTTTCAGTACATCCACACCTCTAGGGTCCCCCGCTGGTGCACTATCTACTACCTCCAACCTCTGCCACTTCGGCAGAACCCTCTCTTGCCTAACATATATAAATTTACCTCTCCATCCTTCAATTTTGCTCGAGTTTTTTTACTTTGAATTTTTTACCTGGCCTGGGGTTAAGGTAATACCAGCCTTTATTCCTCCCCATAGTCTTAAGCTGAAAGAAATGTCTAAATAAACTAACACTGGGCTTCAATCCCTCCTTACTACATTCAACTAAAAATCCTACCACCTGCCTCATGGCATTGGGTCCTAATTATCCCAAGGCTATTCCGTAAAACTCCAACAAATTTACCAAAAAATCCCACAGGGGAAACCTCAATCCTACAGCCAGCTGATCTATGTATACGGATATAAATCCTTTAGGGGGGCAACACGCCTTATCCTTATATTCAGGAATAATATATTCCAGGTCAAAGGGCAAGAAGAAATTTGGAATCCATTTTCTGATTTGGGCCTCAGTTACGCTGGGCCTCACTCCTGCTACTTCGAACTCTTCTATTTCCTCCTCACAATGGGGGAAACTAACTGCCTCCATCCTAATTTCACCCAGATCGCCCCAGTATATCTTCCTAGTTTCACTATTATCTGGGAAAATCACCCGTATAGGGGGAACTCTAAAAGGCTCCCCTTCTCTGCCCACCTCCTCTACTCTAGACGAAGATGAAGACGAGATAGACATACTTACTTGTTTTTTTTTTATCGGTGCAGTGATAATCTTCAAAGTTGGCAAAATCGATGATCTCCCTGATGCGTGATTCAGTTATCTGCAAGTGAAGAAGGTGAAGGGTTTTGATTTCCCTACTTTTCTTATAATTTCGGCAACGGTTCAGATTCAATGGTTTAAAATCAATGATTCTGATATTCACGTACAATGCACGTGCCTCGAAACCCACATATGCGCCGTTTCATACGCGCCTACTCGAATTCTGTGCGCACCTGCCAGTCACGCGCCTCAATTTTCTTCTGCACTCGTGTCGGGAAAGTTTCTCAACTCCGGTTGAGGGACCCCGGGGGTTTCACATTTTCTCAACTCCGGTTGAGGGACCCCGGGGGTTTTACGTTTTCTCAACTCCGGTTGAGGGACCCCGGGGGTTTCACATTCTCTCAACTCCGTTTGATGTACTTCGGGAATCACCACGGGGGTGTCTAGTTGTTCCAGCTCGTGATACTCGCGGGTCTTCCCTTTCACGTTACCTCCCGCCTACTTTTATTTACTCCACAAGCCAAAGCCTCCCGCTCCGGCTTTTTTAGGGGGAGGGGCATCTGGTAGGTGTGGCCCAGACCAATTGGCCCAGTTATCTAGGGTTACAAGCCCAACAATCGGCCCAATTACAGATTTGGTAATTAGGGTGGCGGCAGCGACGCATGGGGGATTGAAGATTCCTCCCACGATCTTCTCTCAATCACGAAGGCAGATTTGGTGGCCATAATTGTAGGAATATAGTTAGGGTTGTGATTTGTATGATATAAATAGTAGAATTAAGGACGTTTGAGGGGTTCGGACTCTGGTACTCTGAAATTATAGCCTGTAAAACTAACGAAAGAAGAAGAGAAAAGTGCCCGGAAGGGACATTATTCCCCTCGTGGACATAGATCTCCGGATCGAACCACGTACATCTTGCGTTCTGTTTTCTCTTTGCATTCTAATTGGTTATCTTTTGGCTTGTATTTTCTTGATAACGGATCGCGCTTTATCAATCATTTCAAATAAGAGTCTTGTATCCACTATGATACCAAAGAAGTTAAACTTTAGAATACCAAAGTAGGTGATTCTATGGTACCATAGTGGTACCGGTGCCACTGTGAGATAAAAATGAAATTATATAATTTAGTGGGTTCCTCATATTTAAATATATATATATATATATATATATATATATATATATATATTTCTCTCACAGTGGTATCGGTAACACAGTGGTATCGAAGTTGGGCTCCTTAAATTTATTATAGGTTTAATTTTACTATAAATTTTGATAAAATATTTATTATTAATGTTAGACGTTCATATATTATAAGAATTTTATATAAAGTGGAAAATTAAATCTGATATATGATACACTATAGCCGCCTTGTCAATATTTTTTTATCACATATAGCTAGTGAAATAATTATATAGATATTATAGTTACGAAACGGAAAAAAATCATATATCGTCCCATAACTATGGTTACTTTCGTTAAATATCCCACAACTTTCGACTTTTTCAATTTCGTCTCACTTGTCTTGAGATTATCCAGTTTTAGTCCCAAAATTTGAATTTTTGCCGAAAAATGCACGTGCTGGCCAAAATTTGAGAGTTTTTGGCCATGTGGCGTAGGATTTCCGCACTGGATATTTCAAATATTTTTCTTTTTTGTTATAAGTTATACACATCACTTTACCAATGATGGTTTTCGTTGTGCCCAGATCTGTTCAAACGCGGAGGACGAGAAAAAAAAAGACAAATTGTTCGAACGAGAAGAAGGAAAGATTGCAATGCTCAGATCCAGAAAGTTGTTGTTTCTGGTTTTTGAGATGTTAATTTTTCTGGTTTTTGGGATGAAGATGATGAATTATTCATCGAATTTTTCTAGTTTTTCTAGTTTTTGGATGAAGATGTTGAGTTTTCACACTCAGAATGATGTTTATTTATTTTTATTTTTTTCAGAACATGATCACGAAGATGATGAATTTCTGGGTTTTGGAATGAATTTTCAACGAATTTTCCTGATTTCTGGTTTTTCTTCGGTTTAAGGGATGAAGATGTTAAGTTTTTAGATCCAGAATGTTCTTGCATATTTTCTTTAGTTTCAAAACATAAATTGATTTGATGAAGATAATAATTTTTTATTTAATTTTCCTTATATTCAGATTTTATTTTATTTTTTTGCAATTTTTTTATTTTATTTGTGACGTGGAGACCATAAAATGAAAAAGAAAATACAAAATAAATTTTCAGCACGGAAATCCGACGCCACTGGCCAAAAATCCCTAAATTTTGGCCGGCATGTGCATTTTCTGGCCAAGATTCGAATTTTGGAACCAAAATTGGATAATCTCAAGATATATGGGACGAAATTGAAAAAGTAGAAAGTTATGGGATATTTAACGGAAGCCACCATAGTCATGTGACGATATATGATATTTTCCCGTTACAAAACTAAAAAAACTCTTTTTCCTCGAGAATGAGATGAGAAATAAAATCAGTAAGAGCTCTAAACTTTAATATACATTGTTCTAATCTTTAATTGTATGTTTTATTTTACAAATCCTAAAAGAAATCATACTTTACATTCACTGATGTAATTGATGTCCAGACATTTCATACCTAAGCAACTTACTTATATTTTTAATTATCTTTTGATAACTTCAGTATTTTAAATTTAAGTATTTTATAAGAGTTTTCCATAACGTGGTAAACTAAATCTCATATATTATTGATAAAAAAAATATTTTTGAGACTGATTTTTTTAGAGGGAGTAAAAACATCTAGCAAGTACAAGTAATGACAATTGTGAACATCTTTATGAACATGGTGAAGATAATAATGGTAATCAGTTTCTAACATTTTGTTATTATTCTGCTGACATCGTGCTTGTGGTGATGCATTTTCTCGTGCTTATGCTGCTTTCTCTTCTTCAAGTGGATGAGGAATTATGCTTCCGTACGTGTCGGTTTCTTTCGTCATATCCTCCCACCAGTCGTATATGGGATCGAATAATCCTTTCTCATGTATTGTTTAAGAACCCCCAGCATTTCTTTCTGCTTCAAAAAGAATCAAAGGAAAATTATTAAATGCCAATTTGAAAGTGGAAAAATTTGTTGATAACAGTGAATGCATAAACAAAATCCGGATAACGTGATGTAATATTAGTATTCTACATTTTGTGCTTAGAATATCTCATTACAAGCCTTACATGAATTCTAAATACCCTTTTAAATAAGATCATTTCACAACTTGGATGATCAAAGATCAACTGTCACATTACCTGCAATTCTTTACAGTGACGAAATCTGCTAAAAAATTCCAAAACTTGTTCCACAGCTCCTCTATTGATTCAAAGAAACCATTCACACTGGTCTTTGGAGGTTGAAATGGAATCTGAATAGTGATGTTTTCAAGTTGAAGTTAGCATGTGACTCCACCGGATCTTCTAACCAGATTTACTCTTCAATGTTTGTAAATTGTTACAGAAAAAATCAGATCAGTTCTCCACTCATAAAGATGCAACGACTTCTGGTACTAAAAATCCTCACTTAGACTACGTATGACAAATGACTTGCAAGGAGCTTCATTTGTATTAGAATTTCTGCTACCCTGATTAAGGAAGATAATTATATGCATACAGTAGTAGTTATGTAACTGCATCTGTCTGACCATGCAAAACTCTAACACAGGATGATTTGGTGATAACCCGAAACTCTAATTCGAAGTGACATTTAAAGGAGATTTGATATTGCAATGAGGCCAAACCTGTGATCCATTTTCAAGAACAGTTGCCGTAGTTGTAAATGGGCAGTCTGTCTATCAACTTCACTGAAATCCCAATCCTTTAAGATGGCTGTAATCAGGTGTAGTGAAATAATTCTATTCAATATTAGCAATATCTGAAAATAGGGCAGGAAACAAAAAAATTATACTTCAAGACTATTACCTGCACACACGTATCTTGCAGCTTGATTAGTCATTGGATACAATTTTAATGATCTGGGTACCACTTCTTTTGGCTTCATCATGTAGAATTGTTCCTGTGCTAATACAAATAATATGATAGTATTACCAATTTCTTATCAGTATATGATGTGGAATCCATTTAAGCATTATAAAGTTTTACCTCAACATTTGGCTAACACCAGATGAGCCATCAAACTGCAAGACAGTCACAATTGTTATCTAAATAATGTAGAGTAGAACATAATCTCTGTGAAAGCTGTAATTTATCAAACCTACAACCAGATTTCAGAAAGAAAACGTATATGAATTTACTAGAAAAAATCATCAGCTACATGAAATAGTCAGTTACCAATTAAGGTCTTCATTATACATCCATTTATTAAATATTACTACCATCTTAAATTGATAACTGTCTTTGTAATTTGCAAACAATAATCTTACAGTAAGGCTGTAGGAACTTCACCAATATTTGTTGTTGTAATTGTTGCAGTCCCGAATTGTGTCAGAGCCTCAAAAGTTGGCACCGTGATGCCTAATATTTTTCCTGGACTCCTGCAAAAGGTGAATACTGATCAGAACTCGAAACATCTCTCAAGGAACTGATCAAATTTAAAGCAAGAAAGAAAAGCCTCATTTTTCGTGCATAAAAGATGAAAAGATAAAAAATGGCACCATTCCTCTTATAGACTTAAAAATCTTACTTTTCACAGATCAATATTGATAAATACTTAGAGAACTATTTTATGGTGGTTCATTATTCCTTCCTCAGCCCTAACCTTTTCGTATATATAATATGATGGAAGAAAGTGGCGAGGAATGATAGAGTGAGTAAAAGTAGCTATTGGAACCTCCAAAACATAAATTTACATGTGAATTCATGGATTTGTAACTCAAATTAAGCGAAAGTAGAATGGTATATTTATGACTGAAATCCAACAATTTCAAGTCCTTCCATTTCAAATTCCTTCAATGCAAACACAACATAAGTGAATCTATTTGTTGACCTAGAAACATATATATGTGTGTGTGAAAATATTCAAGTACACACTGTTGCTAGGTGCAAGCGATAATGTGTGTGCAAAGTCTTGGAAGTGTAAAGCCATTAATGTATCTTTGAATATCTCTTTGTATTCTCTACTCTAGAATTTTCCATTGTTCACTATAAATAGTGATGCTCTCATTTGTAATTCATGATCAATCCAATTCAATTTTATGAAATACAAAAACAGAGTGAGCAGTAGCTACTTTAATTCTTCAAAAATTCCTTTCAACTAAAATATTTTTCCACCTATGATAGCTTCCGCACCCAACAAGTTATACCCCTAAAACATTACTGGATGTTGGTTTATCCTTTCAAACCTTCCTTGAACACAATAAAGAGGAACCTGGTTCCGGCTAAATCGACATTGGTCTGCTTGTAATAAAGAATTGTAGGTTTGAATTTGTTTTAACTGTAAGAGAAGCTTTTCAATCTTAATCATCCATATCTGATCACAGGATAAGAAACTGAAATGCATGATAGAAAGGAAGGAAGATACAAATTGTAGTTTCCAAATAATGCAACTATGGTGTCATATCATTGAACAAAACTGAGAACAGTTTAAATTTTGTCGCCCAAGATCATTATCAATACTAAGTAAACTGGAGTAAGAGAAATGAACTGTAGAATCACTAAATAACTTAGGGAAGCAGGATAATAACAAGAAAGAAAGAGAAAATGTAATTACAAATCTAGTTTGTATTCTCCAACAGTACAGCATCGAAGACTTAACCAATGATTTAAGAAGCATCTTATATAACAGAAAAAGCACAGCACGGATTTATTTGATATACTTACATCCCAAAAGTTCCATAGTTGATTATGCAACGGCACAAAAGCCTCATGACTGACACCTATTTTGTTGCATTCGAGACCATCTAGCGTAAAAGCCTCGTAACTTATCCACTCTGGATTTGCAAAATACTGGGTACTCATAAATGAGACTTGTATGCCTTTTCAAATTTCAACTTTCATCTCAAACCATCTTTTCTCATAATAGATTCTTGGTTTTGGTTTAGGATGGTTTGGGCTACATTCTTACCAACTGAACAACATCCTTAAAATGAGAGGTATCCCATTCTCACATCAATAATCAAAGAAGCTACTCTTAGATCGAGTTCTACCTCTGCTCCTGTCCAAATTCTTGGTAATGGAAACACCAACAATCTTCCTATTTAATTCCAGCAGACACAAAAAGAAAGAAAAAAAAAAATCAATTGCTCTTTTCTTGTTATAACATCATGCTTGTAAGAGCCTCTATAATACCTATTGATTATTCGTCATGATTATGATTTACTCGGGAACGAGCAAATAGTAAGTTTGTGGGGATGATAAATGTCAAAATGACCGTTACTTGCATTCAAAGATGATTATTTAGAGTATATACTCAAAAAAAATGATTATTTGGAGTAAATTGCTTGCATTTGATAGGTTTTGGGGAATCGTGCAAGAAAGTGTGTTTACAACTTTGATTTCTATTTTATAAGATTTGATGTGATTTTTCAAGTATTTTGTAGTCTTATTTTATAGGTAATGAAAAGCCAGCAAAATAAAGTACCCATCATCCTGGACAAGATCGACACCACCTCATTCCGGTGCAACGTCTCGCAAAACCAGAAGCCCAATTGAAATGAATTCAAGTTTTCAGTTATGGCTATAAATGAGCCAAGTCGAACCAAATTTACTGTTATTCAAGTTTATTTGAAATGTTATTGTATATTTAATATTTAATACTAAGCTTGAGTTTGCTTGTTTATATATTAGGTTTATAGTTGTTCAAGCACTTTCCTCGAGGTCACAGATCATTTTAAGCATACAAACTATGACTTGCGGGCTACCACTCCCAAATTAATCGTGAAGCTCAACAGTCAACTTAATAACTAAAATTGGTTGTAGTTCAATTGATAGAACATTGAGATCGACTCCTACTAACTCTACCTCAATCAAGAATTGTACTAAAAAAACTTAATAATAATTTATAGCTCGTGTGAGTTATATTAGCTGTCAATTTTTTTGTTTTTATTTCACTTGAAACCTACACACATTTGAAAAAGTAAACTTACGACAGCGGGTGTAAAATCTTCAGCAAAATCGATTTTGGCAAAGGGAGGAACGTGATCTTACAAAAATAATAAGCATAAATTTCATTTAGCCTACACTTAACAATATTCAAATGGATGCATTACTTATCATCAGATTGCAAACAATTTGTGACAATTCATGAAAAACTCACAAAAGGAAATCAGATACATGCACTTCCAAAAACATAAAACCGTAATGAGGGTACGACTACGATTGGCATCTAGAGGTGTGCATAGAGATCTCAAGATTTACAATCCTATGTTCGAAAGGGCTGTAACCAACGAGCCATATAGTTAAGCTGCTTTGGCTGTTTCGCGGACCACTGAAAGCTTTGCAAGAAGACCACACAACTGAAGATATGAACCGACTCCATCACAAATCCTCATGTGGGCAAATCCAGCTTCCTGTAAAACCATCACACCATAATTCAACTGAAGAAAAATCTAGAGGTAAGCATATCTGGTTCTGGAGAAGCAAAGAGCAGTATGGTCTACACCAAAGAGATGTTTCTTTTCCTTGCTTTTTTTGTTTTTGGCTAAGGCAAACTTAGTTCGAGTTAGAGCACAACTTCTGCTTTAGAAAAAGCAGCTTCAAGCCAAAAACTGAAGTAGACTATTGTTTTTTCAGCTTCTTAGTATTTTGGTAAATAAATCAAACTTTATTTCTCACTTTTACGCTAAAAGCTACTTAAATACCAAACACCCCAACATTTAGATTAACCAAAAACACTTTCTATTCTCAAACACTACCTACCTATCACTTCAAGCAATTTACCACAAATTCAAAAGCTGAAGCGGGAAAGCAACCCATCCAATATCCTAGCTCATAAGACAAGACACTCGGATATCTCCCACAAGCAGCGGTAGAAGAAGATTACACACAAAAAACACATCTCCCCCCTCTCCCCGGGCAGGGGCAGGGTCCCCAAGGAAATGAAAATAGGCATTGGAATCATAGACAAACCTTCATGAATTCCAGCTTCAAATACTCAGCCATGTCATAATTCTTGATGATACGGAAAAGGGTAGTGATTATATCAGTGGGTGAATATCCCAGATCGTAAAGCTGCTTTAAGCCATCACAAGCATCATCAAATTTTCCGTCAAGTACTTGGCTTACCATTTTCTTCACATGTAAGGGATGGGGCTGATCACAAACCTGGAGCCAATGAAATATGGTTATATTATGCATTTTGAAAATAAATGCAAGTAATTCTCATTTCACGCCTTGACCTTGAAAACATTTTCTTGATTGACAAACCCAAATCCACTGTTTGTGGCTTGCAAGTTATTCAATGCTTGCCTCATATCACCATCAGCAGTGAAAATAATTGCTTCAAGCCCTTCTGGAACATAAGGTACCTAAGGCATTACAACAAATTGTTCAATTTGAATAGAGTCTCAATGTTCAGCTCACAACTGGAGATAAGCCTCAAGCCGTTTCAACAAAGGAAATTTGGCAACAAATTGATCTAAACTCGGTGTATCCCAATATAAGGTCGTGCCTTTGAAATGTTTTGCAGCATACCAAAAAGAGTCATTTTCCAAAAGTCAAAGGCACGTTCTATCATTCAAAGTTAAATTTGAAAAATGTAGTTTCACAAACAAGTTCTATATGATTAAATAAGGCAAATTAACAAACAAATGACGTCATATTAGTAGGAATTGATTGTTTTTAGAAGATTGTACCTTCATCAAGTTGACCAACACTATAAATTTGTACTCTAGAGAAATACGACTCTTATTTTGGGATGGCAGGACTAATTATCTAAACCTCTTGGTACAGCAAATAATAATAGGAAATATTGAATGATGACTAATGAAATTCTCTAGAGGGCTGCCTAGGCAAGAATAGATTAGACGAAACATAAAAGACATTTAGTCCAGGAAAGGAAGTGCATCAGCAGTTCAAGCATTAAGTTTCCAATTAATAAAAGAAAAACCAAAATCACCTACAAGTGCACTCTTATTCCACCTTGTGAGATGAACAGCAACAACAGTACCGCAACTTACATTTCGTTCAACTATTAGCATGACATCCAGAAAAGATGTGCATCAAAATAACTTATTGCCACCAAGAAAAGCAGAGGTACACCATTTTTCATATTTCAAATGCACATTTGCTTCTTAGGTTGCTTCTCTTACAAAATGACCCCATAGTTTTCATCTATCACTCGTTGAAAGATAAGTATTAGTCTCACCTCTAAAATGTTATGGTTTTAGACAAGCCATTCTAAACTTACATGGCACATCTATAAACCACAAACGCATTGTAAATCTCTTAAGTCCAAAAGGGGGAAATAAATCAAACTTTGCAGACAAACGGACCATGTTCAAAGACCACAAACATGGTCAACAATCTACCTCACCTTTAGAATTTCAGCAATTAAAAGAGAAACAAGTATCTATAATCAAATGCTATCAATCTGGTGTTAAACAACTTTGTAGATGAGATAAAAGTGATGCATGAGTGGGACAGCAGGTGATGACCAAGAGATCGTGCTTGAAAAGAAAGGGATTACCTTCTCTGCTGCAACCACCACCATGAGACGTCCAAGGATCTCCTTATCAGATAATCTAGAAAACCGTACAAGGGCACATCGACTCTGAATAGGCTCAATAATCTTCGATGAAGTGTTACAAGCTAATCCAAAACGTGTAGAATTTGAATATATTTCCATTGTCCTCCTCAAGGCTTGTTGAGCTCCTGAAGTCATGCTAGTTTCCATCCAATATGCAAAAATAGAAAAAACACTCAATCAAGCAAGTCTAGAATTACATATTCATCATGCACAAATCCGTATGGTTGAATACGCCAAGAATTACATATGAATCATGCGACAAATCTATTAGTCCACAAAGTTAGTTACTCCAGCATGGACTATGTGTGAAGAAAAAGCAAGACGAAGTACACTAAAACAAAAGATGCCATTTTTCCCCATATAATGAGAACATTCGTCACTCACCTGTCAGCTTCATCCAAGATTATTATCTTGTGTCTTCCAGGGGGCAATGTAACTTTCTTCTGGGCAAACATCTTTATTTTGTTTCTCACAACATCAATCCCTCTGGCCAAAATTAGCAATAAATACTAGGAAAGTCCACCAAAAAACTCACTCCCAATTGAACCAAGTCAGAGCATATTTCACATACCTATCATCTGATGCATTTAGCTCTAATACTGCCTCTCGATAATTTGGTCCCAGGAGCTCATGAGCAAGAGCCAATATGCTAGTGGTCTTACCAGTTCCGGGAGGACCCTACCAAAAGCACCCATTACTGAGCGATCATACTTAAAAGAAATAAGTCTGAATTTCCATCTTAAATGTGTTAATTAATATGCTAGTGACATTTTTCAGGGTGACAAGAACTCAAATGTCAATCAACATATAAATCCACATTCGCCCTGCTTATTTGCAGACAAAGTCAATAGGCAACAAATGATAAGATCACATCAACTTCCATAGCTACCCCACAATTCTTCTCCACACACAATGACATGTAATAGAATGTTCTGGTGTGATAGAACACATGTAACATATTTAATCATTAATTCTTTGGCAAATTGGAATAACTGCCTCAAAGTTCATATGAGAAGGACCATAGAATTTCACATCTTATATGTAAAACTAGAGCTGGGATTTCCAAGATACCAACAATTATTACCATCATTACCCAATACTTACCATGGAAATCACAAAATTAGCTCCAAAAACAAAGATTACCCAAATAAGAATATCAGGAGGTACAAATACTGAAGCTTATTGTACAACATTGACGTCTAGAGTCTTCTAGCAATTCCCTAACCTCTTTACAAAGATCTCACGCACCAAAACCGTAAAACAACCACACTCGTATGCGACATAGATTCACGAAAAAATAAATACAGTAATGGCTACTTCTGATATCTATTTACCAGCTGACTCCAAAATTCAAATTTATACTCTAAGTGGACAAAATAAGTGAAAAGTAGTGTGTGGGGGTGGTAAGTGAGAGTAGAAGTATTACAGCTAAAATAAGGTTAGGCATGTTGCCATCGCGGGCGATGACTTGAAGCCTTGCGACAGCGTCCTCATTCCCGACTATATCGGAGACCTTAGTCGGGCGATACTTCTCCACCCATGGGATCTCTGGGCCCACCGCAACCGTAGAAGATGACGAAGCCATTCACGATTCAGTACAGAGGATTTTCTACTTGCAGAGACTATCAATTCAAGCGAGGGTTAGAAGTTAACACCCTCGCTACACGGAAGAGGCGGGAGTTCGTTCTCTTTCTTCTTTTGTCTCTTGTTTGCTCCAATTAATGAGCTCCAAATCCGAATTTTAGCATCCGGGATACAAGTGGTAGGATGTAGTGGCATGTCAAGTTCGCTGCGGCATATCCTCGGATACATTCACTTAAAATATAAAAAAATATTTTTGTTTAAGTGATATGTATGATAGGATGTGTATAGAAATTGTAAAAGGTGTATTGAAAATTATAAAATGTGTGTACTGAGAATTGAAAAATGTGATGTAGGTAATATGGTGTGGATATGAAGAGATGAGTCATCCCGCTGTAAAATTATGTTTATTTGAGAACATGCCAACCCAAATATCCCTATAGGTAAAATTGGTGTAAATGTCCAGTATTTTTCCACTATATAAGAACTTGCCCACTAAGTATATCACTTTTTCTAAACACAAGATATCCACCTGTGCGATGCACGGATAGATAAATTTTTTAATTAATTAAGAGAAAAAGTAATTCAATGCTTAAATATAAATGTTCTTTTTTTCATATAAGAAGTTAAATAAGTACAGTAATGTGGAAATATGACAGCTTATACATTACGAAAGACTTCCTTATATACAACATTGACAGTAATGGCATTATGCTTTTTGTCATCATCACATATTAGCACCTTCAGACCTTTTCGACTTGTAACTCTTGAGAAAGCAACGTATAGTTGTCCATGACTAAAAACAGGCTCCTTTGAGTACAAACCAACATGTGATAGGGATTGGCCTTGACTTTTGTTTATCGTCATTGCATAAGAGATTGTTATTGGAAACTGACGATGTTGGAACTTCAAAGGAAGTTTCGGATCAGATGGTGTTAGAGAAAATCTTGGGATTATAACTATTTCGCCAGCACTTGCACCTGTCATTATTTTGGCTTCTAGTACATGATTGCCAAGTCTAGTAAGAATCAACCTTGTGCCATTACTCAATCCCCTTGTTGCATCTATGTTTCGCAGTAGCATGACAGGGGTTCCAGCCTTTAGTTTCAACTCGTGATTAGGAACGCCGGAGCACTTTATCTTATTCAAGAATTCTGTTGTATGGACACCACTGATTTCATCGATTGGTACATCTGATTTGCTTGAACTATCAGAACTAAAATACGATCGAGATTCACCAGTATTTTTCTCAATCATGTACTGGTTTATGAAATCAACCACGTCAAGTGTTGGTGCAAGAATTGCTCTTTGTTGTAGATAATGCGGATCATGAACGTTTTTAGCAAGGTTAGGATACGTACTTTCAACGATCGTTGCAATTGGATCAGTAATATTCTTAAGCAACATATCAGTTGGAATCTTTATAACTAAAGCACCGTCTTGTCCTTCTCCAATAGTCCCGTTACCAATGTCCTACAGCCATTCTGAAAATCTTTTGATTTCAAGAGTTTCATACCTACTTCCAGTCCTTTGCAATCTCATATTCTTAGTTAACCTTAGAACCTCACAATTATCCCAAATGTATGATGAGTTGATTGTTGCATTGACTATATCTTGTCTATTCCCCCTTGGGATAACAGGTAGTATCTGACGAAAGTCTCCTCTGAAGACTACAGTTTTTCCACCAAAAGGTTTAGCAGCATTATCAATGTGAATAGACTTCATTACATCTTTCAATGTTCTGTCCAATGCTTCAAAACAAAATTTATGCATCATAGGTGCTTTATCCCATATTATAAGTTTGCTCTTCAAGATTAGTTCATCCAACTCACTCCCAAGTGTCACAGCACATGTTGACTTTTCATGAGGTATCAAAGGAATTTTGAATCAAGCGTGTGCAGTCCTTCCTCCTGGTTACAATAAAGAAGTTATTCCACATGATGCACCATTAAGGACAATATCTCCTCTAGATCTTATTGCTGCAGATAATGTCTTCCAAACAAAGGTCTTGCCTGTTCCGCCATATCCATAAAGGAAAATAACCTTTCCTTTATCATTATACACAGAGTCCAAAACAGTGTTGTAGACAATGCGCTGCTCATCAGTCAATTTGGGAATTAACTTTTGAAGTTCATTCTTGAGGGTTGATCTGTCATATTGTAACTCCTCGTGTATTAACCTATTTTGACATGCAGATATATCATCAAAATTGGGGAATGGCATGGTTTCGTACTCTTTCAAGCTATGTCCTCCTCTACGTAGTATGTTCTCAAGATCAATTAGAGCAAGATTCTTGATTTGTTCATCTGTCAACTTTAACCCTTTAAGAAAATAAAACAAAAAAACACTATATAAGAAAAGATAATGATAAACTAATTTATCAACTTAAGATGTAATACAATAACAATACTTGTTTCATGAAAAAAAATATTTTTCTTTATGAAAACACATAACAAAAAATAAAGTACCTCAATGATTAAAAAACTTCCGTTGTCTATGTAATATGTCATCTGAGAGAAATTCCCAGCATTTTTCTCAAACACACTCAGGTCTACTTATACACTTCTCGAAAAGCAAAGTTGCAAACATTAATCTCAGTGAATGTGCAAAAGCCTAAAAACTTGCTTCAGTGATACCATCAATGTACTCACTATCATCCTCTAAAAGTCCGTAAGCATAGCAAGCATCACGATAAGTGTTATATTGTACTTCATACGCCACTTTCATATCATTCTGACATTTTGCTCCACGCACTACGTTTATAAGACACCTCAAGTAATAATCATCTCCGGTTCCAGGTGGGACATGGTAAGGTCTTCGTAATGCAAACCCTCTCTTTCTAGGTTTCCATTTTTTTTTTGTCCGAATGCCATACGAATTTCTGAGGATATTCAACATATGTAAGATCATTTCCATCTGGATACTCTTCATTAGCTTTGAACCATGCCTCAAACATAGTTGTACAAAGTGCTTGCTTATCCACAATTGATTTCATGTCGTCGTTATCTTTAAAAATAACATGTTGGGCGTTAGGAAGATGAAAGCTTAACCATTCAACAACCGGTTCTCTATGATGAATGTCGAAACCAAAAATTCTCCACATTGCCTCACATGGAGAAATGTACCTGCAATCATAGTACATCTTCACCTCATCAACCTCAATTCCAGTGTGTTCATCTGTTACACTCTTCAAGAAAGATGCAGTGACACGATCACTTCCTTTGTTGATGTACTTGAACAAATATTTAATGGGTCGAGATTGGTTACATCATTCAATGTTCATATGTGCAACCATACTTCATCAATAAATATATGTTGTGTGGAACGAAAAATCTACTATCAACCAGGATACCATTCTTTAAGATCGTCCTACCATTGTTACTTCTCTTATACATAGGGTAGCCCTCATCACTAAAAGTAGTGTGATCTGTAAAGTCCTTCGGAAAATATTTGTGCAACCTTTATCTGACATGCATGGATGATGTGTTTACAGATCCGCAAGGCCCATGAATCATTGAGTTAGCAACAGCTGCATAATATTCTAGATCTGTATTCACAACAGGAATCTCGGCAAAAATTATGCGATCAATATCTAACCTAGTAGGATATTTGTCTTCTTTTGCCAATAACAATAAAATATAGGCACGTGGTAGGTCACGCTTTTGGAATTCTACAGTATAGACAACTAAAAAAAATTAAATTAATTTCATTAGGATAAAATGTGATAACTATGTAAATTACGTAAAAAAAAAAAAAAGATAGATAAATTTTACCTGCTTTAACACGGCAAAAAATCTTATTCTCTTTAAGATCTTTGATAAGTGCATCCAACTTCATCTTAAAAATTCTGCAAACAATATCTGGACGATCCTTAGGCTTCAACTTTCTTGGTTCTAAATATCGAGTGATCTCCGGCCATTTCGGATTACATATCAGAGTTATAAATAAATCTGGATAGCCGGACCATCCACATATAGTCATTGCATCTTGATAATTCTGGATCAACGTGGACCACCTGTGAATGATGGAGGTGAGATTATTCGTCTTCCATGAAGTGATAGATTGCTCTTAGCAATGCATCTGCAAGTCCCTCATAAATGTCACATCTTAGTTGTTCTTGATGTGTCTTAACAAAAGTAAGTCTTCCAGATTCAACAATTGTGTATCCATCCACTGGCACTTGTTGTGTAAGTCTTCTGCAACGCAATATTACCGAATAATCATTTTCTCTATCATGGAACCGATAACAAAGTAATTCCCGAACATTGACTCTTTTTCTCTTTCTGGTCAAAGAACTTCCATTATCTGCAAAACTAATATCATCTCTATATCCATCCTCTCCATAAGGAAATAGAAGAGGATATTGCAGACCAAGATACGAAGGATGTAACTCATTAATGCGCTTTAAGGAACCCGATTTTGTCTCAAGAACGATGTCTCTATTTCCCAAGGCTTCATCAAAATCTCCGACAACCGATGCAACTACCTTGGAAACTGTTGGTAGATTAAAAGTTCTCGCATCTTTATCTATTTTGGCAATGAGCTTTAGCTTTACATCTATGTCAACTGATTGATGGATTTTATCTCTAGTCATTCTAAATGATTGAACTAAAGTATTATTCACGTCAAGCATATTTTTCAAATCAACAACAATATCTCTATCAAGGTTGTTTGAGCTTTTATTGGACCTAAATTTGTTTTAAAATATTAGAATGTATAATATAAAGCTATAAATAAAAAAAATTAAATTAAAAAATAAACAATTACATTATACACACCTAACTGAGTTAAGTATGTTGGCAATTTCATTATCAGTCTTGTAGATGTAGAGCTGGCCAAATTTTGGCGTTTTACCTTCTTTTGGCATAAGACTTCCAATTAAGTGATAATTTTGGCCATGAAGCTTAAAAATTGGAGGAGAATTTCCTGAATTAGGAGAATTTTCGATCTTCCCACCCATGGACGTGAAGAAAAACACGTTATTGTAAGAACGTATGTTTTTTATCAAGTTTTTACTCTTCGGAGTATCCCCACTAAGCAAATCCAGCAACTTTTGTGGAGGGTTTTTCATGGGTGTTAGATGTATCTTTCCTTGCATACAACATATTGAGTAGATGGGTGTTTTGGATTTGTAATGAGATTTAAGTCTCTCATCATACCAAAATAAAGCGGCACATAATTGATAGGTGTATTTTGTATCTCCTTGGTCCAAGTACTCTATTAAAAATAAAATAAATAAAATATAAGTACTCATTAAAGATATATTAAATTTTTACAAGAATAAATAATAAAAGTAACCTGATGTTGGGAATAGATTATCCGTTTCAATCTCATACTCTCCATTGATGTTCTCGTGGATGTCTTTGATTTCAGGTAAATCTAAACATACAGATCTATGAAAAACTTGAAAAAAAATACAAATCCTATATTAGTGATGTGAAATTGAAATGATAATAAAAAATAAAATAATTCTTATTTTATATAATCACCTTATATGCTCTGATGTATTAGCTGTACTTGATGCACCAATAGAATTAACACCAGTTTGAACTCTATCAGTACATCTTAAAGTAGATGAACTACTACAAAGACCTGAAAATAAGTTAAAGCCTGATCATGATATAATTAATATTAACAACACTTTATGTATACTATTATCTCAAATTACAGAGACTAATATAATAAATAGATATATAAAAATATACGATAAAAATAAGAAAGTACATGTAATGAAAAAATTATGTAAAAAACAAAAAAAACATTACGCAGCATAAAAGTATTTATCAGTGTTAATACTTTTACTATTTAAATTTGAATTTTTTGGTAATTGGTCATCAGAGAGCGCTATATTGTTGTTGGACATAACATGCTTTCCTAATTAATTCTGTCAAATAAAGAGAATACAAAAGTTAATAATATTTAAAATCTTGTATGAAAGTAATTGGAGAAGCAATAATATATATATATATATTTCATAATACTTTATCGATTGATCTCCGCTTCCATTTCTTATTCACCATACTCATTCTAAACAATCGAGCTGCCTTATCATAACCTTTATCCATCTGAGATGAATGTACTAAAAATAAATCAATATAAACGTTTAAATAAATGATTGAAATAATTGTAGACATCTAACGAATATTTTGGAGATTATAGTTGTTTAATGTTTATTAAATTTGATCAATATTTATGGTAAAATATACTCTATATTAAAAGACATTGTACACTACAATCAATTAATCCAACAAACCAATGGCCTAATTTCTTAATGGGCCCAATATCACAGCAGCTCTACTTAAAATTAACTTTCTAAATTTGTATTTATTTATATAATGATTTTGTTGACTGACATGAAACTACATTGTATTAAATATTCGATACTATTTAAGAAATTAAACTACATTGTATTAAAGATCTTTCAATTGGTAATTAAAAAATTGTTAGATAAAAGATGGAGAAATTAATGGTAATAAAAAAATTGAAGAAGAGAAAGATGGAAGGTAGGGCGTGTTTGCGATTACTTTTGCTTTTGGAAAAGTGATTAAGAATAAAGAATCTATAAAAATCACTTATGTAAAAGGTAGGTAGTGTTTGAATAAAAATTGATTTCTAATAAAAGAAAAGTTGGAGTGTTTGATATTAAATCACTTTTGTCTTTTAAAATATAACATATTATTTACAGAATTACCATTGAGTAGTGAAAATAATTAAAATTATACTTTTAACTTTTACAATTAGAAGTACTTGTTTTAAAATAAAAGTTAGCTTTGCAAACACTATAAAATAACTTTCCTGAAGTTATATACTGAAAATCACTTAAAAAAAGGAAAATTAAACCATCTTAAGATTATAGACATAGATTTTATAGGGGACTTATTCATTCCTTTAGCTCATACAATAAAGCTGAAAGTGTAAAATGACATTTATTTGTGAACGGAGAGATTATTAAATTACGATTTATGTACCTTTACAATGACACAATATTTATATAAACATTATATTTATACAAATTATGACTTATATACTTTTATAACAACAATAATATAATTTCAATAAATACTTTATTTCGTGTCTTTCACACATAAGATGACATTTTAGAAAAAATAAAATTAAATAATTAATCAATCTTTTTTACAAAATATAAATTAAAGGGTATAATTTATGGGCGTGTTTACTTAGCATTTAGCCTAATTCATTGAGGATTGGGTCAGCCGAGTGGTGTTTCCTTTGATGTTGCTGGCAGTATATTTACACACATCACACCACATTTTTTTATCATCTTTTACACTAAAAACAAACCCCCAAACCCACTCTCCAATCAACAAAATCAAACATCAATTTATTTAACTCAATCTTCTCTTTCCACTTTATTTCCCCCAATCTACAATACTTCAATCTCCTCCAGCCTTAAGTAAACACCTCCTATATGTACAAACATTTTAATATCATTATTAATAATACTTGTAGCTCAATATCGTACTGAATAAGCTTTGAAATACAATAAAGGTAAGTAAATTTTGGAATGGGCCCACTACAATTTCATTTTGAAGTCTGGTACTTGGAGAAATGCCACCAGACAAAATCTGAATATTGGTCCACTATATAATCAATGATCAATAAATAAAAATAAATTAATAATATGGTGGTGGAATACAACTGTACTACACTATAGCTACTTCTCTTGTACGAATGACACATACACCATTGAATTATCTTTTCAGCTACTTCATAGTTTTTCTCTCTCTACAATCTCTACACCAAAGCTCATTTTAGGGTTGTGCTTTTCCACTCTCATCCCTCTTCGCCGACGATTAGGCGCTCTCTCTCTCTATCTCTCTCTCTCTCTAGCAGACGAAAGAGGGAATCTTGTTGAATAATCCATAGTTTAGCAAACCCCAGACATCATGCAATGATGATTTTAATTTTATCCCCATTACATACACAACCTCTAAATATTTCGACCTGTTCTAAATAAATCTGAAAAAAAATTATCCCCTTTTTATTTGTCCCAACGATTATGATTTATTTTTCTAGTAAGATACATGTGAGGAAATCATTTTCTGAGGAAGAGAAGGTTATATGTAAATTTGGGCGAAAATGGTGGTTCCAGGGGGAGATGCTTTATATTCTAACAATTATCGTCAATTTATGGGGGAGATCTGAATAAAAATGTTTGTAGAAGGCAAAAATTCACGAAAAAGGTAATGCATGTCAGTTTTATTTTCAGTATTTTATGGTTTATGTTTTTCTGTGAATCATCTTTTGAATATGATTTACATATCTATATGTTTAAACAAAAATTGAACTTAAAAAGAAAAAATGAAAAACATATAACATTTTAAACCCAACCTTCACTACAAGAAAAAAGGGCATTTGCCACTAGTTTTTTGCAACTACAAAGTAGTTACTAAAAATAACTCTTTTTGTAACTACTAGTAGTTACATAAAATATTTCATACAATTTTAACCAAATTTGCTACAATATGACAAACTTTTTTGCAACTACTTGTAGTTACAAATATATTAGTAACTACAAAGTAGTTGCAAAAAATAGTTACAAATACATTAGTAACTACAAAGTAGTTGCAAAAAAACTTTTTGCATCTTATTATAAGTGACTACCCTATAGTAACTACTTTTAGATATTTAGTTACTAAAAATATTTTTGTAACTACTCTCCATTTTTTGTAACTACATTTTGTAGTGGCAAAAAGCCTTGTTTCTAGTAGTGCTTATGGCTGATTGCATTGTTTATGACATCTCTGAAGCCTTTGCACTATACACAAAGAGATTTGATGATTTGTATGCAGAAACTGTAGTCCTATGAGAAATTAGTATAGATCAGTAAATAACGTCATGGGCGATTTTTTTGTTTTTTTCTAATGGTTGTTAAAACTCTCCAATATAACTTAACCGAATTGATGTACTGTAAGCAGATTCTATAGTTTCTGTGAGAAATTAGTATGAATAAGTGAATGAGATCATATTTGTGACTAATATGAAGTGTCTGAAACGTTTAAATTATTACATATGTGTAGTAAGTTTTTTAATTGCAGTATCTAAGCAGTTATACAAATTCAGTTAATTGTAAAATTGAAATTTGATCTTTAAATAAATATTTTACTTTATAACAGACCATTACTATGCAGCAGATGGGGATGAAATAATAAGCGGACTCGGTTTATATTCGTAAAAAATATTATTTCAGTATTTTTTCTCCAGTTAAAAAAATGGCTCCTCTATTTTTACTGAAATTTATTTAAATGGAATTATTTGATTCATTTGAAAATTCCAATTTTCAGCTATACTTAAAAAATAAACAAAAATGTTACAATAAGCATAACATGAAATATTTTAGTATCCTATTATATTAGTTTATTTCAAATTTAAATTATATAACATAAATCCCTCATATACACTTGAGTGATTTGTCTAACTAGGTTTTTTTTCCTGCTGCAGGAAATTGTGGCCTTTGGTGGAGAATCCATAGACATATAAGTATATCCAGACCTCGGCTTTTACTCTACATCTAAGGTAAACAATGTTTGGTGACATTAAAATTTATTGGCGATATATTTACATTGTCTTTTACTTGTGATTTTACATGTTAGAAAATATTTTGTCTGTTAATATTGCATAAATATCTAGTAATATGTCTTAGATAAACCGAAAGTGTGATGGTAGAATGGATAATCTTGTTTCCTAACAAAAATTTTGGTAGAATGATATGAATTTTATACCCATCTGAAATGTTTTTATGAATATTTTAAAAAAATAAGTGATGCATGAATCATTTGTTTTGGTAAATAGACATAAAAAAAATAGCCAGAAATGTATTACTTATGTAAGAAAATTGAAATATATACATACAATTCAAGTTGAGACATCATTAACTGAAATCAAATAAAGAAAAAGCAAAGCGTATGAAATAGAAATCCTAATGTAATGCTTTGTTGTTGTACATGAAAGTGTTTAGCAAACTGAGTTTGTCATCTTCAAACTTTCTTTTTCCGATTCAAATCAGTCGAACACATTCTCTATCCCAAAAAGACAAACGGACATGGCGCACATTATCAACAACCTTTACAACAAGCTTGTATCTGTATAGAAAATAAAGTTAGCATATTACATTCAATGGTTTGTTGTATATTCAATACAGAAAAATTATTTTTTTTTCATACTAGGACGCATCATTTTACAGCAGATGCATAATTACGACATAGAATAAATATGTAGTAGTAAAGTATATTTATATACCTTTTGATATCACTTTCCACTGTAGGTCCACATTTATTACACAACCAATTGATACAGTCCTTGCAAGCGAGACAACACCAATTGCTAAAACTCAGAATGTTATCAATTCGAGTATGGCGAAAGAACCTTTCTTCCTAACATGACAACAATTTTTTTCAAATAAAATATAATTTTTATAAAAAAATAAATTGATTTTTTAAAAAAAATAAAACTTTAAATCAAACCTGCTGGAAATGATACATGTTCACTGCATTTCTTTGAATAATGCTTCCCAAATCAAACAGTTCATACTCACATCTCCTTCATTTTTTTGTTAGGAAGGAAAATTAAGCTGAATTGATTTTCTGTTGTCCTTAACATCGTATGGTTTGGTACAACAACAAAATTTTTTGATGGCATATATATATCCAATATTTGGCACAAATGTAAGATGTTGCAAAATGCGTCCTCTGATTGTGGCATTAATAGTGTGACCCAGTGTTTGTGGAACCAAACCGGCGATCGAACCGGCTTGACCACCGGTTCAAGGTTCAACCGGTCGGACCGGTTCAACCGATGGTCCGACCGGTAAAGTGAGAATGAACATAAAATTATCATTTGCAATACTTGTAATATATTATGAGTTATGCACCATATATTTAATTATTATAAAATAATAACCATATAAACAATGAAAAATTCCTACCACTTTTCTCATCCCCACCAACAGGTCCTTTATGCCCTGTTCCTCTCATTCTCACTCCTTTCTTAACCATCCCTATTTTTCTTCAATCCCTCTGCATTTTCGTTATTTCTTGTTTTCTCAAAATGTTTCTTGAAGCAATTTCTGTTGTATCGCTACAGGGTTCTTCTGCAAGTCAGTCTTGGGCCCTTAAATCTGCCCAATTCTAGCACAACTTCGTTTTCACCAAACTTGAATTTCTTGCTCGGTTCTTGTTCATTTTCTGGTCTTGTTTTGGCGAGGAAGCGCGACAATGGATTCGCCGCCGGCGCTTCTACTGAGACGGTGGCTCCGCTGGTATCAGGCTTCGTGTTTCAGCCATTTGAGGAGGTGAAGAAAGACGAACTTACGGTTCCAATTGCTCTGCGACCCATCCTTTTCCCTAAATCTTTCTTTCTTTTTCTGCCAATCCAACGCAATCAGATCTGTAATGTTTTGGTCCTCCGCTAGATCTGTAATTTTCTGCAAAAGTTTTGGAAAATCTGAACTGAAACCTTGTGTTGCCAATTGCCACCGGTTCACCGATTTGACCGGTTCTTCCGGGTTTAACCGGTTCTGGCTGGGCTTGACCGGTTTTGACCGGTTTTATATGATTTCCGGTTTCATAGCAGTATTCGGACCGGATTGGTGACCGGTTCCCGATCGGACCGGTTGAACCAGCCAGTCCGGTCCGGTCCCACAAACACTGGTGTGACCCTTCAAAAAAAAAAAAAAAAAATATAAGTTAGGAAGAATTATAATATACATATATATATTCTGAAAAAAGATAAATGATTTTAATCTTATATCTTTTATCTCCTAAGATGAGTTCTATGTTGTCGATAGCATCTGGATTCCCCACCATTGGAATATGGAAAGCATGAACCAACTGTACACATAACACCCAAGAAATTCTGCTTGGATTAATTTCCCGAATGTGTGAGAAATAGTGATCCATAGTGTGGGCGAATTTGTGATTAGTTTCAAGGTTGAAGGTTTTTTTTATGAACTTTTGGGTGAGATGGTCTAAATGATAAAATATGGAAATAAGTGTATTGTACTTAGAATATTTATAAAGAGTTGAGTAGAGAGACATTTTCCTGTACTGGAGCAGTTACCTGCCTCCGTTTCAAATTCTGTAAATGGGCATCTTATCCTGTATAATTGTCCTATAGTGGTAGTTAATGAAAATATTATTTATTTTATTATCTTGTGTGGTTCTTACAGTTTTTTTGGGCCCAACGCTTTTTTTTTTTTTTAGGGTTTGGGCCCAACACTTGTTTATTTGTTTTTTATTCTTTCTTTCTCTCTTTCAGAAGATTATAATTAAATTAGGACTATAATTAATGGACATATTCTTCTTAAATTATAGAACACGTAAAGAGTGTATTTTGAATAATAAGTAATTTATTTGAATAAAAACAATGTTTAAGCTTTTCACATATAAAATAACTATATACAAATGTTTAATGTAATATGTGGAAATAAATATTTTTTTAATAGTATAGACTGAGTATTTTGAAATGGTGTGGCTGCTGTAAATAGTATAATGAAATCTTTTTTGTTATTTTATCTGAATAGATTTGCAAATAAAGCTATATTACAATAGTAAACACTTTGTGCACAAAAGTAATGAATTTTTTATTTTATAAGCTGCAGGGGGTGGAAGCTTAAAACTCTTTAATTTCATAATGCATCGGACTGACCAAAAGTTAGTTCAACAGTATTTTGAGAGAATTGATTATTGTGTTGCATGATTACTGTAAGGAATACATGATATCATTTTAAATATTTATTTTTTCCAAAAAATATAGTTGTTAACAAAATAGTTTAAATTGATATGAGATTTTGTTTCACTTAGGATGATGTGATTTCGCTTATTATAATTGGGCGTTGGGGGGGGGGGGGGGGTTAAAAGAAGTATGTCAACTAAATTATTTGAATTTATTAGATACATAATACATAATTACCTCCATTGTATATTTATTACTTTAAGAATAAATTCAGTAGATAATAATAAAAAAAAATATGTTTATGTTGTAAGATGGAAAATATGTTTATCTCCATACATCCTTTTCTATAGTAAAGATGAAAAAAATAAAAATAAACATATGAATATTTATATGACCTTATGGTTATTTTGTAGTTCTTTAATTTTTTATATATTGCAGGTGATGAGCATTAGTATTACATATAATTGGATTCATAAGCAGCTCTGGAGAAGATAAGTTGCTCTCTTGGTCTTAGTAGTAAAAAATGTGCATTAACAACTTAAGTATGAATATGAATTCTTTATGAAATAGAAGTATAAGAAAAAGTCAAGAGATAATAAAAACTTGCATAATTTGTGCTCACTTAGAACGAAACACACGACATTATAATTTGTCCTTAGAGAAACTGAAAAATAAGAACAACGATAATTTCTAAAGTGCTATTTTTTTTAAAAAAAAAACAAATAACATTTCAAAGTGTAGTAGATTGTAACGGAGCCCAAACTTAATCACTTTTCATTTTTTATGATCCTTCTTTTCTTGACACCCCTGCTGGTTGATTTGTGGTCCTCAAGTTTTTTCTGCAATGTTGTGTCATCATCTATTCTACTACTTTTTGGAATTTCCACTTCCACCAACTCAACATTTGTTCATCAGAATCATTGTCATCATCATTATCAAAAGGAACATCAGCCAAGTGCATGAATAAAATGAAGCTATTAAATATGTTTTACTGAGGCATGATTAATTTACATAGAAGCAGTAGTAAAACTTGTGCATCTACGTAAGATACATGCTTTAGAACATAATTCTCAGTGTAAATAGCCATGATTGATTCATCCATGGTCATGCGTAACACACTGTACACATAATTGTAACGTGTAGCCTTCGATGGTCGAACATGTACTTTGAACAACCCTTTTTATATTACACAGGGCTTCTTCAATATCTGCTGCTATTCCATCAGTTGCATTAGCCTAGACATCGTAATTAGAATAAGCTAGTTTGTTATAATAGAACCAACATTTATGTAAAAATGCATCAAATGTGCAATAATATATGAAAGCATACATTCTAAATAAGTACTTGATCTGCGGTTTTCCCTATGATTTCGATGCATTTTTTATCCCAAACTAGGAATTTAGCATTCCCAGTTCTATCAACCACCCTCACTTCAATCTTGAACCTTAAATAATGTGACATACAAAGGAATAATTTACATATGTAGAGTAAAAATTAAGTGAAGTTTGTAAATAAAGGCAGTATTATATATACCTATTAAGTCAAGCAGTTTCATTTGACACACATTTGGAACAATTATACTCATTACCAGCTGGAACCAACTTTTTATCTCAACGCTTGCATGAAAGGTAATAGTAATCCCCAACAGTTTCAATGTCAACAATCATGGCGTTAACCCAGAAAGTACCCTCCTAGAACAATTTTAAAAATAGAGTTATAGTATTAATATAATAAATAGTGTAGAACGAAGTGTATAAGCAAATGATTTATGTAGATAACCTCATTTATCTTCCTAAGTTCATCCAAAGTTTTGACAACAACCTCATGACTCTTGAACTCCTCACATATAGAGTTTGCATTTCTCGATGATAGTGTAGTAATGGGCGTGAATTCATCGCCAACTTCAGTGATCCTATAGTGAAGAATTACAATTGTAAATTAACAACAGAAAATCTTCTATTAATCCAACAATTATGTTTTTTCTAGTTTTATGTTAACCTCTGTCGAAACTGAATCATTTCCAGCGATTGTGTGTTAACTTCAACTTTAGTTGCAATGTAGCAGTTCGATACTCTGATACATCTTTCTTGTTGTTAAATTTTTATGCCACCATAAAAAGAAGAATATAATAAAGATTAGTATAACATTTAGCTATATGTAAAAATTTAATTATTTTTAGTGATACTTCAGAAATTACTATTACCTGTGTAGAGAGTGACCTTAGCAAATTGGATAATGACAATGACATGTTTCTTTATTTCTTTGCCCAAAAAGGGTAAAATCTGACCAATGTAGTCTCCCCATAGAGTGCAAGTTATACATTTTCCCTATGTTTATTATGTATAGGTTAAAAAACAAAGCTAAGTCGAGAAAAACAGAGTTGCATAATAATTATACTTACATAATTGATTATATGCTCACGATCACAATCCTAAAAGAATTTGGATGGCTATTATAGATGCTCTATTATAATTTGAAAAATTGCTATGTAGAATGCATTATTGAAGAGCAATAAATAGGTTGCATATTGAAAATGTATTGAATATAAGTTTGTATTATATTGTATCTTATATAATGCACACGAAGCATACTTAAATAAAACATATATATGTCTTAACTGTTTGAATCATTCACAATGATTGTGTATGCTTTAAATAAATGATTATGGCAGACATTATTAGACATTAGACATCATATCAGTTCGTCATGATGAAATATGAATGAAGATAACTAATATAAACAACTGCATGTGTATAGGGATTGCATGCAGTATTGTGATGTGTGCATATGGACATTAAGTGTTTATCTTTGACAATGAAATTCATATTGTAAAGATAAGAGATGATACTGTATGTCTTCCAAGCGAAAATTCATTCTTATGCTCCCACTTGTACTCAGTACAGGTTGCTGAATGGAAACCACTTTCCCAATCACATCTGTTCAAAATAACTTGTTAGTTAAAAGTGAAAAAAGCGAAATTGTAATAATAAGAAAAAAAAATATATACTACCAAACAACTTCGATTCGTCAATTTCTTTGTTTGTCTGAAAATCACTGAATGGCTTAAAATAATAGATGTAAGTAGGGAAATCATCATCAAAGATTTCAACAACTCGATTCTTTTTGAAAAATATGACTTTGTATTGTGCATTGTAGTCTTCAACTTCATGTCGTTATCCGCTAAAATAACATCTTTGACAGCATACAAACTTCTCTCCTTAAGTGTGGGAAAAAATTCAAAAAACAAGTACTAGATTAGTTGTATATTAAATTTAATAGAGTAAAACGTTATATATTTGAAATATGCACTAACATTCTTGTCGTGGAAAACATTTTCCAGGCTAGCAATCTCTGTTGGACGGCCCCAGACCGGAACTTGATAACTCCTTATGAGACGCAGGTGCATTGCCCATCTAGTGCTGGAAGGGTTGACATCCTTAACCAAACTAAACAGAGGAGCCATAGCAGCGTCGTGTTGTTGTTGTTTTTTTTTTTTTTTTTTTTTCTTTTTCTGTTTTGTGAATTGTGATGAAGGTAATAGCCGATGATGAATTATGAGGCAATAAATGTAAGCTTTATTAGTGTGGAAACTGATGAAATCGGCAGTTTAACATGTAATAACCGAAACTCGTTATGGATAAATTGAAAATATAAACAACGCGGAAATTATTTTTTTTGTTTAACATATATCCTTTTATTTAGGAAGTGATTATTAATAATTAATTGCAATTAAAAATATGTTTAATAGGTGTCCTACTCAGTTTGCATGCGAACGTCAATTACGGAAGCAGTTGCACTAAATTCTGGATAAGTTGATTTTCAAACATTTAAATTTAATTTAAATTTAATGAAAATTGTTATTAAAATATGTACAGTTACATGGGACAGATGCAACATTTAAAAGATAATTATTTTTTTCACATAGCAAATTTAACGCAAACTCACACGAATGAGACACGTTTACTTTTGTTGTTGCGTCTTTATATTAAGGGGGATGTCCTCTATCTTATAAAAAATGACGAAAATGTATAAGCTATAAACCAGCCGATGGCTTTTGACTTGGACTAATTATGCGTGACGTGGAATGCCTTTTCTGCTGATTTTTTTGTGAACTGAAATTATTTATCAAATAATATACCTAAATGACATGGTTTATGAGGAAAAATAAAGGTGTTGCCTCCAATACCTTCGCCCAATATAATCCCTAGAAATATCTACAAAATATTAAATTGCTCCTCCTAACAAAAAACCAGCCGAAAATCAATCAATTAAATAGGTGTTGAGGAGCTGCTCCAAATTAGGATATGTCTTACTCAAGTAACTCTTCATCGTGATTTATGCTTTGCAATTGTGGGTTACAATTCATGCTTCAAACATTAAGGAAAGAACCGAATGTAGGTCGGAGGTTTTACGGATGCCATAATTGGAATGTAAGTTGTGTCTCCCTCAACCTCGATCGAACAACAAATTTGGAATTATAAGTAGTTTTTTGTGTGCTGTGTTTTTTTGTTAGAGAGGTTGGTGTCTCTTTTTCGAATGATTCGATCCTCCATCGTGGTTAGGGTTCAACTCAATCATACTGGAGTTACAGGCCGAAATCGCCATGCTCTCGGAGAAGATTGAAGGCCTGGAGGAAAAAAAAAATGGAGAAGAACAACCGAAAATCGAAGTTTATGATAATATGAAGTATGTTGGATTTGGGCTGATACAATATGAAGTTTGTTGGATTTGGTTATTATGAAATGAATGGATTGATGTGTAAGATTATAGGTGTAATTGGTAGCTTTATCAATGTATTAAGAATTTTGTTTGATATTCATTTATGTAAAGTTTGTGGCTTAAAATTGGACAGTAAATTATGCAAAATGATCATCTTGATTCTGCACATTCACTACTAATTAAAAATAGAGCATTGTGGGCAAATAACAGAGCCGAGAATTCTGTAGTATTTATGTTCCAAAACTTAGAAATAGAGTATGGCAAAATAGATAGATGATTATGCACTAATCCAAACCATTAAAACTTGTTTAATACATAATTCATAACAACCACACATGGGTTAAGAAAAAAACCAAAGCAAATGGGGTAAAATGATTTGGACAAAAAAGGTAGGCAAAGTCCTTGTCTTACAAAGTTACAAGAGATCGCCAAAAAAAAGGCCTAATCCCCAATAACCACAATACATATCAATTCTAAAATGTTTAGACAAAAACACCAAATACAAAATGTAACACCCAATCCAAGTATCACTGCACTCACATCTATCTTGAGGGCCTTCTCCCATTGAATGATTGTTGCCAAATATCATCTCCTTCAAGCCTGAAAGGTGGACATATTTTTCCGCCCCTCTTTCAAATACAGGATTTGGTTGGTGATGTGCATTTGTTTCCTTTGGTTCAACTATGTTAATTGCTGTAATATGTAGATGTAGCAGCTGCATTGTTTTGACTCATTTCCTGACTCTTTTTCTGCAAATAAATATACGCGACATAAGTAATATATAAAGAATGAAAAATAGTAATTGAGTTGTAAAGATATACATTTCTCCTTACTGGGAGTTTAGCACGCGTAGCTGGAACAACTGTCTCCGTTCTCTCAAATCCCATGTTCATCAGCAATATACTAACACCCATTTAAATAATAACTAAAACGAATGAATGATTAGTTAACAGTTTATCCAACATATATGTTATCCAATTTTGATATACCATCATCTCCAATGTCTCATTAACTTGTGTCAACTGGCTTAATAGAGATGTGTCTGATTACTACCAACATCAATCTTAACAAAATAGAATATTAGTACAAGTTTTAAAAAACAGAAAAATAAACATGGGACGTAATATTCAAAATGGGGCAACAACAAATTGGGGTTGGATATTATGCAATCGAACAAGGATAGAATAGTAGGATACAAGGACAATTTGGACGACAAGTTGCAAGGGGACAACAACAACATAATTATGGAAAATATAACAGCAACAACAAATGGGACAACAGCAACAAAACCATACCAGCAGCAACACTAATGGGACAACAACAACAAGAGCTTAATAGAATGTAACAGTATCAGAATAATATTAAAATGGGTCAACAAATTATAACAGCAACAACAAATTCCAAAATCACGGTTTCGAATATTATAACAACATCAACAAATTCACTACCTCTTGTAACGGTACCATTAACAAAATCACTGCCTATTTAAAAGAAACATTAGAAAATTATGACATATAAAAATAACAAAATCATAACATCCCAATTACCTCTTGTGCATCAGCACCATATCATCATTAAAGATTTCATCTAACGCCGCCTTATCTCCAAGTCTTATACACCACGATCTTGAAGAGCCTTTTGAAGGGCAACCCTCTCTGCTTCATCTTGCCCTTGTTCATCCTAGTTATGCATTTTCATAAAATTTGAATCAGTTTAAAAGAATACAATACTAGATAAATTTAGTACAAAATAATTTCAAACTTGAATAAATCACTTACAAAAAGACACACTCTACTATTGTGGCTGGGAACACCACATAAATCACACTTAATTGTTATCTAATTATTATTATTATTTTTATTTTGGTGAGCATCCCTGTTGGCAGGTCTCCCTCTTCTCCTTGACACATGATTCAATTGTAACTCATCTGACTCCCTTCTCCTAGCCTTAGGTGGCCTACCACCTCTTCTTACAGCTTTGGGTGGAAGAGGGGGAGTAGCCCCACATTTTCCCATTCTTCTCTGCCATAGATAGGCATAATTGTAGGTCCATAGGCAACATGGCAGGCCTCAACTCTGTAACATTTAGGTACAAATCCATCTGGTGAAATTTTTTTATGATTGATAGCAGCAAGAGCATGCTCGTAAGGGATCCTGGTAAGGTCCCACTTTCTGCAACTGCATGTACCAATGTCCAGGTCAACTAAATACCGACTCCCATCAAAGCATGATATTTGATAATGAGCGTCATCTGCTTTGATGGGAATGCAACATACCACCTTAGATGCATTGAACTCTAAGATCCTCTTGATCCTTGGTAGAAAGGACCTTTGCATAAGCATATAAAACCCGTGAGTTAGAAGGCTCAATGTACAATACACGAATGTAGATAGTAACACATTAACATAATTAATTTCATCACAATCTGATACACATACCTTTCCATCTCTTGGCTCTATCCCTGTTCTCTTGGCTTCTTTTCATCAGTGCTGCCATAATTGCCTCAAGCATGGACAGTAAAAGAAGTTCTCGTGCAGCTAGTATCTTGGAGTTGAAACTCTCACACATGTTATTCTGCACAAGGTCACATTTTGGGAATTGATTGAAATAGGATCTAGTCGAGTGCAATGGTGTTTTATCAGGAAACCAGTCAAAAGTCGTATGATCCATCTTTCTGCCATCTTCCATTCTCCAAGTAAATTCAGGAACGGTTGTGGTCTTAGCTGCTTTTTAGACAGCTACCTTGTATGCATGCCCTCTAAATCCAACATTCCTAAAGTTATCGTGCATGTGCCTCACATAGAACTTGTGGGTTGCACCTAGCAAGCCATCTTCCACATCCTTTATCAAACCTTTTTGCTTGTTAGAAATTATTGTCCACTCATACTCATTTTCAATCATCAGGTCTTTCTTGAGCAATTTTATAAACCAAGTTCAATTCTCATCATTTTCCACACTCACTACCGCATAAGAAAATGGGAAAATGTTGTTGTTGGGATCAACTCCCATGGCAGTAAGGACTATGCCATCATGCAGACTTTTACATCTTATAAGTTTATGAAATTAAAATATGATATGTATATATGAGTTAAGTAAGATTTTTCATCTGTATATTTTATGAGATATTTAATATTTAGTCACTACTAAGTGTTATACTATAAGTAATTAACCTTCGATTTTCTCTCAAAATAATTACATATTTTTTAAAAATCACGGTCAATCATAAAATTCGAATTATTTATTCCTAAGCATAATCCAGTAAAGATATACCATATTAATATTTTTGGCAAAGATGGAATTAAGGCATGAAAGAATAGGAGTATTTCTTAGTTGTTTGTCATTATTAATTATGTATGTATGATATGTAGACATGTTTAGCTATTATTATATGTGACTTGTACCTTGCACCCCCAAGTATGATTGATTAATTGAACCCCTCAAGTTTTGCATGACAGCTACATGCTTAGTCACCCTCAAGTTATAAGTTATGTAAGCATTTATTACCTACCCTCAAGGTTTATGTCATGTTTATGATCATTATTACAAGTTACACTATCAAGGGCGAAGTTAGTTTTGACAAGCACGAGATGGAGATAGCTCGCCCCTTACTATCATATTTCAGGTCAAGGAGCTAGACAACAAGGGGAGGGCATTGCAATGAAAGCATATGAATCAAATATGATTCCCTTATTTTAATATGTTAATTTCACATTATTACGAGACTTTGTTTCCTTTATAAGATACGTTATGGTAAACATTATTAGCTAGGAAAAATATGTTTTATTTTAATAAACTCATGATATTTTTTCTGTTTTGTTATTATTAAAATTTAATTGGCGTTTAAGAAGTTAATTTTGTTAGAAACATCATTATGGTTTAGTTAAGTTAAATTACTGTCCACTGTTATAGTTTAAGTTTTATGTTCCTAAATTCATATTACTTGATATTTTTTCATTTGAAAGATATTTTAAATTTTTTATATTTATTTGGAAACTGTTGGTCTTAAGTGGTAGAGGTTTAGAGAGGGGTGAATAAACTTCTAAGCTTTAGCGATTTCTTTTCTAATAGTAGAAATTGAGTTATTTTCGGTTGTAATAAACTGGTTCTTGTAGTAGAGTTTACAAGTTACAACAATAAGTTCCTACAAAATAATTTTCCTACAAAAACCCGTTCTTTTCGAAACTTAGAGCAACAATTAGGTTACATAAGTGGCTGGAAGCATGTCTAGTTCGAGTAGTGCTAAAAGTGTGGAGAATTTGAGCATACTGTTTGATCTATGAAGATCAAGGTGGAACTGGTCAGGCAGATAGCTATGTTTGCGATCTTCATGATTGAAGAAGATTTCCTTTTGGAAGGAAATGTGCATCCTTATGGCATGTCAACGGCTGCCATGAAAAAGGATGTGATAGTGTTAGCTGGTCCACATAGTGCACACAGGGCATTGGCTTAGCATGGGTGCATGGTACGCGGTGGAGGTTATGTCGATGGCTAAAGGACTTCTAGGGAGCCAAGAGTTGGGAGTAGCACCATAAATTTTAGGAAGGTTTTTCGACATGTGCATGTGAAATTGTTAGAATGGGTGATTTTAAGTGATGTACTCATATGGTAGAGTATAATCGTTGTTTGGTGTGACAATGATAATGTATTCTCTTTACATTCCTAATTAGTGCGATAGAAATGAATCAAAAATTCAAGATGGTGAGCTTAAATGATTCTTACACTGAGCTGGCAGGCCCCATAAGACCCACTCATCACTTGCATCGCACCACTTGATAACTCATGATAATGTTAGAGTACTCACAAACGCACCCACATGGCTGACACCTCCCCCTCTCAGCCCTTATATACTACTTCCTTTCCCTTGTTCATTTAACACCACACTAGATCAATCTCTATTTCTCTTATCCATTACCTTCTCCCCCAAAACTACTCGCCTTGAGCCTCAGACATCTCTTTTCTTTCACCTTTCACGAATCAACTAGTCTTTTTCTACTCGAAACTTCAATTTTCTTTGCTTGCGGAATTTTGTTTCTTCCTTTTCTTCTTAATTCAAACAATTTGGGAAAAACTAATCAATCGAACCACAAAAGGAAATCTAGAGATGTTAGGCCAAAACCATTATTTGCCCCCCACACTTTACATTTTATGGGGTAAAATAAGAATACTATTTTTACCACTATTAACCAAATACAATTTTTAACTATACAAAAGGTGTACAAAACAACTAAAAAATCCCAACCAAACCCATTAGTACCCAACCCCTAGTACATGCTACCACCTCAAAAGCTCAATTGGTGGGATGAGCATTTGGTACGGTATATCGTACCGTATTGTCCATCCGAAATTTTTGGTACGCCGAACTTTCATACAGTTATCGTACGAAAAATTTCGGTACACCAAAAATTTAGTACTATCTTGATAAATACCGATACCGTACCGAAGTTTCGATATATCGAATTTTATGTCGGTATCGGTGTATACCGATCCGTATCCGTTGATTTTGGTTTACTCAAAAATTTGGTATACCGAAATTTTTCATTATACTATTAGGAACTTGGTATATCGAAATACCGAACTATCAAATTATCGAAAAAAAATTGGTATATTGATATATACCAAAATACTGATTTTCTTTCGGATACCGGTATATACTGGAATACTGAACTTTTATCAATATTTTGGTATATACTAAAATACCAGATTTTTTTAGTTATCATATCGTTATCATACCAAAAATTTTCGGTACAGTATATACTGAAAATTTCGGTATTTACGATAATTTTTCAATACGGTTTGTGCGATATTTAGACATTTCGATATTTTTTCCCACGGTCGGACATAGATGTTTAGAAGGAAAAAATATAATTGGAGAGTTTGTTTGAGGAAAAAAAAAAACTTAATCTAACCACTGGGTAGTCTACCCACTAATTATAAATTGTAACTTTCACAATTTACTATATATGCGATGCTTAGCTATTTAATATGCCTCGCTAATGGCATCTTTTATTTAATGAATCATAGATTAGGTTTATTAAATTATTAAAACTGATCTAATATCACCATTCCTATTACTAAGTTTCGGCAATTATTTAAACTTTGAAGTATTGTTTTTACATTTTTGTTCACATGCTAACCTGTGCCCTCTGTAACTTTTACCTTTTTTTTTTCTCAGTAAAACTAAAATGCTAATATAATAAATATAAAATTAGAATAGTACGTGCATGTCGACTCATAAAATTGGTCAGCTATCGTGCTTTTAAAGTAATATATAATTATTTCAAAATGTGATCATTGTATACTTAATGAGAAAAATATTTTAAAACTTTTAGATTATACATAGTAGAATTATAAATTGATTTTCCTTGCAATTTGCAAATCTTGTAATATCCCTAAATATAAGGTATAAACACTTGGTAAAATATATATACATTGAAATAGTACAAATTGAGTGATACTAATTGATCTATATAGTTTCCTTTTCTGCAACAAACAGATTAAATCAAATATTACATTGCAAAACATTGAACAAGAAGATCTTCGAGATTGATATTATCCCAAATTCTAGGGATTACAAGAAAAAATACAAAATCCTAAATTATAACTATTTAAATGCTCTCTGTAGGTTCATTTTACTCCAGAATCGCACTCTCTGGAAATTACTTCTAGCAAGCATAATGCCTCCTGTCTTTGTAAAAATTAATGAGATTCACGCTAAAAGACATGACTAGGCTCTAAAGCGAAGACTTGTGAGAGCGTATACTATACCTGTGTATCGAAATCCTGATCAGATTTAGAGTTTTGAATGTGTTTTCCGGGATGTTGAGGTAATCATCTGATATCTATAGCTGATACGCAGTTGTTTATCTTCATCATATGTTGTTCAATATGGTGCTTCGAGCATGGCATATACAATGAATAAAATGCTATAAATAATATTAAGCATGTAAAACACAGTTAAACTATTGGTTTAGTGCAACTATATATTATTCTATTTTAATACACATGCAAATAAATTCACTGCAACTATTTTCCATTATGCTTCAATACACATGTATACAATTGTAGTCCAACCATATAGAATTCTACAGCAATTAGTGTAAACATATATCATTTTGCTGTAATATATCATTCTGCTACAATTCACACGCATGCATACAAAGTGCATGTTATTCTTTATCAGATACGTTTTCAGTCAAACTAAGTGTTTTCTATCGTTACACCTAATAAAGGATGACAACTGAATTGGAATTAATTTTTTTTTTTGACATTGTAGCAGTTATTTGCAAAGAACACTAATTGCATTGGATGGATTATGTCAAAAAAACTCATATGTTCTGGTGTAGGGTTCAACTATAAGAGGATTTGCTAGAGCACTTCACATTGACATTGTTCATCCACAAGTTCAAGAGGGGAGATTGTACATAATTAGTGATTTTATGGTCTCTAAGGATGAGTTAAGATACAAAACTGCTACACACTCACTAAAGTTTTCATTCTATATAAACCAAGATCAAAACAATTCGTGATCTATCATTCCAAACAACTGGTTCATTTTTAAGTCATTCGACTAGATTGCAAATCTGAAAGAGTCCGATGAAACCCTACTGTATGGTAAGATATACTACCTCCGTCCCGCGCTAACTTTCCTACTTTCCTTTTGGGTTTGTCCCAACTTAACTTTTCAACCCATAAATGCAAATTTCTCTCACAATCTTCACCCTCAAAATCTCCACCCTCAATCTCCACCTTTGAAAAAGTCAAAGATTCCATAAAATCTGCTTTTTCTTAAGCTCCATACCCGATCAAAGTAGGAAACTTAAGCCGGGACGGAGGGAGTAGTTTTTATTCAAATGTTATATATTCTAGGCTTACATCAACTACATTAGTGTTGTTTTTTGGACGCTAATGTTTGAGACCCCACTCTAATCATTTGTTTGCCAAATTTTTATAGATGTTATCGGTCATTTGGTTGAATTACATGCACCTAGAACAATGCAGACTAGGGAAGGTTCAAAGATGCTAATGGAAATTGAGATTGAGGACATGTGGTATAAACAATGCATTACAGTTAATCGAAAAAGCACTTTTTTTTTAATTTTTTTTTACATGAATATGAGATTAAAATAATAGTTTTATGTTATTTTATCAGTGATCGCAGATTAACTATCACATTATGGGAGGAGTTTGTTGAGAAAATCTTACCTTTCTATTATTCACCAATCATAGATCATGTTGTTGTGATACAATTCTGTAGGCCAAAAGTTTTTAGAGGTTAGTTTATGTTGAATATCAAATGTTGTGTATGTTATTTCTTTAAAAAAATTACATGCTCGATTTTTTTTTTATGCATGATGCAGATTCAGTTAAGGTGACTTAAAATTGTGAATAAATAGAGAAAATATTTTTTCCCGTTTTTAGTTATTCTAAAATTATGGATTTGGTTAAATATATAAAATATCAATGATATCAAATCTTGGTGAAAGTTAGTTCGGATAACAATATATTGGCAACTATTGGATAATATACAATGAAACTAATCGCAGAGAATCTCTTTAAATATATGTAAGCGATTCTATAGGTGTTATATATTATCATTCTAAGTTATCTAATTTTTCTTACCCCACTAATTCAGCGACAGACTCACAATCCCATCCCAATACCCTAAAAGGTCATAGAAAAACCTATCTCCTTTCCTCTGAACAAAGTATTCATACCCCACATTGCTACAAGATGAAAGTATGTTGATTGTTTTTTTTTTGCATTAAGCAGTTCTAATATTCAAGTATATGTCATGTTTTTGCACAAACTCATAAATTTAATCAGTAAAATAGTAGATTAGGTGACAGGAATTAATTACATAATTGTTTTCCTTATACCACGGTGATTCTTCATTTTGTTTAGAACAGGTTTCACATGTTAATATAGATCCATGGTTTGTTGATTTATGTCCCTGCAAGTTTTGTGACAAGGTTGTGTTATACTCAAGTAACAACATTAACAAGCATAACTTGAAAACTTATGTTTAAAAGTCAGTTGTTGCAATAAAAAAATTGGCTGAACCATGCTCAATGAACATATATTTTGACAGACAAACATATACAAAGCTCAGATTCAAGTACAAATTAGTGTAGTCATGAGTCACAATTTTATAACACTTGCCATATTATAATGCCTATGAACCATATCACAATCTACAGTATTTAAGTAATTAGATGTGATTTTCACTACTAGATTGAAATAGGAATAATGCAATGTAGTTTTTAGCTTGAGCATTGTGAAAAGTGTAAAACATATATAGTAGTATACTTATGTAGTCTGTATTGTTTGGTAAAATATGAAAATTACTTTATAGAAATGATTCTTAATTGTGCTACTAATTTGTTGCTCAATACAGTAGTTGTGTACCTTTAATTTCTATTGCCCCACTTCACTTCGAGTAGCTAACTGACTTATAAGATTAGCTTCATTGTCATATCTCATTAGCATGTTGCCCGTAAAGCTCGATCGCCTCATCATTCATAAACATGAAATGGAAAAATAACATTGGATAATCATAGTATAGATTATATTGAAATGCTTATTAATACATATTTGAGCATGTTTTGCACACATGAAGACAATTAAGCACTAATATGTATGTATATAATTGAAATTGTCACATAGAGTTTATAGGTTAAAACATAACTTGAGGGTATCGTTTCAAAGAATATATAAACAAGCTTTAATGGTTGAACCTCATTTGATGCTCAGTATATACACATAATTGGTTATGTTATCTCCAAAAGTGTGAGTAAAATTAAATATATGTTAACGAATCATAAATACATATATGATTCATCTAATGTATATGTGATGAAGTTGCAGCACTAAGCCCAAGATGGTATTATACAAAATGAGTATGTTAAAAGAGTCGTTTGACTAACCAAAAAATTCATAGATAACACACATTGCATGAGCACATAACAATGTATAGGAGAGGATGTTGCATCACTAAGTTTCTGTAAGGTATTATAAAAAGGGGGATATTAAAAGTGACATTTGAATAGCAATTTGTTCATCAATAACACACATTGCAAAAGCATATCTGCCAGAAACACATAAGAGTCTTGAAGTTAGTGTTTTCTAGTCCTAATTGACATACTGTATTTCAAATGTGGAGTTCTATTCAAAAGTTTTTCTGCATCACATAATACAAGTCAGGAGACTACAGATCTGTAATTCAAATACATGGAATGTAAAATAACTTTTAAATACGTAATAATTAATCAATAGCAAAGCTTGCAGAAACAAATAATAGTCATAATATTAGGGTTTTCCAGTCCACAATTACATAATATATTTTAAATGCATATTATTGTTCAAATTTTTTACTACATATCATCATTAAAGTCACAATATCCGGATTTATAGAGCAAACAATGTGAATTTTAAACCGATTAAAACATTGATTTATTGTACTGCATACCATCATCTAAGCCACATAATTTCAATTATAATCCATATAATCAGAAAATGGGACTATTCTTTCAAAATCGATAAAAATAAAATAAAATAGATAATTGAATATAACTTTGAGTTTAATGATTTTGGAAGAATGTCTACTCGAACACCTCATAGTGTATTTTCACAAAAGAACCTTTAAAATTCTGAAAACTCCATTTCATCTCAGGTTGGCTGATTCCCCGCCATGTTTCAAGCTCGAATAAAAACAAATCAACATTGCATGTTCCAAGATTTGAGAAAAAAAAATTCAGTAACTTGACTTTCATCACTTCAAAAATGAAATCATTCAGGTAAAAATTCTGTAATTTCTTTTTTGAGTTCATAATACTTATTGGATCAACAAGTATCAACTGTTGGACCCGATTAGCTTATTGATCGACAAATATCCACTATTTGACTCGGTTCGACTAATCGGATCAACTAGTACCCACTATTTGACATGTTTCGACTTATCGGATTAACAAGTATCCACTATTCGATATGATTAGCTTATCAAGCGCTAAATACACAATATTTGACCCGGTTTGGCTTCTGGGATCAATTAGTACCCACTATTTGACCAGATCAACTTATTGGCTCAACTAGTATCCATTGTGGACTCATTTAGCTTATCTAGTCAACAAGTAAGTATCCACTATTAGGCTCAATTCGACTTATCGGATCAACTAGCACCGACTATTTGACATGTTACTGCTTATCGACTCAACAAGTATCCAATATTGGACCTGATTGGCTTATCGAGTCGATAAATATCCATTATTTTACCCGATTCGACTAATTGGACTAACTGGTACCAACTATTTGATCTGTTTCAGCTTATCAACATATATCTCTTATTAGATTCGATTGGCTTAGCGAGTAAACAAGTATCTACTATTTGACCCAATTCAGCTTATCGGATCAACTAGTACCAACTATTTGACTTGTTTCGGCTTATCGGCTCAATAAGTATACACTATTTAGATTCGATTAGTTTATCGAGTCAACAAGTATCCACTATTTGACCGGATCTGGCTAATCGAATCAACTAGTACCAACTATTTGACCCATTTCAACTTCTCGACTCAATAATTATCCATTATTGGACCCGATTGGCATATCAAGTAAACAAATGTCCACTATTTGATCCGATTCGGCTAATTAGATCAACTAGTACCCACTAATTGACCTGTTTCGGCTTACCGGATCAACAAAGATCCACTATTGGATCCGATTGGCTTATCGAGTCAATAAGTATCCACTATTTGACCCAATTCGGCTAATCTGATCAACTAGTACTCACCATTTAACTCGTTCCAGTTAACCGGCTCAACAAATATCCACTATTGGACCCAATTAACTTATCGAGTCAACAAGTATACCCTATTGGGCCTAATTCAACTTATCGGATCAACTAGTACCGACTGGTTGACATGTTTAGGCTTATCAACTCAACAAGTATCCAATATTAGATCTGACTGGCTACAAATATTCATTATTTGACCCGATTTGGCTAATCAGATAAACTACCATGGTACCCACTATTTTAATCTATTTCATTTTATCGGCTCAACACGTATCCAATATTTGACTCTATTAAAAAAAAAATTCTCCTAATCTAAGAACAAAGAAAAAAACCCTCCCTCTCCTCCCCCCCCCCCCCCCAAACGGTGACTCGAACCAAGGACCAAAGACCTACGTAAGGATGCTCTGCCACTTGAGCTATCCAACTTCATCCCAATATTTGACTCTATTAACTTATTGAGTCGACAAGTATCCACTATTTAACCTCATTCGGCTTATCGGATCAACTAGTACCAACTATTTGACTTGTTTCGACTTATCGTCTACAAGTATATACTATTGGATCCGATTAGCTTATCGAGTAGACAAGTATTCACTATTTGAACCGATTCTGCTTATTCGATTAATTAGTATATACTATTTGTCCCAATTCCGCTTATCGAATCAACATGTATCCACTATTTGGCCCGATTCGGCTTATCGGTTCAACAAGTTGCGACTATTCGACCCGATTGGCTTAGCAAGCCAACAAGTAGCCATATTTGACCTGTCGCATTTATCGAGTCAACTAGTATCCACTATTCATCATGTGCTATAAGTTATACTTTAGGGTGAATTACAGAAACCACCTTGTATTATACGCGTTTTTTCACTTTACAACTTAAACTTTTTTCAATCACAATCTGAACTATGCGGATTTTTTTTTTTTTTCAACCTCTAGAAACAATTTCCGGTGAGAAACTAAAAAATATTTAAAACTCATAAAACTAGTTAAAAAATCTAAGAAATATATCTAAAACTTTAAATATTCATTTATAATATCTTAAAATTAAATTGAAATGTTGGGACTATTTCTACAAATTTAAATTTTATTTAAAAAAATCTAAAATAATTCATAAAATTTATTTAAAATTCGGGAAATAAACTTTCAAGGTTATTTTTCTAGAATAATTTAAGTATTTTCAATGTTATTCTCTTAATAATGTAAGAGTTTTCAAAACTATTTTCTAACTTTTAAATAATTTATATATTTTTCAAATTATTTAAAAGATTTCAATTTAAAATTTTTAAAATTTAAAACAATTCTATTTATTTTATAGAATTAGATTTTTAAAAAATTATTTTCTGACTTTTAAATAAATTTTATATTTTTTTTAAAAATTACTTAAACTTTTTAGGTTGCAAAGTGACAAAATATGTATATTACAATCTGATTTCTATAATTAACCCTATAATATATTTTATCTTAGGAGTTCGAATCTGGACGACAACATGTTATTAATATATTAACATTTAATTTAAAATTACTGGTAGAATTGCATAAAGTACAAATTTTATTTTATTTTTATTGGATGTAGTAATTTTATTTTATTTTGTTTTAGATATCATAAAGGTCTATTGCAACCGCTAATTTGTTTTTGTCACAAATAAAATTGAAACATATTAAAGATCCTAACTTCACTTCAAATAAAAGAAAACAAACAAAAAAGAAAGAACTAATAATTCGTCCAATCAAAATTCTACCCAACAAAAAATTGAACAGCCTAAGAAACAAGATATCAAAATTAAAAAGAAAAGAAAAAAGTGCTTCTGCAAAACATTCACCTCTTCACTTTCCTGTTTTCACTTCAAGCAAAACGTGCTCTTACACGGATTTTTTTTATCGGATGTTCCAATTTTTTTGAATTGGGTGCTAGAGAGAGTAATTATTTACATACATATTAAAGATTTAACCGTATTGTTTTCTTTCTACCTGGACAAATAAAGTTTATTGTATTAAGAAAATATTTTACTAATAACAATTTCAGTGGAAATTAAAGTACTAGTGTAAGAATAATATGGGAGAAAATTAAATAATGATGGATTAGGGAGGAAACAAGGGAGGGAAAAGTTTGGCGCCAATAATGACTTTGTTGGAGCCAAAATACATTAGGGACTAATATGTCTTTAATATTGAAGGAAAACCATAATTAGTGTGTCTTCGTCAAAAAGTAACTAATGAAGGGAAATTTAGGTATTCACTTATATTTATGTATTTATGGAACCCAGTATTTTGGCACCATATATATAGGGATCTAATGAATGAGAAACCCATAACTATTTTGCGCCTCTCTTTATTGTTCTTCTTTTCTAGTTTACTACAACACATTATCAGCACGGCGCCCTAACCAATAAGATTCAATGATATAAACCTGATAAAAAAGATTCAATGAAATAGAACCGATCGGTGGAAGAACTAAATCGATCAACCATACCAAATCGATTAACCATATTTTTCAGAAGGATTAAAAGTAATCATTTGAAATGTGCTGAAGATAGAATCGGTGACACTATCCGAATTAATGAAGACAGAATACAGTAATTTTGAGTCGAGGAAGGAATTTGATGATCAAGGGGAAATAAAGGAGCATCGTCAGCGTTGCCCTATTTGATGATGATGTCTAATGTTTTTCATCCAAGGATCCCCTTCATGGAGGTCAACCTCTTTTCTTTAAGATAATATTTATTCATTCAATTGAGAGTGCACTGCTAGTGAAGAAGAAACTATATATTTCTATTTTATATATTGAATGAATCTATAATAATAAAATTTATAGTGGAGTATATGTAATTATTTTTCATATTTGTATTTTCATAATAACTGAATGCATCTTACTTCTTACTAAACATTGAGTTCCCTTAGCTGAACGCTATCGGTTGTAAACTGATACAAATGCTGACTCCAAAATAAACATCATCAACTTACAATTAACTCATTATTAATTACCTTTATTGGCATATATTTCTTTCATGGATTTTGTCAGCAATTGTGAGTGTCGATTTGTTCCTATTAGTGTGGAGGTTGGATTAGAAGCCTATGGTTGTGAAACCATCAAATCATTCTTGACGAAATTTGAGCAGTTCCATAGGAATGAATTGTGTCTTTCCTACAAGGTAAATCGACTTACCCTACTTCATGAATTAATTGTGAATAACTAATATTTGCTTAAGAGACACACGGCATGATGTATATTTGTCTGTGACATGAGAAATTACATAAATATTTGTTTCTCCAATGGGATAAAACTACTTGAAAAAATTAATTATGGATTTATATGTGCACTTGACTTTTATTATGCAAAATTCCAGCAATAATGGATTTTTGTTGGGTTTTAAAATATATTTATTGTGCCCAGTTGTGTTTTGTCTGATTTTAAATTCTTATGGAATTGAAAGTTACAAATCAATCATTTATGCCTTGGAGGATTTTAGAAATTTCCTAAGTTAGCTTATTTGCTTGATAATTTGGACTTGATCATTGCTTACTCGTGCGCTTTAGTAAAGCAAAATAACTCAAGCATTTCCATGATAAAGGAAATTCGTGGACAATGTCAGAATCAATACAAATCAACTGTGTGACAAAATATTGTTAACAAAGTATCGAAAAACTTGTGATATATGAGGTAGAAGACTAATTAAAGGAAATGACTGAATCAACTCAACTTTACCACTTTACTTAAAAGGAATTGAGTACCACCATACATTTTATAATGTGAAAACTATTTTCATAAAAAAGAATTAATTGAGTACCACCATACATTTTATAATGTGAAAACTATTTTCATAAAAAAGAATTACGTCCTACAAGAACAACACTTACAATCATATCATCAATCGACCCCAATGACAAAGCACTGTCCGACAACGTAAAGTTAGTTAGTGCCCTAGTGAATTAAGGTGACACATTATAATCATAATTACTCTGGACGTATTCTTTAGTTAAAAGACACGCGAGGATATCATACGGAAATTGTGGAGTAATGAATGAGTCTCTACTTCCAGAATTAACTCTTTAGTGGGATGTAATCCACTTACTAGACTACAAAATGGTCAATAACTTGTTGCGCTTAAAAGTATATCTTACTTTCTGTGGAAAGGAAATCATGGAAGATGATAGGATACAGAAAATCTCTTTATTTTCCTACTTCGATGCTTATACTAGCGAACCTATATAAGCTAGAGAATGAAACAAAAGAATTACAATATTTAGTTAGCTAATGAACTGAAGCAAGTAGTTGAGAGGCATGATCAGAACTTGACGCGTTAGGATAAAGAAACTTCCCTAGCTTAACTATGGTGAACTAAATAGTGAAAATAACCCCCAAAGCAAAGGAAATAGGATGAGTGTATCCTTACAAACGTGGTAATAATACACCAAAAGGTAAGAGATGTAGGATCCATAAAGGCATTCCAATGTGTCTACCCCAAATAGACGTGGTGGTATGACACCAAGGTACAAGAGACACCTTAAAATCCTATTAACAAAAGAAAAAGAGTTGGTAATAAACTTTACTTGACACAAATGTATAAAAACTGCTATAGCAGTGAGCATAAGATATAGAGAAAGTCGAAAGAATAAAGACTCGTTATAAGACAAAGATCATTATGTTTACCTCATGATTGTGGTTTCAAACGGCAATAAGTATTTTTCTTAATTTATGAAATAAAAATACATTTCTTAATGTTTCAAAAAAGTTGTGAACGTATGCATATTCATCTATGAGTATAATGATTAGACCATCACTACATCACAAGTACTAAAAGTGCGATGAACTGTCAAATTCTAAATGCCTAGTGGCATAATGGTTACAGTCACAAAAGCTCTGTATGTACCAAGAGCTACCTAAACTTTGTAAGTAAAGACATTTGTGTCAAAGATTATTATTTAAAAACTACCCATGAGAATGGAATTGAATATATTATGATACTTCTAATGAATGTGAAAGGAAGCATATCTTAGGGAAATTAATGAGTCTATCTAGTGGCATGTGTGATGATTTTTAGATCAAATTGTTACCCAAAATGAACTTTGGGATAGAGAATCATATGTTGTTACTCAAATGGACTTTGGGACACATACTTATATGTTGTCACCTAACATGGACTTTGGGACACAGACTATATGTTGTTACCAACAATGAACTTTGGGAAATTGACTCAAACATGCTTTTGTACAAGGGTTTTAGACATCCAAGTAATGATATGATGATTTGTATTTAAGGAATTATATGGGCATTCTTTCTTTCGAGTGAAATACAAAATGGGATGAAAAAAACTGATATCATGTACAATGTCAGTCGTAATTTTATTATAACACACAGTCAATGTTTTCTAAAGTACTAGAAACACTACCAACTGTTAGAGTTGTGTACCCGGCGCAACAATTAGATTGGATCATTGTACTCTTTCATAGTTTATATGTAAACAATTTTATTGGGAATTATATTAATAAAGGCATTACTCTTTATCTTTTATATTGTTTTTCATATATGCAAAAATATCAGATAAAGTCCTTAGATCAAAATAAGCTATATGGTCACGCATGTGATGGTGATCATGGAATATGCTCTTGAGCTTTGATCTTAAATTAGTCCCAAGTTCAGGCTACTTAAGATAGGACATTGCGTAGCTAGTAAGACTTGTGCGTATGATGCATACTCATAAGACAAGAATACTATATTCCATTAGTATTAGTATGGTGACGCGAGTTCATATATGCAGATGTTTGTTATAGAACAATTTCATTGGACTTGATCCGTGGAAAATCCTTAAATGGAGATTTCGTGTCGAATAAGATTTTCCTAAATGCGTTAGTACATGATTGGTCATCAGACTTGAGGCATGACGGTAGTCTTCTGTACATTATGTAATACTTAGATATATCTTTTGATTGCTTGACAATCGCAAGAGGATATATTGGGTATTAAATAAGAGCACATAGAGACTTGTCAATGGCTAACATAGAATCCGACACTTGTCATTGACAAGAGAATCTCTTGTGGTTTTTATTATTCTTGATTCAAGGACCTTGGCTAAGGCAAGATGAATATGGATTCATCAGGAATTATTGGAACTTGAAAAGAATAACATAGTAATTGATTTGACGGAGTTTCGACTTATACTCCATACCCTGGAGTCAATTGGGAGATTAGTTGTTGGGAAGACTTTACATGTATGATAATAAATATATAGGTTTACTCGCTATTTCACCTAACACTGGATGATCACACTACTTGCTAGGTTTTCCCGCGATTTGTAGGTTTTAGAATTAAAGAGTTAATTCAAAATAATAAAAGGATTGTTATTTGCAAAATTGCAAAAGTTGTAAGCCTATTGTTAGTGTTAGTAGTGAACCTAAAGTGTCGCACCTAAGTTTGAATGATAACATTTATCAATTAATATAATCCAATAGTTGGATATAATTAATTAATATTGATTAAGTGGTACACGTGATCATGTAGGTTGATTTAACTGCCAATTTAGTTATAATTGTGTGCATACTCACGTGTATTTTAGGCATTTATTTCTTATTGAACGGATTAATGCGTTCAGTTCGTTTCAATGTCAAAACAGGTACAATTAGACAAAAAAGAGCATCAGAGATCGCAAAGTTGACAGATCGAACGAAGTAAACAACGAACAAGGCGGAGGAAGCATCTCGGCCGAGACAAGCACATATATCGGCCAAGACATCCATCCAGGGGAATTGGGAAGAAAATTTGATTTCAAGGTCTCGGTCAAGATATGTATTCACCTCAGTCGAGGCAACTTTCCAGGAGAATTGGAAAGAAAATCAGAGCTCAAGGCCTCGGCCGAGACATGTATTCACCTCGACTGAGGTGACCTTCCAGGGGAAAATGAAGGTTTTCAAATTTTCAAGACCTCGGCCGAGGTGAGTACATACCTCGGCCGTGGTGATCCTTAAACCCAAAACCCTGAAAATCCCCTTCTCACCACCTCAACCGAGACGAGTACATACCTCGGCCGAGGCCAGCATTCGGGAAGAAACCCTATTTTTTTCATCTCGCCGAGGTCTGACCCTCTGTTTTAAATTGCAAATGCATTTTTGGCTTAAAATCCAACTAGCAACTTCTCCCCTATATATATATATATATATATATCCTCCCATTCAAATTTTAACCTATCTTGGGCCATTTTATCATCCATTTTCAGCCTCCATTTCACCAAGAAGAAGGATTGAGCAAGAGGATTGAAGATCATCTTCTCCAATCACCATTTTTGGGTTCTTTTATCTTAATATTATGTTTCTTTGCATTTCAATCAATTTTCTGCTTGTAATAGTTAATATGGGTGAGTAGCACCCTAATATCTACCCTTGATCGAATGTGGAACTTCGAGTAAACATTATTTATGCGATTATTACGCTTGATGTTACCTTTTAATTGTGTATTCAAGTGTTTTATACTATTTGTTGTTATTGACTTATATTTATGAGTTGAATTTATGATTGATCACCCTTTAGGAAGCTTATAAATATATTGCTAGAAATCGGGATCACTATCCACAATTTTAGGGTCTTCGATTCATGTGTAGCGAACAATGATTAATTCATTAGTGATAGTATAAAGCTTGACCTATAAAATCGAGCTTGTGAGTTTTATGTCTTACCTATCTCGTTGTCTTGGTGCTTCTATCGTTTGGTTATCGAGGCGGAGAGATCTTGTTTGAAGGTTGGATTAAATCAAATAGGGTTAGTCGAAAAACTTATTTTGGCTTGCTAGGATTAAGAGACAACAAGGCTATTAGAGCTTGTTAATAGTCTTGAGATAGAGACTCGAATTGCAATTGATTGGGCATCAACAATAGTCGTGTAAATCAATTAGACCAAAGGGAAAAGAGATCAAGGGTGGATCCTTTTATATATTTGAAAAACCGAAAAATCAATATAAATTGTCCTTTGATCGTTTGTTATTTGAATCTTAGTATTAATTGTTTTCTAGTTTATTTGTTGGTTTTGTATATTGTTAGTAGTTGATTAGTTGGTAATCATAAATCCCCCCCCCCCCCACCTAACCTTTGTTGCTTTTGCTTGTTTATTTCTAATCTTATTTCAAATTCCCAGTTGTTTCATTACCCGAAACAATACTACTCCTCTGTTCCCTGTGGATTCGACCCGACTTGTCACTCTACTTTGTAGAGTTGAGAGTTCGGATATATTAATTTGGTAGTGAACGAAACGACACCCTACCATTAATTAATTAGAATTATATTTCATTTTAATTGTTGAATTAAATATAAATAAATTAAATAATTAGATTATTTAATTAACATCACTAGTGTAAAAGAATTAATCAATTGACTTAATTAAAATTATTAGTGATTGAGATAAACTAATTAATTGGATTAATTAGTATGAGCTCAATACTACAATTAATAGGCTTTGTGAAAGCCCACTAATAATTGAAGGAGATAAATTTTAGATGAATTTGTTTACCTAAATATATATATATATAAATATATATATAATATGTTTTTAAGTATAAATATACAATATATTTGTAATCATGGCGTTTGACTTCATATTATTCTCGGAAACGTAGGAAACCACTAACAGAAGTGGTTACTTCCACTTATTAAATTAGCCGAATTTTATGTAAAATTAGTAGTTCTGACTTCTTCTAATAAAACCTATTTTCCTGTGGCCTCACATAGGTTTTGGGGAATACCTATTTATTTACACAAGAGGCAGAATAAAAGGGTTACACAGAAAGAAAAAAGAAAAACCTTTTTTTTTATCCTCGGCAGTAATTAACTTGAGAAGAAAAGTTTTTCTGTTAATTTCATCTCCTTTTATTTACACTGTTACTGTATTGATTAAAATAATTCAACATTACTAGCGAAGTGTTGAATTTCGTGTTGCATCCAAATGGTGGAATAATTAGAGGAATCATACTTGGGGTCCCGCAACTTTTGGAATCAGACAAGGAATTGAAAACTGCTAAACTCGGCAACAAATGAAGGAGAAATTTTGAGAGGTATAATTTCAGGTACAGATTTAATGTTTTATGCATCCCTTTCAGTACCAGTTCCGTATGATCGTTTCGAGCGTCTGGGTTTAAAATATATATATGTGATATGTTGTGTTTAGATATTTTTAAATTCCGTTGCTCCAACTCGGGCTGCTATAACGAACCCAACAGTGATATCAAAGCCACGGTTCACGATATTGAAAGGTGTTTGGTGTGATATTCATGTTTAAATTATTTAAACAATAATTATTTGTGTCATATCTCTATTATTTGGGATGATATTGAAAATTGTATGTATATTTAGATGATAAATCATACATACAGAAAGGTCAGAATTTTTGTTATTGAGGAGTCAAAATTACTTGGATAAAATTGTTTATCTAAAATGTGTGTATATATATATGAGGTATATATTATATACTTATATGTATAGACGTGGATATATATATATATGTATACTAGATGTCCACCAGTGCAATGCACGGAATGGATACTTTCAATAAAAAAAAAAAAAAAAATCAGTCTTTATATTATTTGAGAATATAAAATTGGGACTTGATATTTTTTGTCCAATTATCTTTCTTCCTCCTAACATGTGTTTTTTTCACATTTATGTAATATCTTTCATTATCAAAAATTGAAATTACCTGTTAGATTTTCATAAATTTTGACTATTTTTATATTTTCACTTTTAATATCTTTCATTATCACAATTAGAAACTACCAATTATATTTTCATAAATTTTGTTATTTGAAAGCATGATCTGATGAATCTGAATATTTTAAGTAAAATTTTAAATACAAACTTGAAATTTAATTCATTTATATCCCTATTATTTCAGTGTGCATTACACAGGTTGTAATTATTACATATGCATAAGGATAAAACAATGTCAAATATTTTGAATAATTATCACTTGAAAGCCACATATATTAAGTAATATAAAATTAGTAAAAAGCTACAAACATATTAGTTACTTAAGTATATGAGTGGTAAACTATATTATCATGTCATATTCAAATAAAAAATAATTGACTAATTATTTTTGTAGGCAACATAATTTTTGTTTTCACAAAATAGAAAAAATAATAAGCAAACTAATTCAATTAACAAATCACTTTAGCAAATATATCAAAACTTTCTTTTTTTCTATTGTAAAGTGTAAATCTAACAATTTGTATTTTTTATGATTTTTTTAAACCAAATAATTTAAACTATCCAAAAATTATTAAGATACAAAAGATAAATAAAGTAAATAATTTTAGTCTTCTTAAAAATTTCAATCCGTAGAAAAAAAAAATATCATTTTTGGAGTTATATCATATTTTAGGGTTTATTACCCAAAGCAACCCGAGGTATACCCGTTTTTACCACTTGCAACCTATTTTAAAATTCGTCGCCGATTGCAACCTGAATTACTCGCGTTTTACCGATTACAACCTATTTTATAAATTCCGGCCAAAATCAAGAGCGTGCCACACACGTGCAATTTTGAGCAAGTGGTAAAAACGGGTATACTTCAGGTTGCTTTTGGTAATAAACTCTTTTATTTTTTTCTTTTTTTCTTTTCTTCCCTCCATCATTTTCAACAGGAGAATTTGATGAAATGACTGAGTATAGATACAAATACATACAAATTAGAACAATTTCTACCTAGATCTTCGTCTGGGAAATAAATTGAAGAAAATTAAACTATCCTCAACAGGAGAATTTGAAGAAATGAATGAGTATAGATACAAAAACATACAAATTAGAACAACTCCAAGCTAGATTTTCTACTGAGAAATAAATCGAAGAGAATTGAACCCTTATCCAACAGTAGCATAGAATCTTCCAGTAGCTTTATCAATTATAACCACAACTTCCAAAATTTTACCGAACTGTTCAATGTACTTCTTCTGGATAATGATCGAAATTTTGATGATTCAGAGTTAGTTTCTTCTGGATCTGTAAATCAGAAATGAAGAAGAGGATTCGTATTGAAGAAACTTACGGAGATTAGTGGAGAGAGGAGACGAAGTGGTGTTAGGATGAGGGAGAATTAGGTCAGAGAGAGAAGGGAGGGATAAGGATGTATACGAACTAATTCACTCGTAAACTATTCAGATCTCGATTCGTGAAAAGCTCAATCGGGATAGTCTAATGTGGCTCGTTAAAATAAACGAACCAAACTCAAGATTGATGATATTCGATTCGTCAGCTCGCGAGCAATTTCATTTGTTGGCTCGAGAGCTAGTTCGTAAATATTAAGCTAATGTACTTATAATTAATTTCTAATTTTATGGTTATACTTATAAAAAATGTAGAATTATATAATTAAAATCATGCATTTGTATATATGTAATTAATTAATCTTAGTAGGTATATTATAATTTTAAGAATTTATAGCTTATTTTTAATTAAATGATTAGTAACATATTTGTAATTTATATTTATTGAATTCATTTGGGCTCGATTAGACTCGCTAGAGGCTTGAGTAAGTTCACGAGCCGTCCATATATTTGATAAATTAAGCTCGAGTTCGGCTCGATAATTAATGAACTAAACTCAAACTCTTAGATATTCGATTCAATTTTGTTTGTGTACATCCCTAGGGGGGGGGGGGGGGAGGAGGATGAGAGAGAAAATGATGGAGGGAAGAAAAGAAAAAATAAACAAGAAAATGATTTATTACCAAAAGCAACCCGAGGTATACTCATTTTTACCACTTGCTCAAAATTACGCGCGTGTGGCACACGCTCTTAATTTTGGCCGGAATTTATAAAATAGGTTGTAATCGGTAAAACGAGAGTAAGTCAGGTTGCAATCGGCGATGACTTTTAAAATAGGTTGCAAGTGGTAAAAACGGGTATACATCAGGTTGGTTTTGGTAATAAACCCCATATTTTAATTTGGCAAAAACTTGTGTGAGACCGTCACACCATGTAACGGAAAAAAAGTATTACTCTTTGTAGTAAAAGTATTACTTTTATCAGTAAAAGTATCATTTTTTTAACAAAAAAAAAAAAATCACTTTTATATGTAAAAGTATCATTGTAGTAAAGGTATCACTTTTATCTGTAAAAAATACTCCCTCCGTCCCGGCGTAATTGGCCTACTTTTCCTTTTTGTTTGTCCGAACTTAATTGACCTAGCCCATAAATGATAAATTTCTCTCACAATCTCCACCCTCAAAATCTCTGAATCTCTACCTCTGAAAAAGTCAAAGATTCCACAAAATTTGCTTTTTTTTTAGTCTCCGTGCCCGACCAAGGTAGGTCAATTAGACCGAGACGGAGGGAGTATCATTTTATATACCGATGTCTAAAAATCAAAGTATATAATTTTTTTAGAAAAAAAATAAATCACTAAAATACTAAAAATGTATTTTACACTTAAAATTAATATTTTTATTATAATAAATGTATTATGAATGTTAAATCGAAGATCGTCAAACGAGGAATAATTTGATATATTTCTTATGAAAAATTGAGTTAAAAAACGAAAAAGTTAGAGGACCTTGAAATTTCGAAGGGAAAAGATAAAAGTAAAAGAAAAAAATTGATTGGAGGAGAGCCCACAAAATAAGGTGGGTGAGACACATGTCTCCCTCTTTTTAGGGGCTCTCCATGTATTTAAGAGCAATTTTAAAAAATAAAAATAAAACAAAAATTCGACAAAAAAATGTGGGAGCAACACGTGTTTTCTCCTATTTTTAAGCAACTTTCCTTTAGTATCATAGGTTGATAGGTTGATATGCACACTAATTGTTATATTTACTTAAGTTATTATCTTGATTCTCGAAAAGGAGTTCATGAGTTAGTTTATTAAAGTTTAGGGTCCTTTTACTATACAACCATTGCATTGAAACAACTTATGATAATAACCATTAGATCATGTCCTTTTAATCTTGGCCATTAAATATAGTAACTTGCTACTTGCTAAACCATTAGTCAAAACACTTTTCCTTTTTTCTTTTTGTTCTCATTCTTCTTGACTAGAAATTTCCCAACGTGCGATGCACGATTTGAAATATACTTGCTTCAGTAGAAAAAAATATTTAATTTTTTTTTTAATTTAAATTTAATATAAACAATTCAATCCACAATACGTATTCTAATTTAAGCTCAATAACGAACCAACAAACGGTTATTTACTTATATCCAATATGAGTATAATAATAAATATTGAGTATGAAAAATATTGAGAATAAATTGTTGATTTTTATATATTGTAAGTAGAATACCAATTAACAATAAAAAAATATTCGTGCATTTCGTATGTTGGAGAATATACTTTTAAAAAAATTAAAAGAGAGAGACAGATGTATAAAATGACGAAATAAACCTCTAAATTTTCGCATCCCTCACATCAGAGTTTTAGTTGTTTTGTTCTTCATACAAACTTCTCTAATTTTGGAAACTGAAAAATAGTTGGTTTTTACTATTTCTAAACTATTATAATAAAAATAAATTTATATAAATATTTTTATATAATAAATTGAGATTTTAAAAAATAAATTAAATTGAATATTTTTTTCAAAATATATGTAATAAATATCAATAAAAATAAATATTTTTGTATAATTAATTTTAATCGGCGGCTCAAACTCAATTTAAAATAAATCAACCTATAGGTATACAATTATAATTTTTTATATAACTTATTTTAAGATATGCGATATAAGTGTCTAATTAAAGTAGAAAACAATTAATTTGATATCATACAGAAAAAATATGAACGGAGAATTATTTGTGTTTTAATTTTTTAAAAATAGTTTATATATAATAAATTACTCATATATTTTTTCTTAATATGCATATACATATAGAGAGAGAGAAAGTTGTCAATAAAAAATCTTAATTTGGATCTAATTTTTTTACTTGAATTTACTATATTAGCACACATATCTTATTATATTAATAATAATTAAACTACCTATTTTAGAAAGTAAATTGGGCGGGAAAATGTTTTGGTTTCCTCTTATAGAGGGTTCCCTTTTATTATATAGTAAGATTTGTCTCTTATTTATTTTTATTGAAAAACTTTATATTAATTAGAGCCTTAATTATAACAATCTACATATAAATATACATTTAATGAAATACTAATTAATAAAATGGATGTAGGATCTATGCCAAAATAGAAAATCAATAAAAAAATTAACTCAAAAATAGATGCCAAATCCGACAACCTTTTTATTGACTTTTTACCATCAATAATTTTACGACATATGTATAGTTAATTCCTAATCCATTTTTAACACATAATATATCATAGTATTTTTTTATTTTTTTTTTGCGAGATCTTTAATTTCATACCAATATTATACATTACATTGGGAATTTCTCAATCCTAAATAACACAGTGTTGTTATAATCGAACCGGAGATAAAACACCATCGATTGGCGGTTCAATCGATCGGCGCGATTGGATCGGCGGTCTAACTGAAAAATTAGTAGTCACTATTTATTTATTTATTTTTAATGTAATTATACACATTACCATCCACAAAGAATAAATATTTAAATTGAAAACTATTTAATTAAATTTCAAATTTCAAATAATTAAAGATAATTATAACCTAATATACTACTTAAGAACATGTATTTCTTTAATAATTTTTTAATGATTTATAGTATATATATTTTTTTTAAATTTAATATCTCTTTCCAAATTAACATGACAAATATGATAAATAATGAGTAACTTATTTAAATTCTATAAACTGATAATGAATGTAAAGAGGAAATTTATAAGTGGAATAAGCACAAAAGTATTAGAAAAAAGGAAGAAAGAAACCTACAAAAACCACGCACACAAAAACACATAAAATGGAAATAATCGATTTTTTCGGTTCCCCGTTTTTTTCCGGTTCAACCCGATTTTTTTCTTTTGAATCATGAAAATTGTTCTATGAGGTACTTCGGGCTGGTCTAAGGACGTGTTCAGCCGGTTAAACCGGTCGGTCCAATTTAGTTCTGAAAACAATGCTAAATAATCATTCATGATATATCCACACATGCACAAAAATGTAATTTCTTATAATAAATTAATTATCCATAAAATAATGAATATATATTATCAATAATCATTTTAAATAAAATAAAATATGCACCTGAAAGTTGAGAAATATGCAAATGAATATAATTTATTTGAAGAAGTTAAGCTAGTTAGAAATGTTAAATTAAAATATTACAAAAAAATAATTATGTTTATATTAAATACATCTATCTATGTATGGAAAATAGAAAAATCGTTTATAATGATAACAATAATAATAACAATTCTTTTTCTTGCCCATTTAATTGGTTTAACAGCAAAATTCAGCATGCTAATAAACTTTCAGTCTCATTTAGTGTTTACAGGAACTAATAAAAGAAAAAAAAATAAAAAATAAAAAAATAATAAAAAAAAAAATAATAATAATAATAATAATAATAGTAGTAGTAGTAATAAATAATTCATTTGCTCATGCTTTGAAATGTAAATTGGGACCTTTATCAAAGTATTTCTTAAGTTTTTAGGGGGTAGGAACACACACACACACATATATATATATATATATATATAATATAATTATGAAACCGTCTTAATATTGCAATGGGGTTATTTTCTCTTCCATTTTAATGCAAAACCTGGCATGCTAAAAAGCTTCCGCAGCATAACATTAGTGAATAAAAGACTAATAATATATATTTCATAACTTACTAATACTTAGCATTGGTCTATAAAGTTGTTAATATTTTTATTCTCTTGACAAAAGCTATATATCGTTTTCTATCTCTTATCATATATTAGTTTTCGTCTTTTATTATTTTCAGTCATATACATAACTTTTTAATTTTGATATGTTCATTCAATATTTCAAACTGTGCACTGCATGGGATTATTCAATAAATGATTATATATTATCAATAAAATATGTATAGAGAGGGTGAGTAATTGTTCAAAATAATTTGAATATTTTTATTAGGTTTTATTGTTAATGGATAAAACTATATGTGGTAAAACTATGTTGTAGAATATAGAATTAATCAATTATTCTTTTTCATAAGAAAATGAGTTTATGTGAATAAGAAAATTAATCAATATATTTTATTTATTATTTTATCTTAATGTTTTTTACGTTCTATGTGTTATTTAGATAGATATATATTTGTAATCAATTGAATCATTTGTAGTTGTTCATATAGGTAAAAAAATGATATAGGTCCATCATATGGTGAATTTAAGTTTTTAAACCTAATTAATCAATACTAGGATAAATAAAGAAGTAAACAAGACCTAACAATTACTTCCTTGTTTACAAAACTAAGTCGTTTTCTAGTCATTCTAGAGAAAATATTTTTTAGCAAAAAAAATATTTATTCTAACAAAATATCCATATTTTTTCCAATATTATCCTTAAATAAATCCAAATAAATCTTCATACAAATCTCATAATATTTTTTATTACGTAAATTATTTACTCTCTGTTGTTAAATTGATCATGTTTCCTCACTTATTCCCCCTATCAGAAGAAATGAAAATTAAGATCATTGAATGGATTTAGTGGGGTACTTTTTGTCGATCCCTAAATTTTTAATTTCTAACTGAAAGTCTAAAATGACTAGTTTCTTATAAACTGATGGAGTATTTAACATGAAAATAATAGATACATCTGGTTTTGAATCCATTAAAAATAGTAAAAGAAAGGAAAACAAAAGAAAAGAAAAATATATGTTTGGCTCCGTTGAAAAAACTGGAAAAAATAAAAACAAAAAGAAAAAGTTAAAAAATAAAAAAACCATATGTGGTCTCCATTTTAGTTGAAGATCCATGGAGTAAAAATTTTAATAGAAAATCAGGGAGTGTTTTTAGGGAAGAGTGAGTCTTGTGTGTGAACGGTCACACGTGTGACGGAATGCACTTTTACAGAAAATATTGATACTTATACAGGAAAAAGTGATACTTTTACAGGAAAAAGTGATAGTTTTACTACATTGATACTTTTACAGATAAAGGTGATATTTTTGCTACAAAAAGTGATTTTTTTTTTCAAAAAATGTGATACTTTTACAGAAAAACGTGATACTTTTACCATAAAAAGTGATATTTTTTTCCGTCACATCGTGTGACGGTCACATACAAGTTTTTGCCTTTAGGGAATTAGTAGTATTGATCAATGGTAGAACCAACTTTATTAAATTAAAAAAGAAAAAAAAAAGGTATTACCTGTTGTTACCTGTAATAGCAGGTTAAAATATAAGTGCATCAATACAATAGTTGTATTCTAAAATTTCCCTAAAGTTTATATATATATATATATATCAAGCCTGACTTGATTGTTATATGCACAATATATATGTATATGCAAGTTCAATTTGAATCAAGTGTGACTTGATCAAAAGAATTGAACATGTGTGGTTAATGGCCCTTTTTGAATTGGCCATAAATAATGATGATGGGTTTTGACTCATTATATTTCATAGGATTGGTCTTCTATTAAATGAAGATTTATATAAATCATTCCTACTGCTACACGTTTTAGTAAGTTTGGATAACTAGGTAGTATTATAAATAATGAAAAGAAAACAAAGGGAACAAGAAATCGCAGATACGTGTCTCTTTTTCTTCTGTTTAAACCGTTTAAATTTAGCTTCTTATTTTTATGACGCGTGTCCTTTGTATTTTTCTTCTTATTTTTATGACGCGTGTCCTTTGTATTTTTCTTTTACTCTTTTTCACGCTGCACGCTGCTTTCTCCTTCAAACGTGAATACAAAACGGCGGAAGATAGAACGCGGTTTCTCCCTCAAACGCCAGATACAAACAGAGGCTCCTCTCTCAACCCGACAAAGTTTCACAAATCTACAGGTTCACCATAAAAAATTATTGTTTTCATTCTTTGATTTAATTTCTCTGGAAATCTGTTGTCTGTAAAGATGTTACATTTAATAATTTCAGAGTCTGCGGAAGAAACCAAAGGGCGCTGGTGATCTGAAATAGGTACGGATTCTTTTGAATTTTTTTTTCATGCTGCACGCTGCTTCTCCTTCAAACGCGAGAAGATAGCAGGCGGTTTCTCCCTCAAACGCCAGATACAAACAGAGGAATGATCCTCTCGCAAGACAAATCTACATGTTCACCATCAAAATTTATTATATTCATTATTTGATTTAATTTCTCTGGAAATCTGTTGTTATGTGAAGATGTTACATTTAAGAATTTCAGAATCTGCGGGAGAAATCAAAGGGTGCTGGTGACCTTACGGATTCTTTTGATTTTTTTTGTTGGGATCTAGACAAATATGCGCGTTGCTGGGGATTTCTTCTTTTTTCTTTCCGATCTTATCTGATTTTTCATTTTCAGATTTTTACAACCAGATTTTTCATTTTCAGATTTTTACAACCAGAAAGGAGATCTGTGAAACAATAAATTCATCTACTCCTCCAAGAAACAGCAAGTTAAAAGCAAGGGTTTGATGATAACAATCTTCGGCTAATGTTTAATCTTATCTTTACATTCTTTGCCGTATATGATTTTCTTTTTCCAAATTCCGGCAGCTAACAATCAAAGTTTCACAAATCTACGAAATAGAAAATATCAATCGGTTACAATGCTGCCTTTTTTGATTGATTCTTTTATATGTTCATTTATTCTTAGATGAGACTACATATATAAAAATGAAGAGGGAGAGATGTAATTGATGAAGATTTGGTTTTGTTTCTGCAGATCTTTCAGTTCTCTTGGCCACCCTTCACACGATAGTGAATGCCATCATACAAATTGGTATATGATGAACTACTACAGAGTAAGGGTTCAAGAAAGATACAAACATCTACCAAAACATAATGGACTAGCAGGTTGCAAGGATTTTTATGGATCAAGCCATAAGAGATGGTGGGTTGATTTTGTTGCTAATTATTTAATCGAATAATTTCATCTTTTTAACTATTCAATTTTGTAACAACTTTTCAATGGATGAATATGACGAGCAATAATATATCAATGGGTTTAAATCATTAATATTTCTCATTACTACTTCATAATTGTAATATAATTCCTGTAACATTCTTATTTGTTTTATTTGATTATTTATATATATTCAGCTACTGCACAAAAGTTGAATTGTGAAAATTGTTTCCACCAAGTTTGCCAGTGAAGTTTAAAATTTTATTTGGGAATCACCATTGTAGTACAAAAAGAATTCTAGGGTGTTACAGTTTTTGTACAACTATATCATCTTATGAGTTAATTCCCCATTCAATCGTAAGGTTGTCTAATTCCCCATTCAATCGTAAGGTTGTCTATCTTCATGAAAGAGATGGAGAGTAAGAGGGATATATAACCTCAGAAATTGGAGTGGTGGAAGAAGACTGTCTTTTCTGGAAGGTTGGTCATGATATTTGCATTTTTTTTTAGAAATCAATTCTCACTCCTTTAATGTGATTGAAGATTTTCATATGTGGTCAAGATATTGAACATTGTAATTCAACTATGTATATGGTGTATAGGTATTTTAGAACTTTTAGTTTGCAAATTTGTTCAGAAATTTAGTCATTTGTATTATGTACATATTCATTTATAGCATGACCTCTTCTTTGTTATGCTATTATGAGTTTTTAAGATGTTTTCCCCATGGATTTCATAGTTCTTTATGTAGTAGTGCATTACATTTTATTTTTTTCTATTACACTGCACTTTGTCATGATCATCCAATATTATAGAGTGATATTACAAAATTAATGCTTAGATAATATATGGATTATTCAAAGAAAATCGTTATCCCGTGCATCGCACGGGTGGATAACTAGTATTGAATAAAAAAAAATGTTTTTAGATATTTTGTGAAAATTATATTATCCCAAATAATTGTGAAATATGACACAAAAAATTACTTGTTAATTTTTAAATATGCTTCATTTGATGAATGTAGTCGCATATTTATTTATTTAGGGATGATCATGGATCATAGATCTTTGTGATGAATGTGTTTATTTTCTTCGAGTGTTTTTTTAAGTGAGGACTGCGAGCCTCTTATTTACATTTATTAGTTCTTTAAATTGATACAATGAGAGTAGATTAGTCGGTGAGGATTTTTCCTTCTATTGTAAATTTGAAGGACGTTCGACGTGAAGATCCATTTGTGATGGGTTATACTTTTTCAATAGAGTAGGCTCAAGGCCCATGCATGTATGAGATTACATATGATGTAATAATCTTGTTTCCTATTTATAATCCCTTAGATTGACCATTGACACGTTTTGACTCAAATGGGGGTCGCATAGGTTAGCAATGATCATCCCACCGCTTTATGTATATGATGCATGCTAGAATTTATTTAATATTTTTACTTGCGCTCATATGATGAAAAAGTATGATATAACTCACTTAGTAATTTAAGTTTATGAGATCTTGGAACTAAAATAAATCCTAAGTTTTTAATAAGATTTTTTATGAAAAACTCGATTTCAAACAAATATGAAAATTTAAGTAGGACTTATTATTCCATGCCTACTATCAAAGGTAAAGACATCACAATGCTACCATACTTGATCATTGTCCATGAGTCGTGGGATGATCATGTATTTGGAAACTTGTGTTCTCTACCAAGCATAATGATGCTCGTAAAATAGACTCATCTTTACACCGTCCATGAGTCGTGGAGTGTCTTGATGCTTTATTTACATGAATGTTTGATGGGTGTTCTTTGACACTTATTACTATATGGGCTCATAAAATTGGGAGTATATGGAAAAAGTGAGGCAAAATAAACTTGAGGGTTGTATATTGATACAATTGTTAAAATGTTAACTACTAGTAATCATATCTTATGGGCTCATATTATTAGGGCATAAGATATTTTTATTGGGCCTCAAGTCCACTAGGAAATTTGATTTCCCAAATTCTATTTGGGTTGAATTGGAATAAAACAGTGGGAGACATTTAATATTAAAGACCTTTTATTGAATGAATATTTTACCCATAGTTTGTTTATTTTGTGCTTCGCTATTTTTGTAGATACATTTACTGAAATGACTATCAATGTTATATCTGGCATCCTTGACCAAAATAAATTGACTGGACCAAACTATAAGGATTGGCTGAGAAATCTGAAAATTGTTCTGCGTTTCGAAAATAAAAAATATGTTCTTGATACTAAGCCACCATCAGCACCTACTGCTGATGCTGAAAAAGGAGGTGCTTGAGAAGTACACAAGTCATATGGATGACGATAGGAGATCTTATTGTTTCATGTTGGCATCTATGTCAAATAAGCTATAGAGGCAATATGCAGTTCTAACTTCTGGTTATGAAATTTTTGAAAGCTTGCAAAAGTTGTATGCTGATAAAATTCATGAGATAGGTATGCTACCTCAAAGGAGTTATTCCGTTGTCACATTATTGAGGGCTCTTCAGTCCAAGATCATGGGTTGAAGACGTTAGCCCTTATTGAAAGGCTTAAATCTTTGGAAATTGAAGCTCCGGATGAGCTTTACACTTATCTGATACTCCTGTCTCTGTCATTCATTTGATTCCTTTGTTAACAACTTTAACATGCATAACATGATGAAGAGTCCCTCTGAACTTGTTAACATGTTGAAGACCGCTGAAGCCACTATGAAAAAGGATAAGCTGGTCATGTTTGTTGGATCCACTTCAAAATCTAAGGCTACAAAGCCAAATAAAAAGAAAAGGAAAAGAAAGGGTTCCTATATTACTAATACACTGAAAGCAAAGAGGGGTTATCAAGAAAGAGAATTCTCAGTCCAATGACAAGTGTCACTACTGCGAAAAACTTGGGCACTAGAAGAGAAACTGCAAGGATTATCTTGCATCCATGAAGAGTTCAGGTATTTATGTTATTGAAGTAAATTTGTCTGTTAACGATACTTTCTGGGTATTAGATACTGAATGTGCCTCACATATTTGCAATGATTTCAAGATCATGTCAAGAAATAAGAGACTAGGCAGGGGCGAGATGGTCCTGAGGCTGGGGAATGGAGCAAAGGTTGTTGCATTAGTTGTAGGGATTGTTAGTCTAGTTTTAGATAATGGTTTTGTTTTGGTGTTAAACAGTGGTCTTTATGTTCCGCAGATTATTTAGAACATTATCTCTATTCCTGTTTTGGATGGAGAAGGTTTTACCTTTTTATTTGAACGTGAAGTTGTTCTATTTCTAAATGTTATTCTTTAATCACTACTTGTATATTCTAATGGTTTATATACCCTTACTCCCCAAGATTCCATTTTTCATGTTCAACAAAATAAAAAAAAATTAGATAATTATAGTTCTATGATTTAATGGCACGCAAGATTAGGCCATATCTCTGAGAAAATGATTAACAAGTTGGTTTAATTGCTTAACTTAACAATTGAGCAAATCCCCATTTTTTTGGTCACGTGGAGCAAGCCAAACATTTGTTGGAATTAGTTCATACAGATGTGCGTGGGCCATTATATATTAGTGCCTGTGGGAACTATAACTACTTTTTAACGTTTACCGATGACTTTCCTAGATATGGTTATGTGTACCTTGTAAGGCACAAATCTGAAGTTTTTGAAAGGTTCAAAGAGTTCAGAACTGAAGTAAAGAAACAAACTGGTTTAAGTATAAAATTTCTTCGATCTAATCGACGAGGTGAATACTTAAGTTTAGAGTTTCTAAATTATCTAAAAGAGAATGGGATTCTCTCACAGTGGATTCCTCCTGCTACTCCTCAACTCAATGGTGTTTTGAAATGTATGAATTGAAGAATGTTGAATATGGTTCGATCAATGATGAGTTTCACTTCATTACCTCTTTCATTCTGGGGTTATGCCCTAAAAACAGCAGCACATCTATTAAATAGAGTGCCTTCTAAATCTATGCCCAAAACACCTTATGAGATATGGTGTGGTAAGACACCCTCATACAGATACCTTAGAATATGGGGATGTGTTGCTTACGTGAAGCAGCAAGTGGGAGATAAGTTGGATATGAGATCCAAATAATGTAAATTTCGTAGGGTATCCAAAAGAGTCTATTGGATACTACTTCTACGATGCCTCGGAACAAATGGTATTTGTTTCGAGAAATGCCACTTTCCTTGAGTAAGAATTTCTATTTGATAGAGATGGCGAAATTTTAGAACTTGAAGAGGTTCAAGAATCACAAAACATCCCAAATATTGCAGTAGATAACACACCAACTGATGTTGGCCCTTCTAAAATACAACCTCTTCGGTGATCCGATAGGGTCCCAAGGTTACCAAATAATTGAACCTTGTTATTAGAGAACAAAGAAGAGAACTCCCCTTGAATAATGATCCAAGAAGCTATAATGAGGCAATGTCAGATGTTGACTCAGAAAAATGGCGAGAAGTTATGCAATCCGAGATGGACTCCATGTACTCCAACAAAGTATGGACTTTGGTAGATCCACAAGAGGGAATAGTTCCCATTGGCTGCAAATGGATCTACAAGCGAAAGCTTGGAGCTGATGGAGAGGAGTGACCTATAAAGCGTGTCTGGTTGCTAAAGGCTATCTCAGAAACAAGGAATTGATTATGAGGAGAAAATTTCACCAGTTGCGATGCTTAAGTCCATTCGGATTTTGCTAGCCATATCTACATATTATGATTATGAGATATGAAATATGGATGTGAATACTGCTTTTCTTAATGGACACGTTAAATAAGAGATCTATATGAGACAGCCAGAAGGCTTCATATCTAGTGGGAGTGAGCAAAAGGTTTGCAAACTTCAAAGGTCCATTTATGGACTTAAACAAGCTTCGAGGAGTTGGAACATTCAATTCGATGAAACAATCAAATCGTTTAGTTTTCATAAGAATCTGGATGAGCCATGTGTGTATAAGAAGGTTAGTGGGAGTGGAGTTATTTTTATTTCACTCTATGTTGACGACATCCTACTCTTTGGAAATGATATTGGAATATTACAGCCAACTAGGACTTGGTTATCTACATAGTTCTCCATGAAGGACTTGGAAGATGCATCATTTATTATAGGAATAAAGATCTATATAGATAGATCTAGAAGAATGATCGGACTATCCCAGTCCACGTACATAGAAAAAATGCTTAAAAGTAGCATGGAAGAATCCAAACGAGGATTCTTGCCAATGAGTCATGGTGTTTCACTCTTCAAGGTCATGTCCCCAAAGACACCTGAAGATAGAGAAAAAATGACATCACTAGCGCAAAAGAATTAATCAATTGACTTGATTAAAATTATTAGTGATTGAGATTAACTAATTAATTGCATTAATTTGTATGAGCTCAATACTATAATTAATAGGTTTTGTGGAAGCCCCCTAAGAATTGAAGGAGATAGATAATTTATCTATCTATCTATCTATCTATCTATGTATCTCTCTCTCTCTCTCTCTCTCTCTCTCTCTCTCTATATATATATATATATATATATATATATAGTCATGGAGTTTGACTCCATATTATTCCCGCAAGCGTGGGAAACCACTAACAGAAGTGGTTAATTCCACTTATTAAATTAGTCGAGTTTTATGTAAAATTAGTAGTTCTGACTTCTTCTAATAAAACCTATTTTCCTTTTGCAGCACATAGGTTTTGAGAAATACCTATTTATTTACAAGAGGCAGAACAAAACGGTTACACAAAAAGAAAAAGGAAAAACTTTTTTTTATCCTTGGCAGTAATTAACTTGAGAAGAAAAGTTCTTCTTTTAATTTCATCTCCTTTTATTTACACTGTTACTATATTGATTAAAATAATTCAACACTACTAGCGAAGTATTGAATTATGTGTTGCATCTAAACGATGGATTAATTAAAGGGATCATACTTGGGGTCCTTGCGAGTTCGGGAATCAGACAAGGAATTGATTCCTGCTAACCTCGACAACAAGCGAAGGAGAATTCTTTTGAGGTATAATTTCAGACAAGAATTTAATGTTTTATGCATCCCTTTCAGTATCGGTTCTGTATAATCGTTACAAGCGTCCGGGTTTAGCATATATATATATGTGTGATGTGTTGTGTTTAAATATTTTTAAATTCTGCTGCCTCAACCCGGGCTGCTATAACGAACCTAACACCAATATTCCACTATGCCTCGTTAACTATTTTAAAGGCACATCACTCGTTCTGTCAAGCTTATTACTTAGCAAAAAGTAGACTTGACACCTTTCTATACCAAATATATAAGCAAGACATTCCATTCTCACAAAAGAACATAATATAATATATGTGGACCTTTCAAACCAGAAAGCGGACCATTAAAGTATCTATGGTTCTGGTAAATGTTTTGACACACTGACTGATTATCATATTATGGTCTACAATAAATGTTGCATTTGAAAAACTCCTAGAAAATATTGTATAAGGACTCACCACCCTCACTCTATTAAGCCTATAAAACTTGTTAACTAGAGAGAGTTTTCATCACAAGAATTTGATGATTATTGCATATCTATTAAGATCATTGTAAAGCATCATTTAACCCATGTGCACATATAAAACGGTCTCACAAAAGTCACCATCAAAAGGGTATAGATGGAGGTCAGGTCATTAGAAATGAGCACTAAAATACCTATCTGGCATGGGTTTATGCAATAATGCAACAACTTCACTTTATTCGTCTCAGATCCACTGCTAATCAATAATCTATGCGTACCAATTAGTAACTAGATTTAGCCTGATATTTTTATATTCACGCGTATTTGGTTATGCAGTATGTGTGCCTATTGCGCCCCCACAGCACTAAAATGGGTCTTTAAAGACGATTAAGTATTTATATTGGATGTGAACTTTCAATCATTACCCGCTATTTGAAACCTTTGGCAGACGAGATCTATTTACCGCTAGATTGACGGATTGATACTTTAATGAGACAGTCTCCCAGCCGTTAGGAGAGATAAGAAGAAGACTTTTTTAAGGGAACGACAAAAAGTGTTTTCCAGTATGTCCCATTAGGATCCGCACACTTCATAAAGTGAAGTGAAATGAATTATCAATCTTTAAAGTATGGAAGATTTGATTGTTGATGTATTTGTCAAAATTGCTAAAGTGACAAGATCATATATACCGGCTGCAATGTGCCTGTAAGGTTAAAAGTCCCCAGTAAAGGACACAACACCATAGATATGGAGGTGTGGTTGAGGCCGTGGCTCCCAAAAGGAAATGGGGGACACCACGTGATTTGATAAACATTTGCCCAAGGAGGGTGACAACTATGACTCAACTTAAATCATCAATGAAAATAATTATTCTCATGAAATTATATCTTATTAATTATGTCTATGAATCATTACTAGAGGACGCTTTGAAGTTTTATATGATTTCATAGATAATGAGAGTGCATGTGAGTTGATGGAAAGATCTTTCACACACACTGATGATGTATACATTGTTGCTCAAAGAATCATAGAGTACGATGATATTGAACCACACTTTGTTGCAACATTAGCATATTGGCCTAAATGAAAAGAATTAATCCAAGTGGAACTAGGTTCTATGACAAAACACATGTATTTTGGTAGTGCTAGCCCCACCAAGTAGAAAGCTTATAGGACATAAAATATATTTTGTCAGTAAGCGTAGTGAGAAGGATAAAGTTCTGAGATGCAAAGCTTATCTTGTTTTTTCACAACGCCCTAGAATTGAATATGAGGAGACATGCTCTCCCTCAATGGATGTCATAAAGTCTTGTTGGTAAGTTTTCAAAGGACTGAAAATGCAACATCGTAATGTAGTTACAACATATCTCTTTGGGGATCTTTTTTTTTTAGATATGTAAAAATGTCTAATGAACTTACAATACCCAATAGAAGCGACTCTAGACCACAGAGTGCATTTAAAATATTAGATTGAAATACTCACTTTGATTTAAACAATCCGGACGGAATTGGTATACCCGTCTGAGTGACTACTTGATTGGAAGGGAAATAACAATTAACTATGCATTTGTGCATTTATAAAGGAAATAAGTTCCGAATTCTCAATTCTAACAATGTATGTCGATGTTATGGACACAATCGTTACTTTTAAAGAAATAAGAAAAACTGTGAGATCGTTGATATCCGGACTTGAGATGAAGAATCATGGAAAAACTTGATATATTCTATTGAACTAGAAGACCGAGTTTGTAGAATACAAATTCCTCAGTTTGCATACATCCAAAAGATTATCAGGCGATTTGACATGTGATAAAGTGCAATCTGTTAGCACTCCTATGATTGGTTGAGTATGGACAAAAAGATAATATACATTTGCGTCTAAAGGAAAAGAGTTATTGGGAGTTGAAATTCCTTAATCAAGTGAAATGTGCGAGTTATTGTACTAAGCCCAATGCACTCAACCAAATATTACTTTCTCAAAGAACTTATTAGCTATAATTTACTCAGGACAACGCAATGCCAATGGAAAAATATTAAAAGGTATTTTGATATCTAAAAGAAACCATTGGCATGAATTTGTTCTTCTCATATTAAAGACATGAGAGATTACAAATGAAATTGTAACCTCTAAAGGAAATGTCAAATGCTCGCATATATATATAGATAAAAGGATTACAAAAGAATATTTAACTCTAAAGAAATGTTGAAGCTACCTCTTACTACGAAATACCAAATACTGTCTTAGTTGGTTTTATTGATGATGGTTATCTCATTGGCCAATGTAAATTAAGTTACCTGTAACCTGCTGAAGTAGTCACCAACTCAAACTAATAAGTTTTTAACCTATAACAGATTGATGTCATTTCAATGATGTTCCATTTTATTTGACTTATTTACCCTTTTTAACTTTACTCCTTTAAGAAAAAAAAAAAAAATTGCTTGTTTTTTTCTTTTCGGTTTCCCTAAGAAGCCCAATTCATCAATTTCTTTTATTTTTTTCTCTCTTTTTCTTTGCCTTATCTTTTTATGGTTAAATTTGGTGTATATAAATATATAAAACAACTGATAAATTTAGCATAAATAAAAGTAAATATGATTTTCTTACAAAACTAAATCCACAATTTGTGTATATAAAATAATTAAATTTATCATAATTTATAATGATTATGAAATCTCCTGGAAAAAAACAATGAAATAAAAAATTCTAATAGAATTAAAAAAAAAATATCTTGAAGAAAAAAGAAAGAAAATTTCCAAAAAATTGAAGACCCTTAATTTAGAAAAAGTAAAAAATAAAAAGACTAGAGTCCGCAATTTTCTTTAATTTTAATTCTTTTTCTTCGAGAACTTCCTTTTTTATTTTCTAAACGAAATTTTATCTTTCCAGGAATTTTTTCTAGAAAATTTCTTCTTTTTTCTTTCGTAATCTTTTTCTTAATTCTTCTTTTTGGTATTTTTTATTCTTTTTTAATTCTTGTCTTTCTTCGTGTTCTTGTTCTTCTTCTTGTTAAATTTTTTTTTTTTTTTTTCTGAAATATAAGTTTTAGAATCTATCGTTTCTTTAATTATTTATATTATGTGACAAGTTGAAGAAAATGTGTTAGTTATATTTATATTTATAATTATTTCTGGGTATTTTGTATTATGATTATTTTTCAAATAAGTTATGCCTATGTACGGGTTTTATCTCTTGTTATACAAATTTTCATCTTTTTTAATTATATTTTTAACCATATAAATTATAATTGAGAAAGGGGAAGCAGAGTAAAATGCTAAGGAGGGGGTTTGAGTAAAAAACAAATAAAAGTGAGATTAGAATTTCGGTGGGTGTGCACAATAATTTTTATTGTACACCTAACCTCTCTCATTGACCAGCGCAATTTTTTTGTTTTTTTATTTTGCTGTTCTCGTAATGCATATTATATTTATATATATATTTAACGGCATCAGCTTAGACATCAGGTTGCTGGTAGCTTATTTGGTAGGAAACCAACACTATTGTTTGGTCGCGTGTTCGAGACCACGCACCAACATGTTTTCATATTTTTCTATTCAATTTTTACATAGCGCAAATTATATAGATAAGGTCGCATTTTGTCAACAAAGTACAATGTGTCCTAGTGGTAACTTCGAAGTAATGAATGTGTCCAGGCGCGGGTACAACTCTTGCTCACCATGTTATTTTGCTTCTTTTTTCTTTTTTATTGTTTATTTTTTTAAATAAGCATAGTGCGCTTTTTAATTAATTCAATAATGAAAGATAAATTAATAATTAATTACAGTTTTAATTTTTTTATTGCTGATTTTTTTAATTTCTTTATTTTTTTTATTTTATATATTATATTTGTTTGTATCAATTTTATTAATACTTTAACTAAGTACTAGTATATATTATGTTGTCTGATTGTATACATTTATTAGTTACTGTATAAATTTTTCTCTGTATACTACTGTATATTTATTTTTCAGCGTACAGTATACTTATTGTTCCCTTACAATATATATATATATATATTAGTTTGCGTAAAGTATAAGTTCATATAGTAATACAATGTTTACAATAGTATAACTATTTATTCTTTGTTTAATACACTATAATTATTTTTTCAGGTTACAGTATATTTATTATTTGCTTATAATATATATAATGTTGCCTAATAGTATAAATTTATTAGTTGTAGTATACCTTTTTGTTGTTTTATACTACTGTATATTTATTTTTCCAGTTTATAATATACTTATTGTTCCCTTATAGTATATATTATCTTGCTTAAAAGTATAAGTTAATTTAGTAATACATTATTTACAAATTACTGTAGAACTAATTATTTTTTGTATGCTACTCTATAATTATTTTTCCAGGTCATAGTATATTTACTGTTTGCTTATTGTAGATATTATGTTGCGGAAGAGTATAAGTTTATTAGTTACAGTATTTTATTTTTTTATACTACTATATATTTATTTTTTCAGCTTACAGTATAATTATTGTTCCCTAATAGTATACTAGATGTCCACCCATGCGATGCACGGGATGAGTACTTTTTCAATAATAATAATAATAATAATAATAATAATAATAATAATAATAATAATAATGAAATTATCAGCCTATATAGTATTTGAATATATAGAAGGAGTTGATATTTTTTTTATCCAATAATCTTTCTTCCTCCTTACATGTGGGTTTTTTTTACATGTAATATCTTTCATTATTACAAATTGAAACTACCAGTTAGATTTTTATTTTTTACTATTCAATTTTTTATATAATTACTTTTAATACATTTCATTATCACAAATAGAAACTACCAATTATATTTTCATAATTTTTGTTAGTTCAATTATTTGAATGCATGACCTGATGATGTTGAATATTTTAAGTAAAGTTTTATATACACACTTGAAATTTGATTCATTTCTCTCCCTGTTATTTAAGTGTATATTACACCGGTTGTAATAATTACATATGTATATAAGGATAAAACAATGCCAAATATTTTGAATAATTATCGTTTGAAAGTCACATATATTAAATAATATAATATTAGTATAAGAAGCCACAAACATATGAGTAGTAAACTATATTATCATGTCATATTCAAATAAAAATTCATTGGCTTATTATTTTTGTAGTTAACATAAATTTTCTTTTCACAAAATAGAAAAAAATAATAATCAAACTAGTTCAATCAATAAATCACTTTATCAAATATATCTAAGCTTTTTTCTATTGTAAAGTGTAATCCTAACAAATTTGTATTTTTTATGAATTTTTTTAAACCAAATAATTTAAACTATCCAAAAATTATTAAGATAAAAAAAGGTAAAATTCAAGTAAATAATTTTAATCTTCTAAAAAATTTAATCAATTAAAAAAATCATTTTTGGAATTCTATCACACTTTAATTTTATATACAAATGTTTAGAAATCAAAATATATCATTTTTTGAGAAAATTAAAATATATCATTAATATCCGAAGAAGAAGAAGAAGAAGAAGGTATTTTACACTTAAAAATTAATATTTTAATTATAATATATGCATTATGGGTGTCAAATTGAAGATCGTCAAAAGAGAAATAATTTGATATATTTCTTATAAAAAATTAAGTTGAGACGAAAAAGTTATATAACCTTGAAATTTCGAAGGCAAACGATAGAAACAAGAAAAGATAAAAGAAAAAAGAAAAAAATGATTTGAGGAGAAACCACAAAAGAAGGTGGATGAGACACATGTCTCACATTCTTTGGTATTTAAGAACATTTTAAAAAAATTAAAACAAAAAAAAAAATGGTAAAAAATTGTGAAAGTGACACGTATCTTTCCCTATTTTTATGAAACATTCTTTTAGTATTAAAGGTTGATATTAGCTTGCTTAAAAGTGTAATTTTATTTAGTTTACACTAATTTATAGTATAACTATTTGTTGTTACAATGTATTTATTGTTTGCTTATAGTATATATTATGTTGCCTAATAGTATAAATTTATTAGTTACAGTATATTCTTTTTGTTGTATATTACTTTATATTTATTTTTCCAGCTTATAGTATAACTATTGTTTCGCTAAAACTATATATTATCATCTTGCTTAAAATTAAAAATATTGCTAATTGTTATTATTAATTTTATAAATTAATATATAAGAAAATAATTAATAAAATAAAATATATACAAACTGGTAAATTAAAAGAAAATAAGACAAAAGAAAAAAATTAAAAATTTGAATTTAAAAATTATTATTCAATTTATTAATATTTATATGCTAGTTACAATTTTTTTAAAAAAATAAATTATTTATTTAATTAGTTAATAAATTAATTAAGATTTATATGCTAATTACTATTATTAATTCATAAAGTAATATATAAATAAGATAACTAATTTAATAAAAAAAAATAGAAGTTTATTAAAGTGGTGTCATTAAGATTTGAACATAAGTCATTGCACATCAGGATCAAGTGCATATCCACCAAACACATTTGCTACTTTGTGCATTAATTGCATTTTTACTTTTATAAATCATTAAGCAGAAAAAACAAAGGAAAAGGAAAAAGAGAAACCGAAGCTGGTTGTGATCACAGGACTCAGACTTTTAGTCGTCTTTCCCGTCAAGGAGAGGACCACTGGACTAACGACCTCATTTGTTATCGTCTACTCCGTTTATTTATATATCTTTATCAGCGAGAAAAAAAAAAAAAATTAAAAGCGGACCCCCAATGACCCGTGATTTTTTTCCAGGTCAAAGGGGGCGCGAACGCGAATATATGTACTTAAGCATAATTGAGCGAAAATTTGGCATCCCCTTTTAAATAGGGAGAGTGTACAATAAGCTCTGTGATGCATCCAAGTCTACTCTAGAATTTTTTATTTTCTTTTTAAGCTAAATGGGAGATAAACTAACACAAAGAGAGAAAAAAAAAAATATCACCCGGAATAAAAATGGTTTGACAAGAAAAAAGGGCAGGGAATTAATGGCCCATTTTGCTGAATAGATGAATAAAATTTACTCACTCCATCATTTTATCTTGCACATGGGAGGTTGACACAAGTATTAAGAAAAAATCATTTTTGAGAGTTTGTTGACTTTTCAAAGGTTGATTAAGGGTGAAGATTGAGAGCGGAGATTTTGAGGGTGGAGATTAGTGTTATAACTTTCTTTTTTAAGAAGTGTACAAGTCGCCTGTAACGGATGAAAACAAAAAGTGTATAAGATAAAGTGGGACGGAGGAAGTACTTGTTATTACCTTCTACTAGATATCCATTCGTGCTATGCACGGGTTAGAAGTTCTTTTAAAATTGTAGAGAACATCAATGCATGGAGTATAAGGTATTAAATAATGTAACCTTATATAATATCGTTGATGATATATTTGTCATTTTTTTTATATTTTTTAATTTTCTTATTCAAATCTAAAAGAACATCTAAACAAAAATTGAGGTAGTATACTACAAAACAAAACTAACTACGATATTAGGAGACAGACGATTGGTTCGTGGATGTGAAATTCTCATTCTTAATCTACTATTCTTACTAAGGGTCACTGTTTGAAAAATTAATTGAAAAATAAAGAAATAATCTAACAGAAAGTACGAATTATTAGTGAAAAAATAAATGTGTACTTAACAATTAACTAAAATATTATATAACAAACCATTTGTAGGCCTTGCTTCTTTCTTCTTCTTTCTTTTTTTTTTTTTTTTTTTTTTTTCATCAAAGTCTTCCTCAACATTCTTGCTTCTACATTGTTTCTGTCAATCTCTCTCTATGCAAAATAAAATAAAATTTAATGATGCTAATTAAAGACATATATCTATCCGGTGTTTCGCATGCCTCCATATTTAGTTTTACATAAAAACATGTTAGTGTAATATATAAGAGTATATTTGTTTTAGGTTGATCTCAATAGATTTAGAGGATCGAATTTCAAGAAAGTACACTCATTAACTCTTTCAGTCAAATTTGACTCAGCACTCCTCAGTGAACAAACACACAGTTAAGAAATGGTATAACAATGTCACCTTATTACATAAAATTGAAAGGTGGAAAGACGCATGAATAAATAATTATTGTAATATATTTAGGGGTTTGCTTTTTATTTATTTATTTTTTATCAACACATCAATTAGAATATGCCGGATTAATTTTAAAATATCTAAGGGCCCGCTTGGTTGCAAATCATTAATGACAATGATAATAGGTACGAATGAGGGGTCAATCATATTATGGAATGAAATTGGGGAAATTGTTAATAAAATGGAATAATGATTAACTTTTTTTATTATGTATTAAGCACCATAAATAGGAATGAGTCTTTATTCATTCTCATTCCTTATCCCTAAAATCCCCGACCAAGCGGACCCTAAAATCATATTAATAGTGGCCAAGAGGCCCATTAAAGCACATCAGATTGATATAATCAAAGTTGGCCCAAATATACTCACTTAGAGCATAATCGAATCGGGATGGGTCCATTCGGATGTAAGATAACTCATTCATAAATAATTTACTATAGGGAAGATGAGATCCATTAACCCACATCGCCTATAAAGCTATTTCACATCAACATCATTAAGGGTGTTTGCGATTATTTTTGCTTTTGAAAAATCGATTAAAGTTAGAGATTCTATAAAAATCTTTTATGGAAAAAGTAGGTAGTGTTTGCAAAAAGAAAAAAAAAAATTTCCAATAAAAGTAAAAGTTGGAGTGTTTGCTATAGAATCGCTTATATTTTTTAAAGAAGATATATTATTTATAAAATTGGTATTGAGTAGAGAAAAAAATTAAATTTCTGTATTTTAGTTTTTACTATGGAAGGACTTCTTTTAAAATAGAAGTTGACTTCGCAAACACTACAAATTAGTTATTATCAAGTTATAAGTTGAAAATCACTCAGAAAAAACAAATGCAAACGCCCCCTTATTTTTAATCAACTTCAACTTCTATCAATTAATCACAATTTTAATATCTACATATTTCTTAAATAAAAATATATTTTCATTATTTGAGTAGACGGACACATAGCATTATTGATTCAAGAAATATTGAAGAGATGACAGCCGTAGGCAGCCTTTCATTTTCTTTGTTCTTCTCCACTGCCAAACTTATTCTTTACTCTCTTTGTATTTTCTTCTGTTTCTACTGTTGATTATTACCCACTTTATACAATTTCGTGATGAATGTTTGCTAATTTCTATGGATTCCGGGAAAAAATTATGTTGCTATACCTTTTCTGCGGAAAAGCCCCAGCTGAATTTCTGTTTATTCCGAACCCAGAAATTATCTCTCTCTCTCTAAGGCTGATTGTGTTTTTGTTAGAAAAATTGAGGGCTATGGAGTTATCATCTACCTATAATTCGTCTCTGTTCGTTTATTTCTAGTCAGCATCTTCGATTGACAGAGGCGAGACGAAGGTTATGTGCTAATCTAGCGAAATATATTTTTAATTTTTTTTTTTTTAAAGAAAAAAGTAGAGATCTCTCTTCTTATCAGATTTGTTGGTTTGCTGTATTTTAGAGGTATTATCTTGTAGGAAGTGAGGTTTAATGTTAACTTGGTACAAAGTTGTTTTTAAGTTGAAGAGACGGAACAGGTCTGTATTTTCAAAAATGTGAAAATTCTGTTTATGTCGGACTCCTATGATGTTTATAAGGCAAGTTTGAAACAATATTTCTGCAATAACGAAAAAAATGTATCTATTGATATAACTTGCAGTGCCTAATGTTGTATATTCATCCGATTTCCTACATGCAAGGAAATTTCATGAATAAATGACATAAATCCTGCGAAAACTGTAGAAAGCAAACCTTAAAGGCTGCTCAGTTTGATTCTGAATTTGTTCTTTAGATATTGTAACTGTTTGATCGGATTTACTGCAGAAATCTTTGTTATAGCTCCGAAAAATTAAATAACTTGTGCATTTCCAACAATGGTGAATGAGTTAGAATTCATGTGAATTCAGTTTTCATGCAATGGTAAGTGCTTTTTCTTTTTTAAAACAGGTGTTAATTTGGAACTGTATGTATGAATTTTTTTGGCGTATCCATGATTTTTTTTGTTTTTTTTTAAAAGGACAAAAATTAACTTATTTCATAAGGTTAGTAATTTTTGTGTATGTCTATATATAATATAGTATAATATGCATTTTGGCAAACATTAGTATCTAATTCATTGTTTTTGGTTATTTTATTCGTTAAATAAGGATATTATCTGAAGTCAATTGAACAAGTTCCAGTTTGAACAACCTGTGTAAAGAGTTGCTTTGCCAAACTGGATAATAAGAATCACTTGATATTTTGGGCCTGGTCCAAGAAATTGATACAATTTCTGTATATATGGTTCCCATAACATACATGCTAGTACGTTATTACTGAAATAAGATTTCATTGTTTGATATGTGTAGACTAATGAATGGATCTTGCAGAAAAAGTGTTTGTAGGTAGTAATTTGTTTTTTCCTAACAGATGAAACATTATGGGGTGGAGGCAAGTTAAATTCGGAAGCAATAGCAATTCAGATGCAAAGTGAAGCAATAAAAGATAAGTAAACAAATGAGTTACATTTTGTATGCAAGTGTAGTTGTGAAGGAATTTACGTGTACACTGTGTAATAAATTGGTGAAAATTGACTATAAACAAATAACAAACAGATATAGAATCAATCTATAGATGTTAGCAGTGATAAACATATATATATGTTCATGTAGTTTCTTGTGCACGCTATGTTAGTTAAGTGCCGAATACTGACTGAACAAATAAGAAACAGACATAGAACCAATACATAGATGTTAGCACTCAAAAACATATGTTCATGTAGTTGCTGAAACAATGAACATGTAACGCAGTGGATAGTAGGGTAACAATATGATGATGATGACAAAAGCTGCACCAATTGTAATAGGTAATATAAATATGGAGTGCTTGAATGAAAATGTACTCCAAGTCCTGAATGCGAAAATCCATCTTTCTCTTTCCGGAGGATTTGACAAATGGTTTCATGTCTGCAAATAGAATAATATAAGATGTTAGTCCCTAAAAGAAAAAATGTTAGTGAACAAAAGCACAAAATAAAAAATACTGATGACCTTTGACAGTGGATTCTGCAATCTCTTTGGTAGGTGAAAATTCTGAAAACTTGGTGAAGTTGTACATGCCTATAGAAAGCGTATTGTCCTGATTCCTGGAGTTAACAGATTTCAAAGCTCTGCATTTAGAAACAAACAAATATATTAGAACTGCTTGAACAATTAAAATTATGGTAATGCTCACTTCTTTATCCTGGAATACATATTCCAAGTTTCTCACGTAAGCACAAATAAGCCTCAGGCGCATAGCCTATGACGTTTCACGAACCAGGCATTTTGCGGAGTTATTTTTACCGAGTGGGAAATTGTGAACGTGATTATAAATGACACTTGCAATGGAGGTTATTGCAAATGTGGGGAAGCTAATCAGAAACCGTCTGTACGCGTGTGGAAAAAAGGCTAGAATTGATGATAGTGATGAAATTGTCGTGAGGCAAACAATAAAAAATTATACCCCTCTAGGATTTTCACGGTTTCTTTTAAACCACATTTCTGTAATTATACACTTCAACTGTAATTTGATTAATTTAATATTTTACAATGTACCTTATGTTTATTTCAAAAAGAAAACCGTTGATTTTTTGAATGGCCAGTTGTATGCTGAATCAAACCCGTAAATATAGGAGCAGTTTTAAAGAGAGATGCTAAAAAATCAGGGAGAGATATAAATTATAAATTATTAATACATTAAAAAATCCAGGTAGACAAAATACGAGAAATTAACGTCAGCAGAGACACCTGAAGTACAGTTTGATGTCAGCGTCACCAATCAATTCACGCCACCTAGCAGCCTTATTTAAGGCTGCGAAATTCTTTAAAAAAAAAAACTAATAAAAGAATTTTTAATTTTTAATTTAATACAAAATCAGTTTTCATCTCTCCCCGTAAATAAGATCTGAAGTATTTCTCCCTCTTCCCTCTTATCGTTACCCCCGTCAAATCCACCGCCACCGTCGCCCGCCACCCGTTGCCCGTCGCCAGTCGCCCGCCGCCGGCCGCACTTCCGGTATTCCTCACATTCTTGTTATTTTGATTCAACATTTTGATTGTTTATTTGTTGTGAGGATTTTCTGATATTTATTTTCTCTTTTATGTCCCCTTCTTACTGTATTGGATGAATTGATTAATTCAGAGATTGAATTATCGAATTAGGAACATGCTGTAATTCTGTGATTCTAGCCTCAGAGGCATCTTACCATGATTGAAAAACGTGGTTACTTTTTTCTGAAATTATGGAATCGGTATCATAAATTTCTTTTCTTGATATCAAAATTAAATGTTTATTGGATTTCAACTGCAAAATTAGATGTTGGTGAATTTATGATACTTAATTTCTGCAAAAAGATGATATTGAATTTCAATTGCAAAATTAGATTTTGTTGAAATTCTTTGAGTGTGTCTAGAAGAAAGCTTAATTTGGTTTAATCTTATTCGCATTCTCCTGTTTGAAGCTAGGGATATAGCTGAGCGAAAGAGCCGTCCAGCCAATAGGAGAGCAGCAACCACGTAACATTCCAAACCTTCAGGAGGGCTATTTTCGAAAATCAATTTCTCCTTCCACGCTTACCTCTAGAACTCATATTTCATCGAAACCACCCAGAACCATACACAAATTGGTGGGGAAAAATACAAAAAATATCTTTTCGGGGGAGATAATGCTGTCGCGATCCGCCGCAGTTCTTCACCCGATAATCGCCGCCGCCGCATTCTTACTCTCCATCCTTGTGATTGCCGAATCAGCCAATAATTCTCAGGCATTCGTTCATTATTATTTATTCTTTATCTCACATATATGTACATATCTAACTTGTATATATTCATCAATCTCTTGACTATGGATCACAGGTCAGATGCAGCAAAGTTTGTGTGGCGGAGAACTGTAATAGTAAGTATTTTCTTCTTCAATGATTGGAGTTGGCTGGTTATTTTGTACGCTTTAGTTGTATGTTCCTTATTGTTATTATTATTATTTTGTGCTTTTTTCCTTTTGAAAATTGTGCTTTAGCAATTGGGATTAGGTATGGGAAGTACTGTGGAGTAGGATGGAGCGGATGTCCCGGAGAGAAACCTTGTGATGATCTGGATGCTTGTTGCAAGATCCACGACGAATGCGTGGAGCACAATGGTATTTACTTAACCGCTGATTTTACTATTGGGATAATAAGAATGAAACTCAATCATGTGAGTAGGAGATAGATAGTATTCTTGATTGAAGAAAACTGAGAGCAATTAGTTAATTAAAATGGTTTAATGCCTATTATTGTTTTCATGTTAACTTATTTGCTTTTGGTTTTAATCTGCTTATGTTATCCCGTTATTTGTTAAATATATTAAGCCAAGTGGTCAAGTAGGTTACCTGTCAAGAATCCAACGTAATAAAAAATTGAGGTGACTTAATCAAAAGTTGTTTAATTTCTAATTCTTTTTCTTTTTGTTAGTGTTGATGTCATGTTGTTGAGAGCTGGTCAAGAAGTGAGGAGAATATCTCTAAAATATTTGTTTGCTATTTTGTAGCACAATTGCTAGTTAAATATTTGTTTGCTATTTTATAGTCCACTTGTTGTTCCATTAATGAGTTTAGGCGAAAGTAGTGTGGTTCTTCGTGTATCTAAACCCAAGCAGTTGATGGATTTAGTCAGTTCAGCAATTTCCATTAATGTTTCAAGGTTCATGACTTCATTCTTGACCCAACACTAGTGGCTCTATTTCCTCCCACGTGCCTTTTTAATATTGACAAGTGGGAACTTACGAGGAATCATAGCACGGTTCTGTTGCATACCAATCCATTCCACCAATGGTATGGAGCCCCAACTTTGCTTGCTTGTTGTCCTATTCGTACCATGTAGGGTTGTGGACCAACCATAGCTGTCTAAGGCGCGAGTAGCGCCGAGGCGCAAGGGGCCATCTGGTGCGCGCCTTTTGGTAGGTTGCCAACAATTAAAAAAACGAGTACTAATAGCAAATTAAATCAATTCTACTCATTATTAGGCTAAAATAAAAATTAAACAAGTAAATAATTGCACAAACACACACACACAAAAAAACATAAATAGTTGAAAATTCAAATATCAAACACGCAAGTGACAAATCATAAGATTCAAACAAGTTCATTAGTTTAACATGCAAATCTAACATGGTCGGCGGCGGTTGGCAGTAGGCGGGAGTGTGTGGTCGGCCGGCCGCTGGGCAGTGGCGTGGGTGGAGTCATAGGCCTCCATTTTATTAACAACTTCTCCCATATTATTCCATCGATTGACCCCTTATTCATACCCATTACCATTGTCATTGATGATTTGCAACCAAGCGTGCCCTTTTTATTTCTCTACTTCTATTTTTCTATTTTTCTTTTGAAACCCTAGTTTCTAAGAGCCTAAAGAAATGTTGAACAACTTAAACATTAAAAGGGTCAAAATTAACTTGAAAAACGTTTTTTTAAACCAAAATAGGCAGTGCGTCCCAAAGGCGTGCTTGAGGCGCCAACCATGAGGCGCGCGCCTCCTGAACTGCGCCCGCCTTTGATGTATAGAGGCGCAGACTCCAAATCTAGTGTACCTTGCGCCCGGGATCGCCTTTGACAGCTAGGTGACCAACTTCTCTTTAATGTTGACTAACCTTGAAATTTTAGTTGAAATTGCTCAACTTACTACATCTCTCAGCTGTTAGAGTTTAAATACATAAATAACGCAACTACTTTCTCCAAGCACAAGGATGCAGCAACTAGTGACTACAAAATATCTAAATTTAAGCAGTAGTGATATGAACCGGCTCTTGAACAACAACCTATCAGAAAAATAAATTAGAAATTAAACAACAAAATTGTGATCAGGTCTCTTGCATGTTGACATTGCACCTAGGATTATTGACGGGTTCTTAAGTCCACCTTCTTGGATTTAACGGAATAAGCCTATTAAAACCTGACCTGGTTGGTAATATAGAGCTTGACTCACAATAATAAAGTAGCAATGAGTTAATAGCGCTGACAGTCCCATTGAAGGAAATGGATATCAAACATTTATCCATCAACTGTTTTCTTGATTGGAGAATAATATACATATATAAAATATATTTGGAATTGTATGGATCCTCTATCACTATACCTTTATCTTGTGGAGCAATTTGTTTTAATTTGGCTGTTACCATCTTTGCCAACTTACACGTATTTTCTTCCTTATTTTCATACATCCCATTTTCTTGTCTTAGCCTTCAATATTGGGGTATTTCTTATTACCATAACAAATAGGTTTGACCTTAAAAGTTTTTTATTTTATACCTAGGGGAACCTAAAGCCAAAGCACGTGAAAGAAACTTGTACTTAACCATACAGGGATAACCTGTGATAAACCTGTATCTTCTTCTTATTTTCCGATACATTATTTCGTAGTTGATTATTTGTAATATAAGTAGAATGCAAAACATCTAGATGTCATTCCAAATTTCCAACTTTTTCCTGTTCTCATGCATCATTACGGTCACCAGGCTCAAGGGCAGTTATATATGCCTCAAGTTTTATGTCTTGCCACATTGCTTTTCTAATTTGCATGATTGGCATTTTCTACATATGCATTGCATTGACATTGTTGTTTGCTATGTATGTTTCCAATTTGTCATATCCTAGTTATAAGTTTGTAGTCACATACTTCAATAGTGAAGCACTTCTCATTGCACTTGTTTGTCATGCCGGTTTCACATATTTGTTTCTCTTGATTGTACTTTAAAAATCATGTTTTCTCTTTGAAAAATCATGTTTTGATTCTTTTCGTTTCTCTTGATTAGTTTGTCAAATTAGAAGCTTGCATGAACGGTAAATGTTTCCCCTCCCTTTTAAATACTAAGAACTGGTCAGACTCTATGGGCCCTGGTCTTTGCTGCAGGCCTCTTTTACTGTGAGGAATTGGATGCATGAGAACTAATAAAACGTGTCTTCAGTAGAAAGATATTGATTATTTTAACGACCTAATATCATGCTTCAATGGTGTTGCTCTCATTAGCTGATGAGGCAGGACTACTGTCCCCTTCATACTTGAATTTTACTGATGAGATCATGGTTCAAATGAGAGATTAGACTAGTTAGATAATTATTAGGAACTTCGCATGAAAACAATGGATAATAGTCGTTGGACCAAAGGTTTCTAAAATCCTAGGAAAATGTATAATACATTCATATTCAACATCAGATCTCCCTTTGGATGTGAGTGAGCCTGTATGTGAAGTCTGAGAGTTTTGCCTTCAAAATCGATATATATCACAGTAACCATTAAAGTGATAACTGATTGCTAAAAGATAAAGGTGGTGGTGGGGTGCTTCTATTTGTAAGGCATATCTAGTTGTCCTCACTTTGATTATAGGAGGTTACGTAGCTGTAAATTTTTTATCATGGGGAATCTATCATTTGTGCATATTTAGATTGTATTGAGATTGGTTCAATGCTGTGTGTGTGTGTGTGTAGGGCTCATCGACGGAAGATACATTACTTCCCTTACACAGCACCACAACCATTTTTATTTCCAATATCGCGAACTAATGCATGCTGATTGTTGTTATCACCTTCAGGTATGACCAACATAAAATGCCATGAGAAGTTCAAAAGGTGCATAAAGAAAGTACATAAATCGGGGAAGGAAGGGTTCTCTAAGAGCTGCCCGTATGACACAGCTGTGCCAACAATGATGCAAGGAATGGATATGGCTATTTTGTTTAGTCAGTTAGGCGGCCCCAAAGTCGAACTTTAATCGAAGAAAAATTAGTTTCCTAGGAAATGCAGAGGGATGCCAAATGGCTTAAACCATCTTCATTGACAATTTAACATTCTTTGTCATTCATTCCGACTCTTGTAAACCGCCTCTTCATTTGCCTGGCATTGTGCAAGAAATGGATTTAAAATCCTTAATCGCAATTTTTTTAAGGTTGTGTTTGCATATGAAATTTCATCATTTCAATTGGAACTAAATTTAAAGGAATTTGGGTATATTTATAATCATTACATTTAGAATTTGATATTTTATGGAGCAGATTTTATTGGTAGGGCAGATATGACTTCACTTGCTAAACAACGTATCCGCGGAATGCATTTGAGATGACCTCTCTTTTGGAGCCACAATAAAATGCACGTTCACTTAATAGGAAATTATAATGAATACTATAATTTTAAAATTAATATTATCAAATATATTACTAAGTTTACGTAAATAAACAATTATCATTCACATATCTAGCTAAAAGTTTAAAAAAAAATATTCCATAATATTAAATCTAACAACTACTCCATTCGTCCCGCTTAACTTGTCACAGTTGATCGGACACGGATGTTAAGAAAAAACAGATTTTATGGAATCTTTGACTTTTTTAAAGGTGAAGATTGTTGTCTTTAATTGCCATTTATGTGTGTGACAAGTTAAGTGAGACGGACCGAAATAGAAAGTAGGACAAGTTAATTGGGACGGAGGGAGTAATAGTTAAACAAGCTATAAAAGCGTAATATAAAATAATAATTTGTTAAATTTTGAGAATATTTTTTTATTTTCTTTAAACTAATGTTTCATAGATGAATTTGCTTTAGGAGACTTCTAGCATACAATTGCCTAGGCTTATTAGATATAAATAAATTGATTTCTATTTGTATTTTTGTATATATGTGTTCAAAGTAACTAAAGATCAAATAAGTTAATACAAAGTCACAAATGACCAATCAATAGAATTAGGACATAAATAATATTATTTTGGGTTAATTACAGAATGTAACATGTACTTTCTACGATTTTTCACTTTGCGACCTAAAGTAATTATTTTTTCCGATCACAACCTGTATAATGCGGGATTTTACTTTTGCAACCTCCGACTATATTCCGGCATGTATAGGCCATGTGCTCAGCACATGCAAAAAATGTCCAATAGGAATGCGACACGTGGTCATGTTAATTAAAAAAATTAACATAATTTATTAAATAATACTCCCTCTGTTCCATATTAATTGATGTTTTAGCATAAAAATGAAAAATTAAGAGTGAAATTTTTTGACAGATATACTCTTACCTAATTTAGGGGATAAAGATTTGACCAAATAAAAATATCTCTGATAAATTGAAAAATAGAGATTTTTTAGAATTGAGTCCAGTGAGAAAACTGGTAGAATTGATGAAAAATATGTAAAATGTCAATTAATAAGAAAAGAGAAGAACATCCTAAAACTTCAAATAATATGAAACGGAGGGAGCATAAAAAAAGATTTAAATTCTAAATAATTTTATATAAAATATAAGAAATATTAAAAAATTTAGAAGGTAAATATAAAATTCAGAAAATAAAAATAATTCTAAAATTATTTTGAAAATTTTAAAATTCATTTAAAAAGCCGAAAATTAAAAAAAATTCGAAAATTGTTTTAAAAATTCAAAAAAACTTCAGAAAATAAATATAAATTCAGAAAATTAAAATTTTATTTCTGAAAATTATTTAAAAATTTCAGAAAACTAAAAAAATATTTTGAAAATTCTAATATTAATTTAAAATTAAAAAAAAAAACTAAACATATAATTTTTTAAAATTATTTAAAAAATTATAGATTTCATTTAAAATTCAAAAAATTAAAAATTTTATTTTATAAAATTATTTTCGAAGTGAAATATATTTCCAGAAAATTTAATTATAAAATAAAAATATATTTTCTAAAAAAATAATAAGATCTCCTACCTCCAAACTCATCATGATTCTTCCCCTCTTTTCGACCAAATTTCTCAATTTTCTCATACAAAAGTACATAAATGCAATAAATTTCTACTGAAAATAAAAGTGCATAAATTCGACAAACTGCTGAACAATCTGTGGATGAAACACTAGCTAGCCCAAACCAGACTCCGACCACAGAAAACTCTACAAATATAACTCCTTCTCCGCCAAATCCCCCGTTGTGTCGCTGCCAAAACATAGTCCCTCTGTCGCACGACAACACTGCCCTCCTCCCAATCTCTCAAAAAATCAGCTGCAACACTCACTGTGATAGTATTTTTTTAGTTTAATATTAATTTTTTTAGAAATATATTTCGCTTCGAAAATACTTTTATGAAATAAACTTTTTAATTTTTTGAACTTTAAATGAGATTTAAATTTGTTTAAATAACTTTAAAAAATTATATTTTTAGTTTCTTTAATTTTAAACGAAAAGTAGAATTTTCAAAACATATTTTTTAATTTTCTGAAGTTTTTCAATAATTTTAAAAAAAATTAAATAATTTTAATTTTTTTAATTTATATTTATTTTCTGAAGTTTTTTTTCAATTTTTAAATTAATTTTCTGGTTTTTTTTTTTTTAATTTTCAGAATCTCAAATGAATTTAAAATTTTTCAAAATAATTTTTAGAAATAACTTTTTTAATTTTCTGAATTTTATATTTATTTTCTGAATTTTTTTTTTGAATTTTTAAAATAATTTTTGGATTTTTTTTAATTTTCGATTTTTAAAATGAATTTTAAAAAATTTCAAAATAATTTTAGAAATTTATTTTTCATTTTCTTATTTATATTTATTTTCTGAATTTTTTAATATTTTTTATATTTTATATAAAATTATTTAGAATTTAAATCTTTTTTATATTATTTATAATTTTTTTTAATTAAGTTGACCACGTGTCGCATTCTTATTGGGTCTTCTTGGCATGTGCTAAGCACATGGCGTATACATGTTGGAATATATAGCCAGAGGTTGCAAAAGTAAAATCCTGCATTATACAGGTTGTGATCGGAAAAAATAATTACTTTAGGTTGCAAAGTGAAAAATAGTCGAAAGTACATTCTGCATTCTGTTGGAAATTGGTTTGGAATTCTGGGTTTTGACCCATAATTGACCGATTTAATTATTTCAATCCATTTGATAAAAATGGAAACAAGTTGCAAATTCATGATCTACGTTTCGAGTAGATAAATTTAATGTATTAATATGCTCAAAACCAATTTCGGGTGAATGAGATATTAATTGTCAAAGGTTGCAACTTAAACTTGGAAGTTGAAGAGTTTATAAAGGAAACATATGGGAACTTGTCCCACATAGAAAAGTTGGAGTAAGTGAATACTCCTTATTTAGTAGAGCACTTGATAAGTAGTTATCAAGTGTGCTCCCCCTATGGTGGACCTTACGGTGGATCCTAATGGAATTTTCACCCTTGGCTAAAATGGACCAGAGGATGGTGCTGCCCGGGCTCGCACGTAGCACGTGTCGCATTGAGTCGCTTTAGAGGTGCACTTCGCACGTACGCGTTGTCACGAGGAGCTGGAGAAGCCTTAAAATTTTGGCTAGGTGGTCCGAACGGATGGCTCGCGAGTTCGTGGTGGTTCGAGTCAGGCGGTGCGATGACATGGACCGGGTCGGGTCGTATCGACCCGGCTCGGGTCGAACCGGTGCGACCCGTCGCCCGCAGGGGGCTCGGGTCAGCCTGCGGGTGCGACCGCCCAGCGAACTAGTGGGTCCAATCCAAAGGGTGCCACCAAGGGGTGATGAGGTGCCTTTCCAAAAAGACACCACAACTCTTCAATATATATAAATAGGCCCATGCAGACTTCATTTTATTATTCCAAATTCACAAGTTCATTTAGTTTTCAAAGCTTTCCAATTTCTGCATTAGTAGAGTCCAAAAGTTTCAAATATCCGAGTTCGTTCGCCGATAAATTCCAATTCATAATGTAGCGGTATGAAGTTTTAAAGTCGTTGTATCTTGGAGGCGTTTTGCTTTTATACGTATTGCACCCGTGTACGTGGCAATTTCGTCTTACAGATATAGAGTCAAACTCTAACCTCGACTTTGTCTGCATTTATACATCTTCGTCTATACACCTTCACATACCGAAGACTAACAGCGTAAGATGAAATCTTCTGTATATTCGGAGATGTCTTCTACTATTTATACTCCCTCAATTCCTGCTGCTCACGCTGAAAAACCGGCAAAATTTACCGGAAATAATTTTAAGAGATGGCAGCAGAAAGTTCTATTTAACAACTCTTTGTCTTGCTCATTTCCTGAGAGAAGATCCTCCTACTATAGAAGTGGGTGATAAAGAAGGAATGAATTGGAACCACAGTGACTTCCTGTGTCGAAATTACATTCTGAATGTATTAGACGACTCACTTTACAATGTCTACTCCATCTTTAAAACCGCAGAAGAATTGTGGTTATCTTTGGATAAAAAGTACAAAACGGAGGATGCCGGAATGAAGAAACTCATTGTTGGATGGTTCCTCAACTTCAAAATGGTGGACTTGAAGACGGTCATGGACCAAGTTCGAGAGTTGCAGTTGATCCTCCATGAGATTCATGCCGAAGGTACCTAACTATCTGAATCCTTTTAAGTAGCCGCATTAATAGAGAAGCTACCGCCTCAATGAAAGGACTAGTTCAAAAATTATCTCAAGCACAAACGCAAGGAAATGGGGCTTGAGGACTTGATCGTGAGACTACGGATCGAGGAAGACAATCAGAAATCTGAAGTCAAAAGCGACAAGAACCGTGGAGAAGCACATATGAATTTGGCTGAGTCCGAAAGTGGCAAGAAGAGGAAGCGCGGTACTGGCTCTAATAAGCAACAGAAGACCTCGAACAAAAGGTCCAAAGGTAACTGTTACAATTGTAATAAGACCGGACACAAGTCGAGTGAATGTCAACAACAAAAGAAGGCATATCAAGGCCAAAAGAATCAAGCCAACCTTGTCGAGCACAAGTCCTTGCCAGAAGAATTGTCTAAAATGGATTTGTCTGTCGTAGTGTTCGAGGCTAACTTGGTGATAATCCAAGGGAATGGTGGATCGACACAGGGACTACCCGTCATATCTGTTCAGACAAGAAACTGTTCTCCACTTACCTAGAGATCAACGGCAGAAAGCTCTTCATGGGAAACTCTGCAACGTCTCCGGTAGTAGGATTGGGATTTGTGTTGAAGATGACGTCGAGAAAAGAACTAACTCTCGTGAATGTGCTGCATGTCCAAGACATTCGCAAGAATTTAGTCTCCGGTTCTTTGTTGAGTAATTCCGGATTTAAGCTTGTTTTTTAAGCAAATAATTTTGTACTGACCAAATATGGTCAATTTATTGGGAAAGACTATCTCGAAAAGAGCATTTTCAAGATGAATGTAATGACTGTAAAGCGCGACATTAAGCGCAATATTAATATAAGTGAAGTTAATTACTTGCTTGAATGTTCTAATTTATGGCATGGTAGATTAGGACATGTAAATCAAAATACACTTCGACGTTTAGTGAGTTTAGATTTACTTCCTAGAATGGAATTTGATTCACAAAAGTTTGAGATCTGTGTGGAGGCAAAAATGGCCAAAACGGCATTCCATTCAGTGGATAGAAGCACTTCACCTCTAAAACTTGTCCATATTGATGTATGTGATTTGAAGTTTGTGCAAACTAGAGGTGGTAAGAATTACTTCATTACTTTTATTGATGATTGCACAAGATACTGTTATGTATATCTTTTGAAAAGCAAAGATGAAGCCATTGAGGCGTTCAAAAATTATAAGAATAAAGTTGAAAATCAACTTAGCAAAAAAATCAAAGTAATTCGAAGTGATAGAGGTGGATAATATGCAGCTCCATTTGAGGAATTTTGCCAACAAAACGGTATTATTCATCAAACTACAGCTCCATATTCACCTCAATCAAATGGCGTTACAGAACACAAGAACCGAACTCTAAAAGAGATGATGAATGCTATGTTGATAAGTTCGGGATTACCCCAGAACATGTGGGGGGAAGCAATCTTGTCTGCCAACTACATTCTTAACAAATTGCCACATAAGAAGAGGGACAAAACTCCGTACGAGTTGTGGAAAGGAAGAAAACCTTCCTACGGCATTACCTCAAAGTGTGGGGGTGTCTAGCTAAGATTGAAGTACCTAAGCCAAAACAAGTGAAAGTATGACCCAAAACTGTTGATTGCATTTTCATTGGATATGCACATAACAGTAGTGCATATCCCTGGTTGGTGTAAACCGGTGCCTCCCGTGATGATACACTGTGATAGCATGTCTGCTATAGGGAGGGTACAAAGCCACATGCATAATGGTAAGTCTCGACACATCCGAATGAGACACAATACTGTTAGACATTTGATCTCCAGTAGGGTAATCTCCATTGACTACGTAAAGTCAAAAGAAAACATTGCGATCCGCTAACTAAAGGCATTGGTCGAAATCAAATTATAGCGCGGTAGAGGGAAAGAAATGGGGCTAAAACCCACACACTAAAGAGTGTTCATAGTGGTAACTCGTCCATGATGACAGGAGGATCCCAAGAACTTGGTTCAACGAGACGACTAAGCTTTGAAACACTCAGTATTGCACTTGAAAATAAATTTCAAGCTCATTCTCGATTCCACTCAAGTGCTAATTATAACTATGTGGTGCAAAACCTGATGACGTGTGGTGAGGGTAAACTTAACAGCTTTTAATGATTCATATACTTTCGTGGTGAGGTATTTCAAGGTACCTTTAATAGGAGATCACCTATATAAGTGTGATGTGGGGCCGCTTCAAACTGAAAAATGTAATATGTTTAGTACACACTTATGAATCCCACACTTATGAATCCGAGATAAGGTCCACGGCCAAAATGGACAACAACGTGAGAACCAAAAGGATATTAGAGTCGTCACTTTGTGGTTGTCATTGTACTAGATTTACACAAAAGCTGATCAGTTCAAGACATCGTGTTCACTGAGCAGTGAATAAATCCGATGGCATCTCACTAGGGAAGGTTCAAAGCCTGAAGCTACCTATCCCGATGAAGGGTCGGCTCGTTGGGACTTTCTTAGGATTGCATTGCATTAATATCATTCATGTGGGGATTGTTGGAAATTGGTTTGAAATTTTGAGTTTTGACAAAAAATTGACCAATTTAATTATTTCAATCCATTTGATAAAAATGGAAACAAGTTGCAAATTCATAATCTACGTTTCGAGTGAATAAATTTAATGTATTAATATGCTCAAAACCAATTTCGGGTGAATTAGATATTAATTGTCAAAGGTTGCAACTTAAACTTGGAAGTTGAAGAGTTTATAAAGGAAACATATGGGAACTTGTCCCACATAGAAAAGTTGGAGTAAGTGGATACTCCTTATTTAGTAGAGCACTTGATAAGTAGTTATCAAGTGTGCTCCCCTTATGGTGGACCTTATGGTGGATCCTAGTGGGATTTTTGCCTTTGGTTAAAATGGACTCGAGGATGGTGCGAAGCACCATCCGAACCCGGGCCCACACGCGCACGTCGCACATGTCGCATTGAGTCACTTTAGAGGCGCACTTTGCACGTACGCATCGTCGCGAGGAGCTGGAGGAACCTTAAAATTTTGGCCAGGTGGTCCAGACAGATGGCTCGCGGGTTCATGGCGGTTCGAGTCAGGCGGGACGGTGACGTGGACCGAGTCGGATTGGATCGACCCGGCTCGGACCGGGTGGTTCACGCCCATCGGGTCGGACCAAGACCCGTCAACGAGCCGGGTCGAGTCGGACCAAGACCCGCCAGCAAGCCGGGCGGGTCGAACCAGTGCTACCCTTCGCCCGCAGGGGCCCGGGTCAGCCTGCGGGTGTGACCGCCCAGCGAACTGGTGGGTCCAGTCCAAAGGGTGCCACCAAGAGGTGAAGAGGTGTCTTTCCAAAAAGGCACCACAACTCTTCAATATATATAAATAGACCCTTGCATACTTCATTTTATTCATTCCAAATTCACAAGTTCATTCAGTTTTCAAAGCTTTCCAATTTCTGCATTAATAGAGCCAGAAAGTTCCAAATATCCGAGTACGTTCGTCGATAACTTTCGATTCTTAGTGCAGCGGTCTGAAGTTTTAAAGTCGTTGTATCTTGGAGGCGTTTTGCTTTTGTACGTATTGCACCCGTGTACGTGGCAATTTCGTCTTACGGATATAGAGTCAAACTCTAGCCTCGATTTTGTCTGCATTTATACAGACAGTTCCAAATTCACAAACTTCATTTTATTCATTCCAAATTCACAAGTTCTTTCAGTTTTCAAAGCTTTCCAATTTCTGCATTAGTAGAGTCAGAAAGTTCCAAATATCCGAGTACGTTCGCCGATAACTTCCTATTTGTAGTGCAGCGGTTTGAAGTTTTAAAGTCGTTGTATCTTGGAGGCGTTTTGCTTTTATACGCATTGCACCCGTGTACGTGACAATTTCATCTTACGGATATAGAGTCAAACTCTAGCCTCGACTTTGTTTGCATTTATACACCTTCACATACCGAAGACTAACACATTCTGTAATTAACCCTATTATTTTTTTAGTAAATATCTATAGAATTATAAAAATGCACCCTAGAAATTAATAAAATTTGAGAGGGGCAAGGACCCCTTCCCCCCTCCTTGATTTTACTTCTGTTTTAGTTTATTTTCACTCATTTCTCTTTATTTTCTAATCTGTTACTCCATACGTTTATATTTTTTCCTTTGCACTCCAAGTCCAACAATTTTTGTTTGGCATTGTCACTACATGAACAATCAAAATGAATAAAAAATATAAGGGGCAGAAAAGTTTAAAACGAAAGCTTAGAGGATAAGAAAATGGGAAAATAAAAAACATAGTTGAGGGGAAAAAGAAAACAAAACAACTGTTATGTTTTTACCCCCTTGTTGGCAGGCTGATTGGATGTTAATGCGTCTTTACTGACGCGTTTTCTTTTAACCACTGTTTTGAATTTAACATTAGCCATAATTCTTTTTAAGAGCTCGTTAACCATAATTATATAAAGCAGAAATTTCATACATACAAATAATTTTAGGAACTTTTACATTCTACTCTAATAACAAACCATACTTGTTTCATGCATCCATTTATTACAAAATGCAAAATTATCTTCATGCAACTTGTGTTTGGTCAACTATTGCAAGTGTAATAATAATTTAGGTACGGTGTAATGTGACAGGAGCCAGAAGTTCTGGTCAAAACTCCAACTGACACTAATTTACTAAAATAAATTGTTACATCTTTTAACAAAAGCAAAATTGTTTTTGATGAAAAAGGAAAGAAGAAAAAGAAGTTGTTACTCCATAGTCTTAGATATATAGCAAATACTCTCCCCGTTTCATATTAATTGACGTTTTAAGACGTTCTTCCCTTTTTCAATTAATTGACGTTTTACATATTCTCAACCAATTCTACCAATTTTCTCCCTGGACTCAATCCTAAAATATCTCTACTTTTTAATCTATCAGAGATATTTTGATTTGGTCAATCCTAAAATTATTAAATTATTCAATCCTTAATTCTTCTCTTTCATCCTAAAACGTCAATTAATATGGAGCGGAGAGAGTAATAGAGATGAAAAGTGTATTTAAGACAATATAAGAAATAATTTTTGATCTTTAATTTTCAATAAGATTTAATTTGTGGAATTTAAAATTTTCTATAAGGTTTTTTTAATAAAGAAAAAAATATTAATATTCATTTATAGAAACTAAAAATTTATAGGGGACATTGTGTCCCTGACAAAAGTAATCAATTGAATTAAGACAATAATAAATTTGTAGAAAGTAATATATTCACATACACTTATCCAAGATGAAAATTGTTAGTAATTTACACATCACAATTGCAACGTAGAGAAGATGTTGATGACTTTTTAATAATTTATATTTGTTAGTATTTTCAAAATGACAGATGGGGCAACTCGAAAGTCAAAGGTTATTTTAAGTCTTCCACCTACCTGGAAATTTTCGAATTATTATTCATTATTATTATATTGCAATTCTCTCCCGAACCAAAACAGGATATTTGGTACGAGTAACGACCAGCAGAATTTCTATCCCTGATTTCTGTCTGATAAAATCCATTCCTGGCATAAATTCCAAGCCCTCAGAATCGATTTTTTTGTGGTTATTTAGATTCTTCAGTTTTACTGTGATAGTTACGAAGATCAGCATTAGTGATCGCATTTCCAGGAGATGAAATCAAAGCTTCTGCAGAATTCCAAGGACTTGCTTTCCAGGAGCTTCAATCCAACCAAATGGTAGATCATTCCATTCCTTAGACATACTAATCTATATATATATTGATTTTGTATATGTGTCGGTGCCCTGTGTCCTTTTATCAATTTGGTGTTTCAGAATCGTGCGATGACTTAACTCTGTCAATTATTGTACCGTGTTTTCTAGATGTATAACTGTTGGATGGTGAATATTGCAGCAAGACGTCGCTGAGGTTGGCCGGTTCAAGGTTGAAGCTGTTGAGGAACAAGAAAGAAGTCCAATTGAAGCAGATGAAGAGGGAAATAGCACAGTTGCTTGAGTCTGGCCAGGATCAGACCGCTCGAATCCGAGTAATACTACATATCACTTGCTAACTTGAACTGAATGTGCTAAAAATGTCTCACTTCAATTCCTTCCTAGAGTATAATTCCTTTTTTTGGTCTTGATTTGCAATCCGGTCTTGACATGTTAAGATGAAGTCCAGGAACTAAATTATCAAACATATGCTGGTTGATTTGGTATATTTTCTCATATTTCCATGAAGTCCTTGCGGGTGGATTGGACTTTGGGGGACTTCAAACTTAGGTGGCTCTTTGCTCTAGCTAAGAAACGAGTATTTTACGAAAGCACCAATAGAGTCACAGGAGATTACAATTATCTGTTATATCAAGTTATAAGAGGCAGGTGATGTGGTTTTAGAGATACTATTATGGATTGTATAATGGAAATGAGGCTAATTTCAAAGTAATAATGCTATCAAGTCCATGTAAGAATTTACAATCACATTAAGGACTATGGGAGAATCTGGTAAACCATGATTTGTGTTGCTTCATGAATAAAAAAGTATACATTCGGTTTGTGGTACAACACAATGAACTAATACAGGATTTCCTTTGTTTATTCTTTCAGAAATGACATTTTCTTACTGCACAAAGAATTCTGGATTGAAAATCTGTTGAGTGGTTATGTGATTTGTTGACCTTCAGAACACAAAGCTAAAGGCATGTGAAAATCATTTGTTCAACTTTCTTTTCAATTTGTTTGTTTGCTTGTTTCGGCACTTATTTGTCCGAAAACAAAAGAAATATTGTATATGCATATTTGTTAATCTTACTTCTTAGTATATCAATATCACTTTATCTTACAAGTTTCAACAAAATCAAGATATTGATGGACAAAGCACTAGATTGTGTTTGTGTATTACCCTTTGGATTACCGTAGCAGCTTAAAATCTGATGTGCGGTTTTGATGGAAGTCTTGTGCAAATTTGTACCATTAATTTCCTTTTATACGCTGGCCATCACTTAACATAACCTTTAAATGAGACAGACTCTTTACTCTGATCTTATAAATTTTCAGGTTGAGCATGTTATTAGGGAAGAGAAGATGATGGCTGCATATGATCTTCTTGAGATATACTGTGAACTTATTGTTGCACGTCTCCCAATAATTGAGTCACAGAAGTATGTATATTGCACTATAGAATGCTCAGTTTTCTTTCTTATCAAGTTTGCGTAATGTTCTTTGCATCTACAATATTCAATGATTTCTTATACTCAATTCAACCAGTAAGCACATGCAGTAAGAAATATGAAAGCCAAATTTGATAGGATATAAGATGGATGACTGTCTGCAACTTCTAATTTCAGATTTTGCATATAATATTAATGTGTATACAATCGGTCTTTATCTAGTTCCCGATTATCTCTGTAGGAATTGTCCCATTGACTTGAAAGAAGCAATTACAAGTGTAGTATTTGCATCACCAAGATGTGGTGATTTACCAGAACTTCTCGATGTAAGGAAACATTTTTCAGCAAAGTATGGAAAAGAGTTCACTACTGCAGCCATAGAGCTTCGTCCACAGTGTGGTGTAGGCCGCTTGGTACGTATATGGAAACTTACTGATTTTATTTAGCACTTGTAACTGAACTAAAAAGATGGTTGTACGTTGGGTCTTATCAGACAGCATAGATCTCTAATTTCTCCTCATGCATTTGCAGTTGGTTGAGAAGTTATCTGCAACGGCACCTGACGGACAGACAAAAATTAAAATTTTGAGTGCAATAGCAGAGGAGCAGAATGTTAAATGGGATCCTAATGCATTTGAAGATAAAAGATCGGTATGTACAAGTGACATGCTGGAATGGTAACATTGCGTTGGAGTTTATATGTTCTGCATTTACTTATCTAGTGCGTTATTAGATCCAAAACACTTTTTAATTTATGACTTCTCTTCAATTTTACCAGGGCGGACCAAGTTCTATCTGGAAGGAGAGCGACCTGCATGCTGAACCTACTAATTATGAAGCTGTAGATGTCCAAACTCGCCCAAGCAACAATATGCAAGGTTCACCATTAAACTTTCCTCAGCAGGATGCTAGAATCTCATTGGAAGCAGAAAAGATATCATCTAGCCATACTTCTAGTGTAAGCACAAACGTCCAACCTGAAGCAAGGCCTCCAGGTATATATAGTCTTGTCCTTTTTCTTTTTTGGGGGAAAATATAAATATATGGTATAATTGGTGGAGTGGGAATTACCGACTCAATTGTGATTGATTATTTCTTGTAGCGTGCCTTATTGTTTGTTGTTTGTTTTACTGATATCAGGTGACAAGATGTCACAAGTATTTCAAGGAGATAGCCATAATAGCCACCCCGAGAGACAGAAATGGAATATGGAATTCAAGGATGCTTCATCTGCAGCACAAGCGGCTGCTGAGTCAGCAGAACGAGCAAGTATGGCTGCTAGAGCTGCTGCAGAACTTTCAATTCATGGTAGGATTTTGACGCAGTATCCTACTGAATCACAGAAGGCAGGTGTTGATGTCTCAAAAGATGGAGGACTTGAAGAACTTTCAAATTTGAATTCATTTGAAAATATTTCTGAAGTGTCAGTTAACATTTCCTCTTCCAACCAAACTGGATTGAAGAAAGCTCAAGTTGATGAAGCTAAACCTAGCAATCAAATGACATCTTTGAGATTCAAGGAGGGAGGCAGTGGTGGTCCAGAGGCATATAGCCAATCATCTTCTTTGAAACCTGAAGCTACATTTGATGAAGACTCCTTGCATCATGCTGTCCCATTTGTAGATGAGTATACTCACAAAAAATCCTTAAAAGAGGTAACTGAAGGCCAAATGAATACGACAAATGAGACTGGAACTGCAAACAACTGGCCGGAGAAGGCTGAGAAACTTGGAGAAGGAAATATTGTGAATCCGAAAAGTTTAAGCTCTTCTTCTTCTCAGTCTAGCATTACTGATGATGTGAATATTTTTGCTAGTTTTGAGGACCAGAAGTTTGAAACCGATATTGGTGAGGATCCTTTCATGAGTATTGGTAAGACAAGCTTTCATGCAGAAGCCCCTCAAACAAGCTCTCATGAATCTGCTTCTGTGTTTTTTGACAAGTCTGATTCAGAGGGTGATGATGACCATGTCCATGATAAAGGCCCTACTTACGATGACCACGACCTAGAATTTCATTTGCCCTCGTTAGGCCAAAATACACCTGAGCGTCTACCAATAATCACGGATTCTTCAAGTCCAAGATCTATGTCAAGCGATATCGTGACGTCTGCTTCTCCACAATTACTTTTTTCCCGATCCGAGAACACAACACAAAGAGATGATTCTTCGGAACTGGATAGTTTTGCACCAGTGATGTTTGATGATTCCGACGGACCAACTTCTGAAATTGATGAGGACATGAACACTAGTAAGGTAGAGGGTTCTAAAAGTCTTCTACACGAGCACAATGGAAGAGGACAATCAGCTCTATCAGAGTTTGAGGATAAAACTGGACTATCGGTTGGATCACCATTTAAGAGCGAAGAATATTCTGAAATTGACGGTAAAGAATTATCACTTTCTTCAGATGATGAGGGAATGCCCTGGAAAAGGGAGCAAGTTAGCATTTTTGATGCAGATGCTTCGGTGAAGTTCAGTCCTGTGGAACCATCTGCTGAGCATTCAGCATCGGGGTCGAGAGACTCTCGGATAGAGTTGGATTACAATGGCAACGAATCTAGTCCTGAGAGTGGGGAGAGGCTGAACTTTGGAAAACTCACTGGTGGTTTCCGCCATAAGAGGCACAACCATCATCTGCCTATCTTCAAGAATACACCGGGTGCATCGTTGTCGTCTTCTGTCAAGAAGGAAGCAGAAACTAGTGGTACGATACCAACTTCAATATCAGAACACAAGAAAAGCTCAACACCACCAGATAGTGACAGTTCCGCGGAAGAAGATGTTTTACTCAAGAAATCTAGTGGTAAACAGTCTCTTAGTGCTGTAAACGCACTCAACACAAAGTTGACTTTGGGAGCTTCGAGTTCAATTTTTTATTCCGATGACAGTGATTTGGAGGAGGATTACTCTCCAAAGGAGCCACTTTCTAGGAAAAGTCATCTGCGAGGTGGGATTTCTCGAAGAACAAAAGCCACCTCGTCTAATACCAGGAAAAATACAAGACTTGAATCACTCGATTCTGATGGCATGGACAGAAAACCTCCAACCTCCTGTAACTCTGAGACACCGAAGAAAGCTGCTTATGAGCACCCTATCTCAGGAAAAGCAACTAACAGGACTATGCAAGAGTCTAAAATTTCGCAGAAGTCATCTGCTGTGGAAGCGTCAAACCAGCAGCAAAAGTCAGACGCGTCGGTTAGCAGTGAAAATCCGAAGACAGCAACATTGAACACGGCTTCTTCGGGTAAGGATGACGATACAAAAAAAGCTAGCCATGTTCATCCAAACCTTCCTGATTATGATGCACTAGTACAGTCACTTCGTATGAATCGTTCGTGAAAGGTGTGGTAGTTTGTTGTGCACAGTGATATGCTTTCTGCTTGATGAGACATTTAAAAATAGTATATATATACACGTACATATTATATATGCGCCTGATTATAATGGTCCCGGTTTCTGTTGTCAGGCTAAAGATGTGAATTATTCGAATTAGTTTCTTGTAAATAGGTTCTTGACCGCGGAGAAGCAGGTTCATTTGATTCATTAATTATTCGAATTGAGTTAAGTTCTTGTTGGGACCCACAAACCTTTTGATAAGATTGTCTTGCATTTGAAATCAAAATTATAGTGCATTTATTGGTTCACTTGAAATCGAAATTAGTGGTTTGTTTGGTGCACGTGAAACAAATACTAGTGGTTATTTTAAATGGAGATAAGAAGCCCTCAACATTTCATCTAAAAGACAATGTGAAATAAACATCACTTAGATAGTCATAAAAAAATTAATATCAAAGTACTGTGGGACATCCAATTTCTTTAAATTTTTGGCACCAAACACAATAGTTTTGAGACTGGAGAAAATATACGCTTTGTTCTACTGTTGAAATATGTTTACAACTAGCGTTGTTTGTGGCTTTTGCTGCCATCACAACACATTCTTTGCGAAAAAGTTTCTTCAGTTTTAGTCGTGTTTGAAATTAATCTCATTATTCATCACAGCATTCTTGCTCACCCTTATCAATGAAATTCATTAACAGAGATAATCTTTCAGGTTGGTTTCTTGCATGGCTTTTCCAAAAAAAAAAAAAGAATAAATTAAAAAATGTATAGAACTAATTTTGCCTAAGTAATTAATAATTACATAGTCAATATGATTAAACTAGCAAATATGATTAATTAATTAGATTTATATTTTAATTCAATTGTTGAATTAAATATAAATTTAATTAAATAATTAGGTTATTTAAATTAACGTTAATAGTGTAAAAGAATTAATCAATTGACTTGATTAAAATTATAATTAATTGAGTATCAAAAAATTAATTGGACTAACAAGTTGAAGTCCAACATTAGTATTTAGCATGCTCTACAGTGAAAGTCCACTAGTAATAAATGGAGATAAAATTATTTAAATAAATTAATTTATCTAAATATTTTTAGTAATATGTATATTACTATATAAATGTACATATATATAAAATGTGACTACATGTGCAAGATGGATTTTGACTCCATCAGGGTTTTTTAAAAGAAAAGTGGTTGAAAACTCTCCAAATCCGCGAGATATGAGTTGAGGGGATTTTTTTGAATTCATAAAACCCATTATTTCTTTTATTGGTGGCAGCATAGTAACAAAATCTCCGAATTTTTCAATTTCTCTCGTATTTATTTCGTATTTTCTAATAAAAGTAAAAAATACTATTAATATTCGAAATTTTCAAATATAGTCATATATATGAATATAGCAAATAATATCCATATAATTCCCGAAAAATGTAAGGCTCTTTTTTTTATTTTTTGTATAATTTAATTCTAAAAATTCATAGAAATAAGAATAAAACTTAGAATTATAAATTTATTAAATAATACAAGTTTCAATAAAGGTTAATCAATAGTAATACAATGCTTACAAAGATTTTGGTGTTTATCTGTCAAACCCGTATAGTTTGTATATATCAGTGCCAAGAAAAAAAGTTTAGTAGTTTATGTGCAAAAATGATGATAGTTTGGTGGGGTTACTGAAATTAACCCTTAAAATAAACCCTAATAAGAAGTTTTATGAAAATTTTGATTTCAAACAAGTATAGAAATTTAGGTAGGACTTATTATTCCATGCCTACAATAAAAGGTAAAGACATGACGATGCTACCATACTTGATCATTGTCCATGAGTCATAGGTTGGTCCATTATTTGGAAAGTTGTGTTCCCTACCAAGCATAATGATGCTCGTGAAATAGACGCATCTCTACACCGTCCATGAGTCGTGGGATGTCTTGATGCTCTATTTACATGAACGTTTCATGGGTATTGTTTGACACTTAATACTATATGAGCTCATAAAATTGGGGTATCGGAAAAAGTGAGGCGAAAAAAACTGGAGGATTGTACAATGATACAATTGTTAAAATATTAATTACTAGTAATTATATCTTATGGCGTATATGATATTTTTATTGGGCTTCAAACCCACTAGGAAATTTGATTTCCCGAATTCTTTTGTGGTTAAAGAATTTGGATAAAATAGTGGAGACATTTAATAATAAAGAACTTTTATTGAATGAATATGTTTCCCATAGTTTGCTTATTTTCTGCTTCGTTATCTTTGTAGATTCATTTACTGATATGACTTTCAATGATATATCTAGCATCCTAGAACAAAAAAAATTGACTGGACCCAACTATAACGATTGGCTGAGAAATTTAAAAATTGTTCTTCCTTTGAAAAACAAGGAATATGTTATTGATACTAAGCCACCATCAGCACTTGTTGATGATGCTGAAAAGGAGGTACTTGAGGAGTACCAACATCATATAGATGACAATTGGCGGGCGTACTGCTTCATACTAGAATCAATGTCAAATGAGCTGCGAGTACTTATCCTTCATTTTTAGAGAGAATTGATGATCCAGAATATCTCCAACAAAGAGCTATCTTAGCTTCAACCCTTGATGTAGTTGATTCCATTAACCATACATGATTGAACAAAATACTGGTGAGTCATACATACTATAGTTCTGATAATGCAAGCAAATCAGATCTAATAGTTGATGTAATGACTAATGTACATACATTGGAGTTTTTAAATGCAATAAAGTGTTTTGGTGTTCCGAATCATGAGTTGGTGCTAAAGGTTGGCACTCTGATAATGCTTTTGAGGAATATTGATCCTACTCTTGGATTGAGTAATAGTACAAGGTTGATTCTGACTAGGCTTGGTATGCATGTGCTTGAAGGAAAAGTTATGACTGGAACTAATGTGGGCACAAAGGTCTTATTCCCCAGATTATTACTCACGCCATCAGATGCCAGGATACCTTTCCAATTTTAATGTCGTCAATTTCCTATTACAGTTTCATATGCTATGACAATCAACAAGAGCCAAGGTCAGTCACTATCCAATGTAGGCCTCTTCTTGCGCAAATCGGTATTTAGCCATGGCCAACTTTCCGTTTCTTTTTCAAGAGTTATGAATAGACGTGGTTTGAAGATCCTGATATGCAAAGGAGATAGACAATGTGGCAATTCGACTGTCAATGTCGTATATAGAGAGGCTTTTTAGAACCTTTAGACTTTACTGCTTATTGTATTTTTCTTTCCCCAGTATTTTACTTTATAGCAGTTACATGTTCCACTTTGTCATTTCATACCTTTATGACTTATAATATTTTATGTTATACAATGTAGGGAATACATTGTGCTATTGTATAAAATGCATATTAAACTATATACTCTCGAAAAATGTATAATAAAGGAATTAAATGTCGTGCATCGCAGGGGTGGAAATCAAGCCTTAAAAAGAAAAATAAAATAGAAGAGGAGGGAGAGCGTTGGGGGTGGTTGATTGGGTGGTGAAAAGAGAGAAATAGAGGGGAAGGGTTGATTGTAGGGATAGTTCGGTTGATGCGGCACTAAAATAGACACTCGGAGCTGTAGTGTCGAGAAAGAGGCTCTGATGAAATTAAAAAAGAATTTTAAGTGTGTTAAATTTTTTAAAAATTAATTTAATTTTTATTTTATATTTTATTTTCATGTGGTCAAGAGCTCTTGTAATAATTTAACGGGTCAAAAATTTATGTTTAATACATACCACTGTCACCCGACTCACCCTACTTCTCATTCGGGGTATTTTTAAGAATGGCCTAGTCAAGGTATGACTTATCAAAAAAGGCCTTACTTATTCCAAACAATCAAAAAAGGTCTTTCTTTAAATAAAAAGAAAACTATGTTTTTAAAATTACATAAATATCCTTATCACTTTTTCATCATATATTTTGTATATGCCACATTTGAAGAATTATTTACACTTTACTCTCTCTACGCAACACATTTTTCATCATGATCCTACAAATTAAAAGTTGAGTTGAAGCCTTGAAGGTAAGAAATTTTTCATTAGTATATATGTCTTTTGAGTTTGAATTTTTTTGCTACTTGTTAGTTTTATCTTGGATAAAGAAAATTTGCAGAAATTATAGGGTGATGCTGGTACTATTTTTTCTGCCCTACTCGATGGTGTTGTTTAAGTGTTGTTTAAGTTGTTTACTTTGTTTAAATTGTTTAGGATGTTTAAGTTGTTTTGTGTTGTATTCGTTGATTAGGGTGTTTAGGTTATTTAGGTCGTTTAGTTGTTTAAACAACTTACAAAAATACACAATGATGTTTAGTTGTACAAAGTTATGTTGTTTAGTTGTTTAAGTGTGCCTCATTACATAACAAGTTGTACATAGTCAAATGATAATATAACAACAGTCATTTATGTTGTTTTAGTTATTGTTTATGTTGTTTTAGTTATTCTTTATGTCGTTTCAATGGTGGAGTTGTTTAGCTTGTTGTTTAGGTAAATTTAAAGTTAATGAACATTATCTTAATTTTTTTGTAACTTTGTGCATCTTTTTCTGATGCTCCTTTTGATTCTTGAAACTTCATTTTGTAACTTGTTCCTTCCATAATTTATCATAAGAATGATCACTATATTTTACTTTGGTGAGTTTATCAATGAAGAGGGTCGGTGGGAATGAAAAAAGTGAGAGGGTGACGATAATGCTAATGTAACAGGATTTCCTATATCTTCAAATATGTCATATGAAGAGCTCCACTTCGAAGTGCAAAGTCTCTGCCATGTTGATTCTTCATTGCATGATGTGGAGATGCGATTTATTCTCCCTGACAACATACATTTTCAAGTTCCAATCAAAATCACTTCTAATAGGCAGCTGCATTTGTTGTTAGGCCTTAACAAACAAGGTCAATATTGTCCAATTGTGTGACCCTTGTGAATAAACATTCATCCGAGCATCTTTATGAGGTTGAAACAAATGGTCCATCTTATGAAGCTGGAGTGGAAAATGATGTCCCTATACTTAACATGCAACAAGAACGGGATGATCATAATCCTAAGATGCAAGAAAATCAAGTCAATGAGATAGCCCAAGGTGTGGGCTGGGATATAACTCTCGATATAACATGTTAGAGTCTTATAAGTCCATATCAAAGTATTTTTCACTTATAACTCTCAATATAACATGTTAGACTCTTATAAGTCCATATCAAAGTGTTTTTCACTTAAGTAGTAACCAGTTACGCGCAATTTAACCGAAACACATAACTCCAGATAGAAAGAAACACTTATAACATGAGCTTGTAACATGTTAGAGTCTTATAAGTCCATATCAAAGTGTTTTCACTTAAGAAGTAACCAACTATGCTCTATTTGACTGAAACTCGTAATCCAAATCGAAAGAAACAATTAAAACTCTTGATATAACATGTTAGAGACTTATAAATCCATATCAAAGTGTTTTTCATTTAAGTAGTAACCAGTTACGCTCAATTTGACTGAAACGCATAACTCCATATCTAAAGGAACACTTATAATATGAGCTTGTAACATGTTAGAGTCTTATAAGTCCATATCAAAGTATTTTCACTTAAGAAGTAACCAACTATGCGCTATTTGACCGAAACTTGTAATCTAGATCGAAAGAAACACTTATAGCTCTTGATATAACATGTTAGAGTCTTATAAATCCATATCAAATTGTTTTTCACTTAAGTAGTAACCAGTTAAACTTAATTTGACCGAAACATATAACTCCAGATCGAAAGAAACACTCTCATGTTAGAGTCTTATAAGTTCATATCAAAGTGTAGTCACTTAAGAAGTAACCAACTATGCTCTATTTGATCGAAACTTGTAATCCAGATCGAAAAAAACACTTATAACTCTCGATATAACATCTTAGAGTCTTATAAGTCCATGTCAAAGTGTTTTCACTTAAGTAGTAACCAATTACGCTCAATTTGACCGAAATGCATAACTTCATATCGAAAGAAACACTTATAACATGAGCTTGTAACATGTTAGAGTCTTACAAGTCCATATCAAAGTGTTTTTACTGAAGAAGTAACCAACTATGCTCTATTTGCCCGAAACTCGTAATCCAGATCGAAAGAAACACTTATAACTCTCGATATAACATGTTAGAGTCTTATAAATCCATATCAAAGTGTTTTTCATTTAAGTAGTAACCAATTATGCTCAATTTGACCGAAACGCATAACTCTAGATCTAAAGAAACACTCATAACATGAGTTTGTAACATGTTAGAGTCTTATATGTCCATATCAAAGTGTTGTCACTTAATAAGTAATTAATTATGATCAATTTGACCGAAATGCATTAGTCCAGATAGAAAGAAACACTTATAACTCTCAATATAACATGTTAGAGTCTTATAAGTCCATATCAAAGTGTTTTCACTTAAGAAGTAACCAGTTACGCTCAATTTGACCGAAATGCATTAGGCCAGATGGAGAGAAACACTTATAACACTCGATGTAACGTGTTAGAGTCTTATAAGTCTTTATAAGTCCATATCAAAGTGTTTTTAACTTAAGAATTAGGTTGAATTATTTAGGAGTTGTTTACTATGTGTCCAAAACAACCATATTGTTTAGCGGTAGTTTCGCAGTTGTGTAGCGGTTGTTTAAGTGTTGTTTAGTAGTTGTTCTCTATCTGTCTTAAACAACCTCAGTGTTTAATGTTGTTTATCAGTTGTTCACGTATTATTTAGAAGTTGTTTTCACTTTGTTTAGTAGTTATTTGATATGAGTTTTGAACAATCCCTATTGTTCACATGTTGTTTTTCAGTTATTCACATGTTGTTTATAGATTGTTTACACGTTGTTTACTAGTTAGCTTCAAACTGCATAGTTGATTACATGTTGCTTCAAACTAACAAGTTGTTACCAGTTCTTTATTGGTTGGAACTATATCTTGGGTCCTGTAACTGCCTAAACACAATATACGTTTAATGAAATGGAATAGGACAATAGGAGTTATGCTCAGTAGTCCAAAACAGCCAGAAATATTACATCATGTCTAAAAAAAAAAAAAAAGGTTACATAATATCTATGAGGAGATAATCTTTCGGTCTCAATTGGTTCATTGCGTGAAGACACATTTCTTGTAACTCTTCTATGACTCGGCTCTTCATAGAATTTTATCATGTAATCCACTGATATCTCTTCATACGTGGGTGTCAACGGGATCACTTCGACCTAACAATTAGAGCACAAGAGAAAATTATCTAGATATAACAATAATATAAATCAATATAGAAGATTGTATACATACACATATAAATAATTATGTATATATCCATGATATATATTAAGATCTTCTTACTTCTTGATCCCTCAAGATTTTCTCTAAATCGGTATAACAAGGTGTGAGTAATGATTTCAAACAACACATCCTTGAAATTTTGTCTGATATCTTTGATGCACCAAAAAACTTAGCGACGTGAGGAAAACATTCAAACGCCCAAACCTAACAAACTAAAAGAATATAAGTTAGTCACATTTATCTCTAATAGTAAAGTACCATTTAAATTTAATATTGGTCATTTACCTGCACTGCAATCGAGAACCCCCAAAAAGAGTACTGCTCTACAGGTTTTGTTATTTTTTTCAACAAATTGATGGATCGTGTAACCATAAGACTTTGTTCCCCATGGATATTTGCTGAACAATTTTAGATATCATCTAACTTGGCATATACTTTCTGAACTATTGACGGTGTACTACAGGAAAATGCTTTCGAGTCAAACCACTCCACTTCGGGAATAACATACTCCAAAGACACTATACTGTAGAAAAATCAACTATATCAATACAAAGTTGAACGGTAATCCAATTTATTGTGCATATCTAAACAACTTAAACAACTTAGACAACTCCATTGTTTATTTGAAACCAAACAAAACAACCAAGTTGTTTACTTAAAATAACTTGAACAACCTAATTGTTTAATTTGAAACAGCCCCAAAGTAACTAATGTACAATCTGGTAACTAAGCGCATATTATAAACGGAAATATAGTAGCTTAAGCTAGGCAAAATTCAGCTTCGTCAATACCAAAACATATGGGATGACAAAATTTATTTGGGTTGTATGCATAAGAAGACTAAATCTCCACTATATTCATCATTGAGTTGGTGGTGCACATTACTCGATCATTATAGTAGCACAAAATGTATTTCAGAAGAATGTGTATTGATTTTTCTCTCTTATCAATTCATTTTATTTTGTACCTTTACGGCTCGTTTGGTAAGCCTTATTAGGCTAGATATGTTGCTCAGTATGAGTTATTATATTCGTTTGGTATCAAGCATTGGGCCCAGTATACAATCCAAAGCCCAGTTTGGATCACGGTAGCCCTTTACATTATTTGTCTCTCCGAAATGGCTAGATACCTTGTATGTGGGCAAACAATATCCCATACTATGGCTCCTCTCTTCAACGCGCGTAATTATATTCCCAGAATTCATTTCTTCAGAATCTATTCATTATTTATCTCTTGGAATTATTTACATCAGAATTCATTCTCTTTCATCGCCCAATCTAGTCTTCTCTTCATCGCGCAATTCTGTCTCATTATGGCTCCTTCGCAGATCTTGTTAAATTGAAGGTATTTCTGAACATTTCTGTTAATTTATCTTCCAACGCTTTTGATCTGGTGTTCATCCCGGCAGCCGTCGTTGATACCACGCCGTTACTTGCCGACCAGATCTTTCGTGCTCGTCGACGCCCCCACTTCCCTCCCAGTCTCCAACGGTTCGACTTGATGTTCATCTTCTTGAAATTTACCTTCACCATTGAAGATCAGCGCTAGTGCGCGACGATTTGATCGGACTCAATTTTAATTTCTGGGCTTTTTCTCCTCTCTTCGTGGGTTTGTAGAATGGAACCCTGTAATTTCAATTTTCCAATTTCAATGTTCATCAAGTTTTCCATATTTTTGTTTTAACTTATTTTTATTTTGTCTTGGGGGTATTTTTGTGTTTTCAACCAAAATTATAACACCTTGTATGACCTACCAAAGACACCACACAAGATTGCTACTATCATTTATCTAGGCTACCAAACAAATAAAAAAGAATCTAAGTACAAGCTTATCTTGATTATAATCTTATATAGTCTAATCCTATAAAGTCTACCAAATGAACCGTTAAAATTAAGATTTGTGTAGTTTTACATCTCACACTTACTTCTATTTTTTTTTTATTTTTTTTAATTCACTTCACTCTATTCTACCTTTGTTACTCTATATTATTTGCTATCTGGAATTTTATCAGTTCAGGTCTTGAAAAATTCAATTAAGACTCTTAAGACTAACGGCAGTTCAGTGTTGAAAGATATATCAACTAAAACTCATAAAATTGACAACGTCCATAAATTGTCAAAAATATAGTGTTCATATACTGCTATTACCATTTTTATCACTATCATAATAAAAACTGAAATCATACTTCCCACAGTGTGGAAACCAAAAAAAAAAAAAAAAAAAGAAAGAAATAGTTGTTGTGCTAAATATTAATTCTTCTGAATTCATAAAATTGAAAAATCATACTTCCCATATAATTCAGAATTCTTGAGCTAAATAATCATTCTTTTCACATAAAACAATCGAAGCAAAAAACCCAAAAAAAGAAACGAAATTGAACTAATTACCTGTCTAACTGTCTTGAAGAGAGGGGAGGAGAAGTAATGGAAGAAGGATGGTTGGACGGTGCCTAAGGTGCCTATTTTACGAAATTCCATTACACGAACTGTCAATCACACTTACATGCGCCTTCAACGGTGGATTAAAGAAATGGGTTCGGAATTTGAAAGAGAAGGAGCAAAGAAGACAAATGGGTATGGAAGGATTTTGTAATTCAATTTGTATTTTCTGTTTTGTTTAATGCAGGGGCTTTTTTTATTTCTTATTTTCTTTTAATTATTCTATACTTCCCACCTTCTCATTATTAGAAAGGAAATGGAGCAAGGAGTCGCGAATGAAGTTGGTTACAAATACCCACCCCACAGCAGTATATTATCGTTCCCGCCTCTAACATTTCCCGCTTCCGTGAACAAAACCCTAATTGCCAGAAATGGGAACGAAGCATCAATCCTCCTCCGACCCCTCCACAGAAAGCAAAAGAAGACGCCGAGCTGCCTTCTCCAAAATCGGTAACTCGCTCTTCTCCCATTCGCTTCGCTTCCTTCACTCTCTCTGCCTTCAGATTTTCTTTAATTCACTGTTTTTCCCCGTGCAGATGCGGGGATCGAAGCCAATGACTGCATCAAAATTTACTTGGGTACTCTTCTGTTTTATTGATGAGTTTTGCAGTCCAATTTGTTCATTTACTTTACTTTATAGTGTTTTACCCTTGCCTTTGCTTGTTTCAAGTGGATCACTCTTGTTATTTTTCATGCCATGTAATTTCTAAGAAAGTGGAAGTAGTACTGTTTCAGTACTTAGGATCGTAATTTGAGGAACAAATAATATACCTGGTCAACTTTGTACAATGAACTTTTAAAAATTATTTTTACTCTACAAGTGATATGTTATAAAACACAAATGCTCAGTCAAGATGAAATCTTTAATTTGAATCAGATTTGCGGTTTGAATTTTTCACTTATTTCTGTGAAAGGATTGCTATGTTGAGTGAAGCTTGAAGATTGGGTCAACTTATTTCAAGTATGTTATGGCTGTCTCTTTTGCTCTCCCAATTATTTATCTAATTAAGTGCATTCACAGTGTCCAACAAGGATGAAGTGGATTCTCCAAATAGTTTCCAAATTGAGCCAGTTGATCTGACTCCCTTTTTTGAAGATGATGGGAAGATATATGGTTACACAGGCCTGAAGGTAGAGTTGTAAAGATTGAATTCTAATTTCTTTCTCTTCTATTGATATATATATGCCTTTAAGTTATTATCAAGTAACATTTGTTCATTGTAAAACTTTTGAAAACACTTGGGGGTCATTAAGTTTTATTTTCACTCTACTTCTCATTTAGTGAATTTCTTGTGAAATTATTTTGTTATTGGCTTCTTGTGAAGGTGAAAAATTGTAGGATGCGGAATGTGTAGGTATCTTTATGTGCAGCTAAAATATGAAAGCATATAAGCATGTACATGTTTAATATTTTCATACATGGTTTGGTATTTGAATATAGCAAATGACTGGAATCTCTTGTAAGTCCCGCACAGAAGTTTTAGCTGGCACTGTACATTCCAAAAATGGCCCAGTATATGAATAAGTTTACTCATGCTGCAATTGCATACTTTGACAAGTCTTTAAATTATTGCCCTAAAGAAATGCTCCTATCTTCACAATCATTTGTGCACGAACTGATAAATTTTACTGAGCCCACCTGCGGCTATTGTTAACACTCCTTCGAAGATATGATAGTACTTCAACCTGAACACCCTCTGGCTGCAGTAGGTTCAGAAATTAAAGGATCTATAAACTAGGGAGACAGAAATTTCACCTTGCTACTTTCCTCTACTCGTGTTAATGCTATTGCATATATGATATTGGTTGGTAATTGTAGCTCCGTCAATGAAGTGTGGTATGTGTTAAGTTGTTAGATTGTCCTCTAAGATATGAGTTCTATACCTCTGGTTGAGATTTGATCATTCAGGAATTGTACGCTATGTAAGGCTTGGCCGAGATATCATTGTTCTGGTACAAGTATGTTTTGTAGACAGTTGGTAAAAGGGCAGCTAGTTTCAACTTGCTGTGTGGACATCATCTCTTCTTGATTTTTGTATTTAGCTAGCAGACACGCAATCTGATTTCTAAAGTATGTGTTTTAGTAATAATTTATACACACAAGTTTCTCCTCTTTGCTTGTCCTGAATAGGTGATAGTGCTGAGTCAGTACATTCAACCCTTGACTTCTCCTGTGGGACTGGGAAAAAAACAAAGTGTTAAGTATAGATAAATGATAATCCATGTAGCTATCAATTTATTTATTTTCTCATTTTACTTATGCAGATATAATTACTTTCTAATGAATCTATTTTCCACCATCATCAGTGTTTCATCTACTGGGACTTGTATTTTGCAGATCACTGTTTGGCTCAGCAGCATATCTTTCCATGCATATGCTGATATTTCTTTTGAGAGCACATCTGATGTAAGTGATAACCTTCTGTTGTTGCTTTTAATAATTTATAGGGTGCTTTTTATGATGTAACTAACTGATAGTTTCACTTTGGCTAGTGGTGTTTCGTCTCTTTACATCGTAATTGATGAATGATTTGTTAGACACCCTTTAAAAATTTAAAACTTCCCCAAAAGTTCAGGATAAGTATGTATGAATTGTGTTTTCACTAATTAAGATAAGTGTCATTTGTTATTCCTTTTTCTTTATGTGCCGTTGTTTCCATACGAAAATGAGACAGGTGCTACATATAGCGGAAAATTGAATCCTGTGTCTACATATTAACTCCACAAGTCTCCTTTGATTCATATCTTTCTGTCATTTTCATGCAAATGTCCCAGCAACCATAGTTGTTAGGGGCTTGCCCGAGGCATATGTGTTTTGGAGCTATGCGCCATTACGTGATGGAGGTGGGCTCGGTCCCAAAGGCCTGCACCTCTTGTGCCTTTCTATGTGTGCCTCCGGCCCTTCTCCCGTTCCCAGACTCCCAGCTATTTAAAAAGCTATTTTTTGGCCCTTTTTCTTAAAAATATTTCCCATTCCCAAGCTCAAATGGTCATATTTTGTCAGTCGAAAAAAACTTAGAGATCTAGGATTTGTGTTTGAGAAAGAAAAAATCGAGAAAAGGAGAGCTGCTCTGCCACTTCTAACCCTATAGTACTGTACTGCATCTTCACTGTGCGACACCTGCCGGATTCCCCCAACTGCCATACAACCACTGCCAGCCAGTTTCAAGTTCTTTTTATTTTATTTTCTCTTTCTTTCTATCAAATGAGTAATGCCCTAATTTTCTTTTACAGCCCTGTTTTTTATTATGGATACTTATAATTAAGGCCTTTTAGCATAATTATCGTGTTGATTCTTCCATATATGTTTCTCTTTTTTTTCAGCTATTATAAACTAATTTGGCCTAATAATGAAACCTTTCTTCTTTTAGCTATTATTCTTTTCTTATTGACTTTTTCTGTTGCTTGTGTCAAAGAGTCGTGCCCCTCGGTTTCCCAGAACACCCTTTGCGCCTCTTGCCTTAAACAAGTGTGCCAACAACATTTCCAAATCCATTTTATTATGTCAAAAAAATTCACTTATGTTTGCCAAATTTGCAAATTCATTTTATCAGTACTTTGTTCTAAATTATATGGTGTTATTTGTACCCAACAGTGCTTTTGTGCCAACCTTGGTTAACGTTTAGTTCCCAGCAAATAGGACTTATTTGCACGTGATTAACCTTTAAGAATACATAATTGCTAGGTAGTACCCGAATTGTGATTTGTCTGGCAAGATTAATGTTTTAGTTGCATTTGTAATTTCATCCTCGCATAAGATTGTATAATCATGTTGTATTGACTTTTCCTTGTAACACTATAGGGAGGCAAGGGAATAACAGATCTAAAATCCTCTCTTCAGGTAATTTCTGACGCACATTTTCGTATCAAACCTGAATCACATATTTTATGATTTTTTCAGAATTCCTGTTGAAGAGGACTAATGATTTATATGATCTTCTATATGAAACTCGTGTACAGAAAGTAACTGTATTATATTTTTGGCAGAATATTTTTGCTGAGAATCTTGTGGAGAGCAAAGATGACTTTCTTCAAACATTTTCAACCGAATGCCACTATGTAAAGTATGCCAAATATAGGAATCATTATTCTGCATGTTCTATTGATTCTTTTTCTGGAAGTGAAACTATCTATTGCAAAAGATACAGTTCTAAGTCTGCGGATACTATTTACTCAATACCCAAGTAGGCTTACAAAGTTGATCATGATTTGATCAAGTGCTGTTTCTAATGTTGATTTCTTACTGCGTGTGTCCAGATCCGTTATTTCTAATGCAGATGGATTGCTAAAAGGTCCTTCTAATGGTTGTGGTGGTGATGCTGATTGTCAATTGGAAGGAGAGCCCACTGAGGTAATTTCATCCTTTTGCTCCCTATGAATGAAAGCAAAACTATAATGTCATAGTGAAATCTTAAAATTCTTGCTCATTAAGCTGGCCTTAAGTTAGAAATTACTCCAGGATTCGGTTAACACTTAATCATCATCCAAATTTAGATTCAGTATGCTAATTGTTTTTGCAGTGATATTATTAGGAACATTAAGCTTAATATTACTCCCATCTAATATTATTTTACCTGGATGTCTTTAAGCTTTTGTTATATGGCAGTTGATTCCTGGTGAGATTTATGTTGAAGCTTTATGAAATGAATCTTAGTATTCTTTCTCAATATACTCTCCCCTGCTTCATCACAGTTGGGCCAAAGTTGTGATTAGGACTGTCGACATTGTGAAAAAACAAATTTTCCTTGACATGGTAAATGCTTATCTATGCTAGTATGTGACCCCATTCATATGAATTTTCATTTCATTGTTTTGCATAAGAGAACATGTGTGTTTTATACTAGAAGAAAACTAGGTAGCTTGATTTTTCTCGGAAGGGCTATTTACTGCAAATGGGTGTGGAATAGAGTGGTTTGTGTTTTCTTGTTACCCATGTTTCGCCTCTCCTTTCCCCCTATTGAAGTAGAAGGCTTCAATAGTTTTGTTGTTCGGAGCAGCCATATTTGCAGTCTGCATTTATCAGTTGCATACCTGCATATGAAGTTCATCCTTAATTTTGTGTCTTAATTGTTTTCTGTTGCATTATTGCAGGTTTTTCGGGTTAGTGGTACTGAGGTGGGCCACCTTTACAGCCGATTGGTGCCTCTTGTTCTTCTTCTAATAGATGGTAATATATTTATCTATTTTTAGAATCAAGAATATTGGAGCAATGACTTTTCTATCCGGTGCAGGTAGCAATCCTATTGATGTTACCGATCCAAGTTGGGAAATCTACATAATAGTGGAGAAAGGTCACATCAAGTTACTTGGTTTTGCAGCTGTTTATCGTTTTCATCGATACCCTGATAGCACACGGTTGAGACTTGGTCAGGTAAACTCATATCTACTCATCCTTAAACCTAGATAGATGTGCTTGTCCTAAGTTGTTCAATGAAACAGATGAAATTTATATACGCTCATTTGTTTTGATGACAGATTTTGATCATACCTCCTTATCAACGGAAGGGACATGGCGGTACTCTTCTTAATGTATTAAATGATATTGCAAAATCTGATGATGTTTACGACCTGACTATTGAAGAACCAGTGGAGTCCCTTCAGCACGTGAGAACCTGCATCGATGTGCAGCGCCTACTTGCTTTCGAGCCAATCCACGAAGCTCTCAATCCAGCCATCTTGCTGTTGAAGCACGAGAACCTCTCAAAAAAAAGCAAGCCATGTCAACTTGGACCCCCTGCTAATACAATCGAAGACGTCCGGAGAAATTTGAAAATCAACAAGAGACAATTCGTGCAGTGCTGGGAGATACTACTCTACCTTCATTTAGATTCCACTGAAAAATACATGGATAATTACAACACTATTGTTTCAAACCGTGTGAAGGCTGATGTTCTAGGGAAAGAATCTGAAGGGACCGGGAAGCGGTTAATTGATATTCCAACTCAGTTCGATAATGAGATGTCATTTTCCATGTTCAAATCAGGGGATGGAGAGTCTAATGGCATCGAACAGGAAGAACATCAGCAGGGAAACCAAGAGGAGCAGTTGCGGCAGCTAGTGGATGAAAGGATGAAACAGATAAAATCCGTTGCAGAGAAGATTGGGAAGAAGCGAGGTTAATCGAGTTTTCTTTTGGGGTTCTGACAAATGAAAGTTGACTACCCACTAATGTTGTTGTGAAACGAGGTACCATTCCAACTTGAATTGTTGAAGTTTATTGTTTTTATCCATTAGAAGAAGAGGACAATTTTGCATTGCTTTATTTACACCTTACTGTAAGTTGCTTAATGCATTCATACATCCGTCCCTCTTTTTGCGGGTTCACACGAATGGATTGGGGATGCCTGATAGCATGCATGACTTGCCTTACAGAGGCAATCTTGAAAGAACACTAACGTTTACTGACCCCCAACCAAACGAAGTCCTAATGAGTTGCATACCACAATCCTGCTACATGGCTGAAACTGCCAAGTATGTCCGTCAACTTGTCTAGTTTGGGAATCTCGATATATCTATCGACTTAAAGTTTTTATTTTCGGATTTCTAAAGCTTATTTTCTTATTGAAACTATGAAATGTTTTCTTTTTTCATAATATAATCTAATATATATACATACAAATGATCATTTATATTTTGCTTTCTTTATTCATAATATTATATAAGGGTATAGTAGGAATTATCGTTTGGTATTTTTGTAATTGGTTTTCTTTTAATAAATAGCATCTTATCGATTATTTCTTTTGTTTTTACAAATGCGTGAATTCTATCCATATAACAGGTCAATCGGAGCAGCCAAACCTTGAAGATTTGCTAAACTAAGAAAAAAATTGCATCTGCCCACAAGCAGACGAATAATAATTATTTAAAGGAAAAGAGTATCATTTTTTGTTGTTAAAAATGTTAATCTAAAGCAGATGATGGGTTTAAAATAGTACTTAGTACTCATACCTAAACTTGATACTGAAAATTCATATAAATTAAGTTTGAGCACAAATTTTAGACAACATATGTAATGTGGTGCATATGTGGCATATAATTTTTTGTCAATTTTTAAGTAACAAGTCATCTTTTTGGATATTTTTTCTCTTGTCGTCTGTAATACTTATACACTATAGTATCTCATCCATTCAAATGAAAATGTTCAACCCTACTCATAGCAACAAAGATCAGGGAATTCTATGAGGGCACGTTTACTAGACCCCACTACCAATGATTGAACAAAGTTATCGTCCGGTGCCCTTTGTTTACTAAGTAGTACAATTCCTATATTTTGCTACGGTAGATGGGATACCAATCCTCCCGAATGAGGTGGGACAGAGATGTCCGTCTCCTAAGGTATAAAAGTCAAACTCTTCCTTACCATTGAAAGCCCTATTTTCCCGTTAGCAATTTCCTCTTCCGGTGGATTTTCCCGGCAATGCAGGTTTGCGACATCAGCAGCCCATGAGGCACCAAATAGCAAAACTAGTAAAACATGAATTTTATAAAGAAGCAATTACTGTCTACACACACAACATCCACTATGCCTCTATTCTTCCTACAAATTTCACTTTTCCTTACGTCCTCAAAGCCTGCGCCGAGCTCAAGGTCGTATTCCATGGCCAAATGCTCCACGCCCACCTTTTCAAAACTGAGTTAATGGATAAGCAACAAACCTCACTAACATGTACATGAAACTGGGCCGCCAGACTGTTCGATGAAATTCATCACCCAGGTGTATCTATTCTGAATGTCATAATTTCCGAATATTCGCAATGCGGTCGTGATGAGGAGGCTTTGAGAGTCTCTGCATTGATTAGTGTCCCTAATCTCAATCTTGATTCGGTTACCATAGTCAGCGTGTTGTCTGCATGTGGAAATGTAATGATTGGCTAAAAGTTCATTGTTCGGCAATCAAGATTGTTCAGCAACATCACTAATCTGTTGCTGCGATGGAGATCTAAGGCACCAAACATGAAGATATTCCGAGCCAGGTAAATTGTTGGATCCAACGGTGAACTCGCATATGAGCTGGGAGTCTTTGAAGATGTTGTTCGGTGATCGGGTTACTTCAAAGGATGAGCTGAGCGTGATAGACCAACACTGATATGAAGAGCTTGGCTTGGGTAGACTAAATTTGAAGCAAGACTCGTCTAGGATTATGGATATTAATGGTGTTCTTTCACTACGAAATATGTTTTTGTTGTTGAAGGAGATCTTATTTGTTTCTTGTATTAATGGTGTTCGTGTGAGAGGCATGTGATCAAACCGACTAAATGATGTGCTATGAGATTGATCGGTTTGGCCTAAGTTGAAGGGCATTTAGCTAAGCATATTTAAGAAGTTTTGCAACTTCTATGGTTTTAAGATGGGCTATTTTAAATATATATAAAAAATCTGTTGGTAGTGTTGAGATAAAAGAGATGATGAGGACTTATAAGTGTTGGAATTTGTGTATTTAAAAATGACTCTAACAATGGGACTGGTAAAGTCGAGGCACGAGCTTGACTCATTGTGTGTAAGACGATATTTCCTTGTATGCAAGTGTTCACGATCTACAACAATCGTCCACATGATACAACTACTTTTAACTTTACGATCACAGCACAACGAAACTTAAGTTTCCAGCGAACTACTCGATACTCAAGACTTTCTTGAACACTCAAAGACTCGAATGCCACAATTGTAAAAGATGATAAATGCATACTGTAGTGAAGTTGTCATTGCATTCGGTGATTGGAAATGCAAATGTTGCAGCCTATTTATAGAGTTCTAAGCGTCATTTTCGTGAACGAGTGCACCATTTCAACCATTTCAACTTGATCAATCACAACCGTTGGTTCGTACCTCTTGATTAAAGGTCACATTTCGTGAGTTCACATCCTTTTATTCGTAGCAATTCCACTTGAACATACACAACTTTTTAGGACACCTTTTCGTCTAATAGAAATTTTTCCATTCACATTAAAAATCCCAACAACACCCCATATGAATGGAAGAAGTTGCTGACAATGAATTAGAATTGTTGAAAGATTGGTCAATACCAACCTTCCAAAGTCGATTTCTAACAAGCCCCATGATAATGCGCAATCTGTTATCCAAGAAACTTAACGGAAATCTACGTAAGCAATATGAAAAAACACAAGATTTACGTGGTTCGATCCGGAGATCTACGTCCACGGGCACAAAATAGCACCTGCCGAGGTGTTTCTTTTACTAGATCTTTGAGTTTACACGTAGTAATTTCAGAATACAGAATGCGAACCCTAATCCAGAGTTCTTTTCTTCAATTTATTCTAAACCCTACTGAACCCTAACTAACTCCCTATTGTTGTGCCTATTTTCCGCTGCATGGCGGTTGTGGACGAATCGTGGGCCTTGAATCGCGGAACAAACCCCAAGTTGAGCTACGCCATATGCGCTATCTGGAGCGCGTACTTCTGGACCTTTTGGGCCAGTTAATGGGCCGGGGCTCTGGACCAGTTAGTGGGTCAAAGTATTAGGTATCAACCCCACCCGAAGTGACCGGGCCATCCCTATCAGATGCCCCCCCCCCCCCAGCCGGAGCGAGGAAGGAGCTTCGGTTGTAACCGGAGTGGAGCTGTAGGCCAGATGGGCCGAAGTAGTTTTGGATGACCAAGTCTGTCCCGCGTCTAAGGGACCCCACGGCGCGGTTTGTGGAAGTGAAACCGAACTAGGCCGAAGTATACTGAGTTGACAGCGAGATACCGAGTTCTCCTAAAAGCAAGAAACGGTATCGGAAGTACATAATAATCTGGCCGAGGTGAAAGGATCACCGGAGTGTAGTAGTCTGGCCAAAATGTAGGGAGCACCGGAGTGTGTTAGTGTGACCGAGGTGAAGGGATCACTGGAGTGTAGTAGTCTATCCGAGGTGAAGGGAGCACCGGAGTGTCTTCCAAATCTTTCTGGGCAAGGATGGAGTTGATGTGATTGGCGGCGCCATCATGAGAGAGAAGGATGTGAAGTGACACGCTCTGCGATTTCCAATAAACCTGTTCCCCACGCGCCTTGGGAACCGTAAAGCGCGTGAATAGCACGTCTAAATCTCCATCACTGAATTTGAATAGGCTGTATCAGAGCCGTTGGTTTTTTGCGTATATATTTGGAATAATGGCACAGTAACTCTTCTTCTTCTTCATTGCGATTTGCCAGTTTAGAAAGCGGGAAAAAAGGGGAATTCTGTGCTTGTGATTAATCTCAAATCAAAACTTCTCAAACTCAACCCAAGTAAGTATGCCTTCTTCTTCATCTTCTTCCTTTGTTCAAGAAGTAGGGACTACGAGTGCCCCGTTAGATGTGCCCCCCCTTCGATATATTATTCCGGAAATGAATGAGATTAGGACGGTAGACAGGGCCGACGGCATGGAAAGCAACGTTATGATGGTCGGTTTCTATGAATGCGCGGAGGAGGATTTTGAAGTGGCCACTGTAGCGTTACGTATGACGCGAGTGCAGATTGAGAGAGAAATCCCCTCATTTTACCTTCCATTTAACTTAGAATATATAGTACCGAACCCCGGTGATAGGGCCTGCTGCCCGCCGCAGGGTTTTATTAGTGTGTATATAGATCCTCTGAGAATAGGCTTGAGACTGCCCCTGTGGGACATTGTGGTCCAGTTACTGAAATACTACGGCATTGCCTTAAGCCAACTAGCGCCGAACGCGGTTAGGCAAGTAGTGGGATTCACCGTAGTATGCAAGAATGCCGGGATAGAACTGACCGTAGAGCTTTTTAGGTTTTTTTACCAATTAAAAGCCTTCGGTAAATCCAAGGGGTGGTACTCCTTCAGTCCCCGAGCCCGAGGTGGGTTCAAGGTTCAAAACCCGAGTAAGGTGGAGGGATGGAAGGAGAGGTTTATATTTGTGAAAAACAAAGTAGCTCTCCCGAAGTGGAGGAGGGATGAGGTACTTGATACTGCTCCGATGGAGAACCCGGAGGCCGAAGTCGTACATGTATTCCGGTCAGTGGGGACTTTCAAAACCCTCTGTACTGAGGAAGAATTGGAGGGGGTAGGACTGAGCCCGTATTATTCGGGCGATGCGGTTGCCGAAGAGGGTAGGAGTTCTCATGTCTTACTCTTTACAAACTGTTACTTTGTATATAACTAACTTTAACTTCTGTGTGCAGTGGGACGCTTCGGGAAAGAGCCGGCAGGAAGCCCCGCGGTGGCTGCGGCGGCCAAAAAGAAAGGGAAAACTGCTGAGGCATCTCCCCGGGGGAAGATGTCACCTGGTGCGAGGCCCAGTGCTGGGTCTGAGGAGCAGGTAGGGGTGGCGAAGCCTACCCTGTGTCCAAGAAGAGGCCGGAGCCATCTGGGACTCCTCCAGCAGCAGCAAAAAGACTCCGCACGGAGGAGAGTATGGAGGTAAGTTCAAGATGTGCTGTCAGTTACTGTTAATGCAAATGCATTGTATGTTTACCTGTGTTGATCATTGTGTGCTGTTATTGGTGGCTGTTGAAGGAGCAGGGGCCCTCAAGTCTGTTGGGGTTGGAGGGGGCCGATGCCGAAGAACTTCTGCACTTGGCGCGAGGAATCATGGACCTCGGTCGTAAGAGCGAGAAGGAAGGCAAGGAGGAGCTGGCGAAAGTGGCTAGGGAGCTTCGGGCGCGCAACGACAGGTTAACCCAAGACCTGACCGAGGCGCGTAAGAGGGCTGCCTTGGTCGAAAATGAGGTTGCGCGTCTGCGCGGAGTGGAGGCAGAAACCAATGTCTTCCGAGGGGAAGTACTGCAGCTGCGGGCAGAGATGGAGGCTCGGGAAGCTGCCATAGTCGAAGGTCAAGGAGCGATGCTGAAAGCATTTGCCGAGAAACTGTTCCAAACCAGCACGTTTCTTGACTTTCAGACTGATTTTGTTGCAATAGGGGACCAGGCCACCCGATCTGTGCTGCTGGAGCAGATCAAGGAAGTTTACCCGAGTGTGGATGTATACCGTCCAGAATTCGGGTACGATTTTGATGCAGTGGTCGGGGTGGAGAAGGCCTACTACACAGCATTAGCAAATCTGCCGGAGTGGCCTCTGTTGAAGGCTCTAGGGGAGAAGAAACAACTTCTGACGGCCGAGGAGATTGCTAACTGTGCGGTGGACCAGGACCAAGAGTTTCTGGCATTCCGCCGGGGTGAACTGGTCTCCCAGCCCCGAAACAAAGAACCCTCCCCCCCCTCGGATGGAGGTTGATGCCATAGCTGCGGACGAAGCTGCCGCAGTTAACGAGGAGGAAGAAGCCGAAGTGTCGGAGGGCCGGCGAGAGGTGTTGCCCGAGGATACTGAGGGGACCGAGCGGGAGGTCAGTCGTTCCCCTCAAATTTAAAGTTGTAGATAATAGGAGTAGATGTAATCTGTGTATCGAACCATGGATAATGTACTTTGACCTGATTGAATATAAATTTTGCTTTCGAGTTGAACTTTTTCCTTACATGCTTGAGATTGATCGGTCTTGTTGACTCTTTTGTCTGGTTAGAATACCGCGAAACTGTACGAAACAATAAAGAAACTCATGCGATCACTTGAGTGGTTCCGCGACGAAAAGAACAACCTGCAAATGCACGTAGTGCCAAGGCTAGAAAAGCAGGTGGCCGCGGCAGAGAGGAAGGTGAAGGAGGCCGAGGAGAAAGCCTTTCATCAAGAGTTGAAGTATCTGGCCAAAGTTGCTGAGCTGGACCGAGTCCTCATCCATCAAAGGGAGTATGACCGAATATTGACCGAGTTCGGTCTACTGACTTTTGATGAAGTTGAGGCGCGGGTCGTAGATATTCAGGATGAGATCTCAGCGCTTATGGCGAGGAACCCGGCCGAGTCCTCGGAGCTCGTACGGAAGCGAGAGGTATTAGAGCTGCTCCTCAATATGTACGAAGGACTGAAGGGCCGTGGCAGGTGGCGGCCCTCTGCCGAGGAATATATTGCCAGTACAAGCCGGAGCCAAGGTACTCCAAAAGTCCCCCGGAAGGGTAAAAAGAAGCCCGCGGGAAAGAGCAAGGGCATTGTGATCCGGGAGCCAGCTCCAGTGACTACGATCGAAGAAGAGCCCGATGTGGTCGCCGAAGAGGTAGTCGAAGAGCTGGCCAGAGAAATTGAAGTGATGGCTCCGGAGGAATAGGACCCCGTGCAATGGACCCAAACCCCAAGGTCTACCCCGCAGCCAAGTAGCCGTGCTCGTACAAGAGACGAGGTTCCCAGACAAGCGCCAAGAACAAGTCCACAGCGTCGGGGAGCCCGCGGAGGGGAAAGAGCCGGAGCCCGAGGTCGAGGATCTACAAGATCACGGAGGACACAGCGTAGGTCTAGGAGTAGGCCTCAACGCCGGAGCACTGAATACTGGCTCGGGGGCCGTAGATGATATTTTTTTTTTTTTTTTTTTAGTCTTATGTAAAAAACTTCTTGGCGTCGTATTATTCGGAAGATAATAAAATCATTTTGGTGTGCATAAATGTGTTAAGGAAAACAACAAGTTATGAACCAAAAGTAATAACTGTTTTAATTGGGTGTTCGGGAACACAGTATGGATAAATCCAATGCAAATCTCCCCGGACGGATCGGGCGGGAATAAAATCTCCCCGGACGGATCAGGCGGGAGTAACCACTTCTCCGGTTTAACAGGCGAGAAAGTGATATGAGTCCGGGGACAAAATGTGAATCTCCTCGGACGGACCGAGAGATAGATTTAATTGTCCGGAGACGAATAATAATAATATGAATGCGTTAGGGCGTCCCCGTAACGTAAAAGAGAACACAGCAAGATGCATAAACAAAGAGTTTTTATTCAATGAAGAGTGCCGGAGCAAATTAAAGAATACAAAGAGAGATAACAACATAAAAGAAACTTACAATGAGCATAAAGATAAGATGGTACTTGTCATTTGGCATTCACAGATAGAAGCGCCTCAAGTTGGTAACATGCCAGCTTCGAGGAATTTGGGTTCCATCGAGATGCTCTAACTGATAGGATCCGGAATCGTGCGCGGCAACGATGCGGTATGGACCTTCCCAAGAAGCATGTAATTTCCCCTCGGGGGCAGCTTTGCTGGCTGAATTGAGTCGAAGTACTAGGTCCCTGACATTGAACTGAGTGCCTCGGACCCGGAGGTGGTGATACTTAGCTGCACGTTGTTTACACCTGGCCTGCTGAATGAACGATTGATCGCGACGATATTCGAGCTCATCCAGATTTGTACGAAGAGCTTCGTCATTATCCTCGGGAATCAGTGTTACGAGGGGGGGACTCGGTACACTGATTTCCGCAGGAATAACGGCTTCGGAGCCATAAGTAAGGCTGTAGGGGGTCTCCCCGGTAGAGGTATGCGGTGTCGTGCGATAAGCCCACAAAACTTGCGGAAGGTTTTCGGCCCAAAGACCTTTGGCATTATCCAGGCGTTTCTTTATACCCGTGAGCAGTGTTCGGTTGGTGACTTCAACCTGACCGTTGGCTTGAGGGTGAGCTACCGAGGTAAAAATTTGTTTGATATGAAGCTCCTCGCACCATGACCGGAAGGGATCGTTGGCAAATTGCTTGCCGTTATCCGAGATGATAGTGCTCGGTATGCCAAAACGACATATGATATTTCGCCAGACGAATTTCAAGATGTTTTGGCCAGTGATTGCAGTTAAAGGTTCCGCTTCTACCCATTTGGTGAAGTAATCCACGGCGACCACCAAAAACTTCAACCTCCCCGGAGCGACCGGAAATGGGCCAACAATATCAATTCCCCACTGAATAAATGGCCACGCGCTTTGAATTCCAGTGAGCTCGGTTTGAGGCAGGTGTTTTCACACGAGAATGTAGTTGACACTTGCTGCATTTGGTCACTAAGTCGTGGGCATCGTTGAACAAAGTTGGCCAATAATATCCCCAGCGGAGAACTTTCTTGGCCAATGTCCGGGAGCCGATATGGCTGGCACAGGCCCCTTCGTGAACCTCCCGTAGAACTTGATTAGCCTCGGCAGGAGCGAGGCATCGGAGACTTGGTTGTAGGTACGACCATCGATACAAGACTCCATCATGAAAGGAGTATTTGGGGGCTTTGAGGACTACTTGTCGAGCTCGCAGCTTATCATTAGGTAGAATTCCATCTCGGAGATACTGAATGATGGGAGTCATCCAGTTCGGATCACTATCGGTCAACACCAAAACCGTTGCCTCATGAATTGTCGGATGAAATAAGTCTTCGACTATTATATCCGGAGATATATTAGTTCGGATCGCGGAGGCTAATTTGCTGAGCGCATCTGCTCTTGCATTCTGAGTACGGGGTATTTTCTGGATAACAACTGTATCAAGAGTTGACATAAGTTTGAGTGTTAAAGCACGATACCTGACCATTGTTTCATCCTTAGCGACATAAGTCCCCTGGATTTGCTTAGACACGACCTCGGAGTCCGTGAAGAGTTCAAGATGGCGAATGGCTAAGGATTGAGCGAGCCGGAGCCCGGCGAGGACTGCCTCGTATTCTGCTTCATTATTAGTCACCTTAAATTTGAATCGGATGACGTACTTAACTTCAACTCCCTCGGGGTCAATGAGGAGCACCCCAGCACCACTTCCTCGAGTCGTGGATGCACCATCCACATATAATTGCCACTTGCGAGGTGAGGATACGAGGGTAGCGGGATGATGGGTAACACTGTCTGCCGAAGACTCATGATTATCCCCCGGGGTTTCAGCCAAAAAGTCGGCAAGTGCTTGACCCTTGATAGCTCGGCGGGGAAGAAATTGAATATCGTATTCGCCTAATTCGACAGTCCACTTGGCGAGGCGCCCGGACACCTCGGGCTTTACAAGAATCTGACGGATAGGATGATTGGTCAGAACTCGTATTTCACGTCCTTGGAAGTATGGCCGCAGATGCCGAGCCGCCATGACAAGAGCCAGCACGGTTTTTTCCAGCATGGAGTATCGTGTCTCTGCCCCGTGGAGTACGCGACTTGCGAAATACACGGGATGTTGAACACCATTGACTTCGCGCACAAGTGCGGCGCTAATAGCTTCCTCGGCGGAAGCTAAATACACATAAAGAGGCTCTCCGGAGAGAGGAACTGACAAAGTGGGCAACTGCTGAATATGATGCTTCAAAGCCTCGAAAGCCTCAGTACACTCCAGGGTCCATTCAAATGACTTCGCTTGTCTCAAAATTTTGAAGAATGGGAGTTGGCGCTCTGCCGCTTTAGATAAAAAGCGATTTAAGGCTGCCAATCCACCTGTGAGACGTTGAACGTCTCTGAACGTCTTCGGTGGCTGCAGATCCAAAACATCCCGAAGTTTGGCCGGATTGGCCTGAAGACCGTGTTGTGAAACCATATAACCAAGAAACTTGCCGGAGCCAACGCCGAAAGTGCATTTTGCTGGATTAAGTCGCAAATTGTAACGCCGCAGGGTACGCAACGTTTCGGCAATGTCTTGCACACATGAAGAATGGGAGGTACTCTTTATAACAAGATCATCAACGTAAACCTCGACGTTGCGGCCAATCTGGTCGTGGAAAACGCGGTCCATGAGACGTTGATATGTGGCTCCAGCGTTCTTGAGCCCGAAGGGCATTTTCTTAAAAGCAAAACACCCGAAAGCAGTGATGAATGCTGTCTTGAGGGCATCCTGCGGATCCATAAAGATCTGGTGGTATCCCTTATACAGATCTAAGAAACAAAGTGCCACGTACCCAGTAATGGCCTCGGCCTTTTGGTCGATGGAAGGTAGGGGGTAACAGTCCTTTGGACAATGTTTATTGAGGTCGGAGAAGTCGACACACATCCTCCATGCCCCGCTGGACTTTATCACCATCACTGGATTGGATAGCCAAGAAGGGTAATACACTTCGAACAAGATGTCCGCATCCAAGAGTTGTTGCACCTCGATTCGAATTGCTGCATTTCGCTCCGGAGCGAACTTCCTTTGCTTTTGCTGTATAGGCTTTACGCTGGGATCGATGTTCAGCTTGTGGGTTATTATATCGGGAGAGACCCCGGGCATATCCAAAGGGGACCATGCAAAGACATCGGAATACTCTCGCAAGGTTTGAATGATGGCCTGGTGTAACCATGGCACATCCACGGCACCGACAATTACAGTCTGTTCTGGCTTGGACGGATCAAGCGGTACCTGGACGGTGGTATCCCCCAATGAGGTACATACCCGAAGTTCAAGAGCCGATGATGCTACCTGAAGCTGCTGTTTGGGAGGAACTTTGGCAGTCTTTTTGAGTGCCACGTACATGCACTCCTTAGAAACCCGCTGACTACCGCGGATAGCCACTTCGCCATGCGAGGTGGGGAATTTTAGAGCGAGGTGGTATGTGGAGCATATGGCCTTGGCGGGAGTAAGCCAGTCCCGACCCAAGATCATGTTGTACGGTGACGGGGAGTTCACCACATAAAAATCTACGAAAATGGTTTTTATCGCCGGATAGGTCCCCAGAGACGCCGGGAGAGTGATGACACCTTCTGGCTGGACTTCACCCTGAGTGAAAGTCTGCAGTCGCCCGAGGGCCGGCCGAAGTTGTTCCCGAGGAATCCCCATCCTTTGGAAACAGTCAGCGAATCTAACACTCACTACGGCTCCATTGTCCACGAAGACCCGCTTTATTGTAATGTTGGCTACAGTCATGTCGATGACAATAGCATCAGTATGAGGTGTTATCTCTGGAACCGGGTCCCTATCTGTGAAACTAACAGTCTCGGATTGATGGAGGCGCTTATGACGTGGCTCCTCGGGAGGAGGACGGCGAGCCTCTGCCTTCAAGGCATTTCGTGAAGCTCCGGTGGGGAGGGCCCCATATATCACGTTTATTACGTGAGTGGGTGCATTGTCTCCGGGTCCTCCCGGAGGAGGAGGTGGTGCAGAAAACGAGGTTGTTGGCGATTACCGAAGTCTTGCCGTGCATGATTGCTAGATCCCGGCCGATTATTCTGCCACGGCGGTCGATTTTGTTGTGTACCGCGGTCATGATAACCTCCGCGGTTATGAGAAGAACCCCCATTCTGGCTTGTCCGAGGTTTGTCATCGGTTCGTGCAATGTATTGTCGCAAGAGACCTTTCCTTAGACACTCTTCAATTTCCTTGCTGAGCTCTCGGCACTCCTCTGTCTCGTGCCCATGATCTCGGTGGTACGCACACCACTTTCCACGGTTCCTCTTTTCAGGCGGAGCAGTCATCCGCGGACAAGGCCGTAGATCGTTCTTGTGAACAGAAAGAATTTCAGCTCGTGACTTTGTCAACGGAGTAAATTGTGGAATATCACCTCGGGATTCTGAACGCCCCCGGTTTAGACGAGAAAAGGCACTAGGTCGTGTGCTAGGCCCAACTTGTGCCCTGTCGGACTGCCGCTTGCTAGCATGTTTCTCACGTTTCCGACGAGTCTGCTCCTCGGCTTTAGCATATCTGCACACCGTTTTGAACAGTGCTCGGGTTGTGACCGGTGGATTACGAACCAACTCGGTGTAGAGTGGTCCGGGACGGAGTCCATTCATGAATGCGTTGATGACTACATCATCTGAGCAATTTCCCACCTTGAGACTCTCCGCTGTAAAGCGGTCAAGAAATTGGGTAACGGTTTCACCGTCCCGCTGTTCCATATTCATGAGGTCGGCCAGGGTGGCCATGGGCTTCGCACGTGCTTCGAAACGCGCCCAGAAGTGCTCGGCGAGTTCTCTAAAAGAGGATACGCTATTGCGTGGGAGAGAATCAAACCAAACCCGAGCTTCATCCTGAAGGTACTCAGGGAAAATCTTACAGTAATGGAGGGACGTAGTATGATCGCGGCTAAGCATGTTGTGCCTGAAAGCTCCAAGAAAGTTGGCTGGATCTCCGGTGCCGTCGTAAGGTGGTATGACAGGCCTTTTGAACCCTTCGGGAAGGGAGGTGGCCATGATTTCTTGAGAAAATGGTGTGATGATATCTCCATTGGCATCAAGACCCAGGATTCTGTCGAACTCGACATTGCGTTGGACTCGCTCATACTCTTGAAGATCTAGAGTATGAGGGTTGGCATAACGAAATCTTTTAGCCGCGTTGAGTGGACGGCGGCGATCGACATTTGACCCGTTAGAACTCCCATGGTCCTCGGAAGAACCAGGTCGTTCCCGTCGCCGATCCTGACGCCCGCGAAGCACTGGGTCTTGTCGATCATGCGAGTGCTGACGACGCGGAGGCACCGCGGGATTGACATCTTGTCCGGCAGGTCCCTCGGGATTTAGGCGATTGGCCGCCCAGTCTTGAAGAACATGAGCATGCTCTTGTAGGAAGGCCTGGAGTAATTCTGGAGTTATTTGAATATTGACCGGTTGCCGGGCAGCAGCGAGATTAGGGTTTTGCATGTCTTGTGGGGGTGGAGGTAAGAACTGGTTGTCCGGATTCATAACCGGGCCTTGGTTGCCCTGATGATGAGACGCACCTCTTGTCGGCGATTGCCTCGGCGGCAAAACTTGATCCACAGGTGGATCTTGATTGGATTGATCACCGTGGCGAGATTGATTCAGTCGAGTCATCACCATGATATTTGAATGCACTGTTAACGTCAGAAATTGCTTGCGTTTCCCACAGACGGCGCCAATTGATAATGCACAATCTGTTATCCAAGAAACTTAACGGAAATCTACGTAAGCAATATGAAAAAACACAAGATTTACGTGGTTCGATCCGGAGATCTACGTCCACGGGCACAAAATAGCACCAGGTGTTTCTTTTACTAGATCTTTGAGTTTACACGTAGTAATTTCAGAATACAGAATGCGAACCCTAATCCAGAGTTCTTTTCTTCAATTTATTCTAAACCCTACTGAACCCTAACTAACTCCCTATTGTCGTGCCTATTTTCCGCTGCATGGCGGTTGTGGACGAATCGTGGGCCTTGAATCGCGGAACAAACCCCAAGTTGAGCTACGCCATATGCGCTATCTGAAGCGCGTACTTCTGGACCTTTTGGGCCAGTTAATGGGCCGGGGCTCTGGACCAGTTAGTGGGTCAAAGTATTAGGTATCAACCCAACCCGAAGTGACCGGGCCATCCCTATCACCCCACATGAATGATGATTAATTCATATACTCTAGACCTACACACAAAAAAGTCCAAATGAACTGCTATTGTATCGATATAGGTAGCATTCGCTTAAAGCTTTCGTAGTGAGATGCTACCGGATTTACTCGTTGCTTAGTGAACGCGATTGTAGGAATTTTGAATTTCCCTAGGTTCTTCTAGGATTATCATAATTCGTCATACATTGATTAATCCTAAAATGCATCTGTTTAATTTAATTGCAACATTTTTATGTTTAGAATTAACCTGAGAATTGGGTACACAACGAGCTGATAATCGACTCCAGCTTTGATCTTCTAGGATGTATCCTTGCTCAATTCCCAATGCCGGATGGATAACAAACTTTGAGAAATCCCAAGCCTGAAATTTTTTCTATAGGCGTCACCCCCCTTTATATTTCTCTCTTTTCTGTGATTTTACGGTAGGTTAATTAAAATCATAAATCAAGAGTTATATATTTAAACTTAATACATTGAGTCTGGCCTGACCTGATAGATTAATTCCCTCTTGGGCTAGGAGCCAGATGAGTCAACCCAGAGATCAAATACAAGGAATAAAGATGAGCATAATTATGAATTAATTTTTCTATGTTTAGCCTAGAACATAATTAATTCATAAATATTAATTCATTCCACTAGAGAATTAATATTGACTTACCCCTTTATTTTCAAATCGAGTCGGAGCTTGAATTAGACTTAATTAATCCATGTATTTAAGATATCGAATATTCATTAACTCATTAAAGCCTCTGACAACTTAAATTAATGAATTGCTTATTAATTCCTTAAGCAGTATCACTCAACTTTATTATTGTACATGAACTTAATCAACGTGCAGGGTTTAGTATAATAAACCTTTTGAACTCTTTAAGGGGATATCATCCTAATTAACGGATACGGTTACCTTAATACAAATTACCAGTTATCATATGCAAACTGTTGTCACTCAAGATACAGAGTATATTGAGTTATCACTTAACTCTCACTCATGGTAGGTCAAAATGACACACAGACACGCATACACAACTGTAATCTTATTGGGATTTAGATTACAATAAGTCACCGAGATCTCTTGTTCTTCACTAAGGTCATGTAGAAGAATTTATCTCACCGTAATCCTATCAATACGTAAAGACGTACAAGTATAAGTAAATAGTTAAGATAAACTATTTCTACTTAATACTGCAGCCTATACCAGCAACTCGTCCTCAAGTCGTCTTGGCCGTGATTTATATTTTATATATCATTAAGGTTAACCAATCATATGATCCTCTGTGATCTACAACACGCCATATGATCTATTTATAGTAAAAGATATAAGGACATAAATAGTGATTAGTGTAAATAAAGTCAGATAGGAGATTAACAATGAATAACTGGAAACATTGTATACAACATAAAAGTCTTGCTTTTAGTATACAAAACTAACAATCAAACATTCAGGAAGATCCCCATCAGAACCTTCAGGACAATCATTTTCTCTGACGAATTTCATGACGTCGAGCGGAAATCCATGGGGAGGTAGCATTGGCCGCGGCGGCGGAAACTTAGGTGATGTTCTGAAACTGTCGAAGATAGTTAGTAAGAAGTTCGAGCGAACTAAGGAGGTAGCTTCCACCGACTTCGGCAAAAACAAGGTTGATGTGGCGGCGAAGAAATTTTTGGGGTCATATGAGAATTTTACGGAGAAGACGAAGGAGCTAAATTTTTTATGGGAATTATGTTGTGATTTATTGAATTTTTTTTAGTTTATTTATTGAAATCTTTCTGGTGAGTTCATATGCAAATATGATTATTTGAATTGGGTCTTTCAATTCTAGTAAATCCACTGTTATTATATTTTTTTTTAAATTATGATATTTTTATAAAAAAAAATCTGAAAATATTTTTTTTATATGTTATTTATTTAATTTAATTTTTGTCACGTGTTGCATATATCTTATATAGTCGGAGGTTGCAAAGTGCAAAAAAATATGTACTCCCTCCGTCTCATCATAATTTGCACACTTTTTTTTTTCGACTGTTCCACCCTATTTTGCACACCACAAAAATGGAAAGAAATCTTACAATCTCTACCCTCAATCTTCACCTTTGAAAAAGTCAATTAAAAAGTAGAAAATAGTTTTCTCTTAATATACGCGTCGAAGTAGGTATGTAAATTAGATCGTAATCGAAAAAAAATAGTAAATTGAAATAACGAAAGTAAAAAATAGTGATAGTAAAAGTTGTTTCTGGTAATTATCCCACTTAAAAATTAAAAATGAAATAGTGAGTCTGGGTTGGAATTAATCGCTGCTACTATTTTCACAATGAAAATCCCAAAAGCACCAACAACAGTTTTGACGAATAAATGTACGCGTGTGGGTGCGGCAGTAGAATTAATGGATGCAATCGTATATTACCGTAGATACCAAACCTACGAACGTTTCCCCATTTATCCCACTGTAATAAGTTTTACTCACCCTCCAAAAACAAAATAAAAAAGTTCTACTTAAAACACAATCTCACTCTCAAGAAACACAAATACGAATTTTGAAAATTGGGCATGGATTTGTTGCCGGCAGAGTCGCCGCAGATCTTGGGCAAGAGCAAACGGCGCTTCCGCTCCCTCAAGCTCGTTAACGTCAATGACGACGACGTTTTGCCGGAGACGCCGTATGGCGCGGACTATGGCCGCCTGAACAATGGTCTCGCTTACTATGTACGTTGCAATTCCAAGCCCAGAATGAGAGCCGCACTTGCTCTCGTTGTTAAGGTTGGGTACGTGCATTTTCGTTTATATATTTTCTCTCTTCGTAGTGTGCAGTGTGTCAATTCTACTGGAATTGTGTTAATGTGGTGGCAATTAGGGGTTTGGATGAGTTTTGAGCCTCTTTACAATGTTGTGAATCCTACTATTCTATAGTTTGGGTTTTTGAATCTAGTGTTCTTGAAAGAATGTATTACCGTGAAAAATTCTTTTGTACAAGTTATTTTATTGTAACAATGAAGATTGAGGGTCGCTTGGCAATTACATGGGAATGGAAATGCTACGGGTATGATAGTAGTGGGGAATCAGACTCAAACTTCATCAAGCTCGCTGTCGAGCCCAACAATGTCCAATTTGATGGGTTTTGTGGACTTTATTGAGCATTTTGATACTTTGCTACTTTATCCTAAGTATCTTAAATCATCAACATACATACTATACAATTGTTATTGATTCCACACTTATTGAGCCCTTTCAATTGAACTACAATGGCCTTTAGACTGTTTATATAAGTAATAAGTGATTGGGTTGAGTTGACTGGAGCGTAAGTTTATTAAGTTTGACATCACGTCAAGTTTGAACTCAAACAATTAAGGTCGAACATTCAAGTCAAGCTAAGCTCAGAGCTTTTCTGTCGAGCATGAGTCCAGCAATGTATCGACTTGGCCCGATTCCGGTTATGCCCATAAGTTTCTGACCCTATGAGAAACTTAAAATCAATGCCTCTCCCTCAGAAACTTAATGCTCTAGTTCTGAGGTTCCCAATGACATCATTCGGCATACTTCCTACTACAGAGTAGCTTGTTTCTCTAACAGGCTTGGTTTGCTTGGAGTATAGTGATTCTAACATGAGCTGGACAAAATTTTCTCATATTTTGTTAGCGGTGAGACTGTGGGCAAGTAAAGAATTTGGTATATCCATGAAAAGAAGTAATAAATATCACAAAATGAATTGATCTATTGTATGAATTAACTTCATGTGAAATAACATTTTTTGCCTTCAAACAGAAAACTCTCGATTTTTTATATTTGCAACCTTGATAGTCCAGTAACGTTCTCCCAAATGGATTATTTTCCCATAAGGTAATCAAACAATTTTCACTAGAGGGGCTACATAGATTATAATTAGTCGTTAGTTTGTTTTCCGCCTTAATTCAATCATGATTTTGATGCAGATTATGTGATGTGAAGTAGCAGCATTCTCTGAAATGGATTACATTTTAGTTGAACATTTTATGCTAGAAGGGGTACCTACATGGATGATATTATATCGTTACTCTGTTTTTCGGCTTAATTCATTCATAATGTCAATGTAGAGTTGTAGACTATGTGAACTGAAGTATCATTCTCCCAAATGGATAACTTTGCCAAAAGAAACCCAATTAATCGAACTTTCCAACTAGAGGGGCTACACAAATAATATCAGATCCTTTGTTTTCTGCCTTCATGATGTTGATGTAGTCTATCAGGATTTGAATATTGTACTTCATTTGGGCATTTCTCACCCCTTTTTAGGTCCCATCTTTGTTAATAAAGTTCATGTTTCTTACAAAAAACGATGTTGATGTAGTCTGTGACTTGAAGTCTATAATGATTGTCAGCTGCATAATTATAATAGAAAAATGGTATATAGGGTAAATCATGCTATTTAGTAGAAAACTGTGATTGTCGTAAATCCAATACTCATATCAGGTCATGCATTCAATGAACTGCTTCCATTTTCATGGTCAGATGTGGATGTTGCGTGTTGGACACAAAACGACGGAATAAATATTACAGTACAAACAACATATGCATCTGAATCTCGTTTTGTACTTATTTTGATTCTGCTGGGAAATAACTGATTTACCTTAGTCACGGTTAACCGTATCCAGGGGATTGCTAAAACTTTCTAACGTATAGTTTCTTTTTCTCTGAAATACACCTATGCATACATTTTTCAAAGATAAATTGGATATGTTCTTGAGCTTATTCTCTTAAATATCATGCATTTACTGAGCTCAGCCTTTGATTCATGACAGTTCAGTTTTAGAAGAGGAGGAAGAGCGTGGAGTTGCTCACATAGTTGAGCATCTAGCTTTCAGTGCCACCAAGAAATATACAAATCATGATATCGTCAAATTTCTGGAAAGTATTGGGGCTGAATTTGGTGCCTGCCAAAATGCTGTTACATCAGCAGATGAAACTATTTATGAGTTATTTGTTCCTGTTGACAAGCCGGAACTACTATCGCAGTCTATTTCAATCTTGGCAGAGTTCAGTTCTGAGGTAAAGGTTTATTGATTCATTTTGTCACAGTATACTCTTCCCTCAAACGATCTCATATCTTGTGCAGTACAGGTTCGTGTATCAGCAAAGGACTTGGAAAAAGAAAGGGGAGCTGTATTGGAAGAGTATAGAGGAAGCAGAAATGCTAGTGGAAGAATGCAGGATGCTCATTGGATTCTGATGATGGAGGGTTCAAAGGTAGATCTTTCTTTTCCCACCACACGTTCCCTCTTTTTCTATTGCTGCAGTGGAAATCTTAAAGGAGACCTATAGGCCAAAATAACTTGTATGTAAAATTACACTTTTGTGGAAGACGTAATCTACTTTCCCTGTTGCAGTATGCTGAGCGTTTACCCATTGGGCTCGAAAAGGTGATCCGCACAGTTACCCCTCAGATTGTGAAGCGGTTCTACGATAAGTGGTACCATATGCAGAATATGGCTTTGATTGCTGTTGGAGATTTTCCTGATACACAGGTTAACTTTTTTTTTTTAAAATTTTTTTGGTCGTTTCCCCCTCCTGCGGAGCTCCACCACAGAACAAGATTAATTGGTTGTTCCATCTCTTCATTCTTCTTGCATGATAGAGTGTTATTGATTTGATAAAGACCCACTTTGAAGATAAGATTCCAGCAGTTGATCCTCCACAAATACCAGATTTCACAGTCCCATCACATGAGGAGCCACGGTTTTCAAGCTTTGTGGAATCTGAAGCAGCTGGGGTTAGTTTTGGATTTATCATTTCCTCTTAGTTTTCAGTTTTCCCCTGCACCTGTACTGCTTCGCATGCAATATTATATTTATACCCTTACTTCACTTTCGTAACTGATTGGTGACAGTCAGCAGTGATGGTCAGTTGCAAAGTTCCAGTCGATGAGCTGAAAATTGTGAAGGATTACCGGAATTTACTTGCTGAATCCATGTTTTTCCATGCTTTGAATCAAAGGTTCTTTAAATTGTCTCGTAAGAAGGACCCACCCTACTTTTCATGCTCAGCTGCTGCTGATGTTCTTGTTCGTCCAACTAAAGCTTATATAATGACTTCATCCTGTAAGCAAAATGGGACTATTGAGGCATTGGAATCAATGCTGATTGAGGTATGATCTAATACCAATGAACTTATTTGTTATTTCTTTACTTCACTAATATTTGACTGTCAGATTGCTAGGGTTCGCCTTCATGGATTTTCCGACCGTGAAATTTCTGTCGCTCGTGCTCTTTTACTGTCGGAGATGGAATCAGCCTTTCTAGAGAGAGATCAAATGCAATCTACCAACTTGCGTGATGAATACATACAGGTCAACACCCCACCCCTCGGGGTACATTCTTTTAGTGGTTCAAGTAATTCTTTCTCATCTTTTGAATTCCTTTCATTGGGCAGCATTTCCTCCGAAATGAACCTGTTATTGGGATCGAGTATGAAGCACAACTACATAAAACTCTTCTACCCTGTGAGTATTTTATTATTCTTTCCTTTAGTGCTCCTTTACAGTGATTTATCGTCCTAATCTTGTATATGGTAGATATATCGACGTCTGAGGTATCAAAATATTCAGAGAATTTTCGCACATCATGTAGCTGTGTTATAAAGACAATTGAGCCTCACGCCGCTGCAACAGTGGATGAATTGAAAACCGTTGTTTCAAGGGTCAATTCTTTTGAAGAAGAAGGACGTATTTCTCCCTGGGATGATGAGAATATACCTGAAGATATTGTTAGTATAGAGCCAAATCCAGGGTAAGCATACATCCTCTTTCGTATCCAAGGACGAAAATATCGGTAATTACGGAGATATCGATATTTCAATTTAGAGAGATTTCGGTGAAATCTCGATTAATATCGAAATATCGGCGCAATTTTTTTAAAAATTCCGGAAAATGTATTAAAACAGTAATTTATCACGATATTTTATAGATTGTTATAAACCTACTTAAATTCAAATATTTAATCTAAATATTGAGTGAAATTCACATATTTACAACTAGTTGACAAATAATAAACAATAGAAACATTATCAAGCCACACAAGATACATTATGAGCTCTTATTATCATTAAGGATGTTCAAGTATTTTGCAATAATATTCTAATCTATTAAATCTTTGGGCTGCATTAAGAAAATTTAGTGGATTGCGAATAATTTAGAAATTTTACAACTAAGGCTGCATAAAGAAAATTTTACCGAAATTTACCGAAATTTCACCGATATTAACCGAAATTTCACCGATATTAATCGAAATTTCACCGAAATTAATCGAATTTTACCGAAATTCACCGAAATTTCACCGATATTAATCGAAATCTCACCGAAATTAATCGAATTTTACCGAAATTCATCGAAATTTTGGTAAAATTTCCACGAATTACAACAAATTATACCTGGAGATAGCCCAAATCGAAATTTTCGGAGATTTCGGAGATATTTCGGAGAAATTCGGAGATTTCGGAGATATATCGGAGATATTCTGACATAAATTTATTACATTCGAATATCGTTTCGGTATCACCAAAAAAGAGAGATATCGGAGAGATATCGGTGAATATCGGAGATATTTTAATCCTTGTTCGTATCACACCTTCCAAATAGAAAAAGGTCAAAAAACGCTGTCCATTTTGTGATTTCTGTTGGTTTGGGAAAACTTTTTGCATTTTATGTGGACCTTCGTTCCTAGAGCCAACTTGGTGAGGTAACAATTATTTGTACTCATTGATATTACCATAGAGCAATGCTGATGAAACACATATTATAAATGAAATTGATTATTATTATTATTATTGTTGTTGTTGTTGTTGTTGTTGTTGTTGTTGTTGTTAATTAACGAAATATTATACAACTACCTGATCCAGTCTAGTTACATCATCTTCTAATTTTACTTTGACGAGAGCGCCTTGCTTCAGGTCTTCCATGTTTCTTATGTTATGTTATTGTGAATTAATATTTTAAGTGACTGTTATATTATTAGATTTTAGCAGTTCATTTTTAATATATAACTATCATCTTTTAATAGCTTACAGGTTGTGCTATTTGGAATATTCTGTATTCTCTAGAAATACTGGTTATTGAAATAAGGACAATCATATCTGTCTGTGAATGTGCTGCAAAATTTGATTTCCTTTTGTTTTATTTCAGTCATGTGGTGCAGCAGTTTGAGTATCCCAGTATTGGTGCAACTGAGTTGATTCTTTCAAATGGCATGCGAGTTTGCTATAAGTGCACAGATTTCTTTGATGATCAGGTAATTTAGTTAGAACAGTATTCTGAGATGAAGGCATGAATTAACTCTTCAATGGATGTGTTCGATGTTTGAGATTTACTAGCACGGCACCCAAGATATGCCATTGAATTTTGAAGTGACTTTTTGTAAAATAAGTCTTTCGTAAAAGTGTCTGATCGTAGAAAGCTAGATATTCGATAATAACTGATGCCTATCTAAGTCAACATTGACACACTATTTAAATAGGTTTTATTCACCGGTTTCTCGTATGGCGGTTTATCCGAACTCCAAGAATGTGAATATTTCTCATGTTCAATGGGTCCCACTATTGCTGGTGAGATTGGTGTATTTGGTCATAGACCCTCAGTGCTAACAGATATGCTTGCTGGTAAAAGAGCTGAAGTAGGCACAAGTCTTGGAGCATATATGCGAAGCTTTTCTGGTGATTGCTCACCTTCAGACTTGGAAACTGCGTTGCAGGTTTGTTCAATTTGATGAAATACTTATTGTGTAGCCTCTCTCTTCGCCTTTTTTTAGTAGTTTCCCTATTTACTAAGACGAAATATTACCTAATCGGTCGATCTAACTTTTTCAAAGGCCATTGCCAACTTATTCCTATGATATATTACTTCTCGTGATATTTTTACTTCAGTATCTTGCTTGCTATCTAGTTTCTGCATAGTTCTCAAAGAGTTTAGCAGGAAGCATTTGTTGGGTTTTAATTACATATATTGTCCTCTGCATGGGATGGTTGTATTAAACTATTAATTATATATATGCACTCATTAACCTTGTCATAAAGTAATACATAATAATAAGTGCTATGGTTCTATCTTGATATGGATATTTTTGTTGTTTCAATTGAATAGTGTGGTAAATAAAATTTGTCAAGGCTGAGTAACTTTATCTAGTTTCATCAAACAATATTTGAATGTTTGGGTTGTTATTTACTAATATCTAATTATGAGTTATGACTTGGTGAAAGTAAGCTGAAGACCCCAACTTGAAGTGTATCCTTTTTTATCTTGATCTCAATTATTATAATTTTTCTGAGACAAGTCTGCTGTAGCTCTTTTATCTTTCCCTAGCAGGCCTTTTAAGACTGATTAAGGAATGGTATTTCCAGTGTAATTCTGTTACTTTTCTGGGAGGTTCTCATATATATTAAAACTAGATGTGCACCCTTGTTGATACACTGGATATAAATGTTCTACTTAAAATCCCAAAATGAGTACAATATATCAATCCCATAAAAGAGTATGAAAGTGAAAGCAAAATAATAAATGATATTCTTTGTAGGTATATTTAATAATTCATTACATTTGTAACCCAAATCCATCGCAAACAATTTAATCCACTAATCAAAATTTGACATCATATTCAAATCAAAACACAAATGATGCAACCCATAGAAAATGATCCAAATCAAAACACAAATGATCCAACACAGAATACTTTTCAATTTTTCTTTCGCTTTAAATATTTTTTTGTGTTGCGAAAATTCAACAACTTTTATAAGAGTGGCACGTGGAAATTCCTATTGTCCAGCATTCCTTTTATATTAAGAAAGGATTTTGAAGGGAAATAGAAATGAAGTTCTACTATGAACATTCGTTGTGCTCATTAATCCTTATTGAAGTTCTACTATGAACATTCGTTGTGCTCATTAATCCTTATTGTACCTGATGCATGTAAGGTTCATCTAATTTTATACTCTTGTTTTTCTTCTCCATCCAAGTTGGTCTATCAACTTTTTGTGACGAACCCAGTACCAGGGGAAGAAGATGTGAAAATAGTGATGCAAATGGCAGAAGAATCTGTTCGTGCTCAAGAGAGAGATCCTTATACTGCATTTTCTAACCGCGTGAGGGAAATTAACTATGGGAATTCCTATTTCTTTAGGGTAAGCTATTTACTCTTATTGGTTCTTTATGTATTTATTGACTGCATAACTTGAAACTAACAGGGTTAATATTTTCCTCTCAGCCAATTAAAATTGGTGACCTAAAGAAAGTTGATCCGTTCAGAGCTTGTGAATATTTCAATAATTGTTTCAAGGATCCATCATCTTTTACTGTTGTCGTTGTTGGAAATATTTACCCGTCCATTGCGTGCCCTTTGATACTGCAGTATTTGGTAAGTGGTGTAGCTTAATCTAGAAGGTTCAAGGTGATGGATACATATTGTTGATTACAAGTTCTTGAAATTTTGATTCAGGGAGGGATCCCAAGGCCTCCTAAGCCAATTCTCAATTTCAAGCGTGATCAACTCCAAGGCTTACCATTTACTTTTCCTTCATCTGTTATTCGGTAGGTTTAATAATTCATTACTGTACGTACTCAAATTCTGTAACATTGCCACTAACTTAGTAGTTGTGCTTGCAGTGAAGTTGTTCGAAGCCCCATGGTGGAAGCCCAGTGCTCTGTCCAGCTGTGCTTTCCAGTTGATCTTAAGAATGAAAATATGGTAGCACTAAATCTTTCCTGAAGTCATTAAATATGTTTTGCCTTATCCTGAGAAGGAAATAGGTCTGCAAAGAAAGGTTCTCGTATTGAAATTGTCATCCTCTGCTTCTATGTGTTTTATAGATGGAAGATGTTCACTTGACTGGGTTAATGAGCAAGCTCCTGGAGACGAAGATATTGCAAGTCCTGCGTTTTAAGCATGGTCAGGTACAGATATTAAATTTCCTCATCATCTTGATGCAAGTTTCTGCTTTATTATACAACAAACAATATGTCTATAGCTAATTTTATCAGAAATAATGTAATATCCCAGATTTACTCGGCTGGAGTTTCTGTTTTTCTTGGTGGTAACAAACCTTCAAGAGTCAATAACATTCGTGGAGATATAAGTGTGAATTTTTCTTGCGATCCTGAAATCGCATCAACACTGGTGAGCTTCTTCTTTCCTTCATTTCCTCCAATCAAGTTTGTATCTTACATGGCAAGCATTTTACAGGTGAGTCTTGCCTTGGATGAGATCCAACGTCTTCAAGAGGAGGGACCTTCAGATGGTGATGTTTCAGCCATCCTAGAAATTGAGCAAAGGGCCCATGAAAATGGATTGCAGGTGTATTTTTGAGATCATGAGAACTATTATATTTGATGTGGTTGTTTTGAACAAAATGACAAAGGAGCTCTTGAAAACCTTTATATATCACCATAATATTGCTATGAGATTTCAAACTTACCTATATAAATAAACTAATTTGAGTTTGTTAATTCTGATCTTGTGCTTATTATTGTCTCTCCAGGAGAATTATTATTGGTTGGACAGGATTCTGCGAAGCTACCAGTCAAGGATTTATTCTGGTGATGTTGGTGCTTCATTCAAGGTATTAATGTTTGTTCCATCAAACTACTCATCAATTATTATTTTAACTAGACAATTATACACCCTCAACTCACTATAGCAAATCAACAGATTTTAAAATTGGAAATGTTTCCCATTACAACAATGACTAATTATCTGCATCAGAAAATCTTGTCATAATTCATCAAATCTAAGAAATCTTCCCAACACGTTCCATTTTCCAAAGTGTCCTCTAGCATAAATTAGGGAATGCTCAATAATGGAGATTTTGTGTCGCTTTCTTCATGTATGAAAAAGGTTTCTATAGTCTATGGTAAGTAATTGATTTTGCTTTTGCCATCACAAAAAGCATGGAGGTCTCTGATATCAGGCAGCCATTTTGATGGAAGACATAAGTTTCTGAAAGTTGTTTTTGTGGGTAACGTTATCTGTGTTTATACTTGTCAGATTCAAGACGAGGGGCGCACCAGAGTAAGAAATACATTGACACCATTAACAGCTCGGATAGCATTACAAAGAATTATACCTTATCCTTGCAAAAAGCAGTATACAGTAGTGATACTAATGCCTCAGTCATCCCTTTTCAAGAAGTTTAAATCATTCATCGGCTCCAAAGATGCTAAGGTAATGATTACATTATATGTTCCTGTTGGACATTGTTGTAGAAGTCCGCATATAGGCGCTCAACTCTCCTTGGCCCCTTTGTTTTTTTCCCTAATCCCTCGTAGGCGTTATGCCTCAATGCCTTCAAATCTCAGATTTTATTTTGCACGCACTTAAAGTAGAACACAGAAAGCAGTAGTTCTCATTTTCAACTGATTGCCAATTTCTGGCTGCTCCAACCCCAGCCCCAACATCTTAAAGATGCATGCATTTTATATTTTCTATCCAAATCCAAAATTTGGAGAAGAGAACATTAAGATATTCCACATGTTAATGTTGCAGATTTTGGTTGGAATTGCGGGGTCAGCAGTTTTGGCTCTTAGCCTATGGAGATACTCTCAAAGAGCAAAGGAATGTTAGGAAACGGTCATCCATACATTTAGACTAGATTATACAATTCAAAATTTGAGGGATATGTGCGGAGGTTTACTGTTCCTGATCTTTTTCATGTGATTTGATCGAGTCATGTTATTTGCAGGCATTTTTTTAATGTTGTCCCAGTCTGCACAACTTATGTAGTGTAGTGTAAGAGAGGTAGGGGAATTGTTGAGTTTAAACTGAGAGCGGCGGAGTTTTTGTTTTTGTTTTAGGAATGCATATTATATTAATTAAACGATCACGTAGTATCAACATTTGAAGGTATTTCCTCAACCCATACCCTATCCTCATCTACTCCATATTTCAAATGTGCAGTAGCATAGGCTACGCTATCAGAGTACAAATATCCAGCAATAAGCATCATTAATAGAATAGCAATCGCATTCCACAACCAAGCCCCAGAACATCTTGTTTTCAAAGTAAGACTATAACCAAATATTCCATCCACACGATATTTATGAAAAACTCCGCACCTTCTGCCATTAGTTTCCTACTCCTTACAACCGTCACAAAATCAACATAAAAACAACTCCTACCCCAAACTTCTCGCACGGGACCAAAGAATAAGTTTAGACAAACACCCTCATACTCTGGTCTCCCATATTTGAGTGAGAGCATCATCACTTTTGTTGGTAGAGCATCGTTACACGGTTGCCACAAGAAATGACCAATCTTCGACAAAGTCTGAGTTTCCCATGATTTACAGCAGTCTAAGACTGAGATGCGAGATGAAGGAATATCCAGTTCAAGTTTAGAGAAGTTACTAGTCGCCACCTATAAATTTCCTGATTTGGTGTCGCTAAATCTTGTTATACTCCTGCAGTGTTGGGGTAATTGGTGTGTGCAACACCCATAGGGCATCATCGTCTCAAAATAATGATGCAGGATAATCAACAGCAACCCACATATCGGTGAATGCCATGGTTCGCTCTCCGTTTCATAACCAAATCTCTAGCTCGGTTGATACCTGATCGTCACATTATCTATTTCTCAATTGGGAAAACAGTGGGCCTTTAATACCTTCGAAACTATAAAATGAGTTTATTGCTAAATTAAAGAAATACAAACCTCCCAATTCCTCATGTTTTTTCTCCTCGTCCGGTGAACCTACAGTAGAACCGCATTATTACTTTTTTCAATTTCTTTGCATGTTGACACAGAAAAAATTTCATAGCATAAGTTGGAATAACCTGGATTACGGTTACTAGCCCTTAACAATGTTTTCTCTTTCCAGCCTTTGATCCGACTCATCACCCGTTCCACCACAAGATCGAGTACCTATCTCTTTGATTGTCCCATTACTGTTGGAAGGCCAAGATACTCACAATATCGCCATAATTGCTCCTTTGTTGTATAAGGCATCGGAAGTATTTCATTCATCTCCAGTGTTATTTTGGATCATCTGAGTTCAATACTTTGTGCGTATCATGAACACCATCTGCACAGAAAAATCAATATAATAATCCCTCACTTTTGTGCAGATACACTTCATCATCTAACCCATGCCCCCCAACTATCTCTAATTCTATCAATGGTATTTCTAGTACACATTTGAGATTTTTTATGCTAAAACAAAGTATTCCTATCAGCATCATGAATATGCAATGCTCTACATCGCTGATACAAATTGTTTCCTCCTGGCTAAACAAATTCTCCAATTAATTCTCAACGACATTCATTTCTTGAACAACTTAAAAAATCTAATATTTTTTTAAAGGCGGCGGCTAATGCTACTACAAAATTTTTTAAGTACACCACAGTTTAGCATGGGACCAAAATAACCTTAAAATAAATGACTAAGTTATCCTTTTGTAATAATAAAATAACTAAAGACACCACATTATTTTTAACAAAATAATCTGTTTAAAATATTTGATGATAACTGATATTTTCTTTTCTCGCTCTCCTTACTTCACACTCACGCTTTCTCTTCTATAAACCCTAGTATTCATCCACATACGTAAAAGACAAATAATTCGATTGAAAAAGAGATAATGGACAATACGCAGGCCAACAGTGTGAACGATGTAAGTCAATCCATATTTTTTCATGGCTGAAATTTATGTTTTTGGTGTTCATGGACGTTTCTTGAAAATAATTGTTCGGAAAAAATATTCTGAACCTTATTGGTTCTGTTCGAAAATCATAGTCTGAACATATTGTATCATGTTCGAAATCTATTTTTCGATCAATTTGGTCGTTGTTCGGAATATAGTTTTCGAACATATGCGTATATACTCATATTTCCGTATCCGAACATGTCAGAAACAAATTTTTGAACACTCTTCAACATGTTTGTAAACAAATTTCTGAACACTCTTCATCATGTTTGTGGTCAAATTACGAACAAATTTTCGAACACTGCTTATCATGTTCATAATCGTATTTTCGAACACTGCTTATAATGTTCGTAATCGAATTTCCGAACACTTTGGTAGTTGTTCGGAATACATGTTCCAAACAGTTACTTATACGTTCATATTACTGAATTCGAAAATATAACCAATAGTACCAATAATATCTTCCGAATATGTTGCTCGATGGTTTAGTTGTATTTTTCGAACTTTATCCAAGTGTCCATATTATAAAATGCAAAAAGTTTACTTTTTTACAATTTTTTATTTTCGGGAGAACTCATATTTGTGTTCTTTACTAGGAGAATCAAGAAGAAAAATCAACTGAGTGTAGTTACATTAATCCATTGGGCCATGATATAGTTATGAACTATCAGGATGTATTCAATACAATGAAATTTTTTGAATCTCGAGACACCTTGAGTAGATTGGTAAGTGAAAGAGCTCTTCCGCATGGTATTATTATTGTTATTTTGCGATCAGAAATTGGGAACGAAGGGAGACGAGCTCGCTTATGGTTAGGTTGTGAGCGAAGTGGTCAGTACCGTGATCGAAAGAAGAAATCATCTAATGAGATATGTGAAAAACAAGATCCAAAGGAGAAGGGAGAAGAAAATGAGATTCTAAAAATGAATTGAACAACTTTGGTAAACGAAAGCGTACTGGAACAAAAAAATGTGGTTGTCCATTTCTTTTGAAGAGTACCCAATTTAAAGATACCGGTCAGTGGACATTACAAGTAGTGTGCGGATCGCATAATCATCCGACTGCAGTTTACCTAGAAGGTCACTCTTATGCAGGTCTTATGACACCTGCTAAGGAAAAGTTGGTTGCTGACTTGTCTATGGCCAACAGTCGATCGAAGGAAATTTTGTTCACATTACAGCAACGTTTTACAAAAAACAAGTCCACGATCAAGACAATTTACAATGTTCGTCAAAAGCATAGACATGTTGATCATGCTGGTCGATCACAAATGCAATACTTGTTGGGAAAGCTACAGGAGAAAGAATTTTTCTATCATGCTAGGCGTTGTGAGCAAACAAATACAGTCAAGGATATGTTTTGGGCTCACCCGATAAGTGTCCAATTGTTGCGGCCGTTTCCATATGTCTTGTTGATGGACTGCACATACAAGACAAATAGGTACAAGTTACCATTGTTGGAAATAGCAGGGGTGACTTTCACTAACCTTACATTTTCTATGGCATGTGCGTATTTGCAATATGAGAAAAAAGATAACTACATATGGGTGTGTACTGTATTGAAAGGTTTGATGGATCAATCTGCGTTGCCTAATGTATTTGTCACTGACCATGAACTTGCATTGATGAATGCAATTGAGAGAACCTTCCCTAATTCACATCATTTATTGTGTCGGTGGCACATTACTAAGAATATCCTGACACATTGCAAGAAAATATTTCGAACAAAAGAACAGTGAGATTCCTTTAATCATTCTTGGAATTTGTTGGTGTTTGCGGATACATAACACAGGTTCAATGAGTTGGTTAAGAGATTTAAGGATGATTTTGCTCATAAAAAAGAGGCTATGAAATATGCTTTTGATAATTGGATCACACCGTACAAAGAAAAGTTTGTATCTTGTTGGACAATCAATGTGATGCATTTTGATAATACAACAACAAGCAGGTAACTCCACGTGAACATAATTACTAGTTCATACATTTAAGTACTTGATATTTAATTATGAATTTGATATGATGTAGAGCGGAAGGTCAACATTCAAAACTCAAAAGGCAATTGAATTCGAGCACGGGAAATTTCGAGACTTGTTGGGGTAAAATATTTACTCTTCTTGAGATTTCACACAATGCTATTAAGAGTTCATTTGAGAAAAGTATCAATGTGGTCCAACACTAATACAAATCGCCCATATTCAAATTGCTTCGAGGGGTGGTTTCAATTGCAGCATTGGACAAGATATTGGAAGAGATGAAAGGTATTGATGAATCTGGTGTGGACCCATTGCTATGTGGATGTGTGTTGCGTAAGAAATGTGGTCTCCCATGTGCACATGAGATAGCTGAACACTCAAGAGTTGACATGCCAATCCCTATAGAACGTGTGGACAAATTATGGAGAAAGTTAGACATGGAATCGGTTAAGGGGGATATTGTTAGTGTAGGGGAAGACATAGGTAACCGATGGACTGAGACAGTTGGTGAAGTAAACCAACTTTTTGCAGTTGCAAATGAATCAGAGAGGTTGTTGATGCTTAAGAGGTTAAGGGAAATGCAAACCCAACAACCACCTCATTGATTGAGCTGGAAATCCAAACTCGTCCTCGTAGTCGACCGAAGAATGCAAAAGCCAAACATACTAAGGATGTTCGGCCATAATAGCATTTGAATACCATGAAGTCCGTTTGGCCTGAATAGTAGCCGAACATCGTGAAGGCTGTTCAACCCAAATAATATCCGAACACCATGAAGTATGTTCGGTTCAAACCTTCGGCCAAAAAATCAGCCGAACCTGTAGACGTTGTTCGGCCCAAAAAGAAGCTGAACACAGTGAAGAGTGTTCGGACTGAACTGAATATCAACTGAACTCGGTAAAGGTTGTTGGTCCCAAGTGTTTTTCAGCTTATAGCTTGAGAAAAATTATTTTGGAGTGTTTGAAAAAATAGTTTTAGCTTTAATAGAAGTAATTTTAGGCTAAAAGCTAAAAGTAGAAAAGAAGTTTTTTTACCAACTTTTTGGTCTTTTGGTAAGGGGTGTTTGCGATTGTTCTTGCTTTGAAAAAATGATTAAAATTAAATAAATATAAAAATCACTTATATAAAAAGTAGGTAGTGTTTGAAAATAAAAGTCTCTTTTTCTTTCACTAATGCTTTGGACATTGCGTGAATACAAGCACTAGCACTATAAAATTAGCCATCACTATCAACGGTTCAAATAGATTTTAAACTAATGATATCTACGGTTGATGATCATGCATCAGATTCATACAGCAATAACAGAGCATATCTAAATTGGTCTTTTAATTTTTCACTTTTCAGAGACTCCCAAAAGAAATAAAACTTGTAATAATTCAGGCATTACAAGCAACATAAGCTTAAGGTTCCACATAAAACCAAAAGTAGAAAAATAAGAAGCCCCGTTCAAATGAGTATGAGTTCTACAAAACCTCAAAGTTAGTAAATAGACCAAAATATCAATAAAGTTTCAAAGGAACAATTTCAAACTGGACCAGACATGAATAAAGACTTAGGGATAGTATATAAATTACATATCCCTAGAACTACCACCATCTTCTCCCCTAGGTGACCTACTATTAGCCTGGCCCCTCGACCGCTCCATAGGTGGGTCTTGTTGATGCACATCGTCCAAAGTGAGGCATTTTAGAGCTTTCAAAGCATCTGCTACTATGGGCATAAAATAGCCAACTATCATTTGCGAGTCTCGATTTCTCCACTTCTCAACTAAAGGCTCAAGCAAGTTATGGGCAGAAAGTATCCGCTCGCATGGCCTGCCAGAATCCACACTAAATAGGGGGCCCTAGAAGTTGGCCCAAGGTCTGGGTTTTGAACCTTTGGATGCGAAATAGACATAAACCAATCCATGTAGGTTGTGTGACACTCCCATGATGGGTCAGCCTTTTCACCTCGCCTACTCACAGACAAAAGATGGTTGTCCCAAGTAGCAAACATTGAGCCAAGAGTGCCCCATAACAATTTGTACTAACCTGATTTTGCTCCTCTTATTGCACGAGATGGAACTATCGAGTTGGACGGTTTGGTTTGCATATAGCCAAATTGCCTTAACACACGATCCGGATGGTAAGGCTCAACAACGTTTAATACCCTTATGCACCCATGGTAGAAACACACTTCAGGTGGTTCAAAACGGTCCCTAAATGGATGATAAGGGTCCCAAACAACCTAGTTTAGGGTAAGATTAATCTTATTAGATAATACATTATTAAAATAATAATTATAGAATATGAATGGGAAAATAACTTCATGTGGTTGCAATAAGTCTTACAACTCCCTGTAGGCCTTCACATTTGCCTCGGTACCTGCACCATGACATTGTTGGGACCATCTCATTGCAAGCGGTTCTCCTTCAACATACTTCACATTGTGCTGAGGTCGTCCTATTGTTGGGAAATGCTCATAAATCCATGCTTGAATTATATTAGACAGAACTTATGTAACCAAATACATTGCATTTTATGAGATAATAAACAAAAAAATATTAATAATTACATACCTCAAACAATGTCAAATAACCAGAAATTTATCTTACACCCGCCCTAGATGCACATCCTAGCTGTCTATATAGATGAGCTAAGACACCAGTACCCCATGCATATGACTGCACATCTTGAGGGTCCTCCAACAACTTAAGAAAATCTACCCGCTCTTGTCAGAAAATATGGTGCAACCTATACAAAAGGTATGCCCTTGCAGCATTTCGTGCTACTTGGTGACTATCAGTAGTAGTATCAGCTTCAAACATATTGCGTAACCAGTTCAATGCCACTGAGTTTCCTCTCTTTCCAGCAAGTGCTTTAGTGGCCTCTTTATCTGACACACCAAGCATACGCCTTACCAGCACATTAGGCAACACTGCATTTTTATCATCTGATTGTACTGGTTTCCCAGCGACTGTGAGGCCAGTTAAAAAATGCACGTCTTCTAACGTGATAGTCATCTCGCTGAAAGGCAAGTGAAATGTATTTGTTTCCGGCTGCCATCTCTCAACAAAGGATGTAATCAGACTCCTATTAGGCCTTTTATATGAAATCTGCCTCAGTTCCTTTAGTATGGAGTGTGGAAGTGTACTTCTCCATAGTTTAGCATCATCCCCCATAGGATATTTCCATTTCAAGAGTTTCAAGGTGTGGCAGTGACATTTGTGAACTGGTATTTCTTGGCCATTCCATATTGCAGCAGCCACATGTGATTTGAAGCTAGGTAGCACTGACAGGTCTATTGGGCCACCGGGAAATGGTTCCAGTAATTCATCATCTGATGGGTTAGCTCCAGCATCCTCTAACTCAACTTCTCCAGTATCTGCCTTTGCATTTCTTCGTCACGAATTTATTCTTCATGGTGTAGTGCTTCTTTCGAGTGTAGTGCTTCTTGAGGATGTGGCGTTTCATCTTGTAAGGGTATGAAAGTATCTGCACCTGTTTCCCTAAGGGCAGTCATTTCCCTTCTTGCCGACATAGTTGGTGGCCGCCTTTTCCTTTGAAAAGTCATTGTATGTTAATAAAATCAACTCCTAATCACACAACACTAAGAATCTGGAATGAGTTCGAAGAATAACAGTTTGAGAAACACACAACTAGTTCGGCCAGAGTTGTGGCCGAGGTGAACTTGCGCAGAACTGGAAATGTAAATGAATCACACACTCGTTTTACGTGGTTCGTTCAAGATGAACTACATCCACGGAGGCAAGGCACACCTCAATTCACTAAGATATCCAATCGATTACAGAAATTACACTCAGAAATGAAGACGCCCAATTCTGGAACAAATTAGGGCAGAAAACAATCACTCTCAAATTCTCTCTGTAATCTATGAAAGAAGGAAATTGCTCGACGTAGTGTTGTTCTCCTGGAAGAGAGCTTTCCAATGATATATGTATTGCAGCTCGAATGTAACTGACCAAGAAGTTCTAACTGAATCAAGTTGGCTTCTGCTACCGGACAAATGTGACGGTTTTTCCCGTCACAAACCTGAAACAGACTCGTCACAATTGACGGTTATCCCCAACAACCCTGAACCCGGTTTATTCTGAACAGATTTACTTCTTCATGCTAAAACCCGGTTCATCCATCCGGTTCTTCACCTCCCGATCCCGGTTCCACATTCCCAACACATCCTATTTCAAAGTATAGCTCACTTGATGAGATTGAACACTTCCTCACAAATCTCCACCTCAATGAATCAAGTGTACCCCTTACTGCCTCATCACTGCCTTTCTGTTAATGCTCTTCATGACATTGCTCCAGCTGCAGCAAGCTCGAGCAATGATCCACTTTGTTTCCAGGTACACCCTTTGTAAGAAAATCAGCAGGATTATGCAATGTGTGTACCTTCTTCACCTCCACAGTCCCAGAATCTATGATATCTCTAGCAAAGTGTAACCTAACATCAATGTGTTTTGATCTTTCATGAAATGCTTGATGTTTCACAAGATGTAAAGCACTTTGATTATCACAGTAGATTACTACACACTTCTGCTTGATATCCAAATCTCTTAACACCCCTTTCAACCAGATTGACTCTTTGATAGCTTCAGTTAAAGAGATATATTCTGCTTCTGTAGTTGATAGTGCCACAACAGATTGTTGTGCACTCTTCCAGCTGATGGCTGTCCCATATAAGGTAAACACAAACCCAGAAATAGACTTCCTTGTGTCCACGTTTGCTGCAAAATCAGAATCAGCAAACCCCTCCAATGCAACAGTACTTCCATCTGCTTTCTTCTCAAATTTCAGTGACATGTTCACTGATCCTTTTAACCAGTGTTCCCACAGACGGCGCCACTTGTTAGTAAAATCAACTCCTAATCACACAACACTAAGAATCTGGAATGAGTTCGAAGAATAACAGTTTGAGAAACACACAACTAGTTCGGCCAGAGTTGTGGCAGAGGTGAACTTGCGCAGAACTGGAAATGTAAATGAATCACACACTCGTTTTACGTGGTTCGTTCAAGATGAACTATATCCACGGAGGCAAGGCACACCTCAATTCACTAAGATATCCAATCAATTACAGAAATTACACTCAGAAATGAAGATGCCCAATTCTGGAACAAATTAGGGCAGAAAACAATCACTCTCAAATTCTCTCTGTAATCTATGAAAGAAGGAAATTGCTCGACGTAGTGTTGTTCTCCTGGAAGAGAGCTTTCCAATGATATATGTATTGCAGCTCGAATGTAACTGACCAAGAAGTTCTAACTGAATCAAGTTGGCTTCTGCTACCGGACAAATGTGACGGTTTTTCCCGTCACAAACCTGAAACAGACTCGTCACAATTGACGGTTATCCCCAACAACCCTGAACCCGGTTTATTCTGAACAGATTTACTTCTTCATGCTAAAACCCGGTTCATCCATCCGGTTCTTCACCTCCCGATCCCGGTTCCACATTCCCAACACATCCTATTTCAAAGTATAGCTCACTTGATGAGATTGAATACTTCCTCACATTGTAACTGCACAAAATAAATAAAAGATCATATCTCTTGACATCACATATCATATCTTTAAAGTCCTAAACCATGTCCATTTATTATTGATTTTTCATTGTTGAGATACTAAAATTTATTATGTTACATGTTTGTTATTAATTTCTTAATGTTTGCTTTTGTCATTCTTGCTCTTACTGTTGTTCTTCTTTTCCTTTGACATAGGCAATAAAATAATAATATGAATAAATAAAAGGCAACTTAATTAAAAAATTATTATTTCTCAGTTATGAAGAACTCTCCACTCCTTGCAATCGACTTACTTCTATAATTAAGCCAAATTATTTTCTTGTTGAAGTATATTGCACATCTATATAATCTTCAAATACCCGGTTAAAGATATACTGTTGTGTTGTCCTCATAGATTTGTTTGCTGTTTTCAAGGAAAATTCAATTCAAGTTCAAATTTATATTAAAATTTCCTAAAAGCTAAGACTTTATTATCAATCCTTATAATCATACACATCAGATCTCTACTTCAGTTAGGAATGAACTTTATGAAGCTCAGTAACACTATAAAGTTAATTCATATCATGTTTGAAAAGCAGAGATATATGAGAGACTGTTCGGTCCAAATAACAGCCGAATATCATGAGGGCGGTTCGGCTCAAATAGAAGCTGAACAACCTGAAGCCTGTTTGGGCCAAATAGCAGCCGCACATGTGAACGGTGTTCGGCTGGTATTCCGTTCGAACATGTAACGACTTTCGGCTCTAAGTTGCCGAACACGCTGAATGCAGTGGCCCAAATAACAGTCGAACAACGTGAAGCCTGTTCGGACCAAATAGCAGCCGAACATGTGAACGATGTTCTGCCATAATTCAAACTAAACATGTATAGGTTGTTCGACTGTTGCCCAACACACTGAATGCAGCGGCCCTAACAGCAGCCGAACAATGTGAAGCCTGTTCGGACCAAATAACGCCGAACATGTGAACTGTGTTCGACCAAAATTCCAACCGAACACTATAATTCAGTCCCAATCAATGCAAATTTGTTAATCTTCATCTTAACATCTCATAACAATCAATAATCACACAATAATTAAAAAATTCAAAGAACAATCAATCATTCAATTAAACCCTAATTTGTTGAAATCTAGATAAAGAAGGGATAAAAGGTGTACTTGCTGCTTTACTGGATTGATCCTTTGATTTGAGAGACTCAGACTCCCCGCTGCTGTTGTTCAAAAATTTGTTGTCAAGAAGTCATGGCGGAGCTCGTAGTATTTTCCTTGAAGAACAGAATGAGTAGCATGTTTTTTTAATTCGTCAAACCGCGATATTTTAACAATAATAACGTTGGGCTTTTCTTTTCTTTTTTAGCCTTTTTTTAATGATTTTATTCTCCTTTATTATTTGTAATTAGTTATAATAGTATTAAGGGTAAAAAAGGAACTTATTGTGGTGTACTTAGAAAATAGAAGTATTTTAATTATTAAAATATGGTGCATTTAGTAATTGTGGTGTACTTAGAATATTATGTGGTGGCATTAGCCGCCGCGTTTTTTAAAGCTTCCCTAACTTATCTTTCAGTTTATTAATTCTCTTTTCCATATTCCCAAACACTTTATTGTTCCACTCTTTTAATGTTTCCCACATCTCATAGCTCTGTCCTTGAAACTTTCTTATCTCATCTAACAATCATCGACTCACATTGTTCCTGGCCTAGCCACATCTTCTCGAATCGATATAACTTATTCCTCTGTCTTCTGTTTTGCATACTCATTTGGCGATTCTTTACTGCAAAAGTCAAGCAAATTCGAGAATGGCTGAATTCTCGTGAGATGAGTGACCCGTCTATGTGGAAACATAGTACACCATTGACGAGTTGCTGTAAAACGATCTAGTCAAGACTGAATATTATTACTTCCATGTTGGCGATTTGTCCATGCATATTGATAACCGCTGAAGCAAGATCACTAAGACCACAACTGGATAGAACATCCCCAAAGTTATGCATAAGTGATACAATTATCTAGTTTCCCCCTTTTTCTCCGTCAGCCATGAGATTTCGTTAAATTGCCCCATGCACAACCACGGTATAGTATGAGCAGGTCAAATTGCTCTTAATAATCTCCATGTCTTCTCTAGTTGGTATTGTTTGGGCCATTAACGGCCAATTCAAATTTGAACCATATAAATTGATGTGAACCGAAATATGGTTATTGGACGATGACAGATCAACATTAAATGTTTGTCTCTATAATAGGCATAAAGCACCGCTTCTAGCATTTTGCTCACCTTCACAATCTACTGTAAAACATCCCAAAAATTTCTGCTTGCGAGTAATTAGTTATTGCATTTAGCGTATCTTTGTCTTAGTTCCCATAAGGAAAACTATACCAGGACTTTCCTCATGAAGGATCTTTGAAAGAATACGAACTGTCGCCCGGTCCCCAAACCATCGACAGTTCCAAGATAAGAGATTCATCGTGATCGGCGGAGGATGGTTACCGTATGATTTGTAACATCTGTTTCCACACTCATTCTACATTTTTTCCTATTATCTTGATTCTACTCCCACGTTCCTTCTTGTCGTCTCACTCCAAGAGCATGACCATTCTGCTCTCTATTGAGCTTTTCCATGATCCTCCAACCGTTTGTTGATTTTGACTTTACATTGGAAGCATTTTGGACTAACGGGTTCTATTTTTTGGATGAGCAAGGGTGGATTTTTTTGTAGGTGAGGAATCTGGGCAGGTAAAGATGGATCTGGGTTTGGTGCTTTATCATGAGTATTTAGTTATGGAGGCTGAGTGGTATATTTTTGTGTCGGGGTTGTGCATTTGTTTATTAGGTCTCATTTGGTATGGTAGATAAGGCCCAGATTGATTATCTAACTGGGGTTAAATGGGTGTTTGGTATCCTAAATTAATAAACAGGTTGGCCCGAGACAAACCAGAGCCCGACTCTAATTCACTGTTTCGCTTCTTCTTACGTAACTCACGAAAGACGCACGATTTGCAAACTGCTGTTGAACAGTGACAAAGATAGCATTTCTTGATATAACATATAGGCCCTTTTGGGCTTCATTTCCAAATTCGAGCAAAAATCTCAATTTTAATAGACGCCCCGTTCTCTGTTGTCTTCCTCTCGTCTTTCACAAATAGGGTTTCCTTGCGGCGCCTCTTCGCACCATTCCTGAAGCTGGTAATTATTCACGCGATTCTCTCTTTTTTTCGCAGCCTAGTGAAATTCCAGCAGATTCAAGTGTATTTGGCTGTGTTATCTGATTTTTCCATCTTTCTTTGTTTAGATTTCAAAGTTTAAATAACTATTATTTTGCTTTATGTGTTGCAAGGGGGACGTGAGATTCTAGGGTTCCAGATCCCCTACTTCATTGCTACTGCCGATTCCCATCGTCGCCGCAAAATTTCCGGCAAATCCCGGCGGAAAAAAGGTCGGAATTAGCATTTATTTGATATTTAATTTTGGTTGACCCCTTTTTTCCATGAAAATTTGAACCTAGAAGTTATGAATATTTGATGTAGCTTGCATTGAGAGGATGGTAATGTACATGCTGCTATGGGTACTGTTTTTAGTTTAGGTTTTTTGTGTGCTTGTCTGCATAAAATGTGCTACAATATATGTTGTCCTCTCTTGTGTGTTACGATATGAATCCAGGGTTGTATGTCTTTAAAAAGTATGATGGGAGATGGGTTTTTTTTTTATTACAATTGGGTGCATTCCCGCAGATTCTTATATGTGGTTTAGTTATTTCATTGGGTTATCAGGTTTAATTCGAATCTGAAATTCTGATTAGTCTAATAGGTTCTACATGCTGATCTGTCGTATTATTCTATATGCAGAAATATTGCTTCCTTTGGTTGTAAATTCAGAAATAACACTCTATGGGCATAGAGATGCTACGGTTATTTTGTTGGTTGAGGAAATATTGCATCACACATTAGTCAACATATTTATAATAATCGATCTCCTATCTAGAATTGGCACTAAAAAAAGAAAGCGCAGCACAAATCCAGAGCCATATAGTATGATCAAAAGATTCCCAACTCAAGAACATCATTTGCATAGAATGGTTGGATTTAATGATAAAAATTGTGTTTTGAATTTGCGAATGGATCGCAATGCATTTGGTCGTCTATGTCTATTAATGCGCCAATTAGGGGGTCTAGTAGATGGTAAATATATGACTATAGAGGAGCAAGTGGCTGTTTTTCTAGGTGTACTTGCACATCACAAAAAAAACAGGATACAGAAGTTTAATTTCTGGCGGTCTGGTCAAACAATTTCTAACTATGTCCATATTGTCCTAAGGGATGTGCTAAAATAACATGGTCTGTTCTTGGTCAATCCTGAACCCGTAGCTGAAGATTGCACTGATCCTCGCTGGAAGTGGTTCAAGGTACAAGCTAATGGTAGTTTTGACAAGTAGTGGTAACTGTGTAGGTTTTATAAATATGCAGTAGTTTTTTCGGTTCAGTTTTAATGATTTAAGTTTTAGTCATGTACAATTTTTTATGATTTTTATTTCAAGGGCTGTCTAGGAGCGTTAGACGGGACCTACATTCCGATCATGGTGCGCAATATTGATAAACCGCCATATAGGACAAGAAAGGGTCAAATTTCAACAAATACACTAGCGGTGTGTGATCGTAATTTGAGGTTCGTATACGTCCTTCCTGGTTGGGAGGGGTCGGCGGCCGATGCACGGGTTCTACGCGATGCGGTTACTAGCGTTCACGGATTAAAAGTCCCTAAGGGTACATTCCCCTCGTATATTCGTTGGCCCAATTGTTAAGTTTAGTACTATTTTCGATTATATCAAATAGGATAATTTCAATTTTTTGCCTTAGGAAACTACTACCTATATGACAACGGATATGCCAATAGTGAAGGTTTTTTGGCTCCATTTAAAAATGTACGCTATCATGTGAAGGAGTGGGGTCCGCAGTCATCGAGGCCACGTAACGCTCAAGAAGTATTCAATATGAGGCATATAAAGGCGTGAAATGTAATCGAACGTGCATTCAGCATAATGAAAATGCGATGGGGAATCTTTAGGAGCACACATATTATCCTGTGAAAGTACAGAACAGTCTAATCATGGCTTGTTTTCTCCTTCACAACTTCATCCGCTCGGAGATGGCCGTCGATCCCATTGAGAAACTCTTGGAGGCAGACCCCCTGAACCTAAAGAACATGAAGAGGTCGATGAGTGTATTGAAGCGGTTGAATCATCTCCGGAGTGGAATGGTTGGAGAGAACAATTTGCTCAAGAGATGTGGGCTCAGTTTAGATAATTAAAATGAATTGTTCCTTAGTGTGGTTGTTTTTATGTTTATTAGATAAAAGTTGGTTTACGTTTGGATTGTTAGTTTTAACGTTTATATTGATGTTAGGGTTTGGTAATTTTTTCCCTAGAATGTTCAGGTGCTTCTTTGTTTATGGATTTATGGATAATTATTTATTAGTGTCTGATTATCCCAATTGATAGGGTGGTAGCATTTTTTTTTTTTTTTTTTTTGTGTATGTTGAGCATAATCTACAGGTGGGGCAATAATTAGTGTTGTGTCTGCAGATTTTTATATGGTTTGAAAGAAGTCGGACAGTGTATTGTTTAACATGTAATCTTTAATTGCGTTTTTCTATTTCAAACAGTTATATGGATAACATGGCTGAAGATTATGATATGGCACCCGATTGTAGATGCGGGCAAGGTAAGATGATTGTGAAGTGTGCCGGGCAGGATGCGGTGCATCCAGGACGTTATTACTACAAGTGACTGTGTAACAACAAACATGAAAAGTCGTTTTTGTGGTGCGATGAATATCGCCAACACACAATCGTTAGCCGAGGTTCCTTCTTAGCCAGACTTATAGCTTAAAACTGAAACCAACCATGACATTTTCATCGACAGGGCACACACACCGTGATAAGACAGTTGCGCAAACAATTCAACCGCGATTGAAAGGAAATATTGAAGTTCAAATTGCATTCCTGTTCATGGGTTTAGTTCTAGCCTTGCTGGGGGGTGATAATTGGCAAGTTGATTTAGAATTTAATGTTTATGTAGGGTGTGTTCAGTTGATTATGGTTTGTTTTGGTGTTATGTGTGGTGTTTAGCCTCAACACTCATTTATCTCCTAATGCTCTTTAATTTCATTCCAGAAATTTTGTAGCTGTCTCGTGAATTGATTGCTAGTTCATAGCATGTACAATGGAATATTATATGTTTGGAAGTTAGATATCCTAAAAATTGTTGCACACTTGCTTTGTCCAGTGTAATCAAATCTTTTTCCTGTTAGCTATATAGAATCCAAAATAGGGGTCAAGAATCCTGGCTGAATTGAATTGGCATGTAAGAATAGTACACCCGTGAATATTTTTTGTCCAGTTTTTTTTTACCCTATATATGCATATCGAAAGCAGGTTCATGTCATATCAAGGTTATAGATTATAGTTCAGCAATTTTTGAGTAATTAAGATTAAGCAGCAAGGTGATCATTACTAACCCACTGGTCAATTGTCAATGGCTGCCAAGCGATGTTCTTCTACGATGAGGATTGGACAGAAGCAATTGACAAATGCCTAATTAACACACTATATGAAGCGAAGTGGTGGTTTACAAAAGGAAGCATTACCAGTTGCTCGAAATACCATAAACGATGCGTTTGGGCGAGATTTCACCCTAAAAGAGATTTGGATAAAATACCGCAAATTGAAGACAAGGTACAATTTTTTTACAGATTTATTAAGCCGATCGGGCGTATGTTGGGATCAGGAGAGTAATATTATGGGACTTCCATTGGAACTAAAAGATGAAATATTTAAGGTTTGACTCAAAATATATTAATGATTAGATCTTACAAAATGACGTTGAGTTATGTGAAATTAGGCAAATTTTGTGGCTATTTATTGATCGCTATTTGTTATGTAATTTTGTTTTTCCAGGCGAAACCACTGTCAAAGGCCTACTGCTACCAGGGTGAAGATGACTATGAAAAACTTGAGTATCTGTTTCGTCTCTAATTACCTTGCTTTATTATGCAAGGGAATGTGTATTATTAAATAGTACGGTTTCGACAAAACGAGTTTTATTTTTAAGCAGATATTTCTAAATTAAATTATCAGTTTCATTATTAACGCTAGCTACTAGCTGTAATGGAACAAATATGTTGTTTGTCTAGCTCAATTATTAATTTAATTTGAAGAATTAATTTGTTTATGGTTCATTGAGAGTTGTGAAAGGAGAATATATTCTTCAGGTTTGATTCTTGGAAAAGGCTGCATGGGAGCCTTGTGTTGGCTATTCATTGTAAGAATATTCTTAAATCCATTATTTCTTTAGTTGAAAACTTTATATGTTCTCTTTCAACAGCCATGTAATTATGGTATGGAAAATATCAAGGAGACTACAATTATATATATATATATATATATATATATATATATATATATACATACATGTGTTGAAAAGTTAAGGTTAGTTCATTTCAAAATCCTTATATCTCCAACGTCTCACTCCTTATTGACCAACTAAGAAAAAACAGACGTCGGTCGACAAAATCCCTCAACAGCAAAAATTTTTTTACGGCTCCAAATGGACGACGGCTATGGATACATGCTTTGTGAGCACACTTGTGTCCCAGAAGGGAAAAGGTAATTGGACAGTAGCCGAAAAATCTTTCCACGCCCTCTTGACCGCTCGTGGAGTGGTTAATTCTACTTTTGGGACCAACCTTACTTGAGACGATGTGTACGCTCGACAAGCATTATTGGAGATGAGATATCTAACATTCAAGCAGATCACTGAGGATTCAAGGGTATTTTGGAATGACGGTCTCAACTGTGTTTTAGCGGAGGAAGAGGTGTGGAGGGATATCTTGAAGGTTAGTTACTGAAGAATTATGAGCATATACATACATATATATATATATATATATATACTTTGTTTTGTATGTCTTCAAATTTCACCTTGTATATTACTTTCGTGACAAAATTTCGTCATTTGTGGTTGTAGAAAAATATATTCGCTCAAGCGTACTACCGTCAAGGTGAACTAGAATTTGCGAGACTCGCTATTTTGTTTGAAACAAATTCAGAACCAAAACCGATCGAACAAGAAATAATTAATATAAGTGACACAAGTGTTCATCTTGGAGGGGCTATTGCAGACGCAATCGTGGTATCAGACGACGACGAGGTTATGTCTCCGCTACCGTCCGAGATGCCGAAAATACGAAGGAGACTATTTGAGGAAGATAGCGATTTGAACACACAACAATCTACTAATGACACGGGGAGGTTTTACGTTGAAAATGGTCCGTCTAGTCCTCCTAGATTTCCTCTACGAAATGCTTTCCCACCAAAACCGAGGGCGAAGGGTAGTCCATCGAAAGCAACCGGTTCTTCTTCGTGTGCGTCATCTAGCCCGAGCAAGAGGTGGCTCAATCCTTTCAAATAGGCGGTGTTTTGAAAGAGATGCATGTATGCGCATCAGGGGAGAAGTCTTTATCTGTCTCAGGAAATTTAGTGTATGTTTAGTATGTTCTGTCTTTAATTCCCCAAAACTCTATGACTTGATTTCCAGTTTCCTGTTTTTTTTTTTTTTTCTATTCCAGGTACTTTTCAATTTAATTAAAATGAGTGGGGGAAGTAGGCTTGGTTTACCCCACTAGCGCAATGTTCCTAAGTGCTGATTTGGTAGTGTAATGAAATATTTATGATGCAATCCTTAGTTAGCTACTTTATTATTTATGTTCTTACTTTTAGCATTGACATGCTAATTCAAAGAAGACAATGCAAATATCATGTTTTGATTCATAGATGTTTGCTCAACAAGAAAATTATCCCTCCCAGATAAAAAAGCGAGTAAAATACATTAAAAAAAGGATATATTTCCCACAACCTACCAAACCCAAATGGCACTGAAACAAGTCAAGTTTGACCAACACCCACAACAACAACAATGATAATGAATTCATAATCATGCTAAAATTTCAATAGCCAGTCTTCTCAACAATTCTAATTGAAACCATATCAACCATTTACAATGCATAATAAAGCCATCCGAATAGTCTTCAAGGTGCAAATAACATAGAGTTAGTTTCTCCATACATACATTCAAAAGGATTAAGGGACAGCTATAGCCAATACAAGCAAGTCAGATTTCAAAAACATCGTGCATGAGTTCCAAAAGCAGAATTCGGACAACTTAAGACTTCCGGGTGTGTAGCAAGCGCATGACGTAGTGAGGGCTAGCGTCTTCAGGTAGACCCATGAAGATCTCGAGTCGCTCGACCTTTTCGACTAGCATTTCGCAAGCATCAAATCTATCGTTCAAAGACAGCCTCGGGATATCTTCAAGTAGATCGAATACGTTGTTCTTTGCTTTCCCTAGGTCGACCTCGTACCCAATTCGACTCGCAATCTTGTCAAGCCTCGACTCGGTATTGCGACAAAGCTGCCCCAACAGATCATAAATCCCTTCGAGTCCTTCAACTGTTTTCCTTTTCTTCCTCGTTGATCGTTGAGTTGCATTCCCTTGCTCATCCTGACAAACACTATTTCCCTCTTCCTTATCATCAACTAAAATCCCATCGAGATTAACGTGGTAGTCACCGTCACCACCACCTTGTGCAATGTTATCCTCCTTCATCAAATCATTGACTGCCTCCATCACATCCTCGACACTCTCACCAGTCGCTCTATCCTTGCCAAAAATTAATTGCCAATCATCAAATAAAGGCCACTCTTTGTACCGCATTATCCTCGCGTTTGTGTCATTCTGTTTCAACCATATGTAAGTGGTTAATCCGACAAATGATTGCCATATTTAAACTATTTATGAACTAAAACACTGTCCAAAATTTCACAATGAAATGCAATGTAACTCCCATATTGATACAAATTTAACCGCATATCAGATTTTTAGTAACATTCAACTGTCAGTCTTGCCAAGAAATACATTCGCCTACTGCTTGGTCCCGCCAATACTATCGCTCTCTAATTGGCAAAGCAAATATAGGTACAACTACAATTGGGTGATCAAATTAGAATATAAACTATTACGTCACCACGTAATCTTTAATCTCGAAGTTATGACACTATTAATTATAAAACAATATTTCTAACCAACGACATTCATTCACCTACTGACTGGTCCCGCCAATGATATCGCTCTCTAATTGGTAAAGCAAATATAGGTACAACTACCTATTTACAAATTCAATAGGACTATCAACAATTACGTCACCCCTTAATATTTAATCTCGAAGTTATGTTGCTATTAATTATAAAACAATATTTCTAACCTGCACAATTAGCTTCCATAAATCATCTTGACAATCGATCATGTGAGTCCCCTTTAGGTTGAAACCGCAACCAGATCGAGCAAGCATTGACGTAAGAGACCCATGATTCTTCTTCCAGATTGTCAATTTTGAGTTTATATGTGGCATTCCCTGTAAGTCGGTAGTAGGGAATTCCTTCCTCATCATACTCTCTAGCTTGTTAAGATAACCCGCCCTGAAGTCGTTGTCGAATTTCCAACCTTGTGCTACAAGTTCTTTCAGAGATGCAAGTAGCACAGCTTCCTCTCTGTTTGACCAGCTACATCTAGTTTTATCGGTTTTGTTTCCTTTACCACGACCTAGGTTGCTGCTCCCAGAAGAGGTACCTAGTGCCATTAATTACAGATTAAATTAACACAATAATGTCCAATTAAAATTCAGAATAACATAATGTTCTTACACACATGCTTGTACAAGTAAGTGTATGTCTGAAACTAAATAGCCAAAACCAGTTAAAAAGAGCAATGTGCAATGTTCCTAAAACCATGCACACCCAAAAAACTTGTTATTGAACATGGCTATCAATCCACAAATCACTATAAAGAATGTAATTTTAAGATCCCAACCCCAAAATATAGATTCAGTTACAACGACACACTAACAATTATTCAGGGATATGTTATATTCAATCCAGCTCTGATTAACGAAATTTGTAATAAGCTACTGAAGAAAACAAAGCAAAAATTAAAATCAACCACACATTATCGGTAACTGTGGTTCTCGACATCTTTTTCCTTTTCCCAATCTAAATTATGTCTGATCAATTGAAAAGGACCACATCTTATCAAATATCATCCTAATCTTGCAAGCAGCTCCTAAAGGGCAACCTAAACAGAGTTAAATTTTGAGCTTGAACACAATCTATTTTCTATTTGGTTGAATCTACAAATTTGGATATGAAAAAAATAAATCTATGTCCTACTCGTAACATGCAGCTGGAGAAAACAACAAAAAAATAAAATGAAACACAAGTGTCCGATTACTGTAACTCTAGTTAGCGTTTTCCTTTTCCCAATAGAGGATACCATTGATAGTTCAAATGTAAAGGGCCTTATCTTATTGACATTAAAAAGCAGGTATACTTCATAAAATTGGTAAAAAAAACATATAGCAAAACCCCTCAAATTGCACACAAGCTTGCAATCAGTTTCTGTTACCGTAACCTAAACAGAGCGAATTTTTGAACAACAAGAACAGTCGGGAAGCTATGCAGTAGAATGTAAGGGATTCGCAGAATATCCAATTTCAAAGACGAAGAAATAACAGATATATACAAACGGGTTAATAGACGGGCAAATCACATACCAGGGTTTATCGAACTCATCGTCTATGGATGAATCTTCTTGCCGGGAATATTATCTTGGAATAGAAGTCGACGCTGCGGCGCGAACCCTGGTTTTCTTATTTTGGGGAGTGTTTTCTTTCTTAAGATTGAGACCTGTGGTTATTTTGTGAATGGGTAGAATTTGTATTTGTATTTAAGATGGTGTTACTTTGTTAAAAAATATATATATAATCTTGAATGTAATCTTGGGTACCAAACAAGCAGATTATCCTATTGCATGTTTATATCTTACCTACCAAACACAAACATATGATACATATCACCCCCTATCTACAATATACATCTTGGTCTTAACTATCTAGCCATATCCTATCTACCCTACCAAATGAGGCCTTAGTGTAGTGGTAATATGGATGTTTGGTGTGGTGGCAGGGTATTATTTGGAAAAGTAGTTGGCTTTTCCAGAATGGTAGGCTTGGTGGGGTGTACTAGTTGTAGAAGTTGCTCGTAAGGTAATATGGTGGGTATATCGTAATGGGAAGTGGATGGGTATAATTTATTTCATTGGTGGGTCGGTAACTGCATGGGCAGGGCTCAGTTTTATAGGCAACTGGGTAAGTTATGGGACTAGGTGTGACGAGTGGATAGCATCTGGGCTACCTTCATCAGCTGTACTCTTACACGTTCACGAGACTACTGGACTCTCTCCAGCTAGAGGCTAATTTAGTGAGGACTTTAGACGATTCTATACCCTCATGTGTTGTATTGGTAGACTTGGAATCCTTCATCTGCTTAGACTTCCTTTGTTTAAATTCTTCAAACAACTTTCTTCTCAAGACTTGTATTTCCACTCGCTTTAACCACTTCATTTGCCCTTACATATGTCAGGCCCTAACCCAGTCCTCAAATGTCACAATATCATCAGTCGTACTAAAAATCTCATCAGAATGATCAATGATGTCATGATCAATGATGTCACACTCTCCCTTGTTATGGCGAAGCATCCCACATACATAACAGAACGAAGGAAATCTTTCATAAAAGGTATCCAAATAGTTCGATATCTACTTTCCTGTTTTTATTGGTTTGTTCAAATTGATCAACACTATTATTCTTATACTCCTGATAAACCCCTCCAATAACTATTTATCCGTTTAATGAATCTTCCAGAGGTATCCCCCAGCGCCCTAACATATGTATATGATCTCATCGCCATTGGTAGATCACAAAGTCACACCCAAAATGTGGCTTCTGAGATAGTAATCGTAGAGGATTGTTCTTCAAAACCCAATTCCTTCAATAAAACCAGATCTAGTTTGTAATGTAGTGGTTCAAGAGCCAAAAATTCCTCCATATCAACTATTTGGTTAAACGGGAAGGAAAGGAGATTTAATTTTATCTCCTTTGTCATTAACCATCCCTCTGGTGCCCATGTTTTCCTCATCGCTTCCAAAAAGCCAAAAATAACCCTTGCGATCAAACACAGTGTACATTCCCTATCTTTACCACTCTCGGTCTCACAGATGTGTAGTGGTTCCTCTTGCGCATCTATGTTTCGGTCCCTATCCCGATCCTTCGTCGTCATAATATGAACAAACTATTATTTTGAGTAAACTAGTAAATCTAAGTTCACCTCAGATATAGAACATTACACGATCTCCACTCGGTAAAACAAAACAGAAGTACAAAAAGATTAAAAAAAAAAAACTCCAATGAAACACATGAAGGAAAAGACGACACGGAAACATGAGATCAATAAGATCTCAACGAACCCCTAAACTTGGAGAAGAGGGACAAAAACGACAAAACCTTAAGCAAGAGGGACCGTCCTAATGAATCTCGGTGCAGGTGTTGTTAGCACATCTAATTTTCTTTGAAGATTAAAATTATTTGTGATTACATGATAATTGTGTGTAGTCCTTCGTTTAGTGTAAGTAACTAGTGCACAATATATCTATGTTTGGTTGGGGTTGGTCCAACCCCTAATGGATTGACCCAACCTCTTTCTCTGTTTGTTTATACAGGTTGGCCCAGCAACCTCGAACCACCACAAATTTTAATACTACTTTAATCATTAAATCAATCATAATTAACAAATTTTTACACTTATCACATTACATTTTACAATTAAAAATTATATTCGACACTACAATCACTACCCAACCACCCAAACAAACATCACTTTTTTACTCTCCCAGCCACTAACTCCAGCCATTATCCCCAGACAACAATACTCCAGTCACCTCAGCCCCAACCAAACATGTGTTGTCAACTAATTTGATCATATGAATAGCCTTTAGAGGTTTACTTTTGGAATTTAGATATTGCATCCTAAATTTCATTCTGGTGAAGGGATTACAAAAGAAGAGTGCACTTATTTTTAAGCATTAGGTCAAAGGGTTAATTAGCTTAATTTTTCACTATTGAGACATTATACACACTTTTTCTTTTGTCAAATAGATGCATGTTGCTCAAAGTTCGAGTTTAATTTGGAAAGTAACAGATTATAATTTTTATTTAACTTGTGATGAAGTGATTATTTTTAACTATGGTAAAATTACTTATAATTAAAAGTTGGCAGTATTTGAGAATGTAAATATTTTTGGTTAAATTTAAGTGGGTAGTTTTTAACTTAAAAGTAAGAAGTTGTTAGTTATAGTTTTGAAAATACCAAGAAGCTCAAAAAAATAAAGCTGGACATGATGAACTAAAAATAAAACATACATTTGTATCAATATCTAATTAACACAAACATTATCACATAATTTGCTCACATGTTTTTATACCAAAATCTCATAAAACGATATATGCATGCATCAGCCAACATCTTAAAACAATTCAAGCAAGTCACATTGAGTGTAAGCATTTACTTAAACACATTTAAGCAGGTTACAACAAAAAAAAAAAAAAAAAACAGTCACAAACGTTTAATTCACAAATTAATAGTTGGCTCTCTCTTGGCCATATAAAATTGACAGGGACTTTGTGGGGAAGTAAATTTTATCAATTTTATATCTAAGTATAAACCATAACTTAACATAGGATTATTACTCAGTTTTGCATAAGCCTTCGTGAGGAAGGTCATATTGCCACTTAAAATAACTCATAGCTATCATATGAATTTTTTTCTAATGAACCCGTTTTTTACATATCCGTTAGGGAGAAAGGCGCATGCCAATGCGTAGCCAAAGACTTCATGTTAATGAATCAGTTATGGAGGTCATTTATTAATTTATTATCCAGAATAAATTTAAAAGAAAAAACACTTAGTATTGATCAATGAGATTTTCTAGGCTCCTCATACACAAAGTAAAACGAAACATAAATTAAACACATATTGGACAATTAAATCCAATTATCATGGTTTAATTTTCCCGTTTTGAAACGAGAAACCCAACTGTTCGAAGAATGGGCCTTCTAAAATCTGTCACAGACATGATACCCTGCGAGGTCGCATCGCACCAGTGGTCGCGTCGCTCGCGGCCAGAAGACTCCAGCACGGTCGCGTTGCTCGGCGCTCTTCAGGCTACAGTACACACTGTTCCGATTACTTTAATCCATCTTCGTCTTTGATCCGTTCGAATTTATTTACAAAAAATAAATCTAATATCTAGATTAATCTATTATTAGAAAAATAAAAAAACAGACCTAATCTACTCGTGAATTTTCTCACGAGAAAAAAGAATCTGAACGAGTCAGATTAAAACATTCAATCCAACATGAATTTAAACATACATAAAAAACTATGATAATTGGACACCTGCAAACTAGATCTAATAGTTCTACTATCCAATTTCAATTAGACGTAAGTGTGATTTTTGAAAATTTAATTTGAAATTACAGAGCCCGACTCAATGGCTCTGATATCAGTTGTTGGGGAATTGGGGGTTATGTCAAGGATCTATTCTAGATGTAATTTGAATATCTATTTTCATAAATCAAACAACCATAATTTGAAAACATTTAAATCATATAATTCATGTAATTGAATAAAAGTAACCATATAATAAGCCATAAACATGCGGAACTAAGGGATTATCGTATTTACCTTCGAATCGGAGAGACACTGTTGAGAAGATTTAATCATTCAACCCACAGATCTTCTTGGGTATTCCCTAAGTCCAAGCTCGTCAATCTAGTGGGAATCAAACGAACCTTTTAAAACTCGAGGAATGATTAATTTTCACGAAGAACAGACACTCGATTATTCATATGGGGACCAAAACTGGTCCCCTATTTATAACAAAGGGGGGGGGGAGGCGAAATTCAGCCCTCTTTAGGAGAGGGAGGATCGAAATTCTCTCCCACTTGGGAGAGAAAAATATGGATAAAATCATATCCTCTTTGGAATTAGATTTCTCCATATCTTTTCTTTCTTATCTCCTACTTCTAATTAATCCTTATCCTCTTAGTTAAGGAACTTCTATTGGGCTACTCAAGAGGCCTTTAGGAAGAATATGATTGAGCCTCTCAATGGGCCCAGATATCAATATTGAGCCATCAATATTATTCTAGTCCATTAATATTAATTCATTCCACTATAGAATTAATATTGAACTATGCATCCTAATTCATATTATGGCTCCCGATTTTTTTTTTTTTTTCCGTGTTTAAGATTCAATGTCCATCAATTAATTTAAGCTACTGAATGCTTTAATTAATTAATATCTTTTATTCCTTGAAAACAAACAACTCAACATTATTATCATATCAGAAGTTAATCCATTGTACAGGTTTGATATGATAAATATACTGAGCCCATCAAGGGGACATAATCAACTTGTTTCACCAAGATATGATTTTCTGTATTAATTTAGCAATCTGTCATATAATTAATAATAGGGTTAATTTCCAAAAGCAACTTGAACTTTGCGGGGTTTTACACTTTGCAACCTAAAGAATTTCTTTTTTTTCGATTGGAACTTGTATTTTGCGATTTGACTCAAATTACAATTCCGGCAATATTTTCAGGCTATATAGGCCATGTGACTGGCACATGACCCAATTTTTGTGTATTTTTGTTTTTTTTTTAATCTAAATACATGTATTTCGCATTTTAAGTTCTTATTTCTTTTATTCTCCTACCATAAAAATAGTAAATACAATAAATACATGTCTTCTTCTTCATGGCTCCTGCTTCTTCTGCAATAATGGCGGATTCCCACTTCTTCCCCTTCATCCTCAAAAAAACCCAAAATCTTCTTCATATAATAAATCAGAACGATGATTGTTACATATCTATTCTCCCAATCCCAGCTTGTCAGAACTTCCCAGTACACAACCATCATTGCTAGCAATTTCACTACCATAATTTTCGCCTAAAATAGTTCATTAGCTCTGTAAATCGCATACCTTCTTTTATTGCACATGTGTAGCCTCCAAATTAGCACCTGTATGAGATCAAAAGTGGCACATCTCACATTAACATTCGTCGACAGGCCAAGCAATTACAGACCGTCAAGCCCAAATAGATTTAGTGGGTCAGAGGGAGAAGATTGAAGGGGCTGGTCGGGTTTAACTTGGTCAAGAAGTGGTGGCTCCGTTGAGAGGAAATCGCTTCTTTCGGCAACGGCAACTCCTCGTAACCCGGCGGCGTTGATTCTGCGGCGGCTGGGGATCAGTAGGGCACAGATAAGAGCCAGGGAGATTAAGAACAGATCTACACTCAATTGAAAAGTTAATAGTTAAAAAGCCCTAAATCTTCTTCCTCATATGATGAAGTAATATAGGGTTTTTATGCGAATGAAGGGAAGAAGGGAAAATGATTGAGAGGAGAAGCAGGAGGAAGAAGTAAAGAAGATTCGCCATTGCTGTTACAGGTCAAAGGATTTTTTTACTCAAAATATATTGTTGCAGAAGAAGTAAGAATGTGATGAAGAAACACAAATAAACCACGCTTAATTTATGATTTTTAATAAAATTGAAATTCTTGTTTTAATTAACTATCTAATATTTATTGTATTTACTATTTTTATGTAGGAGAATAAAAGAAAAATGTGAAATACATGTATTTAGATTTTTAAAAAAAATGGGTCATGTGCCAGTCACATGGCCTTTATAGCCTGAAAATATTGCCGGAATTTTAATTTGAGTCAAATCGCAAAATACAGGTTCCAATCGGAAAAAAAAAATAAAAAAAAAATCTTTAGGTTGCACAATGTAAAACCCCGCAAAGTTCAGGTTACTTTTGGAAATTAACCCTTCATAATATTGTCCAAAGTACAGAGCATTGATTCTCAATGACTCTTTGCCTAAAATAAATCAAAGCAACGTTAATTAATTAAATACAATCTCAATTAAGTGACAGAAATTAAGAAATCAATAACCACTGAGATCTAATTTTTCTTTCAAGTCGGTCTAGAAAAACTATATCGTTGTTGGTCTGATTCAGTGCAACAAATGCACTGATGCAATCTCGTTATTAAGACAGACCAATCCGAGTCTTACACATCAACTTCTACCAATGGATTGTTTAATTTTATCTAAGTTGTGAATCATTATACCTATTATAAGGAACTGACAATGTGATCTTCTGTGATCTACTACTACCACATTGTCTACAATGTAAGGTATTCAAACAATATGCAATAAATATATATAACATTCATAATATTTAAAGTAAACAGTGATGATTTATTCTCATTCAATAAAATACAAGAAACAGTTTATATACAAAACAACACTTAAAAGCATGTTTTACAGTATAACCCTCACACTTGAGAAAAGAAAACATGGGCCTCAGCAATTGGGGGCCTCATTGAAGAAAAACTGATGAAACTATGCACCTCGGTGAAGCTGGTTTTTTAACAAGGACAAGAAGAGGGCCCAAGTTATATTGAAAAAAAAAATCCACCCAACAACAGCACACTAAAGACACACACAAATTCGAAGATGGAACCTATGGAACAAAGGTGCTCAGTTTCTTAATCAAATCAGCTAGGAAAAAAAAAATTGCCTTTAGATATAACTTTTAAAATGAATCTCGCTCAAAAATAAATTAACAAAATGCCTAATAAATTAGTTCACTTAATTACAAGCCCCCACAAATTGCAGATAAGCAGAGATTTTGGCAAAGAATTAGACGAAATTTCTCATCAAGACAAAGCTAACATAGTTTTGAGAAAAATAGGCTAAACAAAAAAATAATCATTGGTGCCTTATTCCTCCTACTTCTTTTACCTTCTCGTGGAGTAGCTCGCAAATCCCCTGAGCCAGAACCGCACTAGGAAAACCTAGTGCAACGAGCTCTTGATATCTTCTTATAACCCCGTTAAACAATAAATAACAACAACCAGATGATGGATGTATTTAAGAAGGTTATTATATAAATATACTTTTTTTTTTAAATATTAATGTGCCAGCTTTCATAGGCCGGTCACTTTTTGTGCCAGTAACTCTTTTCGATCATACCGATAGCTGCTCAACATCATTTTATGATCGTAGCCCTTAGCACTGGGACAATAAAGATATTGTCTGGGGCTGGTTTCCCATCAGAGTTTAGTGAGATTGGTACATATTGGTATGCGTCTTTGTTCTTCTTAACCAAATCGGCCAGAACCCCCCTCCTCCCAGGAACCACCACCCGTTACTGCTCCATCGGCAACTGATGTCATAGCTATGATGCAAAACGCTAATGGAATAATTGAAGCTGTGTTTGATAACTCAGATTGCAATATAATTTTGGATGTTTCGCAGGTGGTTAATCCTGCTAGACCAAAGGGTTTTGCTATCTATGAAAAGCTCGAAAATGGTATAAAAAATCGGATGGGGAAAATGATGATAGGCCATTTACAGAAGATGGTGTGTGCTCTACTGCCAAATCTTCATCGTTTAAGAAACATATGACCAAACATAAATTACTATACGGGAGGGTTTGGTTGGTTTGATATGGGTGGTTTGATACCATAACCAACCGATTGTAGCGTTCGGTGCATTCAAAGTGAGGCCCATTTTTTCTGCTGGGCCCGCATTAGTAATGTGCTTCCGGAATGATACTGCAACCCACCAATTTGGGTCTGATGGGCTGACCCCCCTTAACACACGTATTATATCCATCCCTTTTTAACAGGCGAAATTACCGAAATGTCCCTGAATATTTTCACCTACTTACTACTTTCCCTCTCATTTCCATCTTTACAAAACCCTAATTCACATATTGCGCCGCTGCTTGGTCCCTAAAAACAGGAAACAGTTCATCGGACGCAACAAGCTGTTGCTATCGTGGTCAACGAGCTCACGGTTAGTCTACCATCTCTTCCCAGTTCCTTTCCTTTTTCTTCTGTTTACCTTCTCGTCCATGGTCTACTCACAAGTTTTTTGGTATAAATAAACTTGCTAGGGTTTCTGGTCGGTACTCATCGAAGCTAAGACAGGTAAGTTCCTACATTTTTTTTTGTGTTTAGCCAGTATTTTGCAGCTCCATCGTTATTTCAATTTCATGGAGCAATATTTTCTATTTTGTAATGTTTTTGTACCTCGCTCCAGATGATGAGCCCCTGTTCATTAGCATGTGGTATTTATGCTCATTTTGTGCAAAAATTATGGTTTCTATTGATGACTACTGTACTTTACAGTATTTATGGTTGTTGTGCATCTATCCCTTTTTTTTTTTTTTTTTTAAATTGACTGAACCTGTTTGTCTGAGGTATTTTCCCATCGAGGGGGGTCTTTTTTTTGTTGTTAGCACTCGCACCGTCTGTCGGTTACGTGTTGTTTGTGTAATTAATTGCTTAACCTAAGTTTGTTTTTGATATGTGGTTAGTCCCTTCAACAAAATAATACCCTCCATATGTGTATGTTATGACCAGAAGTTTAGGGAACGCATTTAATCCTCGCATTCCTCTTCATTTGCATACACGTGTGTAACGTATACTTTCTTACCGTCGGTGATTTTAATATATGTTTGTGATAGGTGGTTCAGTCATTCCTTCTTTGTTTTCCCTTTATATTTCCTCAATCCAACTAACTGGTTTAACTCCTTCAATTGTTTGGATGCCCACATTTTTTGGAGACAACAATCGTTTTACTAATGGGGTTGTTTAAATAGTCGTTTTCCATAATCCTTTTCATATGAATAAAGTCCTTCAAGTATAGGCATCAGATTCCATGCACGGGCAGGGGGATTTTACCATAATATGATGATCTAGTGCCCCACGAGCTGTTTTAATTAGCTGAGTAGATGTGTTTGCTTGTAACATGGGGTTCTTCAAACTTCTTACTAAGTTATGGCCCGCTTAGGACGGAGGAGATCTGAAATCTCCTTATTGGTGGAGGAAATCGTCCTCCTTATTGTGTTTCTTATGAATGCTGCCGCCGCTCGTCAAAAGCGGCTAGCTCTTCCTCGTCGCAATCGCTCTGTTGGACTTATTCGGTACAAAATGGCCGACAGGGTTCAAGATAGAATTAAGTATTTGGATTCTTTGGTTGGCCTTAGCGACGAAGATTGCTATTCTAAGCTCCGTATGAACCGTAGTACCTTCAGTCGGTTTTGCTATTTACTCCAGCATCAGCGGCTTATCAGATAGTAAATATGTGTCGGTACGCGAGAAGGTCTCTCTTTTTCTCACTGTCCTATCTCATCACACTAAACTCCGGTGGGTTAGGTTCGATTTTAAGCGTAGTATGCACACTTTCACCACTTTCATTCCGTTCTCGACACAATACTGCAACTACATCCCATCTTGCTTGGTACGCCTGAACCCATTGACGATAATTGTACGCACCCACGGTGGAAGTGGTTCAAGGTAATGCTTATTGACGTTACACTAGCTCTTCTATGCACTTAGTTTTCGGACCTTAGTTTCCTTGAATTTTACAGTCGGATCTCCCGTCTCATTTTACCAATTGTTTCCACGCTTTTTTGTTTGGCCATTTTTCTAAACTCCAGGGCTGCATAGGCGCGCTCGATGGCACCTATGTCGAGGTAACAGTCGCGGAGAGTGATAAGCCCTGCTTTAGAACACAGAAGGGTACCGTCGCCGTGAACGTCTTAGCTGCCTGTGACATGAATCTGAGATTCATGTACATGCTAACCGGTTAGCAGGGTTCTGCAGCGGACGCTAGGATATTAAGGGACGTCGTTGGCAGGCCCAACGGACTCAAAGTTCCCCAAGGTACAACACCTATGGTTTTTTATAGTGACTTCGTTTCTTAGAAAACACGCCCTAGTGTAAAATCCCATTAAAAAAGTCTATACTGCCGTCCAAGAATTTCTAATCTGAACCCCGGTCGATTTTTTTATTTGGCAGGACATTTTTATCTCTGTGATAATGGCTATATGAACAGCGAAGGGCTCTTGACACCTTACAAATCAGTCAGATGTCATCTAGATGACTGGGGAACTGGTCCATCTCTTCCACAGAATTACCAAGAATTTTACAATATGAACCACTCTAGAGCTCGAAACGTAATTGAGCGTTCCTTTGGCATCATGAAAAAATGTTGGTCTATCCTACGTAGTCCAACCTTTTACCTAATAAAAATCCAAAATAGGATAATCATGGCATGTGCCCTAATTCACAATTTCATTCGGCGTTTTATGCCAAACGATCCGCTTGAAGAAGACATTGAAGAGGTAATGCTAGAACACGACGAAGCTGATTTCGACCCTACCGATTACATTGATAGCGTGGAATCCTCTCAAGCATGGACTGCGTATCGGGACGAGCTTGCTCAAAATATGTTCAATCAGTGGAAAGGCCTTTGAAGAATTTAGTCGGCTATTGTATAGAGTACTTTTTGTGCAGGGTTTTTGGTTTCATGATATATTACGTGAAAACGATCTACGGATGTGTAACTTCCAAATGTTTCTACAATTTTTTTTAGTTTTATATTTTTGCTGGTCTGTATTGAACCCTCCCTCAGCCATTTTGGATTATTGTTGGAATAGTTTTAATTTATAATGTTTATGGGTTGGACCACGTCTATATTTTATGATTCTGCTGATGTCACTCTTTAAATTGTTGCTCATGTCATACACACGGAATTCGGCATCAGTTCTTTATTGATTGGTATCTGCTGATTTAGATAATATGAATACCAAGTGCCGCTTGTACTTTTGAAAACTGTGCACTTTGAAACATTGTGTTATAACCATTTTTCGCATTATATTTGTTTATTTTTTTTGTACTATGTAACCTATATATATGAAATATGTTGTAGGTAATACTTGTTGTTATTAGTTGTGTCAGGATGGAGAACAATGTTAGCGGTTTTCAGAGGCCCCAAATGCTCAGGGCTGACAAAGGCCGAAGGGGGTGGAGTACCAAGGAGGAAGAGGTCCTTCTTGCAGGTTTGAAGGAAATAATTGTTGGTGGCTGGAAGAGCGAAAATGGTTTTCGTCCTGGTTACCTCCAAGTGCTCGAAAGGGAAGATTCGCCAGGTCTTTCCCCGAACTGATATCAAGGCTATCCCGCATATCAACTCACGAATTCATACCTGGAAAAAAAACTACGGGAGCATATTCTCAATGATTTCAAAGACAGGAATCGGAATGGATTTCAAAACAAAAATGATTGAGGCTACTGATGAAGCATGGGAGTCACACGTGAAGGTAAGATAACATAGGCGGTCGACGCATTTAGCATGTTATCATTTGTGTATTTTGTCTAGTTCAATAATGCTATATATTTGTTTTGTTTTATCCTGTGTGATATTTATGGGGAGGGTTGGTCTCAGCTTGCCCGTTGCAAGTGCTCTTCGAACTTGAGTTTCAGGATAGACATGTTTTGCATTTCAATTGTGACGTTATCATGGATTAACTTGACATGTTTAGCATGAATACTATTTCTGAAATATGGTGGTCGTTTTGGGTTTAGTGTCTTTATTGTAATATAATTTGATGTTGCCTAATTATGGTTTAGGTCGATCAAATGCCCGCCTTATGCGCTATAAGACGTGGCCTTACTACGAAGCATGGTGCGAAATCTTTGGGAAGGACCGTGCTAATGGTGCGGGTGCGGAAGACATTGGGGATGCATCTAAGGCTCCTTCTGGACAAGCCTCCAATCATACTGGTACTGGAAAAGAAGATCCTCTGATCGGTGTTTTCGCGGGTTGGAACGATGAGACTGATACCGCACCCATTCCTGATATTCCTGAGGCCAGCACAACTACGACGAAGAAGCCATTGGGTCGCAAGCGGAAATCTGAAGTTCATTCCGACGCAATGTCAGAATCTATAGTAAAATTTTGCACTGAAGCTTCAAAAAGGCTTGGGGCAATTGCTGAGCGTATCGGGTATGAAGTTTACCTCGGCAATGTCAGGAAGCAAGTGTTTGCATTCGTTGATCGGATTGACAGCCTTTCTCTTCAGGAGAAGCTCCTTGCTACCAAGATGTTAGGACAGAATACCGAGGACCTCGAAATTTTCTCCGGTCTGCCCGACGAGGCGAAGGAGGAGTGGACGAGGATGAAGCTGGCTAGGAAGCTATAAGTTAGTCATAAGTGGTGGGCTGCAGTATGTTGCTGGAAGTTTTTGGGTTGTCATTTTGGTGGCAATGTGTAAATATGATGGTTCTACCAAACTAGTATTTGGAAAATGTAGTTGGTCTTTTGTCAATGGTCAGGTCCTCTGATTTTCTAGTATGCTCAACAAGCTATTAAATTATGTACATATTAACCTGTCGGTCATTGGGCCATTACTGGAACTTATATTTTGTTAATTAATGCCAATGTTGCTTTGGAATTGGATATCACCATTTATAATTGCTTTGGGTGGTGCATTTGAGATTTTATGGTGTTTAGGCGTAAAGTTTAGGTTCACAAGGCAACAATTTTTCCTTTTTAGTTTGGTTTACATGTATACACCACTGTCTACCAGCACATCAACAAAACAAGATAAATCCCTAGTCTGTTGGAGACAAACATTGACATCAACATGCAATATAAATGAAGGCATACATGGTTTAGAACATACACTACATCAAAGGCGCAACACGTTTGCGTTTTCGAAACGACCTAATTCTTGGAATTTAAATTCAGAAATGTAAGATTATAGAAAACAACCCAACACCAGCGTTGTTTGACTTAAAACGGAAACTTAGTAAATAAACCCACGCATATTCCATCCACTAATACCAAACCAAACTCTACAGCTTCAAAATTTCAAATGCCACCTAAGTTAGCTGAATCATGGTTCTTGGGCGAGGAGATCCTTGCAACCTTGTTTTTTTTGGCAGACGACTGTCCTGAGTCATCACCGAACGCAGAGTTGGCCTCAGTCAACTGCGATGAAGTTGGCGTCTGTTGCGCTGTCGAACCCCCCGCACTTGATGTCCCAAATCCATTCCTCGCGACATACCTCCAGAACGAAGAGTCGCTAGAGACTTGAATGATATCTCGTGGAATTTTTACTGGCTCCGTAACGCTGATGTCTGAGAAGTCACTAGAAATCTGTTGAATGTCTTCGAGCTGATGCCATCCCACAGAGTCGTCTTCTTACTGGAATATCACACGCAATGACTCGAACTCCAACTCCCCTTGGGTAGCATAAGCCATGGCTAGACGCTTGTTCTACAAGACGGAATAACATAAAATAAACTCCCCAAGGATTTAGATATTAAATGAAGAAGTAATTAAATAACTAAACACATGTTACGGTCGGTACAATCAACATACCTTACAAATTTGCTCCCACAACGCTTGATCTGCATCGATCGTTCCGGATTCCAAGTCGTAGGTTTAACCCTTGTACTTCGATATGTAGTAAAACGTCTTGTAGCGACGTTGGAGTTTCCTTAAACGGTCAGCGCAAAAGTTGTAGTCGAAATCTGTATTGAACTCCATGTTAAGTACTCTAAGCACCCTTCTAACGGTGACCACGTTTTTTCTCGAAGGATCGAAATGTCCAGCCTTTTTCTCGAGACGAAGGAGTTGGATAAATCGTGTGTCCACAGTTTTGGTCCAAGTTTCCGTATAGAATACATCAACTTGAGGCAAGGCGGGTGTAAGAGGGTTTGGGGCTGCCATGATGAGATTTGGATATGGAGATATTTAGAAAACTTTGGCTCAAGTTGAAACAAAATATCAGTTGCAAAGCATATTCTTATATAATGTGGGTCCAAACTAAAAATAAGGAATCCTATAGACGAAATCTTGAAAAATCTTTTTTGTGCAGTGCCAACAGGTATAGGTATGCATGGTTCACGTGAAAGTAAATTATTTTACCAAGGGAATCTGATTCCCTTTCTGTGGAAAAAGCTGGAAGGGTGGAATGACAATTGAGAACAATAATCTATGGGACACTCATGCAAGCAGGCCACGAATCTTGTGTGAGATACATCATTGAATATTTGTTTGACCAAATATATTAAAGTGGCAATTGGTATGCTAAATTCGGACATGGTGGTCAAATGTGCAAATGCACGCATTATAATTTGTTTTAGCTTTTGGTTCCCACTTATGTAATTGGGTTCAGTAACAAAAAAAGGAAAATTAAGCAAGGTTATAAGGTTCATGAGAAGCAATTTTGAGTCCTGGATTTAGTATTGTGCATAGAATTTTAGTTGTAACTTCTCTTTCTTTGTGTAGTCGCTAACAGAGGTGCGATATGAACCTAGTATACAAGTTCATTTTAAAAATTGACCCATGTTGCGTCACCCATAGAGAGGCGTAAGGTATTAATATGATTAGTGTATCAAGTGCAATTCCGCGGTTGATATAGTATTAGGTTGCTGCGTTTACGTAAAAAATGCAAAGGATACTTATTGTTCTACGAGAAATAGTCTACACTAAGTGGCGTGAATAAATCTATACATCGAACAACAATCGATGAATAATTTTTCCAACCATTTTACGCAAAATAACTCCCACAAAGCAACACATGTGACAGAGAAATAAACCCGTAGTTAGCTGAAACCCATGATTACAATGTCGGCACTCGGTGCATGAAACTAAAAAATCAACAACACGCAGATGATATGAATCCTAACCCACAAAGAACTAAACCTATTTGAGGTTAATGTGAGCTAAATATGCCGTAAACATAAATCTACTAAAGTAGTAATGAACCATATATATTATTAGAAAAAGCCACGTGACCCTTCCTAATGCCGATGCTCGATTTATTTCTTCTTTATGGGACTACACGAAGCATGGGAAGATGGTCCTGAATCGTCCCTTGCATCTGGATATCGGAACGCCGAGTCATAGTTCCTTGCCCGATAGTGACTAGGACGATTGTTAGTGGAGTAGTGACTAGATACACTGGCTTCGCCGTCCGGTGTGTCGCTATCGTTATAGCTATGATACCAAGCCAGGTCTGGTCCGAAATAATTCGTTGTCTCGTCGTCCTCTGAGATTTTCCTAGGGGGTTCTTGGTCCCCAACGTTCGAATCCGAAGATGCTTCTGCAGCCGCTGCAAGAGCTGTCGGGTCGTAATGTTCAAATATCAACTGGAGTTGACATAGATCGCGTTCCGGTTAGTTCATGTACGTCATCCCGAGTGTTCAGTCTGTATGGATGTATGAACATGGAGGTGACACAAACAAAATTAGTTTGAAGTTAAGAAGACTATGATGCTAATAATAAAAACAATCTGAATGTACAACGCGCATGCATGAAATAGAGTTACGGTTTACCATGCTTATGTATGCCCATACGGCGTCATCGCATTTCACCGTTTTATCGACAACCCTAAACTCAACCCCTTGCAGGCCCTGAATCCACTTAAAAGTGTTGTAGCGTTTGGGGAGTTTGCAATAGCGGTCTAAACAAGTCTTGTAACTGAAGTTTGTCCCCATACGCTTGTTTACCATATCCATCGCTGTGGTGATTGTGTGAATATTTGGTCCAGTATTTACTGGATGCCCACTCATTGTTGCCATGCCTAACCCACGCATAAAGCATAGATCGACATCCCTTGTCCACTCGGTAGTGTAGAACACTCTCGATTGTTGAAGAGCTCCTTTGCATGGATTTGGAGTAGGTGCCATAGAAACACAAGATATCCTTCTTTGGGGAGGTATTATGATTTTGTAACTTCTTTGGTAATGGTTATGGAGTATGTATGTTACTTTATGCTGTGTTTTTTATATTTACAAAGACTGAATTACCTATGTGTGTGAGAGGGGGTACCAAAGGCACGTTAAAGGGTAGTACAGTAGTGCATAGCTTTAGTATGTGTGTGGGTAATAGAAACCTTTTCAAGGGAAGTGGTGGATGGGAAATCTCAAGTAAAGTAGATCATTGGTAATCTAATGAGGTTTGGCAAAAACACTTGCGAGCCTAGCTTTATATAGTTTATATTCATGACTAGAATCTTGCTAAATGACTTCTAATTTTTATACAAACGTCAATTTTTTTATTGTGGAATTCTATCCGAAGCGACCGAGCGAAACGTAATGATTGTTGGAAAGCTGTTGTTAAACATAATGACTAATGCTATCGGAAGAGTTTGTCAAGCATAAATCCAAATCAGTACCAAATAAAAAAATGCAAAAATTGTGGAAAGGTATGTGACCGTGGAGGAGTAAAATAACATAATGACCGAATTTGCAAGACATACACTTAAATAAAATACACAACATGTCGTCGGTTCGCCTAAACTATGAACGACGGAAACCATAAAAATGGGACGCACTTCTGTTGACCAAAGATACCAGACTGTGATAGACCAATTTCTGCAAGAAGACGGGATAAATTAAACCAGCGGTGGATCCCACAGTCAATGATAAATGCTACCCCGAATCATCAGCTTCATCGATCATTAGCCAATTAGGCTCCATGTCCAAACGGATATGTTCAAAGTACGGTAATCGGATGGTGGGGATATCATGGAAATGGAGATACCAACCACCCTCGAACCTGGGACTAATCATCCCGTAATCCATCAAGCAAGAAATATCCAGTCTGCGTGACCCAGCACGTTCTTCATATAGATCAAGGTTAAACCCCAAATATTCGAAAATTGGAGTGAACATACCACCAACCACTATAACATCGCCGTAGGGGGCAACTTCCTCTACATATATCATCATGAAATAAACCATGTTTACTTGATTCCCTACCGTCAGACACCATAAGGCAAACAAATCTAGATGTACAACTTTTTCCGCTCCCCTACGACGACCAAAAATGGTATTGGCAATAACGTGGTGCAAGGTACCTCAAGGTTGGATTCCGTATCTGAAGGGCGATTGCAGTGCGGGCGTTGTAAACGGCTTCGCCCAAAATCTTACTCCAAAAAGCATTACTGTCAAATTCGGAGTACTCCGTGCGACATTCTGGGCGATTTATGGTGTAGATTTCGTTGAGCTCGGCCAGTGGGAGCCGGTAGCGGATTCCCTCAAGTGAGAACTCAATGGAGAAGTCCTCGAGCCATCGATCGTCGCGGTTCAAGCAACTGGGAGTTGAAACAAAATCTCTCGCCAGTGACGGGTATGTTGGGCATTCCAATTTCAGGAGAATGAACTAGTCACTACGCATCCTGAAGGCTGCAAGATCTGGTGTGCTAAGTATTGAATTTGATACAGTTGGATCATAAAACCTTGTAGGTGCGAACTCCTTATTTGCAACAAGATGCGATGCTTGTCCCCAGTTGAAAGACATGGATTGAGTGTCGATTGGGGAGTGAAAGTATGTTGTGAGTAATATTGGTATCAAGTGTTGAGGAGAGTTTCTCGGTAGAGGAATGTGTGAATGTGGAGATGTAATTGGACAACAGCTTATTATAAAGAAGAAGAATGAATATAATGACAATATACAAGTCAACAACAGGCCTGAAGCCATCATAAATATTTGTCCAGAAAATTTATATTGGAAAGGACAGCACAATGAGTAATTTTTGTTATTTATGATGAGTTTTTTATGTTGGTTGATGGGTCTCTTCACATAAATGTGCACAAGTAAACATACTGTACGACAACAAAACCCACATTGATTATCCGCAATATAGTTCTTGAGGCACATATTTCCAAAATTGGTAGCAGTAAGGCCACCAACACCAAATCCATTTGCAAATTACAAATGAACCGAAATACAAGCCGTTCGGGGAGATACGGGAATCACTTACAAAAAACCCAACAAAGTGACAAAATTACCAACCGAATTAACTATCGTTTCGTCTTGGTCATAATCACATACAGTCAGCAAACATTTCTTAGTCCTTTTTTTTTAAACCAGAGAACCGGGCCGGGGTTGTTGGTGCTTAGTTAGACGACGATCCATCGTCATCGCTTTCGTCATCGCTCGAAATATGTATAACAGGAGGTAAAACCATCGGTGCACCATAGTCCTCAAAGTAGAAAGTATCTGCCCTTTTTTCATCGAACAAGAAACGACAAAGGCCTCTTGAAACCGTAAGTACGGAAATAGCGACCGCAGTCATCTTCAGGACCTCCAGCTTGGAAAGCACAAGCACAGAATCACAAAATCGGGTGGAATAAAGCATATTCTTCGTATTTCGCTTAGCGGCCGTAAATAAGTTAAATTTAAATGGAAGGGGAAGCAGTATGTAATTTCTAATACCTGCCTAGTATAATCCCAATACTTCGGCCCGACCGCAACCTTCCTGAAGATGGAATTAAACGTAACACCAGGAGTTTCGAAAATGAACTTCTTGAAAACGAGGTAGAGATGACGATACTACGTGCATTTTGACGAACCTAGCAGTAAGAGATGGATCACTGTAATGTGCCTCAAGCCTAACTGCGAAACATAGCGTATATGTGACCGTGTTAGTCACATCCTCGCAAATGCATTCGTCAACGAGATACTCAAAGAGTTGATCCTCTTTCTATTGGTCTAAACAGGATGCAAATTTCTCGAGCAAGAGTGTGTTCCTTGTCTAAACAGGCATTTTGCTGGCCAAAAAAAAAAGTGAACCCAATTAGAGAAACCAAAGCATCTGGCTTTATGTAACACTTCATTGAATATAAAGAGATCCCTATAGGTAACAAGTCAAACGACCATAGAAATGTTGCAGAGCCGTCAAAAGAAATAGTTAGCATTGGCGAAAACTGAAACAGATTGTTTTATATTCTGGAGTACAACTGAACACAAATAAATCATGCACCAAAACGATCATTGATGAGCATCCGTACGACTATACGGAGACGTATTAACTATCACGGCAGAAAGAATAAACTAATTTACAAGGAGGATTAATTCGTACAGGCACATCCGCAAATAGAATCCGTATTTCATCGCCTATCAAATATCAAGCCAACCTTTTGGTATCAAAATTTCGTTGAAGGGGCAACTAATCGTACACACAAAGAAATGCAGGGCATACATACAGCAGTTTCGAGGAGCAGCGCAATAAATTAACCAGAAACTGGGAGAAAGAGCTGGACGAGTGATTTACTGACCCAACCACAAGGTCCAGGCCTAGGCCAAGCATCTGCTCAATCGATTGGGTCACTAACAAACGATCGAAAAGCAACAGGTATAGTTAGGTATTAGCATCTATTGTTCTTCGAATGTTCCTACGAATGATTTCACCAAAAAGTTTCATGAACCCTAACGATGAATAACTAAGATGCCAATTCGCGGGTGGATTCAGCAAGCTTGCAACAGGCTACCAACACTACAAAATTGAAATATAAACCCGCATGCAATGCCTCGAATACACACCAGATTTTATCAAAATTGGTGTCAAAGTCCTCAGCCAATCTCCAGGTACAATGGCCGTAAAGTTTACAGAAATAAGTAGAAATTATGGACGAAAGATGATACAAGAGCCTAACCTGAAGCTACTTTCTTTTTGGGGAAGTGGGGATGCGACGAAACCCAGATGGAACTATGGCGATGGAAGGTTTTCTCCAGATCGTTGCGTTTTCATGTGGTGTAGACGGAGATTATGCTAGGTCCAGTTCAATTAAAATGAGTAATCTCAAAGTAAAAAAGAAAAATGCTTAAAACATCCTCGGGTGGGCGAGGGGATGGGGGGAGTGGGGTATGTTTTTTAAATTCCTAAATGGGTTGGGCTGATATCCTAAAACTACCAAACGCCTTAATGTTGACTAACCCACCCAAACCCAACATCCCAATTTTACACACCAAACAAATTAACCATTTTCCATTCCCAGCCCAACCCACCCAATAACCTAACCTCTAAACTATCAGCCCATAACTAACCACCCAACCAAACCCTCCCTTATAGGTCAAAAATAGCTATAAAGGTTTGAAGCAAGAGTCAGAGATACATTATTTAGTACTCCCTCCGTCCCAACTTAACCTGCCTACTTGCCATTTCGGTCCGTCCCACCTTAACCTGCCAGCCCATAAATGGCAAAAAAAAGTCAATGTTTTTTATCCCTACTTTTTTCATTTTATTACAGGATTGCCATTACTAAATCACCTTTAAGTAACTAATGAAATTACTTTAATTAAACTAAATAAATCAATTAACCCTAATTAAACTAAACCCACCGTATATCCCCCCACCCCACTAAATCTAAACCTAATTCTTTTCTGGGAATCCCACTTTCACTGCTCCCTCTCTCTCTCTGCCTCTTCGTTCCCCACCTCCTTCTCTCTCTCAAGAAACCCTAAAATTTCAAGTAGCCGCAATCCCCCTCTTCCAAACATTAACTGTGATCTAAACCCTAAATCCGTATGAATCTTTGTAGATCGATGCTCGATCTACAAAGTTGATTCCATTTTATGTTCCGTCTGTGAGATTTTGAATCTGGTTTTGTACTGGGTTTCGAAGTTTTTTTTCATGCGATGGAGGAGGGGGATCTTGTGGATCCAGAATCTTCGGAGTCAGAGGGGGGCTTCGTGTGGGATTCAGAGGAGTCTTTCGTTCCAGAAAGTCAGCTAGATTCAAACGGGAAAGCTCTCCCTTCTGGGATTGAGGGATCCCTGACCAGATCTCCAATCTTGGACGATCCAGAGCTGCTCCGGTTCTTCTACCAATTTTTGGCTATTTGGGTGCCCTTGGTGCGAAGGTTAATGTTTCCTTGCCCAAAACTTCTTGCATGTTTGATGTATTGGTGTTAGATCTGAGTATTAGGGCCTGTGATGCCCTTTATCTTGTTTGTTATGCCTTTCATTTGGTTGATTTCTCTGATGGGCGTGTGGGCCTAGTTGCTTTCTGGGAATGGTTGATTTGAATGTATGGTTGCTGATATCATGGGCCTGTGCGCCGATTATACTATTTATGCTGCAATTATTGAAATGAAATCGATATTTCGGGCGTGTGGGCCTAGTTGCGTATTGTTACTGGAAAAATTGATCATGTTATCACTGTGATTTCGGCCTGTGAGCCCATATTTGATGTTGTCCAATAGTTTTTGATGAAGCATATATGTGATTACATTGAGTGTTAATGATGCATATGAGGAAAAAATTGGATCTGGTTGCTTTAAAATGATCAGTTCTGTTTCATTTTAAGCTGCCATTCAATTTTTTTGGGGCCCTTAGACAGTTTCCCTATGATGAATTGTTTTCTGAGGGACCTCAAGTCAATTAAAAAATGAAAAAACAGAGGTTGTTGTGTTTAAATGATGCTGTCCAATAGTTTTTGATGAAGCATTTATGTGATTACAATGAGTGTTAATTCAAATATGAGGAAAAAATTGGATCTGGTTGCTTTAAAATGATCAGTTCTGTTTCATTTTAAGCTGCCATTCAATTTTTTTTGGGCCCTTAGACAGTTTCCCTATGATGAATTGTTTTCTGAGGGACCTCAAGTCAATTAAAAAATGAAAAAACAGAGGCTGTTGTGTTTAAATGATGTTGTCCAATAGTTTTTGATGAAGCATATATGTGATTACATTGAGTGTTAATTCAAATATGAGGAAAAAATTGGATCTGGTTGCTTTAAAATGATCAGTTCTGTTTCATTTTAAGCTGCCATTCAATTTTTTTGGGGCCCTTAGACAGTTTCCCTATGATGAATTGTTTTCTGAGGGACCTCAAGTCAATTAAAAAATGAAAAAACAGAGGTTGTTGTGTTTTAATGATGTTGTCCAACAGTTTTTTTATGAAGCATTTATGTGAATACATTGAGTGTTATTGATGCTATGAGATAAAAATTGGATGGGGTGGCTTAAAGTGATCAGTTATGTTTCATTTTAAACTGCCATTCAATTTTAAGAGGGCCTTTAGACAATTTCCCTATGATGAATATTTTTCTGAGGGACAACCTAAAAAAAATATTCCAAAACTGAATTTGGTAAAACAAATGCTTTTAATATTATCAATTGTTTACAGTTTAAGCAAAATGACCACATCAAGTGTGTTTACACTGTAAACAATTTCACAAAATGGCTTTTAGACAGGAGAAAAAAACTTTACATGTACCCCAAGTCATCAAGAATGGTCCCAATTTCTTCATCTTCAATGACATCTTCATTTGCAATTAGAAACTCAATGGCATCTCTCACTAATTGCTCATCAACTTGAATTGTTTGTGGTAGTGAACCCGTTCTTGCTAAAGCATCTTTCCCAATGTGTGGCACTTTGTAGTTGTTACCTCCTTTCACTTTGAGTATTTCTGTCATGCAAGTCTGAAGTGTAAGGAATATGTTGTTTAACTTTGGATGCTGAAGTTCTTCAAAAGATTGAAGAACGTTTGCAACCAAGTCATCAACATTGTAGCTGCGGGTTTCAATCTGCAAAGATTGAATTGCCCGAAAATATCCTAAATCCAACACATTGGTGTCGGGGGAGTTTGGTGGTTGACAAACAAGATTTATGTCAAACCCATCTTCAGTGGCAGCTCTCCTGAAATCTGAATCTAAGTTTAGTAAATGGGGCCTCGCATTATCTTGTTGAATGATGATTTGCTTGCTTGCGTGTCTTGGCCATTTTGCCTTTATAGCTGGTAGTATCTAGTTTAACCATGTGATGAAATAAAACAGCAAACAATTCACCATCAAATGTGTTAGTAATGTCACCAAATTAGCCCACATGTTAAACATAAACAAAAAGGCTGTTTTAGGAGACTTACTTCACACACTTAATAAATGATGAATATTTTTCTGATATTGAGTGCAAATACCTGCTGTAACATGCAGTTTTTTATGACTTCTTTGTTTATAGACTCTATTGGTTTTGTAACCATAGAGCCTCTTGGCCTGTTTGCTGAATTTCTGATGGCTGGAACCTGCTGTGTGAATGGGAAAATGCTTATTTTCCCATCAACAAAGCTCCCCTTCGGCGGTATAGTGCGGTCTTGCAACGGCTGCCATAAACATAACCTTTGGAATAAATCGCTTACTCTTGCAAGCACGGTAGTGGTCATCTTCTGTTGGCAGTTTGTAAACCCTTTCACTTGATCGTTGCATGTAAAACCATTTTTCGTCTATATGGATGATATTATGCATGCTGCCAAAACTGATGTTGTTGCTGATACTATCTTTAGCTAAAAAACTGAGGCTGTATTTGATCCTATGAAGCTTATTTGCATCAGTCAAAGCTGGTTTGATTGCATTTGTGTGTGCTTTTAAGCTGCCAGCCTTTATCCATCTTCCAACTTGTGATTTACTGACCTCTAGTTCCTTAGCTAACCTCCTAACAGAGCATCTACTTGAGAAAGGGATGGCCAAAATGGCTTCTTCATCCAGCTTTAAGAGTTGTGATGAAGGTGGTCTTGGTCTAACCTGTGGAAATGAAATCGGCAGCCCCTCTGAAATTTGTTGCCTCGCAGTTTGCCAAATGGAACGGACCGTCCGGACGGAAACTCCGAATGATGTAGCGACTTCTAGAGTGATGCCGTCGTTTAGCTTGCCATTAATGTTGTGGCCCAGAAGCCGCTGTGCAATATGAAGTCGTTCTGACGGAGATGTATTTTTTCCCTTTTTGTTCCCCCCCATTTTTGCTGTAAAAATACTGTAAATGCTGTATCCTAACCTGTTAACAGCATTAAATGGATGTATTTATAGTTGAAAGTGTGTGGAGTTGCCTGAATTTAAGTTTGAAATTGTAGTGTAATTCTGATGTTGTATTTTGGTGGGAATATGTAAATATTTTGATTTTGGTGGGAAAAATTCCCACCAAAAATTTCAGTCTTTTGGGCTTTAATTTGTGTTCAGTTTTTTTTTTCTGTTTTTTTTTAGTTCAGTTCATTTTCTGCATTTTTTTAACAGGAAATTTTTTTTGGATTAAAAAAAGTGGAGGAAAGTGTTAACTCACTAATCCCTCTACTTAAAAAAATCCAAAAAATAAAAAAGTCAGCATTTTCTCTCAGTCAACTGCTTTTTCTTAATCCCCGTGCCCGGTCAACCTAGGCAGGTTAAGCCGGGACGGAGGGAGTATTTCACATTTGCTTCATGGATTTAATACATACAAACAATAAAGAGTAACATTTGCTTTAAGAAAAATAATAAACACAGTAGAAATATCTTTACGACTAGGTCTAGACATTTTTTCGGAGTAGAGATAGCCTCCAGCAGTTCCGGCGACACTTCAAACTCCGGTAGAGCTAATATACGTTTATGCCTTTCGTGTATAGTGGGTTATATATGTATAAATTTGAAACTTACAATTTCAAATTTCCAACTTATATTACAGCAAATACAACTACGTAACGTAAATACTGTTGCTTGAAGAATAGAATCAACTCACAAGAGTCTGCTTTGACAAACTATCTAACATTGGACCAAATCCATAAAAAATCAGAAAAAAGCTCTAAAGCAAAGGGTTTTTTGACTGAGCCCTAATATGATCTTTCATTCAAAAACATGTTGTATATAGGGATGTTTTCACAATCCAAGGTGGTTAAGAATTCAAAGATCAGCTCTCCCTGGGTATCTGGGGAAAGGAGTGACGTCTCTGATGTTTTCCATGCCGGTAGCAAACAGAATCATCCGCTCAAACCCCAGCCCAAATCCACTATGCTTCACTGTCCCGTAGCTTCGCAGGTCAAGATACCACTGATATGGTTCCAGTGGAAGACCCATATCCAAAATCCTGAATAACAAAATAATGTCAAAGCCCATTTTGCGGTAACACTCCATCCAAATTTATTTATTTTTCCGATAGGAAATATTCCACCTAAAATGAAGTTGAGGTAGACGAAAGATTTCTTACCTTTGCTTCAGAATCTCAAAGTTCTCTTCTCTTTGGCTTCCTCCAATAAGTTCTCCAACCTAGCAGCAACATTAACAACCAACTTATCAAAAGATTCATGATTATGAAGATACCCTATGAAATTGTCAAGCTACTTTGTAACAGTTTCTCGTTTCAATTGTGTGCGTGTGTAGAGAGAGTACCTTTGGTACAAGCACATCCATTGCAGCAACAGTTTTGTTGTCTTCATTGACCTTCATATAAAAGGCTTTGATTGCCTTTGGGTAGTTATATACTATGACAGGTGATTTGAATTTCTCTTCGGTCAAATATCTGCATTAATATTTGAGAAGGGTTCACCAACTTATAAACTCCAGGTTGAATTACAGAAGGTGATGGAAAAAAACAGGAAGCATATAGTATCGTGTATGAGAAAATTTACCTTTCATGTTCCGAAGCTAAATCAATACCCCATTCTACTGCATTCTCAAATTTCTTCCCTTTCTTCTCTTTGTCTTTGTCTTTGGCTGCTTCCTCAAGAATAGCAATTGCCTCAGTGTAAGTTATTCTGTGGAACTTTGAACTTGCAACCATTTCAAGCCGTCTTATCGCTTCTTTGTCAATATGTGTGACCATGAACTCCATGTCATCATAGCAATTATCAAGTAACCACTGACAAAGGAACTTCACGTATGCCTCTGCACAGTTCATATCATCCTACAACAGTTGTCAAACTATTACCTACTGTGGCTAAAATAGTTAAAAGGAAAAAAACCTCAGTAACAAAAGAACCTAAAAAGTTCTCAAAACTTTAGCGCACAAGCAGCAACGGAGCCACAATAAGAGGGAGGTGTCCAAAATAATAAATTAAAATAATATAAAAAAAATTATATACGTGATTATATCTACTTTTGCATTTTAATAAAGAACATCTGTATTCATAATATTATTATCCAGATTAACATTAAAATTATTAAATTTTGGTGGATAACAAAAATAATAAAAAGCAAATGTTGAATAACTATTTATTACATGTAAAACTAGGTGATAATAAATAAAATTTATCCCTTTCAGCTTAGAAGAAAACCACACACGAACTTATTCTAAAGTTTGGGAACATGAGTAATAAGAACTAAAGCTTGGATTCCAACTTGTTACTACTGCAAGTTAATAACCTAAAACTTAAAGACAATAGAAAGATAATTTATTCACACTATTACATCATAACATTTCTCTCTTCTTTTTTGTTAATAGTACTGAATTACATAACCCATGTACAAAAAAAAATTGGTTAGGGGCGGGTTGGGGGGGAACGCCCCCTTGGCCCCCAAGTGACTCCATCCATGTGCACAAGGTATCAACATTGTGTACTTATCATAGACTTGACGTTCAAAATATAAACATATGTATGCAGTAAAAGATGGAGACGACCATAAGAGCCAATCCTTGTTTGGACTTGTCATTATCGTTCCTAGAAATTTAGGAAAGAAGTTATACAACCTTAGGCATCAGAAAGCAAAGGTGCCTTCCTTTCTCCAATACCCAAACTTACAAGTAAATAGGAAAGTTCAACAAATTGCATACCTGTATATCAGCAAATGCTATTTCAGGCTCCACCATCCAGAATTCAGCAAGGTGTCTAGAAGTGTGGGAATTTTCTGCTCTAAATGTCGGACCAAAGGTATACACACTACTGAGTGCACAGGCATATGTCTCAACTTGCAGTTGCCCTGACACAGTCAAAAATGCTTGCCTACCGAAAAAGTCTTCTGCATAATCAATTTTCCCGTCCTTCTTTGGGATGCCACCATTAAGTCTAACTCTATCTCCCAGCTTGTATCTTTCGTCAAGCTTTGCTAAGTTCTCTTTAGCCTTAGTGAGCTCAGCAACAGCAGCAACAATTTCCGGCTTGCTTGCTTTAGCAGATTTTAGCTGAGCCACTGCTTCTCCTTTCTCCTTGACAGCCTGCTCAGCATCCTTTAAGTCAGCTTCTGAAGGAGGGGGGTTCTCTTTAAGCTCCTTCTCTAATTTTTCTGCATCACTAAACATTGTTGTGACTTGAAACATCTCTCCAGCACCCTCGCAATCACTGGTTGTGATAATAGGGGTATGGACATAAAGGAAACCATGTTTCTGGAAGAAAGTGTGGGTAGCATATGCCAAAGCATTACGAATTCTAGCAACTGCAGATATCTGTGCCACCAAATAAACATTTATTTTACCAACAGCAGAGAAGTGATTAATAAGAAAAGGAAGGAAAAATAAGTTACTATCAAACACTCGGACAAGGAGTCCCGAGATAATGGTGTCACAAAACATCGGATCTAGTTCTGCTCACTCTTCAAATAAACACTCATTTGGTTATAAAAGAACTATATTCATTAATTACAAGACATTAACTTATAACTTTCATCATCCTCGAATCCAAAAGCAACATACACTCACAGTAATTTTTACATGCCCATGCTCAATAAAACAAAAACAAAAACAGAAACAAAAACTACTCCACAATTAAAATAGATATGTAAACTTATAGAAAAGAAAAGGCAACAAAAGATCCAGTCATAGACATGTATTCCGCTATGCCTACCAAATCTAAGTCATACAATGGGCACAATACTTGATTAATTTTTTACCAACTGCAGCAAAAATATGATATTACAACACAACAAAGAATTCATCAACCGTATGGGACTAGAAAAAGAGAAATAAATAATTAAAAAGCTCCCACACCATCTTAAAAGAATTTCGGCAATAGAACATTTAAAGAATAATTCGGTCAAGTTAAGAAGCATAGTTTCGGAGATATTTGTGCATTACTGTTCAACCTAAAGCACAATTTTACATGCTAAAATATGTCATATTAAATTAGAATAGGATAGTGACGCAGTCATCTTAATATTGGCGGAGAGACGAGTGTCAAGCTACTCTAAACCTCATGTAACTTAGGACTTCCAGTTTGGTTATAAACTCATATATAGTATTAGAAATAAACGCATATGCACTCGTTGAAATTAAAAACTTCACAAGGCAAAGTAAATTAATGAAGATAACGCTCATTCATTTCCAAATAATTGTTGATTTTTATGAATGTCATAAGCTAACTAAATATGATTGTAAAGACAACCTAAAACAATACCAAACATTTGCAGCATCACAACATTTTCCCATCTACAATTTGTTTATTCAATCCCAGATTGAGGGTAAAACAAAACAAGAACAAATCAAGTCCTATGTGCTTTCTAAATAAAGATCCTGAACACTAATCCTATCAAAATGAAATAACTAGCAGAAAAGTGAAAATTCCACACAAAAGTTTCCGACAACTCTACAAACTGAGGCACACTCCTTACAATGTCTCAATTACCGAGTTCATTCGTCCATCACCGAAAATGGAGTCATAATAAAATGGGAAAAGGAAAGAATTGCGTACAGTGTTAGTCCTGGAGCGGAGATGCACCATATCCCTGAGAGACTCAAGGCGCAATTTCATCTTGGGCAACGGATACTTGGCCGCATCGACAGTGCCCACATGAATAACCCTCTCTACATGCAGCTCAATACTCTGCTGTTTAGCGCTATCCGGGGGCAACTTCAACAACCCTTCCACGTGGACGCAAGTCCCGGTGGCAACGAGGTCGCCGAGCTTGTAAACGTCGACTTTAACCACCACCTGTAAGTTCCCCGGGCATGACCCGTCGTTCACCCCCAAAAAGGCCAGTGTCCCCTTTTCAGCCAACCGGCCCGACCTGACCAATCCACCGATTCGGGCTTTCCGCCCAGCCAAACCAGCGCCCTTATCGGACCGCCCCAGAATGGTCTGGATAGGAACACGTTGACTAAATTGAGCCTCCGGTAAGGGATCTGCAATGGTGAGGCCGTCCAATGCAGGCGGCGGAGAAGAATCGTCTGACATTTTTTCCCTGGCTTTGATTTCCTTTTTTGGGTGGTGGAGTATTGGATTTGGAAGTGTGTAAAACCCTAGTGATTTTGGAGGTGCTATTTATATGGAGTGAAAAATTCACAGATCGGGTCCTAGAAATGATTCTGGAGAATCTCGACCCGTTTACTATAGTCTCACTACAAGTCATTCGCTTACTAGTTGCTCCCCGAGTAAATGGTAGATGAGATCTCTTCTTCATCTTATATTTCAAAACAATCATTACACGTTATACATGACGTATAGTGAATATAATGAAATATAAATTGAAATAGAGAATTTTGAAATAGAGGATTCAATCCGAGTAAATGGTGCATCAATTTCTTTTTCCCATGTTATATCATAAATTTTACTAGTAAATCACTATATCATAAATTTTACTAGTAAATCACCCGTGCGATGCACGGTTATGAAATGTTTTCTAGATAGAATGATAAAATATCTTATTTATTTTCATAAATAAATAAATATATAATTTTCTAGTTACATATTAAGTAAGACTCATACAATTAAGAAAGAAACTCTATTTGTTCATATATTATATTTAATGAAAAAAGGGGATCTAAGTAAAAGAAAAACAATATAAAAACGTTTTTAAATAAGTAAAACGTAAAACGTAAGTTAGAAACAGTTGCATGTTTATATTGTTTACACTTAATTGGGATAATAATATTTTAAACACTTCCTATAAACAACATTTGTTGTTTTTTTATACTACCTTCGTCCCAACCTAATTTGCCTATCTTGGCCGGCACAGAGATTAAGAAAAAACAGATTTTGTAGAATATTCGACTTTTTCAAAGGTGGGGATTTTGAGGGTGCAGATTGTGAGAGAAATTTGTCATTTATGGGTTGAAAAATTAGGTTGACACAAACCAAAAAGGAAAGCAGACAAATTAGAGTGGGACGCATGTGGTAACTTTTATATTTTTTGGTCACAACTTAGAATCTTCAGGTCCTTCCAATTTGTAACCCTTGAAACGGCAACATAAAGTTGGTCGTGACTGAAGACTGGTTTTTTCAAGTACAAACCAACAGAAACAACGATTGCCTTTGACTTTATTGATTGTCATTACATACGAAAAAATTATAGGAAACTGTCTGTGTTGGATTTGAAAGGCATTGTAGGGTCGGATGGTGTCAGAGACATTTCGATATTAATAGCAAATGACCAGCATTACTTCCGGCCAAAAAAATTCTTCTAGAACATGAAAACCCAATTTAGTGATGACCAGTCTAACTACATTGCACAAACCGATAGAATGATCTATATTTCTCAAAAGCATGACTGGTGTTACAACCTTCAAAGTCAACTCATGATTTGGAGTTCCAGAACATAGGATTTTGTTCAAGAATTCAGGTGTATGAACCTTGCTCATTACATCTTCATTTGAGTCGGATTTGCAAGCAATATTGGAGCTATAATATATTCGTGCATCATTTGCATTTTTCTATATCATGTGTTCATTTACTGTATTGGTCATGTCAAGTGTTGAACATAAAATAGCTCTCTCCTGTAAATATGTAGGATCATCCAATCTATTGCAATATTTGCTTTTGACAATAGTTTCAACTGGATTAGAATGAAACTTCAGGAAAAGATAATTGGGAATCTCAATTTCAGCATTTCCATGATTTGAACCGTCAACAGTACCATCACCTATATCTCTCAACCCAATCTGAAAACTCTCTAAGCTCATTTTATTCACGCCCTGTTGGAGACTTTATAAGCCTCATATTTTTTGTCATCTCAAAATGGTCAGTGATCTCATATTTCAGAAGAATTAATTATAGCATGAATTATATTTTGGTTTGTACCTTTGGGAATAATTGATAATATTTGTCCAAAAGCCACCACAAAAAACTACAGTCTTCACACCGAAAGAAGTTATCTTGTTACAGAGATCCTTCAATAATTTGTCAAGTGCTTCAAAATAATGCCTCTGTATCATTGGTGCGTCATCCTAACTTATCAATTTGCACTTGACAATCAACTCAGCAAGTTCAATTCCTTGAAAGATGTTGCACATCGTGTTTCCCTTTTCACGAATTGGTGTAACATATCGAGAATGTGCAGCCCTTCCAACAGAGAGTAACAGAGACGCTATGCAACTCGAAGCAATATTCAAGATAATATTTTCCTTTGATCTTATTTAAATCGTGGGTCTCCAACATCCCAATACTTCCTAGCTGCATAAGAGGAAAAAAGAGAGATAAATTTCACATAAAACAATATTTTTATTTTTATTACATGCAACTTAGAAAACATTTCAAGTCAAAGAGTAAAAAAAGAAGAAAACACTTACAAACAATGTAATTTTCTGCTTGACATGTTTCATCAACTCATCATATAGATCGTCATTAGATCAACCTCAACCTCATTAACATTTTCTTCCTCGGATTCTTCCTCAGTCATATTAATTAGCTCATTACCATTTTCCTGATTAGGCTCTTCCTCAGTCAATTCTATATTATCTTATGAATATTTTCTTGATTGAGCTCTTCTTCAGTCAGTCAATTATCTCAGACAAAGGTACATTGGCAGATGAAGAAATTGGTAGAGCACTCATATTTGAGATTTTTTTTTTCCTTTTAAGATTGTTATAAGTGCCCTAGTATTCAATAAATAAAAAAACTCGAATTAAAAAATCCAAAAAAGATCATTGCACAAATAAAATTACACAACTCATGTATCGTTAGTGGCATCACTGAGTGGAATAATTAGAGAATTTGACGAAATATTTTGGAAAGCACTATCGAATTGTGACAAACTTGTGTGCTACATTCTTTGGTAGGAGCTCTTCGAGAAATCGATTCCGAGAATTCTACAAAATAATCTATTTTTTTCCAAGGATTTTAAATACATTATGAAATAATTTAATATACAAATACATGAACATTATACAAAAGTGAGAGAACATATAGGCAAAACTTCACCATACACTTTGAAATAATCCTAGTTAAAAAACGAATTCAAAATTTATGAAAATGGGTGTACTAAATAATTACGTTGGTATTTATTAGATGTATATACTACGTACGGTACGGGGAGTGTCTTGACTGGATTGTAGGTATCCATAGTACATTCGGTGTGTACATTCATGTAGTGTACGACCAATTGAATAGAAAAATGTAGTATTCGTATTGGGATGGAGTAAGTATGTAATGTTTTGTTAAATAACTTTATAATAAATTGTTGAATTACGATATATATATATATATGTGTGTGTGTGTGCGCGCGCGTGTGTTTGTATTGTACGGATTTGTTTGTTTTTCTTTTCTATTTGTAATTAGCCTGTTTCTTGAATTCATGTCAAAATGATTATTTTTTTATGTTGGACATAATATATTCTTTTAGAGATAATTACCAATTTCGCTGCCAAACTATTAACGCTTTCACATTAATCCATATAAACTATTAAACTTGACTAAACCGCCACCAACCTATATAAATATTACACTTTAAAAGTTGTCGGACTAACTACCAACCAAATGCATTGCACGTGAGTTGTTTGGGGGATTATTCCGTATTTCAACTAAAAATTTTAAAATACGAAATTAAAAGGAGAAGGCAAAACACAATTTCCTCATTTTCGTCCAGCACTACATCAGTTTGAACATGTCAAACACTCTTAACTCTCTCCTTTTTCCTTGAAATATTTCTAACTTCTCAACATTAATTATGTTATCTGTGAATAACAGAAAGTACATATATACTAATTTTGATACAACCTTTGTTGTTGAGATTTGAGACTCTTCTTCTAACAAATTACAATAAAAATATACTCAAAAAGACTAAATCATTGAAAATTACTATGAAAAATTCTTGGATAAAAATCCATGGAAAAGGGATAAATTAGATTAGTGGTTAAAGATAATTCTAATAATCTAATTAGTGGTTGGTGACATTTAATCATAATAGAACCAAATTTAATGCAATCAGTAAGATATGGCTCAGCTAAAAAAAAACATTACTGATGACTTCATCTTTTATTGCACAAAACTATAAGCATAAGACAGAAACAATATCACAGTGGTAAGAAATTGCCATTTCTATTTCTATTATTTTTAATCATGTGAGAAATATTTCATCTTTTCTATTTAATTACGTCTTTTATCCGGAACTTGGTCCGCCATCTTTGAAATTGTAATATTTATATAGGTTTGCGAATTGCGGCGGTTTAGTCAAGCTGAACAGTTTATATATGGAAGTGAAAAAAACTCTAATTTTTGGCAGTGAAATTGTAACTATCATTATTCTTTAATTACGGTGATGTTAGTGTACATCACTTGTGTCACTTTAGACTTTTAGGTGCAATTTATGAGATTATGAAATGGACAATAATCCTCCCATTTTTCGCTCTATCAATTTTTTATCTACCTTTTTTCCATACCTTATTTATAAAATAAAATTTTAAGACTTGAATGAAGATTTTCTCAGATTTAGCTAAGGAAACAATGTTGAAAGAAATAGATAAAAATTGCTAGAATAATATTTTTATGAAAAATGATTTTTCATAGAATGACATTTATTTGTAAACGGAGGAGCATATTTTCTTCTTTAAATTGACGTGTTCATATCAACACCAAAGTGTATATAATGTATAATTTTTATTATAAAGCATTGAGATTGAGACATTTTTCAACAGTACGTGACAAATGCATGGTGTTTATCACCAAATACTACCATGTATCATTAAAAATGGAAAAAGAAGCCTTATCTGGAATATACCTCAACTATCCTCGTTTATTCCACTGAACAACAGTCATAACCCATTCATTCTCTCTTACACAGAAAACTTCCATAGAAGGTAAATCATCCAAGATCCCCTCGTCTATCTCAATTCGGCAGATGCATTTTGCTCGATTCCACTCAACAGCTTTAAGGTGATGGCCGAACCATCGCAATATTGTAAACCCTCAAAAAACTTGCCTCAGATTTCACCCACTCTCGTCGGTGAATTTTATCCATCTCTCATCCCAGCAGCCTATCGCAACCTTGATTTTGTGTCCACAAACCATATCCATCCAAAGTCACCACTCCCATCGCCTTATAGGGATAATCATCTCATGAAAAATACCAGATCCGCCGGCCTCCACGTCATCTCTGCTGAGTGTACCACCTCCGTCCAAAATCTTTATAATCGCCGTCGTTCGAAATCACTTATCTAGCGCCAGCAAAACCAAGATCGATTGGTTTGCGTGTGTAAAGAATATTGAGTCTCTTTACCTTTCTATCCGTGTGCGTGCGTGCGTGACTGTGTATGCGTTATCTGGTTTCGACGTAAATGCACATTTAAATAGTTCACTGATGCTCCTTTCATGCAAGTAAACCATTTTATAAAATAGTTGGATATGCTCAATCAAATTCATATTTGGTAGCTACCTATTTTATTAATTTGACTAACCAATTATTGCTTAACAGAATGGTTTTATATATTTATGCCATAATTGCTCAATATTAAATCACGCATGATTTTACATTTGGAGAATCATGCGAAATTGAAGGGATGAGATTATGTTGTTACAGAATCTGCAAGATTATAGGGATTTCTACCGCCTTAAGATGGGGGATTGGCGGAAAAAAATAGGCAAAGATATTGTAATCGCCGCCATCTGAGAAATCTGAACATAAATTCATGCCCCTAAATCATGGGGAATACAACTATAACTTCCTTATGCGTCATATCGCATACCGACTTTCCTTTCAGAAGATGGTCGCCTGTTTTTAGAAAGTGTTTTGGGCGGGAAAAACAACAATTATTATTTATAGAGGGTTCCCCTTTATTATTAAGTAAGATTATAATTTAAAGTATTCCACTTTATTATTATAATAATAATAATAATAATAATAATAATAATTTTATAGTATTAACGATAATTAGACTTGTCGTAACTAAAATTTTAAACCATTATCATGGGGTACATATATTTTAAGTTTATTAAAGTTACTAAATCTGTAAAAAAATAATAATAATAATAATCCACGAATATTTATAATCAGTCGAATCATATTATGTATCTCTTGAAATATAAAATAAAATAAAATAAAAACAATGTTTTGAGTTATAGATGGAGTAAATTCTATTTTTTTAAGATTTACATTCCTATGCGGTCAGCCGTTATAGAAACTATTCATATAATTAACAATGACTTGACATTTGTTCATAATACTTCGCATAGAGAGAAGTGCGGTTTGTTATATCAATAAAAAGAAAACCTTAACAAAATGATATAAATATCGTTGGATATTAGGGGTGAGCACGGTTAGGAGCGGTTCGGAGATATGAAAATCTTCAGAACCGAACCAAACCTCGGAGATATTCGGAGATTTCCAAAATAAAATCTCCAGAACCGCTCCGTTGATCGATTCACTTCCTTCCGGAGATCGGTTCTTTCGGTCCGGTTATTCGGATATGTTCGGAGTTTACTCTTTAATATTTTTAGCAAATTGCACGAAAAAATTATAGTGTTGTCTTTACAATAATATTATATTGTTAAAGAAAAAATGTAATATTAAACAATTTATAAGTTATATATTAAGACAAGTTTTAAAACCATAACTTAAAAAACAATTACAAGTTACTGAAGCAGTTATCTCATCCAAAGAAGAATAGCACTAAATTATAAAGTTATTAGTTATCGATAACCTATTTGGACATCAACCGATTATTTTTCATCGATAAAGCTCTAGTCGTATACATTGTCAATAAGTAAAGGTAAATTTAATATGACTAACTACAATAAAATTAAATTTTGATTTCAAGAGAAAAAGGTGTGTGCACGAGAAAGATGGAGAATCAAATAAGAAGGGAACGATTGGAATTCAGGTGTAGGATAGTTACTATGTGCAGTGAGTTCAGCTCTAGAATTTTGACCTTTATATATGATAATAATTAAATATTAGATATAATAATAAATTTTAGTGGTTGGATTAAAGAAATGTAGAATTGAATTGAAACATATCATAGTAATGTATTTCTTTATATAAACTATAAACATATTCATTGTTCATATATTTATAGTTAATAGATATATGTTTATTATGAAATTAATTTATTATAAATATTGTACTCTATTATTAATTACTAAATCTTTGATAAAATATTAAAACAATAGTTATATTATTGTTAAAATTTACTGAAATTCATAATGATTCAATATTATAGTATAAAAGCAATTAATTGAATGATATAAAAGAAATTCCATAGTCGATTACTTAGAATCGGTTCTACTCGGTTCTATTTCGGTTTTTCGGTTCGGATTTACAAAAAAAAAATAAAAAAATCGGTTTGGTTCGGCTCGGATAAAGTCAAATAGTCAACGAATATTATCGGTTCAGAGTGCTTTCGGTTCGGGGTTCGATGCGGAGCGGATTATCTCCGAGACCTGTGTTCACCCCTATTGGATATAGCTTATCATTTTCAATGGTTTGGGAATCTAAGATTTGTATTAAGGTTATGACATTATTAAACATTAAGTTGCAAGACAGAGATAAACAATTACATATAAAATTCAGACATAAAAAATCCACTTTAGAATATTTTAACATTCAAATTACTTTTTTACTATTGAAGAAGCATAAAGAATTTTAGGATACTATAAATACTCTTTCCGCCAAAAGTAAAGAATCATATTTTAGCCTCTATTTTAGGTTATAGAAACACGGCTCACTTATCAGATTGGTGGATTATTTGTAATTACTTGTACCTTTTATGATTAAGGAAAAACTTTATATATGTGAATTAATTAGGGATAAACATCCATAATTTACATACTATTAACTTTTAATCATGGTCTTATTATATGAGAGCTCAATTGGGGGAACATACTGTAACCCAGACCTTTGGCCAGGGATCAATTCCAACTACCCCTCCCCGATCAAGAATTGTACTAAAAAGTTCATGGTCTTATTTAGGGGTGGCGAAAAATACCGAAAATTCGGTACACCGCACTTACCATATCGAAAAATACCGAAAATGTCAAAATTTTCGGTATACCGAGATTCTAGGTACGGTATCGGTATTGGAATTTTAGATTTTCGGTATTCGGTATATACCGAAATACCGAAATAAATCGGTACGGTATTTTGGTATATACCGAAATATTCGGTATATATAATATTTCAGTATATACCGAAAGAATCGATAAGTAAATTTTTCGGTATTTCAGTAATACCGAATTTTACCGATTTGAATTAATACTTTTTTTTTGTTTTTCTTAGACTTAAATTAATCTCAAATTAGGCATAGTCATTTTCTCTATCATATTCTCACAATTATCAGAGTTGTAACTGTAACCCTTCTTCTGTCTAAAGTGTAAACCCTAGGGCCCCCGCATCTCACCGCCACCAGCCTCGTCGGCGTCGGGGTGTCCCTCTCCGCCGCCATCACTGTTGTCGCCCCTGCCCCTGCCCCTGCCCCCGTCCCCGCCCCCCTTCGCCGCCAGTTACTTTCAAATTTGGATTCAATAATAAACATGTAAGTACCACTTTACCCATCCTGAATCTGGATGTTTAATTTTGCAGGTCTTAATAATCTCACTTTTGTCACCTTTCATTATCGTGATTCAGGTTGGAAGTGAGATTCATGCTTTATATGCAAGTTTGAACATGAAACTTACAAGGGACAACAAAACAAACTCTCATTTAGTAAGGAGGTGAAAGCTTGTTGAATTAATTCATCTTTTGTTATGCTTCATATCTGACTTTGAACTTTTCTGGAGATAGTTCGACAACTTTAGATTTTATTTACTCATCTTAGTCTCATTCAGCTATTACCATTGCTGGTTTTGCTTCTGACTGCTAGTGCTTAGGAATAGGAATTATTGAGTTGCTAAATAATATAAAGTTAAGTTATGTAAATTTCAGATTCTTGTAGCATCTTATAAATTTTTATCAGTGACTCATCTTATAAATTTTCTTCACTTTGTATGTTTTCTTAGTTTTTGTTGTTTATCCATTAACTTTTAATTGCATCATGATCTTTAAAATTTTAGTCACCAACTATGAATTTTTTTCAATTACAACATCGAACATAATTCCGCACATCTAATTATATTGTCAACCCCTTCATTATATGCGCGTTGACGAGACCGTCCTACATCCACCACCTATTTTTTTACTCATCTAATGGTGATGATGGTAACACAGTTAGATCTTAAAAAAGTAGTCATGTTGTGATTGAAAAATAAATATAGCTGGTGACTAATATTAATAAGTTTTAAATGCCATATTACAATTAAAAATTGTAGTCATGATTTTTTTTTAATTAATCTTTTTTCTATACAAGCAATTAAGTATTTATGTTTGATGCATTAAGAGCCCAGATCGCACTGAACTTCGGGCTTGAATTGAGACAGGGCAATGGGCCCAGATCGCACTGAACTTCGGGCTCGAACTGAGACAGGTGGTACACGTATTTATGCGTGCATAATAGGTCGAATTAAGTGTTTATTTAGTGACATTTGCATGAATAAGTGGTCGTGTATTTTTCATATTTGAATTATTGGACAATTTAATGTCTATGATTTGTTTTGAAGCTATTTGGGTACAATTAGACCAAAAAGTCGCACTCGACCAAGAAAGAATATGAGAACGAGTCCCGCAAGTAAAAAATCGAGAAAAATCGAACCAAAAGATGAAGGAGACTGAGCTCGGCCGAGCTAGTGAGTTTCGGCTGAGTTAGAAGGTCAGGGAGTCCGAATTTTGGCCATAGAAGATTCTCGGCCGAGCTCAACTTTCTCGGCTGAGAAAGATATACACAGGGCTCGATTGAGCTGGTGAGGCTCGGTCGAGACATATGGTGGCCCAGCCCAATTTTGCGCGCGGATTAATCCTTCTCCAACCCAAATTGAGTCAAATTCATCCCCGTCTATAAATAGAAGATCCCAAGTTCGAAAATAACACTTTTTTACATTGATTCAAGAACTCGGACTTGGGAATTCTAAAGAACACGAAGACTTAAGATTTGGCGATTCGGGTTTTATAGTTTTAATTTTTTTCTTTTTATAATTTGTTCTTAGCAATCACTATGATCGGCTAAGTTTATTATTTCCTGTCTTTGATTTTGTTGAACCCTAAACTGATGTTTATGTAAATAATCCGGTAATTGTTTGATTTAATTATTTTATGAGATTACTTATGTTATTGGTTTACTCTATCTTTTATATGGTTGCTATTGTGAATTGATCACCATGATAATAGGCATATAGATGTAGCTAGGTCATAAATACATAATCCATAATTGCTATGCGTTTGTTTCCAAAAGTAGCAAAAAGTGGTTACTCGCTAAGATAACATAAGTCGCGGTCACTTGTACCGAGCTTGTGAGTACAACACCGTATCTACTCCGTTACCTTAGGTCTTTAAGCATTTGATTAATGGTGTTCTAGCGATCGTGACCTAGGACTACTTAATTGAATAGGATTAATTAGTAAGCGAACCTGTAGTTAGTTATACTTAAGGGGTAACAAGAGTTGGCTAAGCGTACCTGTTAATTCTTGGAGTAGGAGTTTTAGAAATAATTAGTCAAGCAATTGCATTAGTTGCATGGATATTCGGACTAGAGGGATACTGGGTTAAAGGCGGAAATACTTTTCATTCATATTTTAATTCATCTTAATTTGCTAGTTTAAATATTAGTGTTTAATTAATTTGCATCAAACAAACCCCCCTTTTTATAGTTATATTTATTATAAGTACTTATATAAATTTGGTTAGTACAATAATTCGATTAGTTCCTATTCCCTGTGTGATCGACACTGACTTATCCTATCTACTAGTTAGGAATGGAATAGTTAGGTAATAATAATCTAATTTATCTGCACCCGACAGTGCGGGTCAAATTTTGGTATTAGTCATTATTTGTTTAAGTTTTATTATTTATTATAAGTACTTATATAAATTTGGTTAGTACAATAATATATGACAACTGTGTGTATTTGAAATTTGCTGGCAAGTCTGTTTGTGGTGTTTCTCTTAATATATGTTGATGATATGCTAATTGCTAGCAAAAGCAAGGCAGAAATTGAAAGTTTAAAGCATAAGCTTCAAGCTGTTTTTGAAATGAAGGTTCTGGGGACTGCTAAAAGAATTCTAGGTATGGATATTAAGAGAAAGAAGGAAAGTGGTGAGTTGTGGTTACATCAAAAGGACTACATTAACAAAGTTCTTAAGAGATTCAATATGCATGAGTCTAGGAAAGTTTAAGTACCTCTAGGTCAGCAGTTCAAGTTATCAGAAATTCAGAAACCTCAGAGTCAAGAAGAAATGGAGGAAATGAGTGGAGTGCCATATGCAAATGCAATTGGCAGTATTATGTACACTATGATTTGTAGAAGACCAGATGTTGCTCATGGAATTAGTGTAGTGAGCAGGTTCATGGCTGAACCTGGTAAAGCTCACTGGGAAGCACTTAAATGGTTGTTAAAATACTTGAGAGGAACTAATAACTATGGAATATTGTTAAGAAAACAAAGACAGAGTGATGGTGATATGCTTGTGGGATATAGTGATTCAGATTTTGCAGCAAATGTAGATTCCAGAAGGTCTCAAACTGGTTATATATTCACTCTTTTTGGTTCTGCAATTAGCTGGAAATCAATGTTACAGTTTGTGGTAGCACTTTCCACCACTGAAATAGAATTTATGGCTATTACAGAAGCAGTAAAAGAAGCACTCTGGTTGAAGGGAATTCTGGGAGAGTTTGGGTTCCTGCAGAAGTCTGTTAAAGTGTTTGTGGACTCACAAAGTGCTTTGTACTTGGCAAAGCACCAAGTATTTCATGAGAGGAGCAAGCACATTGATGTCAAACATCATTTTGTTAGAGAGATTACAGAGAAGGGAAGTGTGGAGCTTGTGAAAGTCAATACTGAGGACAATGCAGCTGATATGCTTACCAAGCCTCTAACATCTGGAAATTTTCAGCACTGCCTGCAGCTGGTGCAGGTCGTGCATCTCTGATCTGTTCTGTATAAAGTTTGAACCCTGTAATGGAGTTGATTGGTAGAAGAAAGAAGAGTTTACTAATCAAGGTGGAGTATGTGTGATCTTCATATGTTGACAAGGTGGAGATTGTTGGAGCAAGCTGATGTCAAAACATTCAGCACATAAGGAATAATATTCTGGAAAAGTTGGACAAACCAACACTTATCAGTTTGGAAGGAAAGCCGGACATAAAAACTGAACAGAAAAGCATTGGTGGGAAAACATTAAATGTAACAGAATAACTGTTTTTCACATGCATGCAGTTTTAAGCTGTGGGAGTGGTTTTTAGCTCGTTTTTCTGGTTTCTCTTGATTCAATCTTCATGTAATATGTATAATATATATACAGACGGTTTTCTGGATCAGAGAGGGTTAAGAAACACATTGGAGAAGAGTGAGGAAGAAATCAAGAAGAGAGAGAGAGAGAGGGGTTAATTCTCTTGTGATAACATCTTGATTCATCACTTGTAATTCTGGATTATGTGTCTGTGGATGTAAGTGCTCAAGCACTGAACCACATATATCTTGTGTTCAATTTTTGATTCAGTTACAACATATATACATTCGTTCAAAGGTCTTGCATACAAAGGTGTTTGCTATTGAGAGTTGAAGTGTAAATTCTGTTTTCTTGATTGAAATCTGCTACAATAAAATAAATATAAATGGCGACACCGAACCCGAATTGCAACGTGCAACTATTTTATATGAGACTTTGCCTATAAAAAGTTACATTATACTCCCTCCGTCCCGGCCCAATTTGCCTATCTTGATCGGACACAGAGGTTAAGAAAAAACAGTTTTTGTGGAATCTTTGACTTTTTTAAAGGTGGAGATTGAATGTGGAGATTTTGAAGGTGGAGATTATGAGAAAAATTTGTCATTTATGGGCTGACAAATTAAAAAGGAAAATTTGCAAATTAGAACAGGACGAAGAGAGTATTTACATAATATTTCACGATATTTTTCTAAAACTGGAACGCCGATAAAAATCATATTTTGTTCCATGGTTCGTACCCGTAGCCCGACTTCGGTCACACTTTCTTCGACGCGTTTAAGCAACCGAGACCCAATACGCCTTTCCTTCATCCCACCCTTCAAAGTTCAACGTATACTCTTTCCTAAAATTATTATCGGCTCTCACATCCATCAATTTCAATCCTTGGTTCCCAAGGACTCTCGATTGCGCAGGTGATCTTATGAATTTTAATTTCTTAAATTAAAATTTGATTTTCTCTCCTTTATTCAAATGAAGACTGGGTTTATGCGTGATGTGGACGCAGATATGTTCTCTGGTGTCTGATCGTCCTCTATTCGTTATAATAGGTTTGCTGAATCTATTTCAGAAATTTGATCCGATCAAATAGAAGATGTTTGCTCGGCTTCTAGGCAAACCTAAGCAAGAGGCTAATGCTCTCGCCACCCTAGACAAATTAAATGAGGTACATCTTATTTATTAAGTTTCTTTTATGAATATGCATTTGTTTAATCTGTAATTGTGATATACGAGATTTCTTTTGGTGGACTGTTTGCGAGGATTTAGGTTTATGCGATATACTTAAACTTGTTGATTGTTGATTGCTGATTGCATTTAGTGTTGACCTGTTTGTAGTTCTTTAAGTGACGACTTTCTGCATCTCGTCAACAGCCTCAAATTTGTTCATCCCAGACTAGTAGTTAAATGCAGAAAGGGGTGTATGCACGCTTTTGATTATCCCAGAATTACTGATTTTGTCCTTGGTCAACTGTTGTGATTCAGACCTTATTATGCCATGAAAATTCTCCTATAAACTTACTCTCTAATACTTTTTCTAGATGATCAATTTGCGATGCTCGTTGCTTCTATGAGTCGTCTTATTGGTTATTGCATTCTTTTGTTATCTAGACTCTTGAGATGCTTGAGAAGAAGGACAGCGTGCTTCAGAAAAAGGCATCTGCTGAGGTTGAGAGGGCCAAAGCATATACAAAAGCAAAGAACAAGAGAGGTATAAAACTTGTTATGTTTCAGGCGTTTCTGCCGACATCATACCTAATCTTTGTTTAGTTTAGTTCCTTTTTTTTTCATATTTTTTATCTCCTAGATACTGGTTTGATTTATTTGGCATTAGTGCTGTTTTACTTGTGATATGAAGTTGCTTAATGGATGATCAAATAGTATAACCCACATCTCTAATGTTCAACTCAGCACGTGTACTTTTTTATTTTTTTATAAGAAACATAAATTATATTGCAATTAAAAAGAGGGATGAGAGATACCTCGTGTGGTACATAAGTGACTGCTACAAAAAGATTATATAGCTGCATGGCAATACTCCAACTCCAACTCCAACTCAGCACGTGTACTTAATTTCATTTTGTATTGGTTTGGACGGTATTATTATTGTTTCGTTTGTGTCATGTCATGAGACTTCTCTTTTACTCTGAGGTTTTAGCTTTGCCTAGCTGTTTTGCTAGTGACTGCACTAGAATATATTTATTTAACTTTTGAATTGGCTTTGGATCAAATATTTGTTTAAGCATATACTGATCACATTGGTTAAGCACTTCAGTGCTAACTCATGATAGTAGATGTTTTGAGGTTCTGTTATTCTGTTGGGGCACCTTGACCATCTTGACCCTTCCCTCTAGTGTCTTGTTAAAAGCAAGTACACGACAAGCAAACTAATATCTAACTTGTGATGATTTGCATATATGGTTACCCATGCACAGCTTCCATGTTTATTATGCGATGTTGTTAAAAGAGATATGCAGCCGAGTTCATAAAATGCGGAGACTGAATTACTGTTATCAGTGACTGTAACTTACCATCTTTCACTATTGTCACAGGACAGATTCAAATAATTTATTTTCAATTTACCTTGTAAACTAATTTAGTTTTGATAAGTTATATAAATTATCATGTCACTTATGCTACGGAACTTAATTGTACAGCGGCTATACAGTGTTTGAAGAGGAAAAAACTCTATGAGGAACAGATTGCGCAACTTGCCAATTTTCAACTACGCATCCATGACCAGGTTTGCTTGATGTTTTATGCTTTAATATTGAATAGGTCCTCTTGCGACCATCTTATTCCTGCTTAACTGCTCATATATTGCCGTAGATGATAATGTTAGAAGGAGCAAAAGCTACTACTGAAACTGTGGATGCTTTGAGAAGTGGAGCAGCTGCAATGAAGGCAATGCAGAAAGCCACGTAAGTGAGCTTTGTATTATGCATGATTTATGCAGTATAAATTAATGTCCTGAGGGCTTGATCTGCTGGTTTATCCACCTCAACACTATTTTACATTAAACCTTTGACAGAGCATCTGCTGGCTTTCTCCAAGTGATTTTTTAGCTCTCAGTTGTAATTGTGCTAAATTAAACTTTTCTTCTCTTTTAAGCTAAAAACTACTTAAATGCCAGACCCCCCAACTTGTAAATTTAACAATAACACTTCTGATCATATACACTGCTTAATTTTGACTATAAGCAATTTTACTGAAATTTCTAATTTGAGTCGCTTATTCAAAAGTACAACCAGTGAAAAACACCCCTTTGATCTCCAATGGGCTTTATTTTTTGCAGAAATATTGATGATGTGGACAAGACGATGGATGAGATAAACGATCAAACAGAGAATATGAAGCAGATACAAGATGCACTGGCCGCGCCAATTGGTGCGGCAGCCGACTTTGATGAGGTACTCAACTTGCTTTCTGTTTCCTGGATATCTTAAATTTTATTCTGATAAATACATTTCTAAATTGATCTGTATGTTCTGAAATTGCAGGACGAATTGGAGGCAGAGCTCGAAGAATTGGAAGGTGCAGAGTTAGAGGATGAGCTTCTTAAGCCTGCAACTACAGCCCCTGCTCCTACAACGCAGCTTCCAGCTGGCAGAGTGCCTACCCGCCCTGCTCCTCAGAGACGGACACAGGAGGAAGATGAACTTGCTGCTCTGCAAGCAGAGATGGCTCTTTGAACTTCTGGTAATTTAATCTTTTTCTTAGTTGAACACTCGGCAGATAGTTGAAAACTTGAAATTGGAGTTTCGGAATACGTAGAACTGTAAGCAATATTAGGTTCTGTTCTGTTCCGAACCCCCCCCCCCCCCAAACACACACACACACAACTTTTTCTCGTTTTCTCCCTGCTTAATCTCGCAGCTAATTCTATGCACTTGGAAAGTGTATAGGAATCTAATGGTGTATGGTGGATCATCCAAGTAGAGCACTACCCTAATGACATTGATATTAGGGTTGTACAGTCCCTACTAGTTCTGCATATGTAATCACTCATTCAGATGCCAGCTCACACAGACACGCGTAGTTAATGTAGTGTTGATTTAACAATACTATATATTGTTAATATTGTTGCGTAGTCAGGAGGATTCTTACTGACAGCTATAGAAAATATTATGCAGGTTTTATGTATGAAGGGATTATGCTGATGCACGCAGACGCAGCGGAGGACTCGTGTAGTATATGATTCCTCAATATTTCAGCCTTTGTACATAACTACATATATAACCCACCGAGAGTGCGGGAGTTGACCTTTGTCTAATCGAAGTGGTTGTTATCATATACAATTAAATAAATGATAATATCTTGATCCCATTTACACATAAGGAGAGAGCAAATGAATGGTGCTTGAAATCAAATGCAAATTGTCAATGAATGATGTATGTGAGCGCCAGCGCAACCACCATTAACACGTACGCAATTCCTTGGTCAAGAGCTACCCCTGCAAGTACACAAATCCACATTTAAAACAATAAATTAGTATACCCCCGAATATCAAAGATACAAATCCCTCTTTATAAATGCTTCTTAAACAATCCCCGGCTAGGTACTAAAATCATAACAGTCGGGGGTTGCAAATATTCTTTTTATATCTATAAATAATAAATGTACAAACATGCGTGTGTATTGATAGGAGTCTGGTTTGAAATCCATTTCCTATCAAAAAAGAAACAAAAAGTTTTTAAAAATTACTGTTTCTTATTATTAGCTAAAATAAATCTAAATTTTTTAATTTCACCAAGGGTATGTTTGGATGTGGTTGGTCTAGTCTCTGATGGGTTGGCCAAGTCCCTCCCTATGTCAACCACTACAAACCATCACAAGTTCCAATACCACTTTAATCATAAAATTAATTATTATTAACAAACTCTTACACACGTCATATCATATTTTACAATTAAAAATTATATCATACACTATAACTACTACCCCAACCACTCAAACGAACATCATTTTTTTACTCTCTCGGCCAACAGTGTTCTAATCACCTCCAGCCCCAACCAAACATGCACTAATAAATTATATATGTGTTGAGTTGAGGTTGGAGAGTGCATAATTGAGATAAATAAAATAATGAAAAGTAGGTAAAAAAATATATTTGCTCTCCAATATATCAGGGAGAATATTAAACAAACTCTGGACAAATAATGTAAGCAAAATTTTATAACAAAAAAGAAGAAAATTGTACTTCTATGTAGGCGAACTATGTTTTGGAATGTAAACAATAATAAAATATTAAAATGTATTAGCGTTTGTTTATTTGAATCAAGAGTACTTCATGGTTCTAAGAAAGAGTTATTACTTGTTCACATATTAAGTTTAACTATTTCACCAAAATCTATAAATTCCTCCATATGAAGTAGGGATTGAATCCTTTTTTCGTCCCTATGTTCCATTATTTAATATTTTTTCACGGTACAATTATTAAAATAAATTACGATCAATCATTCTTTTAATATATATATAAGAAACAATTGGTTACGATTAATCTAAAATGTTAAAATCCAGTAGATCTAAATTATTGGCATTTTGGTAAAGTAGAACGAAAAAGAATAAGGGAAAAGGAATGAACCATCGCTTGCAGAGGCAGGGGAAGGGGAAGGGGCAGGGAGTTGAGCATTAGTGGAAGGTACAACCAATGCTGAAAGAAGAACCAAAGTAGCCACCACAATGCACAATCTTAACATCTCCATTTTCTTTTCTTCTAAATAATCTCTCTGACCAATAAAGGGTGGGGAGAGAGGTTTTCCAGTAGTATTTATGGAGGGAGAGACACACAAAAGAAATACAAGTCCACCCTGTCAAAGTTTAGGAATCCAGATTGGAAAGGCCAGACCCATGTTAGAGCCGTTGATTGTGGCGACGTGTACGGTCGGTATTATCTGCATGTGCTGACTGATTCATTTTGTCATTCTCCCACATGCACAAAACAAAATCATTAGTTGGTCTCCTGCCTTCTATATACTACTGTATTTTTCTATTTTTTTTTTTAAATTTTAAAAAAGATTTTTTTTCGACTGAGCCGTTGGTGACAGCCTACAGCCACCAATTTTCCTTTCAAGCCCCAGAAAAAAGGCCCGGTAAGTCAATCAGATTGTTGTGTACGAATTTCATTTTTTCTTAGAGCAGAATTTTCTCTTTCAATCCCCTACAAAAATCTCTTTCACAATTTTCCGGAAATATATTTTTAATGTATTTATTCTTAGTAGATTTTAGAATTTTCAAAATAATTTTCAGAAATAATATTTTAATTTTTTGGATTTTAAATAAATTTTAAAAATAACTTTCAGAGATAATTTTTTTAATTGTCTGAATTTTAAAATTTTCAAAGATAATATTTAGAATCAATTTTTGTAATTTTATTTAAATGAATATTAGAATTTTTAAAATACTTTTTTTTTTTTTTAATTTTCTGAGTTTTTAATGATCTTTTAGAATTTTTAAAATATTTTTTACAAATATTTTTGAATGTTTTGAATATAAATGAATTTTAGAATTTTATAAATAATTTTCAGATCTAAATTTTTTAATTATCTGGATTTTGAATTAATTTTCTAAATTTTTAAAATAATTTTTTGATTTTTTAAATGTCTTTTTAAAATATTTTTTCTGAATTTTTTTATTTTGGATTTCTACAATGTCAGGCTGCAACCATGGTTGCAGAACTCGAACTACTCGGCCGAGTAGTCGCCGAGTAGTCGCTACTCGGTTGGTAACCGACCCGATTTGTCTAAAATCGCACAAAAAATCGCCTGAGCAAAAAATCGGCGACTACTCGGCCGAGTCGGCGCCTACTCGGCCGAGTCGGCGAAATCGTTCTACTCGGCCGAGACGGAGAAACCCCCTTTTTTTGCGTTTTTTCCTTTTTTTTTTTTTTTTAATTGACATATATGAATTTGATGTCATTTTGGATAAAAAGAATGTGTTTATGACTTGGGTATTTCAATATTTGGTTTATTATGTTATGTATTATGGACTATTTGAGTATTTTCCTATTTGGTAGTTTGTGGTTAAATTGATTATTACTTATTTATGTGGTTTTAGTGTCTCCTTGTCCTTGGCTAATTAGTAAATAGTAATTAATATGTATTAGTTTTGAACTTTTGATGTGTATTTTAGATTTATTGTTAGTATGTAGTCGCTTGAATTGATGAGACTAGTATAATTATATTGTGAGTATTCTCCACTTTTTTCTGATTTTTCTGGACATATAATTATATATAGGTCATGCCAAAAAAATTTAAAAAATAATTAAAAAATTTAAAAATTAAAAAAAAAAAAATCGGGAGGAGTACTCGGCGAGTACTCGGCCTAGTCGCTAGTCGCTTGGAGATCGCCCGACTAACGATTTCCGACTTCTGCAACCTTGGCTGCAACAAATAATAAATAATGTTGTTAAACATCACAACTTAGACGGTACAGATAGGGGTGTGCATCGGTCGATTTCGGTTCCCGAACCGACCGAATCTGAAAAACCGACCGAAAACCGACATGACAAACCCAATAATCGAATCGCCCGAAAGTTTATTGGCAACCGATATCTAACCAAACCGACTTAGTCGGTCAGTTTTTCGGTCATAATCGAAGACAAAAAATAAATAAAATACCTATTTTCTGATCTACATTACCGAATTTCCTAGATAAACCGAAAAATCGACCAAAATCGAAACCGACCGATGACTAAAAAACTGAGAAAAATCGACAGAATTAGGGTTTGGGTTATATATGACTAAAATTTTCGGTCGGTTCCGGTTATTTCAGTTTCTAATTTTTCAAAACCGAAACCGACCGACTTAACCAATTGTTTTTATACCAAATAACCGATGCCTAAACCGACAAACCCAATAACCGAACCGACCGACATTTTTCGGTCGGATTTTTTCGGTTATAACCGAATTTTGCACACCCCTAGGTACAGACTCTACGTTGTCAATAAAGACCATTTCCATCAGCCCCGGTGGGAGCGGAGGGAGAGCTGCTTGATCGACTAAAAAGTCTTAGTGCTCCTGGCGCTAGAGCTAAAATCAGAGAAGAGGTATGTTGGGTTAGACATAGTTCCATACGAGCAGTGAGGAATGTTGAATTAGACACCAATTCCATAGGAGTAGAGGAGGAAAAAGAAAAGAAGTAGCGAGAGGTATGTTGAGTCGGACACCGATTACATACAGGTAGAGCATCTCAATACGAGTAGAGGTGGAAAATAGAGAAAATGTTATTCATTCGTACTCAGCCGGAGAGAAAAGTGTGGAAGAATAGCTGAATAAATCTTTAATCATAATGGGAGCTAAATTAAGAAAGATAGATTCCAAAAAGTAATATCTTAACCAAATTATCTCAATGTTTGTTTTCTCAATTTTAATAGATCACATGCCATCAAAATATGAAATACTCCCTCTCCGTTCACAAATAAGTGTCATTTAGGAAAAACTATTTTTTTCATAAAAAAGTGTCATTATAGCATTTCGCCTTCCTTTAGTATGCAATCCACAAATTCCGAATCTAATATGTTCAGAAACTTATCCTCGTCCACATGATCCAGATCAAACTTTCAATTCCCGCAATAAGTAAAAGAATATTGAGATGCAAGACTACACCAATATACGAACAAGAATATTAGATGCAAGACTACACCAATATATGAACGACGCACATAAGAGCATTAATAAAGCTGTACAAAACTACCACTTAGATAAGAAAACATGAAATTGCATTAAGTAAGAGATAGAGAGACAATCTCTTATGATGTTCATTCATTTATCTATTCGCCTGAAACTTGAATGTAGATATACCATCTAAATTTGAAATTTACTTTCTTGAGTGCAAACAAATATACAAAAGGTTAAGCATATGTCGGCCTTGCACATTGCAAGCTTTACACTTGGGGCACAAGCTAGCCATCCTAGCGAATCCTAACTATCAAGTAGGCGACCAAAGACTTTGCCCAATGTACTAAAAAATTGGTTGGTCTCAGATTGTAGAGACTAGCCAAATATAACAATACTATAAACCCGACTAATCGCCGGACCATAGTAATAAGTAACAGCAATACCGATTACGGCTACTACTGTAATATTAGCCGTAAAATGGTAAATTAGTTTACTGGACATTTTGAGGCAGTGATTCAAAGTGACTATACATGTTACACATGACACGTAATAACTGAATTATACTCATGTAATTATATTTGCGTCCTTGGAGCACCTCCATCTCTAAGAAACAACAGTTTCCAAACTGAATCCCAAAACATTAGGTGTTGCTTGATTTCTGCAATGTCAGGTCTGTAACAAATAATGAACAATGTTGTTAAACACCACAACTTAGACTGTACAGATTTTACGTTGTCGCTGAGGACCATCTCTGTTAGCCCCCAGTGGTAGCAGAGGGAGAGCGGCTCAATTGACTAAAGAGTCGTAGTGCTCCTGGGCCGAGAGCTAAAACCAGAGAAGAGGTATGTTAGGTTAGACACAGTTCCATATGGAATGTTGAATTAGACTCCGATTCCATACGAGTAGAGGAGGGAAAAAGAAAAGAAGTAAGGAAAGTTAAAAGAGAGGTATGTTGAGTCAAGTACCGGTTCCATACGGGTCGAGCATCTCAATACGAGTAGAGGAGGGAAATAGATGAAACTGTTATTAATTCGTAGTCAGCCAAGAGAAATATGCGGAAGAATAGCTGAATAAATCTTTAATCATAATGCGAGCTAAATTAAGAAAGATATATTCCAAAAAGTAATATCTTAACCAAATTAACTTGTGTTTGCTTTCTCAAATTTAATAGATCACATGCCATCAAAATATGAAATACTCGCTCTGTTCACAAATAAGTGTCATTCTAGCAAAAACTATTTCTTTCACAAAAGAGTGTCATCCTAATTTTTTTTCTTTATTCCAACCTTGTCCTTAAACTTCAAAAGAAGTCCCTTGCTTAAATAGCTAAATTTATAGATTGTAAAAAAATATTCAGAAATAAAAGTCGGTAGCGCAAAAATAAAAGAACATAAAGTTAAAAGCTAAGAATCCTATTTAATATAAAAGTACATCCATCTATAAATAGAAATATAAAAATTTTCCCGCCAAAAAAATCATCTAAAAATAGATTGAGAGTTAAACTAGAGTAAATTATGTATTTCAGTTAAGCTTTGACTTATATGTTGATAGCCATAAATAACTCCTTGATTTCAGCCGTATATATAAATTAACATCAATCATAATAATCAAGAGATATAATGAATATGTTCTTTATATAACTGAGGATTCTATTACTGAAAAAATAACAATTATTTATATTAATAAAAACTGTGATCGAAAAATGTAAAAAAAATTGTTGGTCAATTTTTTTGGTTGGATTCGAGATATTGATTTTACTATATATTTGTTAGATTAATATATTTTTTTGAATATCATAAATTTAATATATATATATATATATATATATATATAGAGAGAGAGAGAGAGAGAGAGAGAGAGAGAGAGAGAGAGAGAGGTTTGGGTGCACCATGTGCATAATAGTGCTATGGTGCAACATTCATACATAATTTTTTTCGTGCACTTAGTATGATTGATTTACTCATATATTATGTTTGATTTACACATAAGCTCCTTCACAACCAGTGCTTTATACTCCAAAACTTCTTCTTTGATTCCTCATCTCGATTCCTTCGTTTCTTTAGAAATACTTGCTCTTCCATCTAGCGTTGTCATCATCACTAGTTCTACTTGCTAAACCTCCAGCAGGTTATGTATGTTATCCAGGTTGGCCCGATTGTCTCTCCTTTCAGATTGTAGTAAGAATACTTCTTTCTGCACATACCTTTGTCTTGAATTGTGCTCTTTCATCTTGTCCCAGTGATCATTATAAAGAGTTCCAGTTTTCCTTCAAGGTAGGTATTTCTCTCCTCTACAACATATCTTTCCTTCTCAGTTGCGATCTTGAATTTGCCCACAAATTCATGAATAATATTTGGGTGTATGGATACTACTTCACTAATCGCTCCCAAGGAAGTAATCACTCTAGAAGCATTGCTGCCCGTGGCTTGACATAGTTGTTGTGCTGAGTATTGCATTATCGACACAGAGCGTTCCAGTCTTTTGACCTCTTGTTTGATTGCCTGTCCTGAGCCCACGTCCACTTGAACATGAGATTAAGGGTGTAAATGCTGAGTATTAGTAGGCTCGAGCTTGAGCGCAACTTGAGCTCGGCCGAGTGTATTTTTTCAAGCACGAGCTTGGCAGAAACTCGTTGAGCTCGAGATCAACTAGGCTCGGCTCGATTGATACAAAATAAAAATTTAAAAATATAAAATTTACATTAAAATTAAAAACGTTAATTATACCACAAAGGGTTGCTAATGGGGAAGGGCTGCTAATGGGGACCTTAGTGTTTCACATCTTATTTAATTTGAATTTGATATATCTATAATTATTGTAAAGGTTAAACTAGTAATTCGACATAAGCTCGATTAAGCTCGCAAGCCTTCCGAGGCAACTATTAATGAGTTCAAACTCAAACTCAACACCTACCTGAGTAGCTCGAGCTCGGCTCGTTTATCTTAAGTCGATTTTGATCTTTTTGCGAGTCGATAATAAGTATCTTGCGAGTTGTCTCGACTCACTTACACCCCTACATGAGACTGCCTTGTTTCTGCAACAATATCATATACTTGTTGTTGAGACACATTCTTTTATCTTTCATGACGTTTGGTACGACAACTATGTTCAAGTACTTCAGCCGCTTATGAGTTGGGTAACTATCGGGATGGGATCTTCCACGCTTCCTCCTGGGGATTTCCTCTATACTCTATGGGTTTACTGCCTCCTTCCCCTTCAGTAACCATCTCCCATTGGGTTTACTGGCAGTAGCTTCAGCTGAGGTTGCTACAGACTGATTATGTTGTACTTCATCTCCTACAACATCATGTCCTACAATTATATCATTTTCACTGGTAAGTTCCCCCTCAACTGGTCCAGAGGGCTGAACAACAGATGTATCTTCTTTTGTTTGGTCTACTCCAACGCTTGCATTTCCCCAAGTTGCTGCTTCTTTAGTTGTTTATGCTCTTGTAGCATCAACCACCTCCCTGGAAACTCTTCTTTCTTCAAGAGTGTCTTCCGTCTCTTTCTATATTAGATGTGGATTTAAGTATGAGAAGTTATTGATGAAGGCCTCCTCTTCTTCCTTCCCCATCTTCATTGCAATTTCCTTCATCTTTTTAGCAAGATTAAGGTCTTTCACCTACATGTTTATGCTTGCAATGGTAGAGTTCCAGCTCAAATCTTGCATACTCCTCATCCAACAAGTAATTTTCTACATTTTCATTGTTGCCCTTGGATGGGAGATGTTAGGAATTTAATCCCCCCCACAACCACGATACGACTAAATAATCGGATAAAGAAAGCAATAAATTCAAGCACAACACACAGCGATTTGATTACCCAGTTCGTTACGATGTGTAACTACGTCTGGGGGCGATACCAAGCCAGGATATCTACTAGAATGATTGATTTTCGGAATTACATCAACTATGAAGGAAACCACTATTTATAATAGTTCTATGGGCTTAAAATCCGACCTCAGCTTGAGGCCCATGTAAATAAACCCTCGCAACGTCGAAGCGACTGCGTCCAAACTGACGCTATCGCGTCGCTCAACACTGCCCCGCGTTGCTCCTCGTGACGCGACCGCGTCACAACTCTTCTTCAACCTGACGCGACCGCGTCGCTCGTCGCTGGTCAGGCAACGCCAATGGACGCGACTGCGTCCATCCTCCGACGCGACCACGGCCATCTCCTGACGCGACCACGTCCATCCTCTGACGCGACCGCGTCAGCGCTTTCGGTTTTCGGCTCCATACTTAACAATCTCCCACTTGGAGACTAAAACACCTTCAAAGCAAAGAATCCTCCTTTTCTCCTTCTTGTTACCACTTGGTACCGCCATCTTCTCTTCTTCTTTACGTTCTGAGGCCAATTGAAGTTATGCACAACTTCAATTTCTCTAAGGTGACAACCTTAGTAAACATATCAGCTGGATTCTCACTCCCAATAATTTTCACAAGTCGCAAGGCTTTCTTCTCAAGTAGGTGCCTGATGAAATGATACTTCAATTCGACGTGCTTCATTCTTGAATGAAACGCCGGATTACTTGCCAAGAAAATCGCACTCTGACTATCACTGTAAAGTACACTATTTCCATGCTCCTTCCCAAGTTCACCCAAAAAACTTTGCAACCACACCATCTTCTTACTTGCCTCCGTCACGGCTACGTACTCCGCCTCCATGGTGGACAACGCAACCACCTTTTGCAACTTTGATGTCCAAGAAATCACCGTACCACCAAAAGTAAACACATACCCGGTCATACTCTTTCTCCCATCAAGATCGTTCGATGCTAGATCCGCATCAACGAAACTAACCAACTCAGAATTTCTTCCATCAAAACACAAAGCTTTATTTGCGGTACCTTTTAAATACCTTAGAATCCACTTCACCGCTTCCCAATGTTGTTTCCCCGGATCACCCATGAATCGGCTCACTACTCCCACTGCATGTGCAATATCCGGATGAGTACAAACCATGACATACATAATACTCCCAATTGCTGATGCATATGGCACTTTCATTATTTGAGTACGCTCCTCCTTAATACTCGGCGACTCCTTCTTCGACAGCTTAACGTGTCCCCCCAAGGGCACATTAACCGGCTTCGAATCCTCCATGTTAAACCTTTCCAGGACCTTCTGGACATAGTCCGCCTGCGAAAGATACAACAAATTCTCGCCTTCCTGTCGATCCTCATACCTAAAATCTGTTTTGCTTCTCCAAGATCTTTCATGGAGAACCTCTCAGACAATTGCTTCTTCAACCTTTCCAACTCCCTTGGATCGGCTCCTACAATCAACATATAATAATAGGATAAAATAGCTATTATCAAACCTTTTGTAATAACAACAATGATCGGCGTGGCATCTATGGTAACCAATCTCCATCATGAAATTGTCGAACTTCATATACCACTGCTTCGGAGCTTGCTTCAAGCCATACAAGCTCTTCTTTAGTTTGCACACAAGGCTTTTCCTTCCGTCTACCTCAAATCCCTCCGGTTGTACCATGTACAACTCCTCCACTAGATCACCATGAAGGAAAGCCGTCTTCACATCCATTTGATGTAATAGTAGGTCCTCCGCAACCACCATACTCAACACCATGCGAATTGTAGTCAACTTCACAACAGGAGTAAACACATCCGTATAGTCAATACCATACCGTTGCTCGAACCCTTTCATAACTAACCTTGCCTTGTAGCGCTTGCTACCATCGGCCTCATTCTTGATTCGGTAGACCCACTTGCTGTGCAACACCTTCTTGCCCTTGGGAAGCTCAGTCAGTTCCCAAGTGCCATTCACTCGAAGAGACGCCATTTCATCTTCCATGGCCGCCATCCATCTTCGTCTATCACTAACCTGCTCTGCCTCTGCAAAGCTCTCAGGTTCACTACCATCAGTCAATAATAATTAATAATTAGAGGGCGAATACTTATCTGGTAGCCTTCGATCTCTAACTGGTCTTTGAGGTGGTGGTGGTGTTCTTGGTTCTTCCTCAAGAACCTCCTCATCGACCGAACTTCCCTTTCTGCGATTCAAGTTTAAATCATCCATCTTCACAGTACTGGGTGTTCCATCATTAGTACCCAAATCCTTCAACCTGTCCTTGTACATGACCTGTTCATTGAATATTACATCCCGGCTGTGAATCACCTTTCGGCATTGCTCATCCCATAGCCTATAGCCGAACTCATCACCTCCATACCCAATAAACGTACATTTGACAGACTTGGCATCTAATTTATTTCAATCAACAGAATCTACAAGAGCGTAAGCAACACAACCGAAAATGCATAAATAAGACAAATTTACCTCCTTTCCAGTCCACTCCTCCTCGGGTATCCGATTATCCAAGGGAACCGATGGACCTCGGTTGAACAGGAATGCAGTTGTGCTTACTGCATTCACCCAAAATGACTGCGGCAACCCGCTCTTCAGTCTCATGCACCTTTCCCGCTCATTCAGTGTTCTGTTCATCCTTTCGGCCACTGCATTCTGCTGGGGCGTTCCACGCACAGTCCTCTATGTATGAATCCCATGCTCAGCACAATAATTCTTGAACTCCTTGAGTTCATATTCGCCTCCGTTGTCGGAACGCATGCACTTCACTTTCAACCTTGTCTCAGTCTCAACCAAGGCTTTCCACCTTTGAAAAACGTTAAATGCATCAGATTTACTTTTCAAAAAGTAAATCCATACCTTGCGGGTCGAATCGTCGATGAAAGTCATGTAATACATCGATCCTCCAATGGACGCCATCGGAGCTGGTCCCCATAGATCGCTATGGACCAACTCTATCTTCTCCTTCCTCGGGGCTCTGCCATTCCTCGAGAAACTCACACGCCTTTGTTTTCCCAAGACACAATCTTCACACATACCAACCTTCACGGTTTGTAAGCCAGCCAGTCTTCCTTTCGAACACATCACCTTCATCCCTTTCTCGCTCATGTGGCCCAATCGACAGTGCCACAAATCCACATCACTATTACCATTCGCAAGATCAAGGGAATCCTGCGAATTACTAGTCATATACAATGTTCCTTCCTTCTTACCCCGAGCTACTATCATAGCCCCCTTGGTAATCTTCCAGCTACTACAGCCAAACGTTACCACGTAACCTTCCTTGTCAAGCTGTCCAACTGAAAGCAAGTTTCTCTTCAATCCAGGGATATGTCTTACTTCATTCAACATCAATTTCGAGCCATTTGATGTTTCAACCCTCACGTTTCCCTTCCCCACGATTTTCAGGGGTTCATCATCTGCTAGATACACCTGTCCAAAATCGCCAGAAACGTAATTTTGCATAATATTAAAATTACCGCAGGAGTGGAATGACGCGCCAGAATCCAAGACCCAAGACTCCATGGGACTGCACACACTCAAGACCAACGCATCGCCATCATCCTCATCGATGGCTGCGTTCGCTGTCTTCCTGTCTGCCTGTTCCTTCTTGTTCTTCTTCGGCGCCTTGCACGGGTATTTGAAATGACCAACCTCATCACAATTCCAACATTTCACAGAACTCCCGTCCTTCTTCGTCTGACTCTTCCCTCTGGATTTCGACCTCTCCCTAGACTGCCTTCCCTTCGATCTGCCTCTGTTCTTGGCATTTAGTGCTGACCCTGAGGACGATCCTGATCCTGATTCATTTCTCCGAATCTCCTCTCCGATCATCAAGTCCCTCACCCTGTCAAACTTCAGCTTAGCGTCTGTGGCGCTAACGGCTGTCACTGTACCTGCCCAACTGTTTGGCAGAGAAGATAGCATAATTAGGGCCCGAATCTCATCATCAAACTTTATGTTCACCGAGTCCAACTGTGAGGTCAACATATTGAACTCATTCAAGTGCTGCTGTACTGATGTTCCCTCCGTCATCCTCAGATTAAACAACCATCTAATCAGATGAACTTTGTTTGTTGTCGATGGTTTTTGGTACATCTCCTCCAAGATTTTTAGCATCTCCCGTGTAGACTTCGCGCCTGCGGTATGGTAAGCCACTTCCTTGGACAACGACAGACGCACCGCGCTCATCGCTTTCCTGTCCAATAACTCCCACTCCTCCGCAGACATCTTCTCGGGCTTCTCCTTGAGGGGCTGATGCAAATCCTTACCGTAAAGGTAATCCTCGATTTGCATCTTCCAAAATCCATAATCAGTTCCATCGAACCTCTCCACCGAAATCTTTCCGTCGTTCATCGTGTATTCTCCCAGGAAACTAACCTGATGCTCTTGATACCAGTTGTTGGGAATTTATTCCCCTCCACAACCACGATACAACTAAATAATCGGATAAAGAAAGCAATAAATTCAAGCACAACACACAGCGATTTGATTACCCAGTTCGTTACGATGTGTAACTACGTCTGGGGGGCGATACCAAGCCAGGATATCTACTGGAATGATTGATTTTCGGAATTACATCAGCTATGAAGGAAACCACTATTTATAATAGTTCTATGGGCCTAAAATCCTACCTCAGCTTGAGGCCACGTAAATAAACCCTCGCAACATCGACGCGACCACGTCGCTCAACACTGCCCCGCGTTGCTCCTCGTGACGAGACCGCGTCGCTCGTCACTGGCCAGCCAAACGCCAATGGACGCGACCGCGTCCATCCTCCGACACGACCGCGTCCATCCCCTGACGTGACCGCGTCAGCGTTTTCGATTTTCGGCTCCATACTTAACAGGAGATACTTGTGGACTATCTTCATAGTTTATGTGTTTTTTTCTTCTTCTTCTAGTTGCAGCAGGTGTATAAGATGATTTCTCTTTAATGCTCCTTGTTATAACTACTTGTTTCTTATTCATAGTAGCTTCTCCAGCTTTTGTTATTGCTTCTTCGGCGACCCCACTTACTGTACTTCATAGTGCCTGTACAACAAGTATTTGAGAGATAGTGGTTGTCATGTCTACTATAACCTCTCATACAGTAGATTCATCGGCAAAACCCTGCCGTTGAGTCTTGAATACAGAAGACAATGGAATGTCATCCTTATCAGTGCTCTCTACAACATCTTTTGTTATTGCTTCTTCAGCGACCCCACTTACTGTACTTCATAGCGCCTGTACAACAAATATTTGAGAGATAGTGGTTGTCCTGTCTACTAGAACCTCTCATATACAGTAGATTCATCGACAAAACCCTGTTGTTGAGTCTTGAATACAGAAGACAATGGAATGTCATCCTTATCAGTGCTCTCTATAGCAGCTAGTTGTACTTTATAGGTGTAGTAGGTTGCCGCAAACTGCTTCCTTGGCCTGACACGAGCAACCCGACGGACCTGATGGGCTCAACCCGAAAAACTTGGGCTGGACCGATTTTTACTTGTATTTTTTATATAGAAACTCAATATTCATTTTAGCACTGTCTATTAATTAAGTAACTTATTTGGGGTGCCTAAATATGTTTTTCTTCAACTACTTTTTTAGAGAGAAAAGTCCCTTCATTTTTTGGACGTTTTAATATGCACAAAATGAATAAATTGAGTTAACTCTAAATCCATTAAAGGGAAAGTGTCCCCCATTTGTTTTTGAGGTTTTAAACTCTTAATATTTTCAAAATAAAAAAAATGAGTTAATTTTCAAAATCTAGTAGCAGCACATCGTGTAAAAAGAGAGAAATGAGTTCTTTACCTATGTTTCAGATCCCGCGCCGCAACTCATCTTCTTCATTTGTATATTTATTTACTTTTAGTATTTGTTTTTTTTCTTGTGCTGGGCAAAGTGTAAAGTTATAATTGCCTTTAGTCAATTAATACTCTAAGTTATAACTTCTAAGTCTATTTTAATTCCATGATTGCATTTTGTAAGTTTGGATTTTTAATAGTTTTATTTGTATTTATATGAATTTTTTGTATTGAACAAAACTTTTTATGGAAAAATGCATAAGGGCATCGGGTCAAAACCGACTCAAAATTGGCTCGATAACTAAATAGTTCAAGAATGGACTAAGCTAACATTGTTTAGCCCGGAGAAATTTGACCTAATCTAATCCAACCCGATTACTATTTTGATAACCCTATGTAGGGGTATGATAATAGTAGTATTACCGGGTGGGTTATGTAAGTGTACGGATAACACCAAATAAAATTAGTATTAGGATTAATAAATAAATAAGACGCAGCAAACGTGATCTGAAGGTCGTAAGTGGGGCCCAAAGTCTAACTACAGGTCCGAGTATCGTTGCTTTGTAAAGAAAATGGAAAAATATAAACATTCTTGGATGAAAATGAAAACCGGGAGTACTTCTCGGGAATTATCTCCACCTGTTCCTCTCTCTCTCTCAACACCTAAACATACATGCAAACTCACAAGCTTCCCATACGCACACATCGCACCATAACGACCACTTCATCATTCTCTTCTCTCAGATGAACTTTGATGGCTACCAACCTCTCCGTTTTCCTCTCTTCTTTTATCCTCTTCACTGCTCGTTCAATTTTACCAGCATTTGCGTCCCACGATGATTTTTCCATCATCGACCACCTTTTCCGGGGCGATTACTCGCCGCCGTCTCCTCCTCCTCCCTCACCTCCACCTCACCCTCCGCCGCTGTCATGCCAGGATTTGAAAGGCATTGGATCGCTGAACACCACCTGCGAGCTTTATAACAGCTTGAATTTTACGGATGACGTTTATGTCGAAGGAAAGGGCAACCTTTTTATTCTGCCGGCGGTGGCCTTAATCTGTCCCAAATTGGGTTGCTCTATAGAGATTAACATAACGGGTGAATTCATATTGAAATCCTTCGCCGAAATTACTGCCGGTTCGGTCTACATACTAGCGGCGAATGCAAGTTTGTTGGACGGTTCGGGGATTAATGTTACCGGGAGAGCCGGCGAGCTGCCAGAGCCGGCAACAGGGACTCCGGACGGTGCACAGGGCGGAGGTGGAGGGCATGGTGGAAGGGGAGCGAGCTGTGTGTTGGATAATAAGAAGCTGCCGGAGGATGTTTGGGGCGGCGATGCATACTCGTGGGAAACTCTCGATAAACCATGGAGTTACGGAAGTAAAGGCGGGACTACGAATAAAGAGGAGGATTATGGAGGGAGAGGCGGCGGAAGGATTTGGTTGGAGGTGGTGGACCTTGCTGATGTGCGTGGGATGCTTTTGGCTGATGGAGGCGATGGCGGTCTCAAAGGTGGTGGAGGTTCCGGTGGCAGCATTTACATCAAGTCAAAAAAAATGTAATGCACTTCACTTCCAAGTTCCACCTTATTTATGTTCATGTCATAGACTTCTCTGTTTTTAAATGCTTTTCTTTTTTACACGCGGCGTCGAATTTGTGGGAGGGCATGGAATGATACTTTTACTTTGTTCACTGAATGTTGTGTGTTTGATGAGTATATTTGATCAGGGAACTGAATTGCTATGCTCTTTAGTTGTGGTTCTTGTTCACAATATTTGTCCTGCTTCTTTGATCTCCACCATATTTAGGGATAGGATTCTATAGTTTTTTTTGGTTTATGATGATTGTGCTTATTGTCTCTCTTGCTTTGTGTTATATTTACATACGAGAAGTTCACTTTATGGACTTGTATTGGGTGAAATCTGTGACTGGGCACAGATTACAGTATGTAGATCAGTGCAGAAGATGAATAAGATCTTGCTTTATACTGCCTTAAAAAAACTGTAATTTTATTGGGTGCTGGTTATCACTAACGAGTTCTTTCATATGCTTTGCAACGGTCATCGCACTTTTCACCTTTTGGCTCACATGGGCTATGTACAATCTGTTCATCCTAAAGACTAGCAGCTAATCATGTTGCTCGTAATCCGGTCACCTATGATAGGACTGAGCTAATCATAGTTGATTGTCATTTTATCTGTGAAAAATTGATGAAGCAGAAGATTAGTATCAGCTTATTCCTCCACAACAGATACTAGATATTTTCACTAAGGCTTTAGGGACAAGGCAGTTAAAGACTTGATGTAATAAGCTGAGTGTGACTAGTATGTGACTTCATCTAGAGGGGGGAGCTAAGAGTTTCTTTCCCTAGAAAGAGTTCTCAACTGTTTATAAGCGATATCCTCAGTAATTCTATCTTTAGCGCTTTTAGTATCTGACTGACAGAATTGGTATCTTTGACTTGCTCCATTAGCTAATGTCTTCTTGGGTATAGTCATTGATTACCTTTGGATCTTCTTTTTTCTGATAAGAGATTACCTTTGGATCTTCTTTTTTCTGCTTGAGGACTTCATTTGTTGATAGTTAAGGTGCTCCAAAAACAAATCCAAACAAAAAAACAACAAACAATAAACAAACAAGAAAAACAAAACAAAAAGATAAAGAGAAAGAGAAAAAAAGAAAAGAAAATGAAGCTTTGAGATTCTTCCTCTTACTCTACACTCCTCCCTTGCATGAATGGTGTTAGCTCTTCACTTCACTTGGGACTTTCTGCCCCTCTTCATCTTAGGCCTAGATCAAGACCAAAAGCTTCCACGTCCTTTCCTTGCTTCTATATATTTTTTTTTTTTCCTTCCAATTAAGTGTAAGTTCTTTATTACAATTATACTTTCTTCATCATCCTTCTTTCACGAACATGCAGCATGTTCTATTTATTTCTTTCAGAGAGGGATCCAAGAAGTGTTCTGTTCTCATGGATGTTCAATTTCAAGCTATCCAGAAAATCTGTTTAACTGATTTTTCAATAGCCTAAACACTTGTCAATTTGGCAAAGAAGTGATGAGTGGGAAAGTTCTTAAAAAGAGTGCTGGAGCTAGAAAATGCACACATACCCATTATTTGCAGAAAAATCTATCTATTCATGTATTCATCTTAGAAGGAATTTTTTTGTTCCAATGAAGTGGGATCTTTTTAAAGGTGCAGAAGATTGTCGGATTTGCAAAATACAAGCCAAAAAAGCAGCATGCTTACAGTTACATAGTTGAAATTGTGTTTTTTCTCTTCCTTCCTTTTCTTTGTTGTGGCACTGATATAGCATTAAAGAGGACTCAATGTTTTGAATTGCAAATCTTTCAGCAATACAAGTTGGTTCGCCATCTCTATCGTCAACCTTGTGGCATTAAATGCAGCATGATTCTGAATCATGTGTATTAGTCTTACATTGGAACCAAAAAAATAGTGCTCTTCCTGGGAGTACTTTATTTCAAACAAACAGATATCTTTTTGTGCAATTTTGCAGTCTCTTTTGCTGAGCAGTGATGGTATATTCCTTTGAGCACGAGGTTAAAAAGATGAAAAATAAGAACTTCAGTTAGGTTCACGTATGATATGAAATTTAATTTTCTTTGTTTGGAACATCAATTTTCTTTGTCAGGGAAACACATAGCTATAGCTGAGATAAATACTGAACGTTCCTTGAGGTTTGTTTAAATATAAGACACCAACAAAGTATTCAAATTACACCCACACCTTATTTGACCCACTAGACTAGCATTTTCTTTAAATTGAGTCTTCTACTCTTTATTATTACCATAGACTTCTCAAGGATTGTAAAAGATGCAAGAACGTCCCTTTAGGTTTATGTCTTTACGATATTATGATAAGAATATGTTAATCCTACTTGGCTTTTACCAGAAAAATTATGAAGTAATGCTTGATATGATCTTGTTGCACTCAACATGCAATTTTTTTTTTACCTTTATGAGTGTGAGCTGTACTTGCTGGTTTATCAGCTAGTAGTTTATTACATAATTCTGAGATGAGTGGTACTTGCTGGTTATATTAGCTAGAATTTTATCAAACATCTTTCGTAGATTACTTTGCTCTTTCTTTTACTTAGAACTCTTTTGTGGAGAGCAGGACAGGAAGTGGCAAAATATGTGCTTCTGGAGGGGATGGATTTGCTGGGGGAGGTGGTGGAAGAGTATCTGTCGATGTTTTCAGCAGGCATGATGATCCCATATTCTTGGTCCATGGTAAGATTTGTCAAAAATCAAAATTTGTTTACTAGTTTATTATGCTCATTACCTGAACGCTAGTACTGAAGAGAAGAACGTTTATATTATTCGTAACTATTATGCATTAAGTGGGAGCTGAGCCAACATTTAAAGAAGCCCTTGGGTGTAGCTGTGCAGCACTGTATCTGAATTCTGGCTGCTTTTCTCCGTGGTGATCTTTATATCACGATGAAAATGATTTGTGCACACAGCATGCAGAATATTTTGTTAATTTAGGGATTACCTTTCCTTTTTTTTGCCATGAACGATAGTTTTAATAAAATCAACTCAAAAAAGAGTACATCCGAAACCAAATGGTCAGTTCTCCCTCTTTACGTTCCTAAAGGACCGAAGAGGAAAACCCCGAGCACCATCCCTCTAAAGAGTATGGCCTCACGAAAAATGTAAAAAACAACTTCCAACATGGAAGACAAACCACTCCCACAAAACGAGGAGCCAAAACCACTCCCACCTCGAGGAGACCGAACTACTTCCAACATGGAAGACAAACTCAAACCAACAAAAAATAGCACGACGACACGTTAGCCTGCACTGATACGAAGTACCCTACATCTAACTGCATGTGCAACAAAGAAAAGAAAAAAACAGAAAACAAAGAAAACAAAAAACTAAAAACATAATCCTTCCCCCTTCTTCAGCCTCCTAGAGCCGCCACCTCCTGCTAAACGGCCTGCCTTGTAGTCCACCGACCCACCCTCTCCGGGAAAGAGTCGAAAGGCGAACTCCGACCCAAAATCAGACAAGAGAACGCGAAGACGACTATCCCCCACCCCATACCTCGACATCTCTGGATCTGGAACTGAGGTCCACCGTCGAGGTCGCCGTCATCCATCATCCGTCGTTGGCGCCGCACCAAATACGAAAATGTAGCCCAAGGCTGCCAACGGACAAATCGACTGGCGAAAAGCAGGGGAAACTAGGGAGAGAGGGGGCTTCCAGCGACATAACGTCGCCGGAAGAGGGTGGAGAGGAGGGAGTGAGGGCGGCAGCAGCTGAGGGAGAAGGGGGAGGGCAAGGGTTTCAAATTTTTTGAATTACAGAGAGATGAGGGGTAGAGAGAGAAAAAGAGGAGCGGATACGGAAACAAAATATAATTTAACTAATTTAGGGATTACCTTTCCAGTGACCAGAAACCTGTGACAAGTCTGTAATGGTATCTTGCATTCTAATAACCTATATGCTGTTTCTCTATAGATGTCTAATGCATAGATATCTGTAAAAGCTAACTGGACAACTCGTGGCTGCTATTGGGTGGCATACTATGAACAGAAACAAGTAGTTTGCTATCTGAAATGCCACACCCTAATCTGGCCAATTTTGACATCGTGGTGCTTGAGTCAACACAAAAAGGAGTGCTAATGTAGGGGTTAATTGGTCCTTGCTTGCCATTTTTAACTATCTTTCAACTTTTTTTTATAGGATAATAGTACAAATTATCTCATGTATAATTTCTAGTAAACAATATTTGCAAGCATCTATAATTGTAAATCAAAGGAAAATAATTTTTGAGATGAATCTCTCTTTGACATTTCTGCTACCTTGGATCTGAGATGGAGGATATGCATATGATGCAACTTGAGTTCGTTCATCAAGTAGATATTGTTAACGAAACAAACAATGTTGTTCTTTTTTCTGTGTAATTCATCTCCCCCCGTTTCCCAAGTATGTTTTCCATTGGGTATTATAACATGACTGACTGGTCCCTGCCCTCCTCCTCCTCCTCCTATATATTGTCATTATCATCCTGATGGGTCACACAAGTTTTCTTCCACAATTGCGTATTTTGGGGTGTCTGAAATCCCAAGTGGAACTTATGGTCAATTTATTATCCTAACTGGTCACCCGATGTTTCCAAGCAAAAACTAGGGAAATTTCTTGTAATTTCTTAACACTTTATTATATTCCGAGTTTGAAGATTGAAATACACTTACTTGAGTATTTACCGCCTCTGCTGGCCACTAAATTTTGACAGGAGGGAGAAGCTTTGGCTGTCCCATGAATGCAGGTGCTGCTGGAACATTCTTTGATGCTGTTCCTCGAAGACTTATCATCAACAACCACAATATGACCACAGACACTGATACACTTCTTTTGCAATTTCCTAACCAGCCACTGTGGACAAATGTTTATATTCAAGATTGTGCTAAAGCTGCTGTTCCTCTGTTATGGAGTCGTGTTCAGGTCATTAAGTAAAGAATCCTATCCCAAGCATATCTTATCTTCTATTATCTCTTTCATATTACTTTTAGCCTTTTATAATGCATTACATCAGTGACTGATACATCTCTTGGGGTGAATTGTAACTCGTACATTCTTTTATATCTGAATTATCAACAAAATCTTTTAGGCTATGTTTCTTTTGGGTTCACCGGGATGGACTTTGGACTTTGCAATCCAGTGCATATTTCTTTCATGACTTCGCCATCCGGATTTTACAATCCTACTCATATACTATATCATTAAGCTATAAAACTAATCATCATACATCGCCAGTGCCAATTCTCGAACATTGATTTGACATCTACTGTAATAGTCCTTCCCTATACAATCCCAATAAAAGCAATACATTCATAGGACTTATTTTTCATGGCCAGTGATTTTGCAAACCGTATTTCCCGACCTACTTTAGCCCAAAAGAAACACCTCCCTAGGGATATGGCCTTATACAAAATTATCTTTCCTTATAGGTTTAGTAACTCTTTGCATCAGTTATGCTTTGAATGTAGCGTTATGCTAATCTTGCCAACTCTGCATTTGAGAGGAATGTTTTAGATGCATTTTGAAGGTGATATTAGCCGTAAATTGTTATGTGGTATATTGTCTTGATATTAAGCCAAATATCAGATAGAATCAGATTTCGAGTGCTAGAACAAGATAACTGTTGATGTTTTTTGCAGATGTCTCTTATGGGTTTTGTGTTTGTTGTTTTGGCTCTTGAATCAGGGTTCTAATTCAGTTTCGTTATGGAATTTGTAATTCTGTCAATTTATATTCTGTCTACGAGGCTATGTTTATTTATGGTCCGGCACGCATGGATGGGGCATGTCGATCCTCTCTGTTTGTTCTAGGACTTAACTTTTTGGGGTTTGGTGAATCCACTCCTACCCTTTCTCAAGAAGCTACACCTACTACACTCTGTCTCTCTCTCTCACCCAACCATCTTACAAATTTCAATAACGACCTTAACTATTACCCGATCATTAGCTTTAACACCTTTCATCACCTTTCAGACACTTATTTTACAAATCCTACCCTATTCAATCCTAAAACAAACACCAGATTTAGGACTAACACAACCCAGGATCTCCACAGAGAGTGGCATCTTGGATTATTGGCCACAAAGAGTAAGGGATATTTTATGTCGGATTTGCGAAGGGATTTAAGCATGTACTTATGTAGTGTCTTATGAACCATAGAGAGGATTTTGGGAAATCTCTTCCCATTTTAATCCCCGTTGTAATTTTTTAATATTGTAACAAAATCTTAGGTTTCTTATAAAAAAGGGATCTCCACAGAGAGATCCGGACACCTCCAACCATAAACAAACATACCTCGATTACTTTGACATTCTAGAGACTGTTCCAGTGGGGTCTAACTATTTAAGCTCTTTCTATACATTCAATTGCTTTTATATCATTCTACTGCGATCCTGTTGTGCATTCTTACAGTGATGTACATACAAATACAATATTGATGCTGATTAGTTCTGTGCTCTGGATTTTCAATAATACTAATATAGTTTTTTCTTTGCTTTTGAATATTCCACAAATGCAATGAGCCTACCACGCAGCTGCCCACATTTGTTCATGTCCTTAACTGTCTTTATATAACTTAATTAATAGGTAAGAGGACAGCTAAGTTTGTCATGTGGAGCAGTTTTGAGCTTTGGACTTGTACATTATGCTTTATCGGAGTTTGAACTTATGGCTGAAGAACTTCTAATGAGTGACTCAATTGTAAAGGCAAGTCCTGCTAGTTTGTTTGCATATTCATGTCTAAATCTCCCTGCATATCATAGACATTATTTATTCTTATGAGGGTCGGTGTATATGAGTGTGTTTGTGTGTCTTCTTCTCATCTTCTTCTGCTTCCATACTCGTGCCCGTTATTCGCCTAGTCATTTATTTCTCTTCTACTGGTTGGTATTCCAGATACGTAGAGGAAAGAAATGAAAGGTTATGTATCTCCTGCAACTTTTGGGTCCTTGCATGCAGTAATCAGTCTAGTCAAATGTAAACTAAGATTGGAAATAACCTTCTACAGAACATAAAAACTGTGTGATCTTCTTGAGCCGTTAGCATCTCAGTCTAGGATCAAGCACTTTAATCTCATTGTCACTTCAAGTGCATTTGGTAATATCTCAGGGAGGGAAGGTGCTGTCCTATTTAATGTTTTACAGAGTTTTTTGCATCAGGTTATTTATGGTAGTGACCATAAAATAAAAATTTAAGTTTCATTTCTGTAAAAATAACCATGGACATATTGTTATGCTTGTTTGTCATCTCTTTTTTCAGTTTAATGGCTTGACGCATCAGGCTGAATTTCTTTTAGGTCTATGGGGCATTGCGAATGTCTGTTAAAATCCACTTGATGTTGAATTCCAAAATGCTTATAGCTGGTGATAGTGATGCAATTGTTGCAACTTCGTTGCTTGAAGCCAGCAATTTAGTAGTTCTTAAGGTGCGTTGCTCTGAATCAGCTATCTTATTTCACAAGGTCAGTTGTGTTTGCTATGACTCATTATGTTCATACTAATTGTTATCAGGGATCATCAATGATACATTCAACTGCTAATTTAGGGCTTCATGGACAAGGGTCACTGAACTTGTCAGGGCCAGGAGATGTTATTGAAGCTCAGCATTTGGTTCTATCCTTATTTTACGCTATCAGTGTAAAGTCCACGTAACTTCCGCACTGCTTTCCTCTTGACCAAATAATCAGGTTTCCTCTGATTTTCCTGATAAAAAAAAATCAGGCTTCCTCTGAAATCCTTGCTAGCCAAATCTCATGGAAAAAGTTCAATTTTTCTTCGTCAATTTCAGCTATATTTTTCATAGTGTTTCTAGCCTTCATGTGAAGGATTTCTGAGGATAGCTAGAGAGCATTAAAAAAATACCCTACTAAAACGCTACTCATGTTTGACAACAAAGTGGTGATTATGTGTTTAAGTGGACAAAACTCTCAAATGTCTGAAGCCTTGCCCATTTATGAAAATTTCATGTGCTTCACCTTGGAAAATAATTTGATCTTCATGTGGAGACATGCTTGAGTTGTTATGTTATCTCGTCTCTAACTACTAATTGCGTAGATGAGGTGGCATTCAAACATTATCTGTGCAAATTATTATCAAAGATACTTTGTTTCTTATTTAATAATATGAATTAGAAATAAGTACACTTTTTTTGTTGTGATTTAGACAAAATAACTTATGGTAATACTACATATGAACTCTTGGTATGAGCAGCATTTTCTCACCATGTGACTGCTTTTTATTTGAAGGTTGGCCCCGGATCTAATCTGCGAGGTCCCTTAAAAAATGCAAGTGATAATGTAATGTGAGTTTCTTTTTCTTTTTAAATACAATGAATATCTACTTAAAACGTCATGCTACAATTCTTTAATATTTTTTTTTTTTGGCATTGTAGGGCGCCAAAGCTCTACTGTGAACAAAACGACTGCCCTGTTGAACTCCTGCATCCCCCTGAGGACTGCAATGTGAATGCTTCATTGTCCTTCACACTTCAGGTGTTTCAATACTCAGATTCAACACTCTGAGGAGTCTCTTCGGTTAGAAGTTGTCAATATCGGTCACAGTAGTGTGTGTTTTTTACTCATTTGTCACATAAGCTCCTATATGGGAGGATTAAGCTTTTTCGTTATGCAGATATGTCGAGTTGAGGACATGATAGTTGAAGGTCTCATAGAAGGTTCTGTTATTCATTTTCACTTGGTCAGAACAATGGTTGTGAAACCGTCTGGTGCAATAAGTGCATCTGAACTGGGTATGTGATTTTCCCCTATAAAATGGTGCTTTCTTTTTATCAATGCACAAAAACTGGAGTTGATTGTAATGCGTGTAAGGGACTTCTCATCTCTTATACTTTTTCTTTTACATTTAATAAAATCTTTTGTTTCTTATATTTAAATAGAAAATGAGTTGCTTATAAAAATGGTAAAACAGATGCGCCATCGTTCTGTAAAGTTCAGTTCTCCAACATGTTCTAAAATCATTTAGTTTTTGTATTTTCCCTGCATGCTGTACGAAGTAATTATAAATATTACATACCGTGTTAAAATTTTAACTTGGAAGGCCGCAGGTTGCTCTGGTGGGTTAGGTCGTGGAGAACTTCTGGCTAATGGTCTTGGAAGTGGTGCTGGACATGGTGGTAGAGGAGGGGATGCATATTATGGTGGAACTTATATCATGGGTGGCATTGCATATGGGGATCCTGAGTTGCCTTGTGAACTTGGTAGTGGAAGTGGGAATGAGAGTCTGACTGGTGCAACTGTTGGTGGTGGCGTTATTGGTAAGTTTCTGGATTCATACTTCTGGAATGGTTTTGGGTATGTATGTATGTATGTATGTATGTATGTATGTATGTATGTATGTATGTCTTTCTTTCTTTCTTTTTTTCAAGATGAGGGGCCTTTACATAACCAATGTGAAGTAAAAGTCATTTAGTTGAATAGCAGACGCTTAAATAGCAGACATTTCTAATAAAATCTTATGTTTCTTATAAAAAAAAGGGAATAGCAGACACAAATATAAACACAAAGACGACTAGGGTATTTAGATGCAAAAGGGAAAAAGTAGAGCCAGAAAAAAAATGATAAGCCGCTGCATTGCTGATTTGGAGGTCACTTGCAAACACAAATTACATGCCCACACATGCAACATGTGGAGGACTCATTAGAGGAAGTTTGGGCAATAACTAGATATAGGGTGTGGCTTCTTGGATTTCAGCCCATAAGGATTTTGGGAGTTTTTACATTTCAGATTTGAATAGAGACTTAAACATTGTACTAGCTTAGATTGATATGCCTGATGTAAATTAATGATGGGAAACATCTTCCCATGGATTTAACTTCTTAAGCTATCAATAGAAAACTTTGTTTCTTATAAAAAAACATTCAACATTAAAACAAAGATCAGATACCCTTAAAAAAACAAAGATCAGATACCCTTAAAAAACAAAGTTCTGGTAGCCAGCTTTGCAGAGGAGGTGCAGATCTAGAGGTTATATAGGGCTCAGAACATTTCCGTTGGAAGTAGTGTTTTCTATTGAAAAATGAATCTAAACAGAATCACGTTCAGATTGACCGTGTTTTCCAAAGAAAACAAACCAAACAAGCCCTATATATTTCCAAAATTTCCGATAATTGCTATGAAGTTACAAATATCTTCATATTCATGTTAAATGGTTTCTTTACTCCAAATTTGGCCTGAACTCTATTCTTTCCAGGAAGCATCAGTTCTCATATCAGAAACTAATTTGTTTTTTGAACTGCTTCTGCAATCTCTTGACTTGCTTCTCTCAGGTAACATAAGAACACTTAATTACCAACATGGCGTAACGCTATTGTTCTGGAACATTACATGAGCAATTTCATGTCCGTCTGACATGTCCAGTGATACTTTTTCTGTCTATTGTGTAAAATATGGCATACTACGGTTGTGCTTGGTTTTGGTTCCAGTTTCAGTTTCATTTCCATTTTCATTTCCCAAAATAAATCTAAAAAGTATGAATATAAATATCATACATTTCAAAGAAATTGCAAGAATAAAACTATGCATGCATCACATTAGCATATACATCTCCCAAGAACACCCAAATCATGATCCAACATTCACTATTGACTTTAAAGTTATAATGAAGGACCGGTTTCCAGTTGGAAAATTGGCAACCATAACTCTTTTTACTGATTTTCATTAAACTTCTCTATCTATAACAATTCACAGCTTCTGATAACTTTCTTATTAATCTGCTTTTTTTTATTGGCTCCTCAAAACAGTGATGGGTTCGCTAGAGCACTCATTATCTAAATTGGTTGTGCACGGAGAAATTAAAGCTGATGGAGGAAGTTTTGAGAAATATGTTAAGGTTGATGGGTTTTTTTCAGACGTAGGTCCAGGGGGTGGATCTGGAGGAACTATTCTTTTGTTTGTCCATAATTTTGTCCTTGAAGATATGGGTACCATTTCAGCGTCCGGAGGGCATGGAAGCCCTAATGCTGGTGGTGGAGGTGGTGGACGGATTCACTTCCATTGGTCCGACATTCCTGTTGGAGATGAATACATTCCGATGGCCATTGCTAGAGGAACTATTAGCATCAGGTTTGTTTGAAAATAAACCACTTTCCATTTGGTAATATATCTTTGTTTCTCGGAAGAAATTAAATCCTAGATCATGTTAATTCTTAAATGATCATCTAATGGGCTTTTGCTGTAATCAAACAATATTGTAAATTGCAATTGACACGTTCTTGTAAGTTTTATCAATCACCTATGATAAATTTATGCATTTGTTGCTGGGGGGGAATCAATTTGCCTGCATTCTAGTGTTTTTTCTTGTGATATAGTTAGTATGAAATGCCAGAAGGCTATAAATTTTATATTTCTTTCTTACTGTAGGAATTACAATCACCTATATGTACAAATTTAATATCACCAATATGTAGCCTACTAGATATGTGAAAAATACATAACTGGAAGTACCAGACATATCAATTAAGATAAAATCATATGTTCTGGTATCCAAAAATAGTGTCTTGTTCAGGCTCAAATTAAGTTTACTAACATTTTGATTTTTAACACTCGCCATGCTAGTTGGGAAACATTCTGTTGGGATTGGGAACCTGGAGTGCACAACTTTAATCACGATAAGCACAACATTCAGGAGCTTCATGGCACCATGTGGTAGCTAAGAATAAAACCTTTGAAACTGCCTTCATTTGTAAAAAAATGATCTAAACAAACTTTCTGTCACAAGTTCAGGAAGATCTGAATTTGAATCTGTATTTCTTATCATCTAAAGACAAAGTTACAACAAGTATTTATATGCCTAACTCTACAGCTGAAAAAGGAAAAACTAAAGATCCCCAGAATCATGGAGAATATCCCAGATTCATTGGGATATGAAAAACAAGTTCTCCTAAAATATACTTCCCTAAAACATTAAAACTACAGCTGTTATACACATCTTAACACTCCCCCCTCAAGCTGGGAATATAAATCTGTCATTCTCAGTTTGAAAATAATATTGTGAAAGTTGGAGCTATGTAGTCCTTTTGTCAGAAGATCTGCAAGTTGACCTTTAGATGGTACATATGACCTGCACACGAGCCCTTCCTCTAGTTTCTCTCTGATGAAATGCTTATCAATTTCAATGTGCTTTGTCCTATCATGTTGAATAGGATTATGGGCTATATTGATGGCAGATTTGTTGTCACAATAAAGTCTCAAAGGATCTTTCATTCTAATCCTCAAGTCATCTAGGATGATCTTCACCCATATCAACTCACACAATCCTTCAACAAGTGCCCGAAACTCTGATTCAGCTGATGACCTTGCCACAATGTTTTGTTTCTTGCTTTTCCAAGTCACCAAATTTCCTCCCAGAAAAGTACAATAGCCTGTTGTTGATCTTCGATCGACCATTGACCCTGCACAGTTTGCATCAGTGTAAATTTCTAGGGACAAATAACCACTGCTCTTAAACAAGATTCCTTTCCCTGGACTCCCTTTTAAGTAATATAGAACTCTGTAAGCAACTTGAAGATGTGACTCCCTTGGATCATGCATAAACTGAATAATGACACTTACCGAATAGGCTATATCTGGTCTGGTGTGAGCTAAGTAGATTAGCCTCCCTACTAATCTTTGGTACATCTGTCTATCAACCTCCGGTTCCTCCTTTGCTTCTCCAAGCTTCTGATTTGCATCCATGGAGTAGCAGCCGGTTTACATTCAATTTTACCCGTTTCCTTCAATAGGTCAACCACATATTTCTGTTCGGATATAAAAATTCCTTGCTTAGAATATGCAACTTCAATTCCAAGGAAATACTTTAGCTTCCCAAGGTTCTTTATCTCGAATTCTTTTATCAGCCGTTGCTTCAACTCTTCTTTTTCTTTCTCATCATTTCCAGTTATAATTATGTCATCCACATATACCAAGAGTGCAACAACTCCCCCAGATGCCGAGTGTTATTGTGAAGAGGGTGTGATCGCCTTGGCTTTGCCTATATCCAAACTCCTTCAAAGCATTAGAAAACCTGCCAAACCATGCCCTAGACGATTGTTCAGTCCATATAATGTCTTCAATCTGCAAACTTTGTTATCGGAGTTATTTCCATAGCCAGGAGGGATGTTAATGTATATTTCTTGCTTCAAGCCTCCATGAAGAAATGCATTCTTCACATCATATTGTTCAAGCTACCAGTTAAAATGAGCTGCTAATGCAATCAAGATTCTCACAGTATTCATTTTTGCCACAGGAGCAAAAGTCTCTTGATAATCAATTCAGTGAGTTTGAGTGAACCCTTTAGCCACCAATCGTGCTTTATACCTTTCAAGTGAACCATCTGCTTTGTATTTCACCGTGAAGATCCATTTGCAGTCAACTATATTTTTTCCTTTCGGTTTCTCAATAATCTCCCAAATCCGGTTCTTTTCCAATGCCCCCATCTCCTCTCTCATAGCGTTCCTCCATTCTCTTTTTGCCAATGCCTCATATACAGAATTAGGAATAGCGATGGAATGAAGACTCATAATGAATTTTTTATGGCTTGGTGACAAGTGATTTAGAGATACATAATGGGACAACGGATATGAAGGTTTCTTTGTGCATTCTCGAATACCTTTTCGGATGGCTATAGGAAGACTAGAGTCATCTGTAGTAGGTTCGACAGGCTGTGCATTCGAAGGCGGAGAATCAAGTCTAGTCATGGACTCATTTCCAGCTTTCAGATTGGATTCTTGGACTTGCTTGGGATCTGGAACGGTAGTTGGTCTTCGAGAATACACCTTTGAATGCCTCGGAAACTCGTGAGTGGCACGAATTGACTTGGGAGACGACACATTTTCGGGTAGAGTTGGAACAAAATTAGAATCGTTTGACACTATATCTGGAGCTGAACCCAGTTTCTAGGCTGTTTTTTGAGACCGACATAGGGCTGGAATTCTCTTGAACAAACACAGGTAGAGTAGGACCAGAAACAAGGAAACTTTCCCAAAAAAATTCAGAATTAGGACCATATTCAACCATAGATATCTCTCCTAAAGATAGGATTGAGTAAAAAATGTCTTATTTTCATGGAATGTTACATCAGCAGAGATGTAGAATTTCCTAGTTAAGGGATTGTAACACTTATACCCCTTTTGAGTGGATGAGTAACCTAAAACGACACACTTAATGGCCCTGGGATCCAACTTTCCTCTGTGTTGTATATGAATATGGACAAATGCAGTACATCCAAATACCCTAGGAGTGAGGCCATTTGAGGTTCGGAAGTTTGGGTAAAAGGATTGAAGGATTTCCATTGGAGTTTTCTTATCCAACACTTGCGAGGGAAGTCTATTTATTAGATGTGTGGTTGTGAGTACAATTTCTCCCCAATAATTTTTTGGAACATGCCCTTGAAAAAGTAAAGCCTGAGTGGCACTTAGTAAATGACCATTTTTCCTCTCGGCTACCCCATTTTGTTGAGGTACATCAATACAGGACGAATCATGGATGATCCCTTGTTTTTGGAAGCAAGGGGACATAACTTGATTGAAATACTCCCTACCATTGTCCGATCTGAATTTTTTTATTTTAACCCCAAAATGATTTTGGACCATAGAATAAAAATTAGGGATAACAAAGGTAACATCATATTTGTGTTTGAGTAAGAAAATCCATGTGACCCGAGTACAATCATCAATCAAGGAAACAAACGAACGAGCTCGAGAAATATTAGTGCTACTAGAGGTAACCCCTTATATCACTATGGATCAACTGGAATGGGAGAGACTTTCTCTTACTATTAATCGGGAATGATACACGTTTATGTTTTGCCAATTCACAAATGTCACAATGAAGACTAGAAACATCATCTTTGAACAAATATGGAAACATAAACTGTAAGACACGAAAAGAAAGGTGACCAAAACGAAAATGATAAAAGCCATATGGTATTCTTATTTGAAGTACCAAGAAGTGATATGGACATATTATTCGTCATTTTCCGAGGACACTCAAGGTGGTAATGACCATTCCTTTCCTCAAACAAGTCCAATCCTCCTCCCCGAGCACTGGTCATGAAAAACACAACAAGAAGGAGAAAAAACAGCATTGCATTTAAGATCATAGGTGAGTTTATGGATAGATATCAAGTTGGCTGAAAGTTTAAGTACATGAAGGACATTTTTCAAAGTAAAAAAAGTGAGAAATGTATGTCTCCTACTCCTGCAATAGTGGCTAAGGAACAATTTGCAACAACAATTTTCCTATTGCCAGGACATGGGGTATAGGAATTGAACAAATGTGAAGAGTGGGTCTTGTGGTCGGTGGCACCGGAGTCGATAATCCATGTATTGGTATAATACTGGTCTTGAGCATTCAAAAAAAAAAAAAAAGAAATTGAAGGATTACCAGAGATAGTTAACGAACCAGCTCCAGAGGGTTTCTCAAGCGATCCCAACAGATTCCTTAGTTCAATTTCCTGAGCGCTAAAGCTACGGTTGTGAGGGCCTTCATCAGATTTCAGTTGCTCGCTCATGTGAGCTTGAGATCGCTGATGTCTAGTAGTCTGCCATTCTCGGCTAGGTGGCTTCCCATGAAGTTTTCAATTCTCGGCTAGGTGGCTTCCCGTGAAGTTTTCAATACTTATCCTCTGTATGTCTTGGCCTTTTACAGTAGGTGCGCCATAAGTCATCCTTAATTGTCTCTTCCCATTTTCTTTGGTTGTTTCCATTTGTTTCTATCTTGCTGGTCAGTTTTTCTAAGATTTTGCAGGATGTTGGAATACTCGGTGACAATTTTGTCACCTTGTTTTGTAGTCCCCGTCTAGATCTTAATCTGATATATTTGTCCTGCATCATGAGCCTTAGAGTAGGTACGTCTGATAAAATCTGAAATCTCTTTTGTCGTAGCCAAAAACATACAGGTGTCGCTGATTGTTGGATCCATTGAGTCCCAAAGCCAAGACATGATCATAGAGTATTCTTCATCCCAAATGTTGAAAGTAGACTCATCTTTTGCTGGTGCAGGTTCGATCAAGTGGTCAAGACGCCCTCTGCCCTTCAGATAGGTCTGAACCAATTGAGACCACTTCAAGTAATTCTTACCATTACACCAATAAGATGCCTTGATATTCTGTAGCTCACCGGTTTTTTGGATAGTATTGGTCTCATCAGAATTGGGGTTTTTGGTAATGATGGTTTCCGATGTGGCCATAATAAATATAGAGTAAAAACAGCAATGAAGGCTGTAAAAAAATAGTCCCAAGGAAAAAACCTTAGGGCTCTGATACCATTTCACAAGTTCAGGAAGATCTGAATTTGAATCTGTATTTCTTATCATCTAAAAGACAGAGTTGCAACAAGTATTTATATGCCTAACTCTACTGCTGAAAAGGGAAAAACTAAAGATCCCCAGAATCATGGAAAATATCCCAGATTCATTGGGATATGAAAAACAAGTTCTCCTAAAATATATACTTCCCTAAAACATTAAAACTACAATTGTTATACACATCTTAACACTTTCTTAAAATGATAGTTGCACCAATAAGCATTATTGCAACACAAATACATGAATAAAAAATTAAGCAGGTTCAATGGACAATTTTGAATTACTGATAAAGAGTGGATAGAAAACACAAAATATAGCACTATTTGGCTATTTGGCAACATACAAGAATGTTTAGAATAGCTGTAATAATGTTTTATTTCTTTTATCATTATAATATCACCTAAATATTATATAAGAAATACCTTAGTTTCCAAGAATAGTCGTGATACTCAATCCGGTCCATTTTGATTCACACTTTCTCCTTGTGCAACCTTCAATGTATCATATAAACGATTGATATGATATTGGAATATTGTTGATCTTTCTGCTACTTTGTAGTGTGATCTTTATTCGCATTGTTCATTGTATATTATACTGCACAATGAGTTGTATTGTGCCTATTCCGGGTTTTTTCCTCATAATAATGTATCTTCTTCCCCCGAACTACAGTACATCCAAAATCTTCTTGAAATTCTTCATTTTGTCTCAAGTTGACCTTGAACCAATATTTGGTTTGAACTTGAGGGTTGTGTTAACAATCAAGAATTCATTCTTTGATATGATAATGAGTCTAATTGAAAGAGTTATGGCTTCCTTGTATTACTTGTCATGTGTGCCTGACTTGTGTATAACATAGGTGGTCAATGCAATAAAAAATAAAATGATGAGATAAGAGCAAAAGTTTTATATCCCTGTGTATGTTTATCGATTTATTAGGTTGAATGGCCAAAAGATACCATATCCCTATGTATGTTTATCGTTTTATTAGGTTGAATGGCCAAAAGGATGGGATGATCAAATGGAAAATGTTGCTTTGCTTTTTCCTTCATGAACTAATATTTCTATGTCAGCCCCCTCAATAAACAGAGCAAGCAAAGTCGAATGTGGGATTGAGAACTAACTGCATGTATACAGAGATATAACACACTAATCCATCTGAATTCTAATCTTTTCATACTTTTTGATTCGTAACATTTTGTTTGATGTTGGACCTGCAGAGCAGGGATTGGTGGAGGCCTGGGCCAAGAAGGTGAAAATGGCACTCTGAGTGGGAAGGCCTGTCCAAAAGGGCTCTATGGGATATACTGTCAGGTAATTGTTGTATATACTTCTCTGGAGCCAATAGTATCAATTATGGAAAATGATATCATATAATTTGTTAATCTTATTAGACTTCATATAGAAATAAAGGTATGTGCATGATGCCATGGATCATCTAGGCCCTAGCACCTTACATCGTAAAATACTTATATCCTGTTGTCAAGCATTCTTTTTTATTCCATGCCTCTTTGTGTCCTCCTTCAAAGGGGATGCTTATTTTTGTTTATACTATCTTTTAACAAATACCATCAACTTCTAATGCATATGCACAATACAGGAATGCCCACTTGGGACATATAAGAACGAGACAGGGTCTAACGGGGACCTCTGTTGTGATTGCCCATCTCATGAACTTCCACATCGCGCTATATATATTGCTGTTCGTGGTACTTCTAAATTTTGTTTCAGTTTGTACCTTTCAAGATTAACTTTTGATGTACCTATACATCTATTAACTCCCAGTAATGTACCACTTACATTACCTTAATAGTCTAAAATGAGATTAGCTTGTGTTTGAAAGGTGTTCAAGATCCTGACATTTCCAAACTGTACCTTAAATGATTCCTTTACAGGAGGCGTCATGGAGACACCGTGTCCATACAAATGTATATCTGAGAGATATAATATGCCTCATTGTAATACAGCCCTTGAAGATCTAATATTTACTTTTGGAGGGCCATGGTTATTTGGTTCCATACTTTTAAGTCTTCTAGTCGTCTTGGCGCTTGTTCTTAGTGTTGCTAGGATGAAATTTGCTGGTGGAGAAGAATTGCCAGGCCTTGTGCCAAATCGGCGTGCATCTACGAATGATCGCTCATTCCCCTTTTTAGAATCACTAAATGAGGTTCTCCATTTAAGCTGCATATTTTGTTAATGGTCAAGATTGGAATTTTTGACATCTGTATTGAGACCATTCATCTCACTCTCTGCTTGCTTAGGTTCTGGAAACTAACAGAACTGAGGAATCCCAAGCTCATGTCCATCGCATGTACTTTCTGGGGGCTAATACTTTCAGTGAACCTTGGCATCTCCCTCATTCTCCTCCTAAAGAAGTGAAAGAAATAGTGTATGATCTCAATTTACTGATTTTATGTGTATGTGTGTGCGGAATAGTTTATCTAGTAATTGTTATGGGTGCATTCAAAATAAGGGAACATGCGGTCTTATAAAATAAATGCGCTCTCAACATCTTCTTAACCAGAAATGGCTGGGGAGAAGGAAGGTTCTTTCTTTAAGGGTACTAATATCAGTTGGAATCTGTGGTTGATATTTTCTCATTCTATATGATGCATTAATGCCTTCCCTACCTTATTTTGTTGATAGATATGAAGATGCTTTCAACATGCTTGTTGATGAGATAAATGCATTAGCTTCCTATGAGTGGTGGGAAGGATCAGTATACGGTATCCTGTGTTTTACTGCATATCCACTTGCAAGGTCATGGCTGCAGTGGCGTCGGAAGGAAAAAGTACAGCAGCTACGTGAATATGTCCGTTCAGAATATGATCATGCTTGCTTACGTTCCTGCCGTTCTCGTGCTCTCTATGAAGGGCTGAAGGTATGCTGTGGTCTACTTTACTTGACGATATCCTAATAAGATAAAGTAAGATTTACAATCATCAGATATACATCAATATAAAATATGCTGAATTCCATAAAATCAGGTGGATAGTCACTAATTCTTTAAAACCTGCTCATTTCAAATGGGCTGTTTGTCTATGGCCAATTAATGTATGAAATGGGCTTGTTGTCAATTAGGCTATTAATTGCTTTAATCTGCTCGTTTTGAGTGATTAGTGTAAATGGCTAATTACTCCTAAATATTTACTAGCTGTTGCTACTAAGGAAATTATGGTGCTGAAGTGTCATGGATCTGGTGAATTTACGACTTATAGAGTCCTTGAAAGTATGTATGGTAGTTTGAGGGCCATGGCCTTGGATAAAATGGCAGTCAACCTCTATGTACTTCATGTTTCGTGGTAAACTGGGTCAACAGCAATTGTAATGGTGCTAGTAATATCAGCATGTAGTATAGAAGGTTGAACTTGAGAGAATGGAAGCTTCTTGAGGATGCAGCCATGACATGGTTCTCTGCCTCACTCTCGTTTTATCCATTTATAAGAGATATGATTTAGTGATGTTTGGGCAGTGAGAAGAACCATAAGGGAAGAATAAACCACGACTAGGTGGGCCCAGAATAATGATGATTGGGACTGCCAAACATAAAAAATTATTGTCCATGGATGCTTAAATTTAGATAAATAAGACTACCTGCCAATTTCCGACATAAAGTAGGAGTCCTGAACTAAAATGAATCCATAAAACACTTCTGTTTCAAAATCATACCTAGCAAAGGTCTCTGGATGACAGAATGCAATAAATTTCTAAATGGCCTCCATATAAGATCCACTGATAACAATCATCCACACAAGGAGGACAGCAATGCCTTTACATGCTCTTCATAGAAAAGGCAAGAGTTGTACTGTCTATGAGGAAAAATAGCCTAAAAAGAGTGTGTCAGAGCTTTTGAAAGCTTCAACTTATACAGAGCATGTTAATTTGCAAAATCTTTGGGTGATCAAGTAGGCATACCAGAGGGGAAGTGTTACAATATCCACATCGGTTCTACATGAAAGTGTGGAAGGGTACATAAGTGGGAGCCAACCCTTACCTTTGCCCATGCTACCATGGTTTCGGCTTAAGTTAGGGCTCCCTAACTTATATGCCTAACAATTTGGTCCGACCCGCCGGATTCGGGGGGCTGCGGAAAGGGGCTACCCGATGGGGGGCTCAGGAGTTGTCACCCGGGAAGTGGACCCAAGGGGGTTGCCACCTGGGAAGTGGGCCTTGGTATGGGTTGCCACCCGGATTGCGCCATCTGTGGACGTCCGGTTTGAAAGGGGGATGGATTGTTATGATATCCCACATCGGTTCCACATAAAAGTGTGGAAAGGTATAGAAGTGGGAGGCAACCCTTTAACTTTGATTGTGGTTTTGGGTTAAGTTAGGACTTCCTAGCTTATATGCCTAACATGAAATCTCATGTAAACTTCTTCCTTACGTCACCATGTCATAATGCATTCTTGTCACCTATTTGATGTAATCATTGAGACATCTATTTGATGTAATCATTGAGACTTAGCAAGAGCTAGAACACCTTGACTACTAGTGCAAAAGTCTCATCACAGTCGAAGACGCTAATTGGATTAAGGCTGACTTAGAATTGAGAACAGAACACACATGAGGACTCAAAACAAGGTTCATACCATCATTAGCAAGTTTTGGACAAAGAAGAATATCAAAATTGAGAAAAGAATAAAAGATTTTCTTCAATCATCACATTATACAAAAACTTCCCAATTCCTCAAAATCTCATAAATGGTCACTAGGTCCTTAAGTCTCTCATTTCAAATGGCCAACTAATCTAAATGGCCAATAAATTCCTAAAAAACTGCTGGCCATAAGCAAGGCTAGTATTTTTTGAAATCTGCTTACTGCAAATGGCCTACTTGCTAGCTTGAAATGACCAACTGATACCTTTAGACAAATTACACGTTTTGGAATATAACAAGGAGGTTGTTGATTTAGATTGTAGATCACCTTGGATCATACAAAAATCCTTAATAGTTGGCATTCATATACTTTTTTTTTGGCATGCAAAATTGACTTGGAGAAGAATAAAAGATTCTCCGAAGATTGTGAAAAAAATGAAGACGAAGTTTGGGTAGAGTCAAATATCAAGTAGCACTTATGTTGTGTAGTCACAGGAAATTTAAGTGTATCCATGTCTTAGACTTAGAATTGATGTTATGCATTATGATTGTTTAGCTTCCTTTGATTTGTCGCTAAAAATCTTCTTGTATATCTGCCAGGGATTTCTCATCCCTTGGACCATTTTATCAATAAAATTATTTGCTTCTTATAAAAAACAATTGACTTGGAAAACCTAATGTTATTCTTTTTAAAGGAGAGTCCTTTAGCTTTGAGCAGTTGCAAGAAGACTCATAAATATCAATTGTATAATCTTTTTTACATGGTTTAGACCCAAAATCTTGTTGTCCGTAGTGGGCAAAATGAAACTCTTGCATCTTAACCTTTCGTGGTTTGAGTTATAGATCCTCAAAATCAAGGTGTGGTTACCCTTTTGGGTGTTGGCTATGATGATCACTCTTTATTTGCTTTTGCTAGAATTAACTTGGTTATTCAGATGGCTATGTGGACACACTAGATAGAATAAGTAATGAACACATTAGAAAGAAAGTGGGAGTAGCTCCAGCGAATGAAAATTTAAAGTAACGCTATTACGATTGTTTCGGCATGTGCATAGGAGACCTTTAGATGCTCTGGTTCAATGACAACAAAGTAGAGAATCTAACCCAAATTAAAAGGGCAATGGGAAGAAAGACTTGGAAAGAGTTATGTTGCACCTAAATATAAATGAAAACACGGCCTTGTCCGAACACGATGGAAATATATGATTTATATAGCCGATGCTACATAGTGGGATAAGACCTTAATTGTATTTAGAAAGATCAATAGGATGTTTTTCTTAGGTACTTGCCTTTTTAACTTGTTTCTGCTAATGGGTGTTATTAATTAGAAAAGAAGAGGCAATATTTTGATATATCCTAATGTAAAGAGTTTTTTTTCAAAGAAGCTTTTCATTTATATTGATAATATTGAGGTATAGAGTAACAATTGGCAAAGAACAGAAACAGTGTACAGAAAAGGAAAGTAAAAGTCATAAGCAAGACGTCGACTAACTAATTTATAGAACACGATTTATTTCTGATATTCAAAGAGATTTTGGTATTGTAATATAGATGTACAGAGATAGTAGGATAGCTTAGTAGGGATACCTCATCGCTATGTAATTCTGAGCTTATTATCAATAAAAATTACACTTTCTTAGTAAAAAAAATGCACATATATATAGAACAAAACAAAAGGACAAATAGATAGCCTATCCTAAAATTTTGTAAGAAAACAAATCAACCTAAAGTCATGCCCCTCTCTAGTCGATTTAAGGATCTTCCATGAATGAGAATCTGCTTGTCAGCATGTCTAATTGTTTTCTATGGAATCCCATAATAATATCTGGGATTATCACTTATTGGGATAATAGGGCAAACAAACAATTTTCTTGTCACGTTTCTCTGATGAATTCTTTTTATGATGACAGCCACATGTTTTGTTGTCTGGTGTGTTGCGTTTCGGGAAACAGCAAATATGGCATTATTTCTTAACATATGTTCAAGCTCAACCTAAAAATTAATTCCAGCTGTCATATTACAGTTTTATTTCTCAACTCGACAATGTCATTTCCAGGGTTTTGCAGCTTGATCTCATCATGGACACTTAGATACAAATATTTACTTAACTTTTTATTTTCTTAAGAAATAAATTTTTATCGAAGGTTATAATGAGGATGAGAAGTCCAGAAAAAGGACAAACTAAAACCATATTACAACATATAACGCCAAATCCTAACTAGGTCTGATACATGGAAACTATTAAAACTCCTATCGTTTGATATCAAAAGAACTACCCTGTATTCAATTCTTTCCCAGACATCCTCCCCCATTTCAAAAGATTATTCTATTCCTCTCAAATCAAATGGACCAAAATACAGCCGGTACCAATGTTTTTTTCATAAGCTTTTGCTTGACCTTGAAAACTTTATCTATACCATTGGACTTTAAGATGTTTTCCACTATATGAGAAAGTGATGTTTGTTTATGACTTCACAGATTCATTAGGACTTCCTTATAAATGTAATTGAATCATCTGTATACTGCAAACAGTTTGTTGATTGTTTCTCCCATGGGAGCTTACATGACCTCTCAATAGAGTTTGGCTCTAATGATTGTTTCTCTCATGGAAAGAGCTTACATGAACTCTCAATAAATTTTGGCTCTAATGATTACATCCATAATACAGGTTGCTGCAAGTTCTGATTTAATGCTAGGCTACGTGGATTTTTTCCTTGGTGGGGATGAAAAGAGGAATGACCTCCCTCCTCGCCTTCATCAAAGGTTTCCAATGTCCTTAGTGTTTGGAGGAGATGGATCTTATATGGTTCCTTTCTCTCTTCACAGTGATAATATCCTAACCAGCCTAATGAGCCAGGTTTGCTATATACAGTTTTGGTTAACAGAAGTTCAATGTAATCTATTTTATATCTGTTTCATGGAGGCACTCAGGTTAGTGTTTGTTCCTTCTCCTCTATTGCAGTCCCTTCCCCCAACAATTTGGTATCGACTAGTGGCTGGTCTTAATGCTCAACTTCGTTTAGTGCGTCGTGGACATCTAAGAGCGACTCTTTATCCAGTTATCTGTTGGCTAGATACACATGCCAACAGAAAATTGCGTGCTCATGGTGTACATGTTGATTTGACTCGCTTTCAACCTTCAGCTAGTGGATATTGCCAATTCGGACTTCTTGTATGTTCTATAGATGACGAAAGTACTCGTTCATCTAATCAAGAATCGGATAGTTCCTTGTTGCCTGAGAAGCAGTCACGGTAACTCACTTCCATGTGTTTAAAAACTAAACATATTGCTGGTGACATGATGACATGGTTTCATTTGTCTCATTGCTCTCTCTCTATGCATTTTGTATGGGTTCGCGCTGCAGTTTGCCTGCAAATCGCTGGAAAAAAGCATTGAATCTTGTTAGAGTCAGTGAAAGTGTAGTGATGCAAAAAAGGACATCCGGAGAAATTTTGCATTCTAAGAATGTACAAAATCTTCAAGACAGATTAACATTATGTTATCCTCTATATTACATAATCCGTAACATTAGGCCGGTGTGCCACCAGGTAAACAGTTTAGTCCAAATTTAATGTTTTCTTTTATCTGTGTGTTTGTTTGTGTGTCTGTGTATAAAATTCACACTAAAGCTCTTTCTTTCTCACCTTCTCGAATTTTGCAGGATCTTGTTGGTTTAATCATCTCGGTACTTCTTTTAGGAGATTTTAGCTTAGTTTTGCTTCTTCTGCTTCAGCTATATTCTATATCCATCTTGGATGTCTTTTTGGTTTTATCTATTCCTCCGCTTGGAATACTTCTGCCGTTTCCCACTGGAATCAATGCATTGTTCAGTCATGGACCGAGACGATCAGCTGGACTTGCACGTGTATATGCTTTGTGGAACATTACCTCGGTGGTTAATGTTGTAAGTGGGCATAATACATGCTAGTTATCTTCTCCTGGTATACTGTTTCCATCTGTGAACTTCTATGTACTTTTATTATACACAAACAATATGAGAGCCGTGCTTCTAATACCATAATGAGAATGTGTTCCAAGTTAGATTTCAACAAGGACTATGTAGTACTCTAGGGGTGCAACTCATTTTTGTTGTAGGTTGTTCAAAAATCATATCATGCGCTAGCAAGGTATCAGGTTTTTCGTCCAAAGCTTGTCAAGTAGAACCTCTTTATAGCTAAATGGTTGCATTGATATTCCTCTCAAAAGAATGAGATTTCCATTTAAGTTAATCACAATATGGAAGTCGCCAAACCAAGGAAACACCATTTTGTAAGATAATAATTATGACAACGGGTCTTGTCTGCTTTGGCATCAATTTCTTTTATAATATTATTTACTTGTTTCCTAATTGAGCAGGTTGTTGCCTTGTTATGTGGACTATTTCATTTCAAGACTCAATCCTCCTCAAGTAAAAAACATCCAGACCTTCAGGCATGGAATTTCAGCATGTAAGAATAGTTTTTAAGCAGGAATGTTGGTTTCTTATGATGATTAATTTGAATATAACCATTTCTATTGTGGCGGTTAGGGATGAAAGCGGTTGGTGGGTGTTGCCTTCCGGCCTGATGCTCTGTAAAATCGTGCAAGCGAGGCTGATCGATTGTCATGTTGCTAACCTTGAGATTCAGGATAAGACATTATACAGCAGTGACCCGACTGTTTTCTGGCAGTCTTGATGTACATACTTTGGTCGGTTTATTTATTATATTTATTCATTTTTATGGTAATTTTGCCTAGTGAATATGTGGGGTAATCTCAACAATCGGGTTATGTAGCGTTAGATCTATTTTTTTAAAGGGTATATTTTAATTTTAATTCAGCATCTTTCTCGATATTTAAACATCAAAGGTTGGTGTATTAGTGAAACTATGATGGCTCATGTTCTTATCTACTCAATAGAGTAGTAGTCGATATAGATCTCTATGTAGTCGATATGGATCTCTATACAATTTAAAAACATATCAAGATTAAAAAAAAGGAAAAGAAGAAAAGAAAGTGGTTGGTCACGGGTCTTCACCCACTTTCCAAATCTTCATATACTTGGTAGCCAAGAATTAGTCACTAAAACCTTGTTTTGAATTGTTGTTGTTAGGTAAAATCATATTAATACACAGAGAACAATGTCGAATTCAAATTCAGATTTCTTTTTCTTAATTTTGGTCTAAGAGTCGAGTTAGGTTGCTTTATTTTATTGCATGTTGAATTTCAAGGATTGTCCATTTAGAAATAGGTCTAAAAAAAGAACCATAAAATTATTAACAAATATTATGTTTTTATAATTCAAGAGGTAGATAAATAGTGATACCATATACATACCTCAACAAAATTGTAACTTAAAAGCAATTATAGCATATAAATGGTTGTGTTTTCCCTGAAAAATTGTGTCACAAGTTATTGAGAGATCACTTTTTTCACCTTAATTCATTAACACAGCTATTTTATATATACATAGAGAATTTAGACGAGATATTTACGTCGAAGATTGAGAATAAACTCCAATCTTTAATATAACTCAGTGTTTATTTATTAAAAAGTCTGACTTTTTTAATCATTACTAGTAAAGTGCAGGTGCTTTGCACATGAATAATTAATCCTTACGTTATCCTTTGAAAAGTTACTATAAATAATATTTTTTTTTCTTCAAAAAATATGATATAGAAAAATGTAAAACAAGAAATTATACATATTTCTTACAATTTTTAGAATATAAATCGATGCTCCAGCTCTATATATACGTAGCTCTTTTTATCCGTATAAGCTTGTTGCGTGCACAATGAAAATTACGTTCATCTTACAAGTGAAAATTTATTTCCTCGATTACATTTAAAATATTCAATAGAAAATATTTTGTGTTGACGTGCATTTATACCGATGAGCTGCACAAATGACGTGGCTCTTCGTGAACTCGAATACGACACACGACAACAAACACATCGAAATAGATCTTTGTATAAATTTTCATTTGAAGAGTCAAAATGAAGGGCTAATATGCAGTACATCTCACTGTTTGTGATCAAATGTTACAAGAAAGAAAAGGAGCTCAGTAGGATATTGAATTTGGCATCCTCACTTTGCTATTCTCCCATTTTCTAAAAATAATCTGCATATATTTTGCCTCATGGAAAAAAGAATCCCCCCTTGTTATGAATGGTGGCTTATTTATAAGCTTAAGTGTGTTGCTAGTACGTGTACAAGTGTAAGACATGTTAGACATGCAATATGCATGTGTACTAAGTGTCGATCATGCAATATGCATGGTCGACACGTGTCGGTCGTGCAGTGTGTCGTTAGGAATTTCGTTAGTTATCCGTGACTGAAATCAGATTGTTTATTTTGAGGTCGTCGGTTGTTGACTCCTGCTCGCAGATTCTCCTTAGTTGTAGGTCTTCGCCCCAGGGCCTAGCCCATGACGTGTTTTCGGTGCACCCGGCTCGAGTATAGCCAGTTGCTTGTATCCACATTTTGTAACTAAATCCGTATAATATTTTATACAAGAATAAAGTTTTAAAACATATAGAAATTTGCTTTATTAAAATTCTTGTTAGCATTTTGCTATATTATAAGAACTACTCTATAGAGACTAAGAGTTTTATATGAACATAAAGAATATACGAATTTCACACGAACCTAACATGTCTCCGTAATTTCGGGAACCGGTTTCAATAAAGAGTGGGTCTTGTGTGCACCAAACACACAATAACACTATTGTGCACTTGTTAGGGCCCACTCATCAATTTAACCCACTAGGTAAAAATTAGCCCATTAGGTTAAAACAAAAAACTGTAAAAAAAAAAAGCCCATACCCCTTTCCCTCCATCTCCAGCCGCGACTTCTTCCCCTATCCTCACCTGGCCGCGACTTCTTCTCCCCATTCCCTCCGTCACGCCGCCGCCTCGTTCAGTTCGCACCACCGCCTTGCTCAGTTTGCACCGCCGCCTCGCGAAGTTCGCGCCTCCGTATCGGAAAATCAGCACCTATCTTCTCGCAAAATCAACAATAAGAAATTTGTACAATTCTCTTTCTTCTTCTGCATTTTACATTCTGTGTTTGTATTAATTTTTTTATGAATTCCAACGACAAGAACAAGAGAATAACATGAATCAAGCGAATAGCATGAAACTTGTATATGGATTATGTAAATTTTGATAATAGTATTTCTCAATTTTTTGGATTGATTTCTCGATTTAATTTGCTTGTTGCATTGATTTCTTAACACTTCGGTTCTGATGCTTGGAATATGCAGTTCGGATTATATACTTTAACTTTGTACTATGCTTTTAGAAATTTCAGTTTTGATTAGTAATGGTGGTGTTTTGATATAATGATATATACTATCAGGCTATTATACTGTACTATACAAAAATATTGTGCATGGTAAACATTGTATAAGTTAATGTTGCTTATTTTCTGATTTTTGACAGAAAAAGTAAAAGATATAATGATATATACTATCAGGCAAAATCTTACATACTACCCGGCAAAATGATATATACTATCAGGAAAATAGTATGTTAGACAATGGTTCGCGCCTGCGACCAAGTCCACGAACCTAAAACCAAGCAATGACTCGCGGTCGTGAATCATATTCGCGATTGCGACCAAGTCCACGAACCTAAAACCAAGCAATGACTCGCGGTCGCGATTCATATTCGCGGCCGCGACCAAGTCCACGACCTAAAACCCCCGCCCTGTTCCCAAAACAGGGCAGTTTGAATTAATGTTTGACTGACATAGTATACTTTTATTCGCATAACAGTATATGTTATCTGCTCAATTTTTTTTAACAGACTGTGCAAATGATGCTTGGAATATGTAGTTCGGATTATCTTGTTTCTGTCAGTTCTCGTCTCATTTATTAAACTTTCAATATTATATTGTACTATACAAAAATATTGTGCATGGTAAACATTGTATACGTTAATGTTGCTTATTTTCTGATTTTTAACAAAAAAAGTAAAAGAATCAATGGATATTGAACTACATAGTGATAAAGTGGGGCAAGGAAATCACCAAGGTAACATTTTGAAAAAAAATGTTCTTTAATATGTAAACATAAATTATATACATTTAAAAAATGTTTCATGTTTTCAGTTTTTGATGCAAACTTGATTGAAAATGAGCTTCAATCTAAAACATTCGGTTCAATATAACTACACCCCACCTTGAGCTTAGATGATGGATTGAACAACAATGAAGGTAAAAAGAAGGAAATAAATGTACCTTATTGTTTTCACATACATAGTATAGGTTATTTTTTCCAACAAAGTGGTTTAGTATCTGACTTTTTCCATGATCTTTAATAGAAGTATTGAAAGAAACACTTGATATTGAAGTGTTCAATGATAACGTGGGGCAAGAAATCCATCAAGGTAACATTTTCAAACAATTGATGTTGAATAATTTTTAAATATAAATTATAAATATTGACGTCAAACTTGTTTCATGTTTTTAGTTTCAGATTCGAACCTGATTGAAATTGAGGTTGAAACTCAAACATTGAGTTTAGAAGAAATACATACCACATTGAGCTTAGATGATGGGTCGAACATCAATGAAGGTAACAATAAAAACATGCATATGAATTAATGTTTGACAGACTGTGCAAATGAATTAATGTTTGACTGACATAGTATACTTTATTATAAATAATAGTATATTTTTAGTTGCATAACAGTATATGTTATCTGCTCACTTTTTTTTGACAGACTGTGCAAATGAATCGATAGATGTTTCTGGTTCACTACTTGGGTTTCAGAGAAGCACAATCCTTGAAATGTATGATTTGTATTGCACGCATGCTCGTATCTTGGGTTTCAATGTTCGAAAGTCAAGCAATCGATTCTCATCTAAAGGAGATATCTTGGGAAATTATTTGTGTGTTCCAAGGCTGGGGAAAAGAAAATAAATTTAGAGGAAAAGAGGAAAAGGAAACCAAGCATCAGAACAAATTGTGAGGCCTCTATGAGAGTTTTAAAGAATGAAGCGGAACAATTTGAAGTTGTGAAACATTGTATGATTCACAATCATGAACTGACTAGGCCAGAACTCAACCACTTACATCGTTCAGAGAGGAAAATCACAAATGAGAAGACAGAAATGATAGAAAGTATGGTTACTTCTGGAATAAAGCTAATGGATTCTTACAGATATATGGTTTATGAAGCTGGTGGAGAAGAGGGTGTTGGGCACACCATGAAAGATCACTTGAACTTCATTAGCCAAATGAAAATGGAAGCAATAGAAGGAGGGGATGCCGAAACTGTGGTAGATATTATACAAGAGGAAAATCAAGAAGATGTTGATTTTTTTTACAAAGTGAAGATGAAAGATGGAAGATTATGCAATATCTTTTGGAGAGATGGTATGATGATGGAAGATTTTAGTGTATACGGAGATGTTCTAATATTTGACACAACATACCGAACAAATAAGTACAACTTAATATGTGCTCCTTTTATAGGCATAAACAATCATTGGAAGAATGTGATGTTTGATTGTGCTTTTCTATCAGATGAAAAATTGGAGTCATTTGAGTGGCTTTTCACAACATTCAAGAAATCAATGAGGGGGAAATCTCCAGTAACAATATTCACAGATCAAGATTTTGCAATTGCAAAAGCAATTGAAAAGGTACACAAGTCTTATCACTAAAGCCATACTGTTTTAGTATTCCTTGTAAACTATGACTTCTATAAACATATACTATGTGTATTTCATAACTATAGTATAAACTTTCATCTATAGACATATTCTGCATCCACAAACAAAAATATGTACTATACTGTTTTTAAACATATACTACAGTGTTTCTGAAAATATACTGTGTCAAGTTTATAATATTTCTAGTAACTGGCTTACTTATAATTTTCAACCTCCAATGCAGGTTTTCTCTGATACAAGACATCGCCTTTGTCAATGGTATCTTTACCAGAATGCAATAACAAGGTTTGCACATCTAAAAAGTAGTAGCAGTTTCAAGGATGAATTCACAAAGTGCTTGTCAGGGTGTGTTGATGAAGTTGAATTTGAAACATGTTGGACAAATATGATATCAACATATGGACTTCAACAAAATGATTGGTTTGCAAGACTGTACAGCTTAAAAGACAAGTGGTGCACTGCATTGAGCAAAGATTTCTTTTCAGCTGGAATACTATCTTCTCAAAGAAGTGAAAGCACAAACAGAGTAATATCATTCGATGCAAAGAAGACAACAACCTTGACTGATTTCTATGGTATCTTCAAAGAAATCGTGAAGCGTTGGCGGAGCACAGAAAAACTTGATGAGTTCACATGTGCAACATCAAAGCCTTCCTCAAATTTGGACATGACAGGGATCATAAAACAAGCTTCAGAGGTATATACTACAAAAATTTTCAAAGATTTTGAAGAAGAATTCAGAAAATGCATTTCAAGTTACTCAAGTCTTGTTGGATGCCAAGATAGTACAATGATTTATCATGTTTCATCACATATGGTTGACAATAAGAAAAGCATAGTAATATATGACAGAAGCATGGATTTAATTTCTTGTACTTGCAAGAAATTTGAGGAGTGTGGAATTCTATGTTACCATTGCTTGAGAGTATTGCATATAAATTCTGTCCAAAGCATTCCAGAGATCTACATAAAAAAAAGATGGACAAAAATGGCAAAATCAACCATTTGGGAGAAAAACAGCAAGTCAAATCCAGACATTGAAGCACATCAAGTAAACATCCAATGGAGACATCAATTGGTACGTAATTACTACAACTTGATATTGAAAAAAACCAACAACATGAGGAAACAAGAAGAATCATGGAAGAAGGGTATGTGAGAGATAAGGAAGCTATTGATGCTTTCTTAGACAATTCAGAGCCAACATAACCCATAGAATCATCTAACACCATCCTTGATCCACCTCAATCAAATACAAAAGGGAGGAAAGCACAAAGGACGAAGTCTCAACTTGAAAGACGAAGGAAGAAGAAAGCAAGAGAACCAACTCAAATCAAGAAAAATGAATTCGGTTCAAAAACGCCCAATGTCCGTATCATTTAGTTATATGTACTGAATATATCTTTTTTAGTAATATTGTTAAACTAATGACATTATTATTCTGCTCAGTAATAGTATATGTTATGCTTTCTCACATTATATGTTGTGTTATGTTTTAAAGCCTCACAGTATATATAATGTTGTGTCGTAGTATATGCCCAAATGATAAACAATATATTTATTTTTTACAATTCGATATAATTATTTTATTTTTGTATAATTCGATATATTAATTTTTCCATTATTCTTGTCTCATGGAATACATAATATTACTTAAAGAGTACATTCATCTACTAATATGCGCACAATAAAGTCGACGAACCAAAACCCGATCAAAGATTTGTTCAATATGACCAAAATTTTGCCTTACAGTACATATCATTTTGCCTGATAGTATACATCATTTTTCCTGATAGTAGATATCACTTTGCATGATAATATATTTTTAATATACTAACTTTTCTTTATTTAATTAATATACTAACTTTTCTTCAAATACCATTATCGTTACTCATCAATTATTTTTGAAGCCTCGCAGTGTATTTAATATTTAAACATAGTGTATGTTATAATATCTGACTGTACACGTAAAGAGCCAGAAACCCTAGTAACGATTTCATTTTGCCTCATGATATACATCATTTAACATGATAGTATATATCATTTTGCGTGATATCATATCTTACAGTACACGTAACTGAACAAAAACATGTGCCTACTTATACCAAAACATATCCAAAATGATACCAAAATTCATCAAAATTCACATATCCAAAATCTATAGCAAAACATATCCAACATTGTACCAAAACATCATCAAAATACACACATTCAAGACATATCAACAACGTATGCAAACTTGTACGAAAACATATGTTCTATTACAATATTTGCCCGCCTCCAATCAATCCACATCACTCCCCGCCTTTCTTTTTACCTTTAAATGTCTTCTTTTTATTTCGAGGATTCCTAGCAACAGCTTTACCTCTTTCAGCAACAAATTTTTTCTTTTTTTCGGCAATTCTTGCAATCATATCCGCCTTTCCATTGATAAAATTTTGCACATCTCGAAGAAGTTCTTGTTTTCTTTCATTTAGTGGTGATAGAACAATCTTAACGCAAAATTCACCTCGCAAAGCACGACGGACATTAGCCTAAAATAAAAATAAAATAAGATTAATAATAGCAAGAGTCATCAAAACAAAATAAAGGAATGACTTAAAAAATAAATAGAGAAATACCTTGACCAAATTGGGTTCATGATATACAAGACCATCAAACTTCATCATATGATGCATCATGTAAATAGCACAATCTTGATCATGCCTCTTTGTTTGCCACTTAAATTGCACATTATCGAACACATAGTTCAAAATTTCATTCGCTTTAGAATGTCCAATTCGATCAAGCAATTTTGAAATATGACATTGCTATAAAAAAAATAAAATAGAAATGGATTAGAATAAAACACATGAAGTAGACAGACTATAACTCTGAAAATTATATACTAACATGTTTTATAGACAGAGTATAACTCTGAAAATTATATACTAACATGTTTTATATAATGTACTGTAGTAAATAAAAAAAATATTGTCTTACCAATAATGTTGCAGCTTCAAAGAAGACATTGTCATCACCTTCATACTTACGATTGTCTAAATAATGGAACTTCAAATCAACAAAATTAACGACAACACAGGCATAATGTGCTCCAAGAAGAAACGGGACAAAATCTACAACATAAATAATAGGTTAGGTTATACTAAAACAACTAAACAATAAAAAAAAACTAATTAAGATACAACTAACCATATCAACGTTTTTTAACAAATTTATATTCCCTCGAGCACACAATTCCAAAGAATTTATTATTTCATTTTCATTCTCTCCTGCTTCACCAACACCTTCAATCAATCTCCTCAATGAATCCTATTAAAAAACAAAAACAAAAAATTAAAATTAAAATTACTCAAAAAGATAAATAATAGATACATAATTTTCAACTTACAGTATGCTCGGTATTAAAAATAAACCAGCTTCGTCGATTTGCATCCCCTTCTCCACGATTAATCATCAAACTCCATGTATCAACTATAGACTTGAAAACTTGATTTAATGGATTCAAACAAATCATATCTTGCTTGGGAACAATATGAGTGTTCCCATTCCTAAAGCAAACAGTGCTGCAAAAGAAAACATATACTGTGTCACTAATAAGCTAATACTATAAATTGAAATTAAATATACTAAAACAAAAAACAAAATAAAACTTACATATCCTTCTCAGGTTCCTCACTAAACAAGCAATAGTCAATGATTTCTTTGTGCTTTCGATCCATCGAAGAGAACAAGTGATTGAATGAAAATAAAAGTTCAGACACATTCACAATTCTCATCAAATTTCAATGAGTTGAAATCCAAATCAACTGCTGCATCCTTTTTCCTTACACTGACAGAATTCAGTGCCTCATCTAATTCTTTAGCCGATGCAGGTTCATCATCAACTTCCACTCCTTCCCTAACTTTTCCGACCTCGGGTGATGGGGTAAGAATGTCAAATATCGGTCCATCAAAATCCATCTTCTTAAAATTCATAAAATTATTGACAACATCGTCAATAATTTTATGCACTTTTTCATCCGACCAAAATTTCTGGGAATCAAAGTTTTCGGGGGTTGAAGAATTCCCAGCTTCATCTACTGAACTTTTCTTAATTTCCAACAATTTTGTCATGTAATAGTTGGAAACAATAGAAACATCCCTCTTAAAATATAGAAGAATTTCATGAAGCGGCTGCAAACAATACAATAATTATATCACATAAAAGAAAATATACTATAAATAAAAAACATGAATAAATAAAAACAATACTTACATCAGTAGCTACATCTTGAATTTCAGAATTCTTCAATTCTGTGTTTGGGACAGAAAATGTAATGTATTCTGACTCATCAACATTACTTTTTTCCTTCCCACCATCAGTTTCAACACCATTTCCCTTTCCCCGATTACTTCTAGACTCCACCTTAGTTCTAGATATTGGATATTTATCCACAATTAAATCACCATCACCGTATCTCTTTGCTTTGGACTCTTGACTACACCTCATGAACAAATTCTTGTCATTCCAATGATGGATAAGTGGTAAGGAGCATGGCTCAGCTAAACCATGCCACTTCACCCTGTGAAGATACATGATTTGCAATAGAAATGTGCGACCACCTACATAAACACCCCGACACTTCATATACTTATTGACAGACAAGCACAGTCTATCAATAACATATGTACACCAATCCAACTTTGGAATCAGAGTCACATCCTCGGTGGCTTTTAAAACAGTCAACAACCTATTTGGTTCTGGGGCCAAGAAAGAACAAACAACATATAACAAAAAAATTCTTTTAAAATCATCTCCTCCATTACTCAACCTCCCAACAAACAAAACTTCTAACTTACTCAACAATACACTAGAAGCTATGCCATACTCAGATTCAAGCCTAGAAACAAGTGCAGTGCTCTCTTTTGAAAACCCATAGATTGGGACCTCAACTCCCTCATTCCTAGGAATCATAAATGCATCATATACATCATCAGCTGTCACGAGAAATTTCCTAAAATCATCAATTCTTATCATCCTACTACTAGGATCAAAATTGTCTACTAACCAATCCAGCATCCCTGCATGGCGATTATTGCTGATATTTATATGAAGCAATCCCCCAAAGCCCATACTTTCTACATCCCTTCTTTGAGCATCCGTCAACTTACCTATGACCTTAAATAAGCCATTTGGTCTACATTGGAAAGTTAAACCCCTGCAATTTTAAAAAGGAATAAATTGTTAATTACAAATGAAAATGCTAAAAACATCTACATATCAAATAAAGACTGTAGTATAGCTTAATATTGAATATACTGTTAATTATAATACACATATACTATCAGGCAAACTGATATGTACTATCAGGTAAAATCATATATACTATCACGCAAAATCTTATATACTATCAGGCAAAATCATATATACTATCAGGCAAAATCGTATGTACTATCAGGCGAAATCATATATACTATCAGGCAAAATGATATGTACTATCAGGAAAATCATATATACTATCAGGCAAAATTGAATGTTCAACATGTTCAACAATGGTTCGCGGCCGCGACCAAGTCCACGAACCTAACCCCCAAAAATGATTCGCGGCCGCGACTCAACATCGCGCCCGCGACCAAGTCCACGAACTTAAACCCCCAGCAAAGTGTCGCGGTCGCGACTCAGCTTCACGGCCGCGACTCAGCTTCGCGGCCGCGACCAAGTCCACAAACCTAACCCCAAAAATGATTCGCGGTCACGACTCAACATCGCGCCCGCGACCAAGTCCACGAACAACACAATTGAACCAGAAAAACAGGGCAGTATATAACAAACACAATACTTTACAAATATAAAAATACACATACTATATATTAAAATCTTTACACTATACAGTTTTCAAAGATATACTATATAAACAACAATAGATAACACAAAACAAGACACTAAATTACCTTGGTTTTTCATCTTCAGCTTCATCAATATTAACATATTTTCCTTCATCTTTCTTTCTCTTTCCAGCTTCACCTTGCACAAATTTCCCTTTTGCTTTATTTTTCTTCTTAGTTTGTTCCTCAACACATTTCCCTTCAACCCTTTCTTTCCTCTTCTTATTCTTTTGAGGGCTGTCAACAAAATCACTACTAACATTGCCCTCAACAACCAATATCTCTTGTGAACCTTCTCCACGAGATCCAATACGAGCCTTCTTCTTTTCACAAACTTTCTCCTTGACAAATTTTACATCAACACCCTTAGTCTTGGACTTCATACTCCTTTTCTCAGCAGATTCAATACTAACATTGCCCTCAGTAACCAATTTCTCTTGTGAACTGAGTGGTAAACAAAGTTTCAGAACATATTTTAATAAAGAAAGACAATACGATAACCTGAGCATATCCAACATAGAAACTTAGACTACTTTCGAGACTCGATACTTTCAACAAGTGACCCTTACGGGTTAAGTGTATCACTCTCTCTCAAGTGTATATGGTAAAGATTAATTCACTCACATTGGACTACATGCAACGCCTACCATATGCTTGCCCGTTATCTAAATCAGACCTCGTACTTGACATGTGTGATATAAGATCAAAAAGGTCTTTATTTAGGTTGTAATGTAGACTTAAGGTAAGGTGGGAAATATTTGGGTAAAAGTGACTAATCTTTGGACTAATCGAGTTTTTCCTACTCAACCACCCCTCAAAACAATCACTCAATCCTCACTCGTTTAATTTCAGCAAACTCCCCACAAGGAAATTCCTTCACCCAACAAAAGTCTTTATAATAACCCCACACTTTCTCATGCTTCATTTCCGAGTACCACAATTTTAGGACTACCCAATTTCTAACATCAATTCAAATCATAAAGCATTGTTTAGCCTCCTAACCTCTCCTTGAACAAAAATAGCAAAACACTTATTTACAACAACTTCTTTTTTTTTCTTTCTTTCTTTTTTTTTTTTTTTTTTTTTTTTTTTTTTTTTTTTTTATATGAATAACTATTCAAACATTGACCAATACGTCACACTTTACACCCCCTCCCCCAAACTTGGTTGAAAACCAACGTTTGTGGGGAAAATAGTGGGATGAATTAGTTTAAAACACATAACACGTAGGAGAGGTTAGTTTAAGCTTGATTCTTTCACCTATCATTTGCATTCCCCTTTTTCCTTCCACATTCTCCATCTCTACCCAAATTAATTCCCAACTACCTTCCAATCCTCCTCGCTCATACTCACTCTTAGTCCAAATGGGCCAAAGGTTTCAAATGAAAAGGATGTGGCTTGTAACATAGGGCGATCAAAGAAAAAGCTATAAAGCGCAACTGGGCTACAACAGGAAAATTTAACTGGCGAAAGGGAGACATTGAAAGGCTGAATAATAGGTTAAAAATAAAAAACCGCCAAATATCATATCCTACATCACAGCATGTTCGACATATTCACGATAGAGACTCCGGGCAAGTTCTAGAGACAACTACACATAACCAAAGAATTCACACGGAAAGAATTTAGACATTACTCTAAAGGTGGGAGTACAAATTTTGGCTCAACAACTCACAGGGTTATAATTGATCACAAGTCTCAAGACCAAGCTCAATTTTATCTTCATTACATGTCATGCTCTATCATACGTCATTTTTTCAAATTCAGCACATTTTATGATCATCACGAACTCGTTGCACACTTAACAATGTCCCAAATCATCCTTAAAACACGTAAATACGACTGAAGTACAATCTCGGGTTGACTCAATCCTAGACTCAACTAAAATGCAAAATACATAACAACTAAACATGACCCAACTCACAAAGACAGTGGCTCACAGGCCAGACGATCAACCAAGTAATTGGCTCACAGGCCATACAACTATGGCTCACAGGCCAACACTCAATAAATAAACAAGAAACTTGCAGCTAGCACAAAGCAAGAAAATATATGAAAATAAAGCTCAAAGCTCAAAAAGCTTAAAAGCGGTCAAATCGTCCCACTTACACCCCCTCCCCCAAACTTGGTTAAAAACCACAGTTTGTGGGAAAAAAAGGGTACGATTTGGTGCTTACTTACAGTGCTACTACTAAAATGGTGGTTGAAAGCTATGCTTGCTCCATTATTTGGCTATCGCGCCCCACTGGATGTCCTTGTTATATCCATCCTGCTCCACTATTTCTTTGATTTCGAGTAATGTTAGTTCCTACATACTTTTCAAAAACAAGAATAAAACGCATCAAACTAAAAAAAGAATGCATTAAATAAAATAAAAGTACGATAAACATCAGGTTGCCTCCCGACAAGCGCCTTTGTTTTACGTCGTTGGCTCGACCGGTTCTTTCCTTTTATAAAATATCCCAAGGAGGTTTGCGGTCTGGTCTTGACGATTGTGGCTCCTCCACTACCGTATGAATTTTCATTCTGACCCGTTTCCTTCTCAAGTATGCACTTGGAGCCATGTTCAAATTGTACCCGCACTTTAGTTCTTTTTCACAGACTGTCTGTAACACACTAGGTGACCCAGTGTGTGTCATGAACTCAAAATATGGCAGGGTACTGGATAATTCAGTGTGCGTCTTCAATACACTGTCTGTCAGCACATTTGATGACCCAGTGTGCATCTCGCCTCCAATGTGCGTCTGTTCAGCCTGACTTTCAATGCTCTCTTCATTCTGCAGCACTTGTACGGGCTTTTCATCCTCTCTAGGTTGTTCTTCGCTCCTCAAAATCATGGCATGTTCGTTCATTAGATTTTCCTTGGGTTGGGATGCCAATTTTTCTCTTTCTTGGCTTTCTAACCTGCATACCACGGTAACCAATTGACTAATTTGAGTCTCAAGGTTCCTTATTCTCAACCGTGTCTCTTCCTGAAATTGCAGAGTGTTAGAAGCCAATATTTTTACCATATCTTCCAATGACATATTGGAACTTTGTTCCGTCATGACATAAAAAGAAACAGTAACAATCCTGCAGACAAATAGCACTTCGACAAGCACATAGGATGACCCAAAGATTTCGAATGGTAATGAAAATAAACAATACTAATTAACAGAAGAAAATATGTATCTAAAATAGTAGAGAATATGATTAACACAAGAAAAACAATTAATTTCAACCGTTCCCCGGCAACGGCGCCAAAATTTGACCGCTCTGTCGGGTGCAGTCAAATAAGATGTTTATTTCCTAACTATTCCTAACAGTAGCTAGAGCAAGTCAGGGTCGATCCCACAGAGAACAGGAATTAATCAAATAATTGTACTAACCAATTCTATATAAGTACTAATAATATAAATATAATAAGGGGGGAGTTTTGATTAGAGTTAATTAACTAATGCAAATAACTAAAGACGAATTAACTAGTGAATAAAAAGTATCCCGCCTTTAACCCAGTATCCCCTAGCCTGAATATCCATGTAACTAATGCAACTACTTAACTAATTAGTTCTGAGACCCCTACTCCAAGAATTAACAGGTATGCTTAGCTAACCCTTGTTACCCCTTAAGTATAATTAATCCTAAGAACTTAGTAATTAATCCTATCCAATTAAGTAGTCCTAGGAGACGCTCGCTAGAACAATATTAATCATACGCATAGGGACCTAAGGCAACGGAGTAGGTATGGTGTTGTACTCACGAACGCGGTACAAGTGACCGCGACTTTATGTTATCCTAGCGAGTAACCACTTTTTGCTACTTTTGGGCACAAACGCATAACAATTACGGATTATGAATTCATGACCTGGCGACAGCTATATGCCTATTACTAGGGTGATCAGTCCACATAACAAACATATAAAAGATAGAGTAATCCAATAACACAAGTAATCCCAGAACATAATTAAATTAAGCAATTACTGAATTAATTACATAAATAATAGTCTAGGGTTCAACATAGTCAAAGACGGGAAAATAAATGCTTAGCCGATCATAGCGATCGCTAAGAACAAACTAATAAAATAAAACATAAAACTATAAAACCCGAATCGCCGAATCTTGAGTCTTCGTGTTCTTCAGAATTCCCAATCCGAGCTCTTGAATCAATGTAATAGTTCTCCTTTGATGTCTAGAGCCTTGAGATATTTATAGGAGTACATCTCTAGGATAAAGAGGGATAAAACCTAATTGGAATAGGAAAATAAGTCTAAAATTCGTTTTTGAGCTTGTGGGCCAAGTAATGGGCCGACACTGCATTCCTTTTCCAACTTCAAAGCTGTTTTTGAGGGTCTTATGTTCATTTTTGGGTTTTTCTTCTTTCACGCAAAGTTGTATCTCTTCGAATCAGCTTTCCAATGCCATCAATTGCGCCTAAATCGGAGTTGTAGATCTCAAGATATGGCCAAAATACTAGAGGTGTGTCAATCTGTCTCGGCCGAGAATGACTGTCTCGGCCGAGACTCTTCTACAGCCTGAAATCCGAATTCTCTGACCTTCTAGCTCGGCCGAGCTCAGTTTCCTGCAGCTTTTGGGGCCATTTTTCTTGGTTTTTGACTTGTGGGACTTGTTCTCAACATCCATTATTAGTCGAGTTCGACTTTTTGGTCTAAATTCACCCAAATAACTTCAAAACAAGTCACAAACATCAAATTGCCCAATAATACAAATACGAGCAATACACGGTCAATTACGCATGCAAATGCCACTAAATAGACACTTAACTCGACCTATTATGCATGCATAAACACGTTTACCATGAACCTTGTCCACGAGATCCAATAGGAGTCTTTTTCTTTTCAGAAACTTTCTCCTTGACAACTTTTACAGCAGAAACTTTAGTCTTGGACTTCACACTCCCTTTCTCGGCAGATTCAATACTACTCTTCTCCTTACCAACTGATTTCTCCTTTGAAGGACTTCCACCAGTGCCCTTCTTACTCGTTCTTAATAATTTGGCAGAATCTTCAATACTTTTAGCAACAGTAGATCTAAGAACCTTTTTCTTAATTCTAGGAGGTTTACGAATCATTTGCTTAAAACGGCCCACTTTTTTCGGTGGTTCATTAGACTTTTCTTCCATTTCAAGGTCAAAAATATAAACTTGATACATAAAAACAATAACATCAATATTTAATCAAACCTAAACTATAAGAAAATTTCATATTGCTCAACTTAAACAAAACTATATTTTTTATGGTGGAGGAAAGATGTTTGAAACGAATCTAAGCAAGAAAATTTCATATTGCTCATGTTAATTATTAACTATTACAGTTCTTCAGGTCAAGTTTTGAACATCACTTTGGGTCTTCAACTAAACGTAGGTTCGATCTCAGACTAAAGACAAATTGGAAGATACAAAAGATGATTATTACATGAAACATCACAGTACCATAATATACACAAAACGCAGTAGCATAATTGTTCTGTATAACAATTTTTCAAGAAACAATCCTCAACCAGACATTGTGAACAGATTAAAAAGTCACAAAATTCACAAAATCTATAACCCCACTCTCAATACATTTATACTATACCTGAATTCGACTGCGATTCGACTGCGACAGCGAGTCCTCCGATTGCGATCCAACTCCACTTTCAGACAATCGCACACTCGAAACAAAAAACAGGGCATTCAAAATTTGAGCATTCAAATCATAAACAAGAGACTAAAATGAAAACGAAAATCTGAAACATGCACATAGTAAATAACGTACATAGAATGCCCTAAACTTCGAAAATAAATTGTGGGCTCAGAAATCGCAAACACTGAACCGACTCCAAAAACCTACGCCCTAAACTTCGAAAAACTACAAAATATGCGTCGGAATCAACATGAAGCAACTTCGAAACACCAAGATGAATAAGCAGCGAGAAGAAAAGCAGAGCGAAGAAGAACAGTGGAGAAGCAGCGCGAGGAAGAAGAAGGGGGGCGCGGCTGTAAAATTTTCAAACATAATTAGGGTAAAAACTGCACTTTCACTCATGGTTAAAAACAGACCGGTTCAGACCGGTCTGGACCGGTTTGGACCGGTCTGGACCGGTTTGGACCGGTCTGAACCAGCGAAAATTAAAAATAAATCGGCAAGTGCACAATAGTGCTATTGTGTGTTGGGTGCACACAAGTTTTTGCCTTCAATAAATTATCAGATACTTAGTTAGCTAAAATAACTTTAAAAACTAATATATTATTAGCTCAATTATTTTAGGATTAATTATAGCATACTAAACTATTAGCATTTTTACACATGAATCACTAATCTTTTTTTTGTGGCACTTATACATATAAACTATAAGGATTTTGGCATATACAACACCAAACTTATTTTTCAATCACGTTTGGCCGGAATTTCACATGTAGCTTGCGCATTATAAATTTTTAAGGGATTTTTTTGTCCAAAACATGCTTTTTAGTAGGTAGTGGAGCCACCCACCTTCAACAATGAAGGTTCTAGATATTAGGAGAAAGAACTATTGATGATTCAAAGAAATTGTTACGGAAAAGAAAGGCGTGAAAGAATTTTATACTTTTAGCATGCTAAAAAGGTTATTTGTGCAAAAAAAGTCATTAAAAGTTTATCACGCGCAAGTCACGTGTGGATTTTCGACAAAAAATGATCAAAAAATAAGTTTGGTGGTTTATTTGTCAATCGAAAAATAAGTTTGATGATTTATCTGCAAAACTCGTATAGTATATATGTATTGATACAACAAAAAAAAGTTTAGCGATTTATGTGTAAAAACACTGATAGTTTGATGTGCAATTAACCCATTATTTTATTTAGACATTCATATTATATAGTAGATATTTGATCTCAGTTTATTAATCTAAATGTTGATAAATATATTCAATCTCTTAATTTACTAAGTTTATGCTATCTCCATTTTTTTTTAGATGTCTTTTTAACTTGTGATTTGTTTATAAATAGAAGTATTTTTAGCCTCTTCTACATTTTTTTCAATAGTACCCCCTATAATTATTCCTAAAAACAACTCTAATTATCTAACCTACCATATTTATATAATCAAATTAAAGACTTATTTGTCCATTCTCCATACCCCTTAATTTTCTTATCCAAACCTAAAAGGACATCTAAAAAAATGAAGGTAGTATATTACTAGGAGTGGGCTTTCTACCCTGCTGGTTCGAGTACCCGACCCCTGCGGGTTTATCCGATAAGGTCGGGTACTATTTAGTCCATCAGGTATAGTGTCTAGGTCGGGTCGGGTTTTTTTGGGGATGAGTTTTTCAGGTCGAGTTTTTTTTTGGGTCAGGGTTTTAACAACATCAATCATAATCCTACACATATTTCAACAATCTTAAAGAAGTATAACAAGACTTATTCATAAAAAATTAACTTTGAGAAAAACCCGACCCGACCTAACGGGTACCCATCATGGTCGAGTATCCAAAAAATTGGGTGTGAACATCGGATATTTTTATCGGGTACCCGACCCTATCCCACCCTTATATATTACTTAAATTAATATATTTAAATTGAACAAGTCAAATATACTAAACTATTGATAATTATTAACTTAAAATGATATATATAACATTAAATGCATGTTCAAATACGTGCTTACGATATAATATTTGAAACGTCTTTAGATGTATTTTAATATAAAATTAAATTTATTATAATTTTTTAAATATATAAGAAGCTAAGACCTAAAGAACTGTAACGACCTGATTTTCATAAAATTTACTAAGAATATATATAAATTAATTTTCAGGCCAAAACCAGCATAAAGACCCATAGTTGAATAAAGAACATCGAGACCTTAAAATAATACCTAACTATAAAGTAAGGACTACCTAATGGGCAATAATAATTTCCTAATTTTATATTTTAAAAATAATAATATTGTTTTACTTAATAAAAATCTTATTATCTGAAAATTATCTTCTAACTAATTAATAAAAATTGAACTAACCAAAATCTCCATAAGTTCAAAAAATAAGGTTTTATATATCCAAGTCTAAGCAATTATCAAATATTCATATTCAACTACCAAGACAATTTAGAATTCATAAACGCTAGAAAGAATTTTTTCATATTAAATATAAATATTCCTAAAGGAGTATATGCTTGACAGCCCGTCTCGTCTTCCATCACGCAACTTCAAGTCAACCTGATGATCAATATAAGCAAGGGTGAGCTTCCTTCAACTCGTGGAGATTATACAAGTCATTATAAAAAATACAATTGAAGCATCTTATGAAACAACAATTAACTTATAACTTAACATAACATACGTGTGTACAGATTTTTCCGGATCACAACAACTTATAGGCTTGATCAATCAACTTATAAATGCAACTTAGTTCTTGCATTTCATAACATAACAGTTAAATCACAACGAATCAAATAGATAACCGATGAAGACAAGTAAGAACCTCTACCTCAAAAGAGCAGTTTGAGTAAAATCTTGAAATTTCATACAAAGCCCAATTACCATATTCTTGATCAAAGAACCCTATATTATAATTACTATTATAATTACCATGTCTTAATTAATAATTCTTAAAGGTTATCATGGAATTGAATACATAAATAAAGTGATAATAATAATAATAATATAAAAAAACATGGAAGTTAGAAATAATCAATAATAATAAGTGGGAAGGTTGCGAACGCGTCGTTGAAACGTTCGCCCCACCAAATTAGAATGATTTAAAATTGAGTTCCAAACTTTTCCGACTTTACTAGGTAAAGTGGTAAGTCCGAGTCGATCCCACGGAGAATGATGAGTAGTGTTGATTCAAATACTTCAAGCAATTAGTGATTTCGGTTGAAATAAAAACAATAAACATAAGCGAGTAAATGTGTGTGTGTGTGTGGGGGGGGGGGGGGGAGGGGGGCAGGGGGTTTGATTGAGTCTAACAACTAAAGTCTACCAAGTACCAACTACTAATCTAGAAAGCAATAGATGTTTTTGGTGTTTTAAATTCATCAAAGTGTCAAAGAAAGACTACAAGTAAATATTTTCGGATTTTTGAATATATTAAGAAGACCTACCCTCGATCTAGTATCCCCTTGAATCCGACTACCTATGGAATATTGTTGATGCCCCAATTTAATGCAATTTAAACCCTTATCCCACAATCTACAAGGTTCGCTTATGTAAATTGTGGTGTTCCTTAATTGTCGATAAATCGAAGGCCCGCTTATCAATTTATCCCTACCCAAATCAATTAGTGATCCAAACAAGCTCTCACACTAATTGATATTGGATGATCACGAACTAGAACAATGGGATAAATAAAGCATAAACCTCGAATCGATCGGGTTCAGATGCCAAACTCTATAATGCCACCAATGATATCAAGCATTGTTTACTACTAAAGGAGATTGAAGCTTCAACAATCATGGAAAGTGAATTCCAATCTCTAGCAACATACAATAAATGCTTCTAAAGGGTTTTCGATCCTAAAACAAGCATCTAGGCATGAGACAATTCAAACAAGCATTATAGAACATTTAAATTGCATAAAAAGGGTAACACCAAAAGTCAATATCCACATATTCATCTTCAATCAAGGTTCCACATGATCAAGGGTAGAAAATGGGGTACTACTCACCCATTCTACCCAAAACTAACAGAAAATTAAAGGAAATACAAGAAAACATGAAAATAGAATGATAAAACCAAGGTTGATCAATGGGGAAGATGATGTGACTCCTTCTTGCTCTTCTCTCCTCCTTGGAAGTGATGGTGGCTGAAAAGTTCTCCAAATTTGTGCCCAAGATAGGTTAATTTCGAAAGGGAGAATATATATAAAGGGAAAGAGTTGTTACTTCAATTTAAGGCAAAATCGCGTTCAGGAATGTAAAACAGGGCAAAGAATCTCAGTCGAGATGCAAGTGCGTCTCTCGGTCGAGACGTGAAAAAGGGCGTTTTCAAATTGTAAATCGAGGGGTGATCTCGCCGAGATACAACCCAATCTCGGCCGAGATGTGAAAAGGAAAATTTAGGGCTTTTTAGGGTTTGGGTTATCTCGGCCGAGATTGGGTTTAATCTCGGCCAAGATCTTCATCTCTTGTATCTCTAATTTTTCCTTGGAGAGGTATCTCGGCCGAGATGCAATATCCATCTCGGCCGAGATCTTTAGTTCTCAAAATTCCAGGATTTCCCTGGAGAGGTATCTCGGCCGAGATTTGTGCCCTGTCTCAGCCGAGATCAATCCCTCAGCCCTGTCCCTCGTTGCCTCGATTGATCCATCGACTCCGCGATCGTTTGATGTTCTTTTTCGATCCTTTTGCACCTATTTTAACACATAAACACCACAAACACATTATTTTGCCCATGAGAATACAAAAGCACTAAATACACGTGATTGTGCACATTATTGACATTAAAATGACACTAAAAGCTTCCTAAAGTGCGTGCAATGGACACGAGACACGTGTACCAATAAGGTTGGATTTAAAATAAGGTAAGCGGATAGTTGTAGATAAAAAATACGGTAACTGAACACTTTATGCATATACAACTGAAATAAATATTGATTGGGCCAACTAATGAGCCACATTCATAACCTTAAAATAGCTGTAGGTCAAAATAAATTAATGAGAGTTTTGGCCTAAAATAAATAATGATGCATGAAATTGACTAATTTATATGAGACCTTAACATAAAAATAATATCGTACATATTGGGCTCAATTATAAATTCAAGATATAATTTCTTGAATTATAATTGACTCATAATAAATAATATTATTTTGGGCCTAGAAATATAATTATAATTCACAGCCCAAAACTTCATAAATAAAAATAAAATATATCACATGATAAATATAATTCGCAAAACTATTAATACGACGCATAAAATTAAATAAAATAATGGACGAAAAAGTTGGACGTTACAAAAGTTGACTATACTATACATTAAAAAAAAAAAAGGCAAACCTCTTGTGCACAAGTTGAACAATAGGCTTATTGTGCATCAGTTCGGTTCACGCGGTTCGGTCCCGGTACCGAACTGAACCGGGATATATAATAAATTTTTACCTCTCTTTTTTCACCATTTTTTCCATTGAATTTACCCTTTCCCCCCTTCCCCTCCCCCCTACTGAACTCTCTCTCTTCTTCACTCTTTCCAGTTGTCGTCATCGTGCGTCGTTTTCGTTGTTGTGCGTCGTTTTCACCGTCGCCGCTCATCATTCTTATTCGTCCATCATCTTCGATTATACGTGTTAGCTTTCTCCTCTTTTCCTCAATTTCTTATTTGTTTTGAAATCCTAGTTTTGTGTAATGTTTCCTCTTTTCCTCAATTTCTTATTTGTTTTGAAATCCTAGTTTTGTGTGATTTTTCCTCGAGTTTTGTGATTTTTAGTGTGTTTTGTGAATATTTGTTCTACTTTCAGTGTCTTCTTCTGATTTTGCATGAATAAAATTTAGTAGGATCAAAGGATTTGAACCGGTTCCTCTATTAAATTTTTACACACACTGTTTTTTGGACTTTTGGAATACAATTTACTTCAATTTGACATCTTCAATCTGTCTTTTTGTTGGAAAGAAATCACTATGAAGCTTGAAATACTATGGTTGCAAACTCATTGTTGTTCTACATTTGCTTGCTTGGTAAATGCTTGTGTTACTCATAAGTTGATCTGCCATATGATGTTTGGGTAATTGTGGAAGAATTTTGAGTTTAGATGAATTGTATTTTGTTGAATCTTGATTTTAGATGAATTGTAATGGTTATAACGTTTTTGCAAACTCATAGTTATGCATTTCTAGGTTTTTTGTAATATATTATGAATTATAATTATTATAATTGTGTGAACTAGTTTGTGTTATTTTACCCGTCGCCGAACGTAATCCAAAACCAAAATAATGTATGTAATTTATAATTATCCTAAACCCACTACTCTAGCTAGTAGAGCGGTAAGTAAATGATCAATCCCACGAGGAACGATTGAACGAATCTTGGCTTATGTATTAAACAACTTGATTGACAAAATGTAAACTAAACAAGAAAACAATAAAGATGGGGGGTGGAGGAGGGAGGGAGGGGGGGGGGGGGTTTGGATGATATCAAATAGCTAACCGGTAATGCAATTAAGTAACCAAAGAAAGATTAACCAAAAGCACTTAATAAACTAGCAACTCAAGTAAATAACAATGAAATGATTTTTGGTTTTAACATATTAAAAACAATCCAAGCCTTGATCTAGTATCCCCTTAGCCCGGATTAACAATGTAATTGATTGTATTACCCGATAGATTAGTCCTGAAATCCCTACTCCAAGATTAATAACAAGCTTTATTAACCTTGTCATCTCGTAAGTGTAATTAACCGAAATAAGCTCTACCCAACGTATTGACTCCTAGAATAAGCTCTCTAGTCTTCAATGGTCAAATGCATTACGAATTAAGACAACGGAGTAGATACGATATAAAATTCGCAAGCTCGATTTCATTGGTTGTAAACTGTGTTGTCCTAGAAGAATGATCTCCTATTTGCCACTTGGGCTTAAATCTATAACAATTATGGATTACAAATTCAATCCTAGCAACACATAAATGAACCTCAAAATGGGTGATCAAACCATAAATCAACTCATAAATGTGAACCAATAACATCAAACAACATAGAAGATCCCAAAACACAAAAAAATAGGATAATAACCGTAAAAGTTACATGATCATCCTAGCTTAAGGTTCAACAATTGATCAAGGGCTTAATAAAAGAGTACTAGCCACTCATGACAACTAATATAAAGATAAAACTAATAGAAATCATAATGAGAAACAAAAACTAGATAGAATGAACCAAAAGATGATAATTTCTTGATCTTGTTCTTCACTTCCCTTCCCTTCAAATCCTTGATCCAATGATGAATATAGGTTGAATATTAGCGGAAGATACCCTAAATTCGAATTATGGACCTTATATATTTAGAGGTAAGCGGTTTGGGCTGAAAATGAGCTTAAAATCGTGTTTCAGGATGAAAATAGGGTACCGGATTGCGGCCGGGAAGGTGACCATTTAGCTCGTCGATTTGGTCGCAGCCGCGAACAGTGATTGCAGCCGCGAACCATTGTTGAGGCTTTTGGGCTCCTTTGCTCGTCTGGTTGGTCGTGGGTGCGACTTCGAGTTGCGGTCGCGACGAATTGAACGAAGTATAGTCTTCATCAACCTCTCTTTTTCATCCTTGGCTCATTCTTCGTTTTGGACTTCTTCGAGACTCGACTTTTGGTCTTAATTTACATGTATTGTTATGAAACGAGTCCAAACACATCAACTTGCCCAATAAAATAATTATGAACAATACATGATCGAAAATGCATGCAAATGTCATTAAAACGACACTTAATTCGACCTAAAATGCATGCATGAACACGTGTACCACAACCTATAAATTATGTTTGATACCGCCAATATTTTTTTTTTTGGTGGAGGCTTGCTGTATTAGATTATGAAGCATCAAGGGTTTGGTGTTCATGTAGATTGTAGACCTTTATATTAGCCAATTAATCAATTCTATAAAATGAGGATAGGGTTATAAAGATTTCTTATTGCTGTTAACAACAATTTTAACATTTTATCATTTATGAAATTTTTTATTGCTATTCCTTGTAGAACTGGAGATACATTGATATCTTATGGGTTGTTGCATCAAAAAGTTGTCTGGCATTAGTATCTTTTGCTTAGCAAAAAAGAAGGATTGAGCAACAAAACTATACACAATTGTGTCCATAATTTAAATTACAACAGTTGATGTTATATGATGTATCTTCTCTAATATTACTGCTTTATGCTCTCGTTAATTTGTACCAAGATAATTCTCTTCGATTAGCTCAGAATCTCGGAAGAGGGGATATTTGGTTGTTTTGGAATTGCTTGTTATTTTGCAGATGTTAATGCTTTTTGACACTTATGTTATAGTATATTTTGTTTCTCTTTGTAGTATAGTTTTATATAAGTATATTTTTAACAACTTTATTATATATTTTGTTATTTACTTTCACAGTTTCTTATTCATAGTAGTATAATTTCTGATTTGTTATAGGTTTTGTAAATTTAAGTTTATATGGCTAATAAGAGTAACCAAACTTTGAAGAAATCGGGTGGATATTTTAAACAACCAATTGCAAAGCCTAAGAGGGCGTCGAGGGTTGAAGCTGAAAAAGAAACTAATGTCTCCTACAAAGAAGATGAAACTTTCGTAGGCTACTAAAAAAAATCGTGGTGTTGATTCTAGAAAAAAACCAAAATCTGCTGGGAAAGCATGTTCTGAAGGTGATATTTTAAAATCATCTAAAACGGCTACTTCTATAGCTTTGAAAGCTTCCACTAAAGATGTGCTTGCGAAGTTGGCCAATCCATCTCACAAGGAAAGGAAGGAAGTACGACATGATGGGCAAAATAAATTGAAGAAGGCTAGCAAGCTTGATGAAGACTAGGGGAATCAAACTCAAAGGTATATGTTATGTTATAATCTTGTAAGGTGGATTAGCAGGAAATTGCTTGATAAAGTATATGCTATGTTCTCACAAATTATATGTTATGTTCTCTAAAACCATATTATAAAAGTATATGTTCAGTTTATAGTATGTTGTATTTGTCTTTAAAGTTCCTGGTATAATTTCTAAAAGTAAACTAATTATTCGCTTATAGTATGTTTTATATCTTTTAAAAGTATGTTTCAATTGGATTGTATCTGTCTTCAAAGCATATGTTATGTTCTCTAAAATTATATTGTTATGTATTTTTTACAAAATACAGGTTTACACTTTTGTCATCCCTTCTTTGTTTTTATTAATTATTAACAAATGTTGTCTCTTGTAATATGCAGGCATTTCTACAATCAGTGTTCTCCTTTTGCTCTATTTAACACCATTTAAAGTTTGATTGATGTTCAAAAAAAGGATATTGAGAGTATTGGTTTCGGTGGTCTTTTGCATCTATCTATTAATAGGAATTTTGACCATAGATTTCTATGTTGGTTTCTAACTTTAACCCTAGCAGTAAGATGTTAACAATAGACAACTTTCGTAGGATAATAATTACCGCAGACGATGTTTTTGATGTCTTTATGATTCCTCAGAATGAGGGTGTTTTTGTGCCAATTTATGTTAGATCGGATGGTTGTTTAGATCTTGTTGATATGTTTAGTTCCGATTATGGTATAGTGTCTAGTGCAAAGGTTTCTATATTAGAACCTTTGATCACTGGTAGGTTGACGGATGGGGATGATGACTTTAATAGGGTATTTTTATTGCTTGTTGTTTTTTCATTCCTTAACCCTCCTACAAATCGTTCTCTTGCTACGGGGATATTGAAGGCAATGGAGGATGTTTCCCTTATTCCTTCGTATGATTGGTGTAATCTTGTTCTAGAAAGATTATGTCATAGGGTAGAAAGTTATTGGAAAAATTATGGTGGGTATTTCTGTGGCTATACAATGTTTCTTCAAGTTCTTTATTTTAAAGGATTAAATGGCAAGGAGTGGATGAACCATCTCTTCCCCCTCTAATACGTCATTGGACTGATAGCAAAGTGTCCAAGAGATGTAGTGAGGAGGCTGATGCAGAGGTGTATGAGGATGGGGACTTGGTGTTGGATACATATCATGTATCTAGGGACGGTAGTGTTATGGTTGGTGATGTTAGGGTTGAAGCTGTGGAAGGGATTGTTCGGGAAAGAGTTTCTGGGAAAGACCAAGAAAAAGAGTAGAGTCTTGATGATGATTTGGACTTCATGAAGTTTGATTTGTCAGATGGGGATATGAAGAACTAAGAGGTTCGGAAGGCAGCAAGTGATGTAAGTATAGTTCTTATATTCTGCATTTAAACAGTATGCTTATTGTACTCTTATAGTATGTCTTTGATACTCCAAAAAGTATTATGTGCGAAGTCTTAAAGCATAGTAGTAGTTATCTTAAAAGTATGATGTCGATTATTTTAAAGTATTCTAGTAGTTATCTTATAGTATGTTTGTTTTGCATTTAGAGTATAATGTGTTTCTAATAATTATTTTCTTTTAAATTGTTATAGCCTCTACATGAGTTATTTCTATTTTTGAGGAGGGATTTCTCGATTATATCTAATTTCTTTGAAATATCTGGAGACGAGGAGGTCTTCTTCTTAAGAAACTGGGGTGACCTCAGGCTCTACCCCTGAAATGTCAGAATCATAGAGCTTTTTTTTTTTTTTGGATCTTAGGGTTCATTCAATCACTGATGATATGGTGAACAACTTTGTGTGATTCAATAATATAGGTTTCGAGGGTCCAACATTAACATTTTGACTCCATCTCCCGTTGTTGAGAAAGAGGCTGAGGTTGTAGAGGATGAGAATCAGGCTGTTGGTGATAAGGAACTTTTTGATGCATTGAAGTCATGCAGTGCAAAAATGAAAGATTCATTTGTGGAGGATATTGGTTGTTTGGCTGTTGATGAGACTGTAGGATACATTTCTGATTTTATGGATAAATGCAAAGATTTGTTGGCTGTGATGGATCCAAGGCATAGGGAAATTTTAGATTACTGCATATTTGCTAATGATAATCCATCGACTAATATGTAAGTAATATATTCTTGTCTTACAATATGAGTAGCATACATAAACATTAACATTTTGATTGCTTATAGCTTGCTTTTTTTTTTTTTTTTTTTTTTTTATTTTTTTTTTTATTAAGTTTTGAGGTGTTTAGGGTTGGTTATCTGCACATTGTGCTGAAGGAGGATATTAGTTGACATGTTTTCTTTTTCTAATTGTAGATTTTTGTGCCCTTTGTTGTTGATTTTCACTATGCTTCTGTTGCCATCAATTTTGTCCACTCGAAGTTTCATTATTTGGATAATTCGCAAGTACAAGTAGGACGATACATATTTATACAATGCTGCTAAACTGCTGGTAATTTTATATTGTTATATGTTATTGTATGTTATATGTAATCTTATAGTAGGTTTTTTAATTTATATAGTATGTTGTATGTTGTCTTATAATCTGTATTATATGTTATAGTATGTTACTTGGAATCTTATTGTAGGTTAGTTAGTTCATATAGTATGTTGTATGTAGTCTTGTAGTCTGTAATTATCCAAGTATTAGTATACTGAACTATGTACCTTTATGTTATGTTCTTGTATAGCAAGAACAGATCTCTCGGTATCTTGAGCAACATAAACACATAGAGCAAAGGATATCTTGACATTTTTTTTAACCAAGCTGCCGTTGACAGAGGCAAGGCTATAGAAAAGCAGTATCATCGAAAGAAACAGAAAGTTGTTAAAGAGAAGAAGAAACATACTGAGTGAAAGTGATGGTTCTAAGGAATTTTGAATTTTATTGTTGTTAATTTGAACATTGGTGGTTGATTGGGATATTTATTTACCGTGATTGTTGTTTGATGATTCAGAAATGTTGCGATTTTTTGTATCCATTTTAATCTCATTAATATACAGGGATGTTAGAACATGTGTTTCCTTTAGTGTTCTGCTAAGTATTTCACCTTGTGTTGAAACACCCTGGGAAACATGTTCTACTCTTTCCTCTAATTTTACCTTGCTGCCTTTGTACGTTTAACTCTACATGTTCAGTATGAGTGAATATTTGGATAAGTTCAATTTTACATATATATCTGCATGAGAAACTTATCCAAACCGAAAGTCTTCCTTTGAAAGATTGGAGGTTATCTTCTTTGATCTTATCTTGCAGGTAATAACTACCATTCCTGGTGGATATTTATATGGCTGGAAAGAGAAGATTGTGTGTGGAAAATAGGAGAAAAAACCGAGTGTAAAGATCAGAATTTCTCCAAGATATTTTCACACCAAAAGTTGAAAACTAACTACTTCATACTTCTCACATTCTTTGTTGTGAGACTTTATGTGATCTCTCTGTCAAAAGAGGATTGCTTAGTATGTAGAATTAGTGTGAGTGTAAATTTGATCATTTCTTGTATGATCAAATTTAGGTTTTTTAAAGACATTCTATAAAACTCATTCCGCTGTGATTGAAGATAAATTGCTCAGGCTTCATTTTTGTCTGAGTTTGAATTATCTCATCTCTGTTTATCATTTTCAGTTTTATACAATTCACAATTCGACTTTAAACAAAGAGTGTGTCCGTCAATGTGTTACAGCACTCTCAGTAACACTCTCATGGCCAGTGCATAAATTCCTTCAATTGGTATCAGAGCGATCACTTGACGCTACAAAGTATTCTACGGCCAAAAGGAATCATGGACGTGCCTTAAACAGCCTTGATGCAGCCTCCTGTTTTGGAAGGATCAAATTATTCCATGTGGAAAATAACGATGAGGGCATACATCAAGTCGTTGGATGAACAAGCGTGGAGATCAGTAGTGGTAGGCTGGACTCCTCTTCGTAAAGAAGATGAAGATGGTGATGTGGTTCTCAAGTCGGAGCCTGAGTGGACGAACGATGAATTCATTTTCTCGTGATATAATTCTAAGGCAGTTAATGCCATTTTTGGATCGGTTGATACTGCCTTGTTTCGAATGATCCAAAATTTTGTACTTGCTAAGGATGCATGGGAGATTTTGCAACGGCAATGTGAAGACTCGGAGAGTGTACGAAAGTCTAAATTAAGGATGATAGCAACACGCTTTGAAACACTCCGAATGGAAGAGTCAGAAACTATCTCTTCATACAATTCCAGATTGTGTGAACTTGCTAAAGAGTCTCATGCCCTTGGAGATCCCATTAGCAATGAAAGGTTGGTTAACAAGGTATTACATACTCTTCCCGAACGTTTTAACATCAAATTGTATCCCTTAGAGGATTCAAGAGACACATCCAAAATGTCTTTGGATGAGTTGATTGGCATCCTTCAAACTTTTGAACTAAACTTAAATCAACAACACCAAATGAGAGGAATTAACAAGACAATTGCTTTTCCATCTCATTCGGGTGAGTCTAGTTCAAATACAAAAGGAGATAGCATTTTGTTGGATGAAAACTTGATGACCTAATTGCTTATTTGACTATGAAGTATCAACGGTTTTTATCAAAAAACAAAAAAAAAGAGTGGTTCAAATGGTATTTTTAATCCTGTCACTAAAGGGTTTGAAAATAGAAATTCTGGAGAAAGATCCTTCAGTAAAAATGATTCTCCTCAAACTCCTGGTTTCAACTTTCAAAATTAGAGTGGATATTCTCCCAAAGATGCTAAGACAATTCAATATCGTGCTTGTTCTGGTTATGGTCATTATGCTAATCAGTGTGCTAACAGCCTGATGAAATGTGGAACAAATCTTTTTGTCACACTAAGTGACAATGAGTCTGATGATGAAGAAGAAGGAGTTAGTGCTTCACAGGATGTTGCAGCACTCATGGTAATACTAGAGGATCTAAGTGTTGAAGCACCCCTTGAAACACCTGATGCTCTTGACAATAACTCAGAACCGTCTGAGTATGAACTCCTTCATATGGCTTTTAGAGAAATGCATCAAGAACTTGTGGTTTCTGTTAGGTTGCTAAATAAGACTAGATCAGAAAACGATTCTCTCAAACACAAAATTTCTCTCTTGGAAAGATCATTATCTCTCAAAGATAAAGATTTAGAAGCTATGACTAGAGATCTTAAAATGAAATCTGATTGTTTGAGTCGTTTTAATTCTGGCACTTCAAAGTTGAATGAAATTCTTTCAGCTCAACAACATGGTACTTTTGGCATAGGTTATGACAACTCATTTCAAAACACTGTCAATCTATCCTTTGAAGATTATAAAACTCCGGTGTTTACTAGAGAAATGAACAGGTTTCAAAATTTATCTTTAGAAGACACTCCTCCACAATTGACAAAATCTGATCTTGACATTGCTTGCTTAGCTGAGCAAACTGGAAACTTGTCTATAAATTTCCAAAATTATGAAGAGAGTGTCGCGTCAAAATAAAAAAGGTCTAGGTCTGATGATGGAAATGGAGAAGTCATTTGTGACTATTGCACACTCCCAGGCCACAAAAGACCTTACTGTTTCAGGAGAAGAAGAAAGTTACTTCATAAAAAACTTTCTAGAGTGTCACAGTCTGTGTTGCAGCACTCTATCTCACACTGCACTAAGCCTAAAACCATTTCTCCTCCTGAGCAACCCTCTGATAGTTGTTGTAATATGATTACACTTCCTTAATTGTTGATGTTAGGGGGTACGGTACTTTGATAGTGGATGCTCTAGGCATATGACAGGAGCTAAAAAGTTTTTAGAAGAATATGTTGATTTTGACGGTGGCAGTGTAACTTTTGGTGGGGGAGCCAAAGGTAGAATTGTTGGTAAAGGTGTCTTGGATGTTAAAGGTTTACCCAATTTGAAAAATGTGTTGCATGTGGAAGGCCTTATGGCAAACTTGATTATCATAAGTCAGCTTTGTGATGAAAATCTTCATGTCAAATTTGAAAAAGACTTATGCAGTGTCTTTGATGGGAGAAATGAGTGCATTATGACGGGAACGAGAGCCTCCAGTAATTGCTACCCTATTGAAGAAGGATTAGCATGTCACAAGGCACAAATTGATGACCTTGAGTTGTGACACCAAAAGCTTGGTCATGTGAACTTTCGTCAACTTCAAAGACTTGCATCAATGTAGGCTGTGAAAGGTTTGCCAAAATTCTGTGGTAAGATTGATAAAGTTTGCAGCTCATGTGCAAAAGGTAAACAAACAAAAATGTTTTTCCAGGTTTACATGGGTTTTGTTTCTTAAAGAAAAATCTGAAATATTTGATGTGTTTAAAGTTCATGCTGTTCAAATTCATAATTAATATGGAATATGGATAGGTAGAATTAGAACTGACCATGGTAGGGAGTTTGAAAATGCATTTTTTACTGAATTTTGTTAAAAGAAGGGTATAATGCATGAGTTTTCAACTCCTAAAATACCACAACAAAATGGTATAGCCGAGAGGAAAAATAGACTTTTACAAGAAATGGCTAGGGTAATGTTGTGTGCTAAAAATATGTTAAAAAGATTTTGGGCTGAAGCTGTGCATGTCACATCTCTAATCGTGTGTATTTAAGATCAGGGAGTAGTATGACACCCTATGAAATATTCAAGGGTAGGAAACCCAATCTTAAACACTTTCATGTGTTTGGGTGTGTTTGTTATATCTAAATGATCGTGATCAATTGAGCAAGTTCGATTCTAAAAGTGACAAAGGGTTGTTTGTAGATTACTCTAGTAATAGTCATGCATATCGTGTTTTTAACATACGTACAAGAACCTTCCAAGAAAGTGTTAACATTGTGTTTGATGATCTAACTGACATTGCAGGGAATAGAGTTGAAGATGATGTATTGGATCTTGTTGAAAAACAATCTCAAAGCTCTGAAGGTGTTTCAGCAGGTGTTGGAACACCCCCTGATAACAGTGTCCAAAATCCCACAAATTCAGACACTCCCTCTCATAATGATGAAAGGAAAACTGAACCTAAAAACAATGATGTAGGAAATGAAGACATGGTAAGAAGGGATCCACCTGGTAGAGTTCATAAGATGTATCCAGTCTCTCAAATCATAGGTACTGTTAATGATCGTGTTTGTACTCATCATAAGGAAAGAATTGACTGCTAAAAAATGGTAAAACTTGCCTGCCTATCTTCTACTTACATGCAAATAAATGAAACTTGCTTTGTGACCAATATAGAACCAAAGAATGTTGATGAAGCTCTGCTTGATGAAAATTGGATAAATGCTATGCATGAAGAGCTTCATCAATTCACAAGGAATGATGTTTGGGATTTAGTTCCTAGACCTCATGGTGTGAATGTCATTGGCACTTAATGGATATTCAAGAACAAAACGGATGAGCAAGGAAAAGTGATTCGCAATAAGGCTCGACTTGTGGCACAAGGATACACACAAGTTGAAGGCCTTGATTATGATGAAACTTTTGCTTCTGTTGCTAGATTAGAATCCATCCGGTTCTTGATTGCTGTTTCATGTTATCTCAACATCAAGCTTTATCAAATGGATGTTAAAAGTGCATTCTTGAATGGTATGCTTAATGAAGAAGCTTATGTAGAGCAACCCAAGGGGTTTGTTGATCCATATAAAACTGATCACGTGTTTAAGCTTAAAAAGACATTGTATGAATTAAAACAAGCACCTAGGGCTTGGTATGATAGGTTAACTGAATTTCTCATTTCACTTGGTTTTCAAAGGGGCAATTTTGATAAAACTTTGTTTATAAAGAAGTGGTCCTCCCATATCACTATTGCCCAAATATATATGGATGACATTGATTTTGGATCTACATGTGAAAAGGATTTGAAAGTTTTTACTGATCAAATGTCTACATCTTTTGAGATGAGTCTTGTAGGTGAGTTAAGGTTTTTTCCTTGGTTTGCAAATTAAACAGCATGAAAATGGAATATTTTTTAGTCAATCAAAATATGCCATGAACCTGGTCAACAAGTTTAATCTGGTAAACTCTAAAAAAATGAAAACTCCTTTGAGTTCTTGTACAAAAATTTGCAAAGACAGTGTTTCACAAGGTGTTGCAAACACCTTGTATAGGAGTATGATTGGAAGTTTGTTATACTTGACTGCTAGCCGTCCTGATTTATGGTTTAGTGTTTCTATGTGTGCTAGATATCAAGCTGATCCTAAATGACCCACTTAAATGCTGTAAAATGAATCATAAAATATGTTAGTGGAACCACAAACCTAGGAATTTGGTATTCTAAGGACACTAACACTAATTTGGTTGGCTTTTTTGATGCTGATTGGGCTGGAGATGTAGATGATAGAAAGAGTACCTCAGGAGGATGTTTCTATCTAGGAAACAACTGAGTGTCTTGGCACTGTAAGAAGCGAAACTGTGTTTCCTTATCTACTGCTGAGTCTGAATACATAGCCTTAGGGAGTTATTGTACTCAACTATTATGGATGCAACAAATGCTAGATGATTATGGTCTTACTAGTGAAGGTCTTTTGGTGTACTGCGATAATGCTAGTGCTATTGACATCACCAAAAATCCAGTACAACACTCTCGCACAAAACACATTGACATCCGTCATCATTTCATAAGGGATTTGGTTGAGAAGAAGGTTGTGAGTATAGATCATATACCTACTGAAAGACAACTTGCAGATATTTTTACTAAAGCTTTAGATTTTGAGAGATTCTCCTTCCTAAGGAAATCTCTTGGTTTGTGTATTATCTAATTGTATAGTGTTTCATAGGGTGTTCTAACACCCTAGTGTACATATATATGTGTTCTATTTTGTATATGTGCCTTATACAGTTTTTTTGTTACCTTACAGGATTATTTTTGGAAGAACAGATTCTAATAAAGATGATTCTATTAAGGCTTGACCTCGATGAGTAATCTATACACTCCCTTGTTCATTTGGTGTATTTACCAAAATCATCATCCATTTCTGATTTTCATAACATTCAAATTCTACTGATGATGATCTATAGGTAACTTGCAATCAAATGTCAATTTCTCTCTATCTTTGGAGGAAAACACTTGAACTAAGGTGTTACTTCAAGTGTTGGATGACTGTATAGAACACCATTTTTTGGTAGCTTTTATAAATCATCTTATGTCTTACTTCCATTTACAAATTCTGTAAAGGTGTTCGTTTAAAAAAAAAAAATATTATATGTATATATATATATATATTCATAAATTATAAAATTTTGGCTTTAAGTTTATTTTCGCTTGAAAATATTTAATAAAAATATCTGCAGTTGGTAATTATGTGGTATATCACTTGATCTTATCCTAATCCCTATTTTGTTGGAAGTGGGAGGTAGTTAATTAGAGTGGTGGAACACGTTAAGGGAAGTTTTCTTTCAAATTTGAATTTTTTTTTTTTTTTTTTTGTGATAACTGTTTTGTGTGTATTTACTCTGGGCCTGTTCATTATTCTTAATCTGTTTTATTTTCAAAATGTCTAACTCAGAGGAGGAAATAGCCCAGATTATTGCGTCTTTCAAAGACAGTTTAGAAAAACAAACAACCCCTATTCTTTCCCTTCTATTCTCTTCTTCGGATTCTCACGCTACCTCTTCCGTTTCTGCAGAAATTACTCACACTCAATCCATGGCTAACTTACCACAAAATCCTTATGATATTAGGACTGAATATGTAGGCGCTAAGAAGGGTGATGTTCTACCGGATATTACAGCATCCCCTGCTTATGACCCAACTGGAAATTCTGAAGGAAATCCTAACATGGTGATTGAGGAATTTGTGCCTTCGGATGCCTTTTTGAACATGCAACTACCGGGGGATCGTGAAAATCTAGTGGATGTCGACGATGTACCACCTTTCGATTTGATTCGAGACACCATTCAAGCCGTTTCAGGACCCATCAAACGAGTTTCTAAAAGTCAAAGGGGACATTCCCCAACATTGGGGGAGAACAAACCTCCAGCCACGAAGAAGGGTCCCCCCAAGGTTCAACCTCCACCTGCATACAGGTTTCCTTCTGATCTTGAAGATGATGATGAAGAGGATGGATTATGAGATTCTGATTCGCACTAAGAGTGCCCAAAAGCTCTTCACAGATGAGGCCAGGAAGAAAGAAAGATTATCCATGATAGTTCAAGCAAGGGTTCTGAACATGTTGCTGAAAGTGGTTCAGCACCACCAGCATCTCTTTCAGAAGGTGTTTTACAACCAGAAACTCCAGTCGAAGAACAAGTACCAAGTTATGACAGAGAGCAGACATTGGCTGAATGGGTAAGGAATATAAAAAGGAAGAATGATGTTCCTGAGAAAGTTGGAGAAGGAACCAGTGTTTCAGCAGTTGATGTTGAAATCACAAAATTTGCCACAGAAATAGATGCTGAATTGGATGTTGAGGCTAAGACTGCTGCTGAAGAGAATTCTGAAGAAGAAGAAGATGGATTAGAAGAGAATGAAGATTCTGGAGAAGTAGGTGCGGAGGAAACCGAAAAGGAAGATTCTGAAGAGACTGCGTCTGAATTTGATGATTCAAGTGATGAGGACGTGGTTATGCAAGACGAAGAAAGCAGGGATGGAAGTTCCAGTGAGGAGGAGGCCTTGCCCCCCTGTGAGGGTCAACGTGCTGCCAGAGTTATTGCAGCACTTCATGCTAGCAGGGGCTAGAACAACTATTTCTACACAGAAACTGCACTCCAACTGATATACGTTGTGTATACATGCATTTAGGTCAATTTTAAGTGTATATATATAGCATTTGCATGTGTATATGGTCGATAATTGCTTATATTTTATATCTTGGACCATTTAACATGTTTGATTTGTTTTAAGGTATTTTTTAGCATTTTCAAGATTAAAAACCGTAATTTATGATTAAGGGTCAAAAGAACAAGTCGAAGGGAAGGCTAAATCGGACAAAACCAATCGAAACCGGCCTAAACCAGTGAAGACCGGCTCAAACCAGTCAAAACCAGTCCGAACCGGCAAAAAACCGGTCCAAACCGGTCAGACCAGCCTGAACGGGTAAAAAACAAATCAAGGCAAGAACCGACACGGCCATGTCACTTAAGCAACACGGTCGTGTCACTTAAGCAACACGGTCGTGTCATTTAAGCAACACGGCCATGTCAAAAGTGTCTCGCAAAGGTGAAAATGGCTCTGTGGATGGAACGCGGCCGTGTCACTTAAGCAACACGGCCACATCAAATTATTAGTCATTTAGAAGAGTTTGGTTAAAATCAACACGGCCGTGTCAGAAGTCTGTTTTTGAAGAAAAGCCCATCCAAAGTAGGAACTGATTCCTAATTCTCCCGGGGATTGTCCGAGGTCTATAAAATGAAGAAAAAGCTCGTTTTAAAGGGGAGAACATCAGATTCATACATTCGGCTAGACGACTTGGAAGACGAAGAAGACTACAATTAGTAGAACGATTTACTCGGTTTTAGCAATTCTTCTGAGTTTTATTCCTTATAATGTTTTGTTTAGAATATTTTATTGACTTACGACTAGGCATGAGTAGCTAAGCTATTTGTATCCTAGGGTTAGAAAGTAGGGATTTTTACAACAATGTTTTGATTTATTGATTCCGTTCTTAAAAGTGTTTATCTTTATGTTTGTTCTTGTAACTGAATTTAGACTGGCCATCTAGGTTTAGTAATCCCGTTAACAAATCCGCTTTGAGAGGAGGGGTTTGTTATTAGACGTACGACATAGAGCGTAGTTGTCTATAACTGTGTAGGCATCAATTTGTGAGCTTTTGGGAGTTACTAGGATTAATTGACTCGAGAGGGTAATTATTTTAGTTAATCAACGATTTAACCGCTTCGAGAGAAGGGTTAGGTTAATAGAGCACCGCCTAATAAACACTAGATCGGTATAAAAATTAATAAGTTGGACATAATCATCATTGAAGTAATATCCTGAAATCGGAACTCTAGGATACCTTTTTCTCCTTGATTGTTAGTTCTTTTTGTCTGTAAGTTTGAAGTCATATTTAATTGAGTAATTGAGTTAATTAGTTAAACTTCTTTAGTGTTAATAAAATCAATCTATTGCGACTTAGTATCTAGTTAGGACAGTCCTAGAGTATTGAGGTATCGAACTAACTAAACATATTCCTTGTGGGATCGACCTTGACTACCGCTACTACACCTTCGTCCGTACACTTGCAGAATACTAGGCTAGGAAACCGACGTGTCATGTTTTTGGCGCCGTTGCTGGGGAATATGATCTAGTGCTTAGTTTTTATCTTGAAAAATATGAGGAAACTAGACTAGAATTATTTTTCGTAATTTTAATTTAATTTTCCTTTTTAATTCTTATGAAAAATATGAGGAAACTAGACTAGAATTATTTTTCGTAATTTTAATTTAATTTTCCTTTTTAATTCTTATTTAATTTTAGTATTATGTGGTATTTATTGTTGGTGGTATTTCCAGGCTTGGCATGCAAACCAGATCAAAAGGGAAAGATAGTCTTGTTCCTTTCGATCCTGAAATTGAAGCAACAGCCCGTAGATACCGCACGAGATGAAACCCCACGTTTGAGATGGAGAACCCACCACAGCATCCGAATCCGGATGAAGCTCTTAATAGAGTACTGACAGTTCTGGCACGCTTGGATGATCGAGTTACTAATATACAACAGCAGCTACCTCCACAGCAGCCACAACTGCAACAGCAGCAGAGACCAATTCAGATAGAACTAGATGCAGGAGATGAAGATGATACTCCCATCAGTGACTGTTTGAAGCCTAATCCACATCAGAAGGCAGGAGGAGTACAACCTCCACCACTCAATGCCAACAATTTCGAGCTGAAGCCTACACTAATCAACATAGTGCAGCAAAACCAGTATGGGCGAAGTGCTTTAGAGGACCCGAATGCGCATCTGATAAAATTTTGCAGATTGGTGGACACCATCAAGATAAACCATGTGCCGCATGAGCAGGTTAAATTGAGATTGTTCCCTTTTTCCCTATAGATAGAGCCTTACAATGGTTCAATTCATTGGAGGATATTACAAGTTGGGAGGACTTGAGTACTTTGTTTCTATTGAAGTATTTTCCACCGAGCAAGATGCTCGATCTGCAGAATCAGATTAACCAGTTCAAGCAATTGGACCAACAACCTTTCGGAGAAGCTTGGGAGCGATTCCGGGATCTTATCTGGAGTTGCCCTCAACATGGGTTTACAAAGAAGCAGCAGATATGTAAGTTTTATAATGGTCTACTTGCTCCGGCTAGAAATCAGGTAGATGCAGTTGCAGGAGGTAGTTTGATGGAGACGTCTGTGAGGACAACTTTCTCGATTTTGGATGCTATGGCTAGAACGAGTTATCAGTGGCCGAATGAGAGAAACCAGCCAAGGAGGGTAGCGAATGTTATGGAAGTGGAGACAGTCAGCAATGAGCCGCTTGAAAAACTCACATCACAGCTGACAACTTTGACAAGTGAGGTTAATCTGCTAACTAGTCTGACGTTAGCACAGCAGATAGGGGGTCAGGAAGAAGTTGAGGATGTTAACTTTCTAAATCAGAGGAACTTCAACAACTTCCAAAACAATCAGCCTAGGTACAATCAGTACCCACAAAATCGGAATCACCAAAATTTCTCGTATGGGAATTCTAAGAATACACTCAATCCGCCGCTTTGGTTTACTGTTACAAATGGTATGGTCCACGATGGTAAGAATCCAACACAAGAAGAAGTTGTCCAGTCACAGTTTGAAAAATACGATGATAAGTTAGCTCAGTTAGAAAAGAAAGTAGATGGAAAATTTGTTGAGTTAAACAAGCATATTACTGAGCAAGGAGTATACATTACGAGGCTCGAGAACAAAATGGTTCAAACTCAAGCAAGCATTGGCGAGTTGTCATCTAATATGAGCCAATTAATTAAGATTGTTGGGGCCCAACACAAGCAGGGCCAATATCCGAGTGATACTGTGGTAAATCCAAGAGAGCAGTGTCAAGCCATTTAGCTGAGGAGTAGTACTGAGTATGAGGGACCCCAGTTGCCAGTTGACAAAGAGAAAGTAGTGGAAAAAGAATAATTGGAAGAGAACCAAGCTGAGTCGGGTAGAGAGAAGATAGTGAAACAAGGCGAAGGAAGGGAATTCAAAGCAGATATCCCACCTTATGTCCCGGCTATCCCGTTTCCACAGTCCTTGAGAAAGAAGAAGATTGATGAGTAGTTCGCGAAGTTTTTGGATGTGCTGAAGAGGATCCAAATTAACATTCCCTTTGTTGAAGCACTACAGTAGATGCCAAATTACGCGAAGTTTTTGAAGGAAGTGATCTCAAAGAAGAGGAAGTGGGAAGAGTACGAGACAGTCAACTTGACTGAGGAGTGCAGTGTTGTGATCCAGAGGAAGCTATCACTCAAGCGAAAAGATCCATGTAGTTTTACTCTTACATGTGAGATAGGTAATGTTACATTTGATAAAGCACTGTGTGATTTAGGGGCTAGTATTAATTTGATGCCATTATCTATTTATGAGAAACTAGGTATAGGCACAATGAAACCCACTACAATTTCCCTACAAATGGCCGACCGGTCTATGACTTGGCCAAGGGGAATTGTAGAGGATGTTTTGTTGAAAGTCAGAAAGTTCATAATACCTGCTAATTTTTGTGGTCTTAGACATGTTAGAAGACAAAGATGTCCCTTTGATCTTAGGTCGCCCGTTTCTAGCAATGAGCAAGGCATTGATAGATGTTCAAAAGGGGGAGTTGACGTTAAGGGTAGATAAAGAGCAAGTAACTTTTTCCATCTATAAGGCTCTTCAACATCATGATAGTGAGGGTGTAGCTCAATTGGAAACATGTAGTTCTATTCATTCTGTAGATGTTGCATTGTGTAGGAAGTTAACCTCACCTAGTAATTATGATTCCCTTGAAACGTGTCTTGTTAATTCTGTATATAATGCAAATTTCCATGACCCTACTGACCTTGATCTGGTGGAAAGTGTTAGTGCATTAAATGCTTTGCAGAAAGCTCCTAAGGGAAGTTCGACTCAAGAAGACATCAACAAGAAGGCGATAGAGAAAGTGCCGAAAGGGGGCGATGGATGCCCAGAGCTAAAGCCGTTACCTGATCATCTGCGGTATGCGTTCTTAGATAATGAAAACAGATATCCGGTAATAACTTCATCCCTGACTGAGTGTGAAACTGATAAGTTGTTGCATGTATTGAGAACTTATAAATCTTCTATAGGGTGGTCAATTGCTGATTTGAAGGGACTTAGTCCCACTATATGCATGCATAAAATTCTGATGGAAGATGAGTATAAACCCTCTGTCCAAAACCAACGTAGGCTTAACCCAATGATGCAAGAAGTCATTATGAAAGAAGTGCTTAAGTTAAGTGGTTAGATGTTGGGATAGTCTTTCCTATTTCTGATAATAGGTGGGTGAGTCCAACTTAGGTAGTGCCAAAGAAAGGGGGGATGACTGTAGTAAAGGGTGATCTTGATGTGGTCATAGCCACTAGGGTGATTACGGGTTGGCGTGTATGTATAGATTATAGGAAACTTAATGCAGCTACTCGTAAAGACCACTTTCCCCTTCCCTTTCTAGATCAGATGCTTGAGAGAGTAGCAGGTTATGCGTATTATTATTTTCTCGATGGTTATTCGGGATACAATCAGATTATGATTACCCCAGAGGATCAAGAGAAAACCGCGTTTGTATGCCCTTATGGTGTTTTTGCTTTTCGTAGAATGCCATTTGGGCTGTGTAATGCGCCTGCTACCTTTCAACGTTGTATGCTGGTAATTTTCGGGGGTTTGATAGAGAATATCATGGAAGTCTTTATGGATGATTTCTTTGTTTTTGGTTCTTCATTTGATAATTGTCTAAGATAACTTAGCTCAGGTGCTTAAAAGGTATGAAGACACCAATCTAGTTCTTAACTGGGAAAAATGTCATTTCATGGTAAAAGATGGGATAGTCTTAGGGCATAGGATTTCATCAAAATGATTAGAAGTGGATAGGGCTAAGGTAGTGGCAATAGAGAAGTTACCACCTCCTAGGAATGAAAAAGGGGTTAGTTTTTTTTTAGGACATGCGGGATTTTATAGAAGGTTCATAAAGGATTTTTCTAAATTGCTAAACCTTTATCTCGCTTGTTAGAAAAGGATAATCCTTTTGTTTTCGATAATGCATGTATGCAGGCATTTGAGACATTAAAGAATGCATTGATCACCGCTCCAATACTGATTACACCTACTGGTCTAAACCATTCGAGGTAATGTGTGATGCGAGCGACATGGCGGTGGGAGCTACTTTGGGCCAGAAGAGGGAAAAGATCTTTAGAGTCATCTATTATGCGAGCAAGACTCTCGATCCGGCTCAAGCAAATTATACTACCACAGAGAAGGAACTTTTAGCTGTTGTTTATGCTTGTGATAAATTTCGTTCCTATCTTGTACAGGCTAAAATAATAGTTTATACTAACCATGCCACTCTCAAGTATTTGTTTTCTAAACAGGATTCCAAGCCCAGACTGATCAGATGGATACTGCTTCTTCAAGAATTCGACTTGGAAATCAAAGACAGAAAGGGCTGTGAAAATGTGGTAGCTGACCACTTGTCTCGAATTGTGAATGAGACAAATGAAAAAGGCCAACAAATGGCCATCAGCGATATCTTTCCAGATGAGCACGTGATGGTTGTGGAGAATAGCCCATGGTATAGTGACATCGCAAATTTTATAGCGAGTGGGATTGTTCCGGACTTCCCTCATCATAAGAAGAAGAAATTCTTCCATGATGTGAAGTTTTACATATGGGATGATCCCTATATCTATAGGAGATGTGTAGATACTATCATCCGAAGATGTGTCCCTCAAGTTGAAGTGAAGGACATCATAGCTCATTGCCATTAATCCCCAACTGGGGGACATTTTGCATCAGCAAGAACAACAGCGAAGGTGCTCCAAAGTGGCTTTTATTGGCCAACCATTCACAAAGACTGCCATGCATTCATTCTGCAATGTGACAAGTGCCAAAGAACGGGGGGGATAACAAGGAAGCACGAGATGCCTCTTACTACAATTCTTGAGGTCGAGTTGTTTGACGTATGGGGCATCGATTTCATGGGACCCTTTCCATCTTTGAATGGGTTCCAATACATATTGGTGGCAGTGGAGTATGTTTTGAGATGGGTGGAAGTTGTTCCAACCCAAACGAATGATGCCAAGGTGGTGCTCAAGTTCCTCCAAAAGAATATCTTGACAAGGTATGGCACTCCGAGAGCCTTGATTAATGATGGGGGGGGTCACATTTTTGCAATAGGTGGATGGCAGCGTTATTGGCTAAGTATGGGGTAAAACATCGTGTCACTACTCCATATCATCCTCAAGCCAATGGACAAGTGGAGCTTTCAAACCGAGAGATAAAACAAATATTGGAGAAGTCGGTAAATCGAAACCGAAAAGATTGGGCGATGAAGTTAGATGATGCACTTTGGACATATAGGACGGCATATAAAACACCTTTGGGGCTTTCGCCGTATCAATTGGTTTTTGGAAAGGCGTGTCATCTGCCGGTTGAGTTGGAGCATAGAGCATACTGGGCGGTTAAGAAGTTGAATTTCGACTTCGAGGCTGCTGGAAAAGAGCGACTCCTAAAGCTCAATGAATTGGAGGAATTTAGAAATCAAGCATTCGAGAACTCCAGTTTGTACAAGGAGCGGGTCAAGAGGTTTCATGACCGAATGATCAAGGATCGCACATTTGAAGCCGGTGAACAAGTTCTCTTGTTCAATTCACGCCTAAGACTTTTTTCGGGCAAATTGAAATCCAGATGGTCGGGTCCATTCACAATCAAAACCGTTAAGAGCATCCAGCGTAGTTGAGTTGTTAAATCAAGATGGGAGCACATTTCTCGTCAATGGACAACGGATCAAGAAATACTACAAGTACGACCAAATTCAAACTGTGCATGAAGTGCAGTTGAAAAAACTTAATTAGAACCGAAAAGGTCGTCAAGCTTGAGACGTCAAACGAAGCGCTTGTCGGGAGGCAACCCGATATTTACTGTTTTATGTTATTTCAATTATTTCTTTCAATTTTTATGTCTTCATGTGTGTTTTAGTGTTTTATGTTTTTAGGAATCAACATGGAAGAGTGTTGCGAGAAACAGGGGTTGAAGAGATGCAAAAATTCGAGCTAAAGGAGAAGGAAGTAACACGGTCGTGTCGCACCATGGACACGGCCGCGTCACAAATGGCCCAGAACAAGATTTGAGCACTGTGAAACCAACACGGGCGCGTCGCAAGATGGACGCGGCCATGTCAAAATATGCCCAGCAAACCAGTTTTTTTTCAAAATGGACACAGCCGCGTCAGCATTCAACACGGCCCCGTCAAATTCCCTCTTCAAATGAAATCAACGCTGGATTACAACACGGCCGCGTCAAAATCGTTGCAAAAACTTGAATTTTAGCTCAAATGTAACGCGGCCGCATTACTTAGTCCTCTCGGCCGCGTCAGTGCATATGAGGGTTAAAAAACACGAAGTTCAGGTTATTTGTTCATCTTCTCCTCTCTCTTGCAGACACACGCACGAAAAACACATATTCACACACACTCCATCAAATCAAGCATAAACACACTCAAAATCACATACAATCCATCACAAAAATAAGCACACACACTAATTTACTCATTGCACAAACAAAAGTCAAAATCTTGGACCCAAATCAGAGGAATTAGGGTAAACTTCGAATCACTACGTCTTCTTCTAAACTTCTCCGGTAAGTGAAGCTAGACCGAATTTGTTTGCTTCTAATCGTTTTCTAACGCTTAATTGGTATTAGAGAATGTTTAATTTCAAAATTGTGCGAACATGTAGTGCTTATATTCGTAATATTGCTATTGTAGTATAAATTTTCTAGAATAGTGATTGGGTTTTGCTATATGAATGAGAAGTGTGTTGATTGTTGCTGTAATAGAAGTAAACATTGTGGTTAGAATGAAACGAGAACAACAGGATTGAATTTCATATGTATTTATCATTGGAAAATTTTATCAAACATGGTATGTGCCTGATTCATAATGAGCTTTGTGCCTTGCTTAATACCTCTTGTTGCGATCCTACGTGATACAAAGATAAATTGACTTACGATGCATGAATTAAGTTGATAGGATTCGATGTTTCACTATCTAATGACTTCAATTGAAGATGTTAGGACTTGAGCATGACATAGGGGGTATACAATGTGCAAGAAGAGGCTAGCATTGATTCTCTTGATAATAATATTGGAATTCTTTGTTTCTCGACATTACTTGTGATGAATTGAGGATTGTGTGATTGTTGATTTGTGTGTTGATGGATTGTGTGTATAGTTTCACTAAAATGGCACCACCAAAAGGCAACTCTAGTCGACGCAAAGGCAAGCAAGTCATGGTGGAATAAACCCCGGCTGTCATTCCAAATGACAGTCAAGCTCTTTTCGAGTTTTCTCTGGCTCAAGATGAACACAAGATTCGGTTCGAGGAGCTCCGGCATTGCACTGTTATACCGACTAGATTTGGTAGTGATGCCTTGACTCGGACAATTGGCATCCATGATAATGTCCGTGTTTTGCTTAACCGAGCTGGATTACTTCAGTTTGTGAGAGTTCAGAAGACGTACAGGAGGATCACCATCAAATTCTTGAGTACTTGTAGCATCACCGCAACTAGCTCTCTTTATTCATGCGACCGGACGACATCACTTTCTAGCTAATGGGGAAGGCTCGATCATTGACATACATCCAGCTGGATCAAATCTATGGCTTTCCGAAAGCCTCTAGGAGGAGCCACCGGAGGTATTTGACCCTCACACATTCTGGGGCTTGTTGACAGCTGCGCCTCCAATTGTGTCAGCACAACCTTATATATCCAAGGCGGCTAAAGCTTCGTGGATTCGCAATCCAGTCATTCGTTACATACAGAAGCTACTTGCCTATACTTTGTTTGCCCGGCGTGAAGTGGGAGCCGTGAGACAAAGCAAACTCCACATGCCGTGGAACATCCTGCATGGTTACAAAGTGGACTATGCAAAGATACTAATGGAGCACTTCGCAAATGTAATCCGGAAGCAGAAAGACAGCATCATGATTGGAGGTTTGATTACTCCAATAGCAACAGCTTTTGGTGATATTTACCTAGCTGATATGGTGCCAGTAAAAGGCGATGTCCAATTTACATGGGACTTGCTAGACGCAATGCAAGTTGTGATTTTAGGTGAAAATGGGACTGTCCCATATGTGTACCAGAATATTGGACCCTATCTTCGTTTGCCCTTTGAGAGTGGGACAGCGGTAACAAGTGTCAACGATACAATTAATCTTTCATTATCTACTGAAGAGCATCTCCAGCTGTCCAAACCACCGGATTCAGAGGTGTTCCATTCCGGGCCACCAGCGAAAGGCAGCAACCATGTCCCGAGACAGCCCCGGAAGAAACGAGCAGCAGCCGCAGTTGCCTCTGAGTTCGAATTAAATGAGGACATGGTCGGCCTCATTACTTCTCTCCGGGAGGATATTCGCCATACTAATGAGTTGGTGCAATCGGTTCGCACCTCAGTCGACAGACATCGAACAGAGGTTAGGGGAGCCATTCAAACGATCAACACAAAACTACAAGACCAAAGAGGAATACTGAACACACTCCTTCAAAAAAGCAATGAAGAGCAAGAGTGGTGACAACAGCAAAGAACCCAGTGGGAGGCCATGACTCAATTTTGGAGCCAGTATGTGTCACACCCACCCTCGTAAAAAAACTTATTTTATACTAATTTTTTTAGCCTTACAAAACCTGTATATTTTTTTTTTTCAAAATTAACAATTTAGAATACTCCTTCAAGACCAAAATCTCACCTACATATATTTACATAGATTCAGATCGAGTACAAAGGTGTCAACTTCATTCAACACCATATTTACAAAAATATACATATTAAAGTTTCTAAATTTGAACATGTCCAAAAAGATTATTAGAATACTAGCAAAAACATAGTGACTCCAAGGTTTAGCCCCACAGGTCGTCACTCATATACACGGGGCTTCAAAACTTGTAGAAGCTCCAAAAGCATGCCAGATCAGCCATCAAGCTTATGCGTAGTCAAACTCACCTACAATGCAAGAACTACGTGAGCTAAAGCTCAGTAAGCACAAATCATGCATGAGAAATGCACAACTAATGCATGCAAGTTATAAAACCATTTCTTTCAACTCTTTTCTCAAAAGAAAACCTTTTTAGAGGGAATTGGCTCCCTTCACTAGCACAACCTCACTAGAATATACTCATTGGCCCTACTCGTGACTACCAAGGGTCCCTCCTCCCCCCTTATAGTCCATCCGAGATATCCGTGATGGTTGGTACGACCAAGTGGCTATCCTCCCGAGACTACCAGAGGTCCGCCTCTTACCTGCCCCCGCAGTCCACCGGGAAGTCTACCTCTTCCCGTACCCCTCATCACAAAGGTGCTGAAGTGGGAACCTCTTCCGCGTGCACACCGGTCACTGGAAGCATCCCGAGAGACACCATATATACATCATAGAGACTCTCAAAGTACCAGTGATGACCAACCCCAAAACATTTTCAATTCCCAAAATCATGCAATTTCGACTTCCTTTTTGTACACATGCAACTCATTGCAGATGCTAATGCTCATGATTGATCCACATTAGTTTATTTTTAGCAACGAATCAAAACACTTGATACGAAGGTATACAACAACACATATAACAATCAATTACCACAAACAATAAGCACAAATACTATGTTCAAGCATTGTAGTTGTAGATGGATTTCTACTTACCTCGTCCCCGATAGCAATTAGCTGACAATACTTGTATCTTGTACGTTTGCCAATACAATCAATCTAAATATTGAGGAAAATATTTTATTAGTCTAATTATACTAGGAGTTTAGTTCACTAACTTCAAACATTATATTATTTCTTATCTATATCACTTAGAACTTTAACCCCAAATAGTAGTTTTCATATGATTCAGTTTCTCTAACCTAAACCATTATAAACTATTATGCTCAATTTTTCTCATTTACAAATCTTACACTGAAGTTGATAATTGGTGTAAATTAAAATTTCTAGAAAACAATTTGCATAACCTGGATTATTATAACATATAGAAAAACATTATAGCAAATTAGTCACACCACATTTTATTAACTGGGAATATGGAAACTTATCAATAACCTTCAATTTATTTGTTAATTTAGGCAACCGATTCATTAATTTAATATATTAATTAGGGTTCTATGAACTGATACCCTAAGTTCAACATAGCTTTAGTCTTATATATATATTTTGTAGCATAATTACCAGGGGATAGGTCTATACATAGTTTACCATTTAAATGCAATAAAAATGTAAATTTCAATAATGAAAGAGTACGTTTTCAATTTCCAAGCAAAATAAATTTACTAATTTGAATTACAATTTAACTTAATGATTCTATCTTATTATGCCATTTTATGCAACAAGGAACTAACTATTAATGTACTTTGCAAGAAATTCATATATAAAGTTTCAAATCCTTCCAAACATACCTGTTTGAAGATTTCTTATTTTCATTTTTTTTTCTTCTTCTTAGTTGGTTTTAGATTCGTTTGCCACCAAATGTTTTAATGGCTTATATATAGATAGATTGAAGATAAGTATAATATAGTCTCTTAACTAGGTAAAGTCAAGCACCGCCTCTTATCTATCTTAATTAATTTTGGTGATATTATTATTATTATTGTTGTTGTTGTTGTTGTTGTTGTTGTTGTTGTTGTTGTTGTTGTTGTTGTTATTGTTGTTATTATTCCGACAATAAAATCCTTTACATATCTAACACTTCTACGTACTAAATAATGTTCCACATTTTAAACTTGTCACGCGTAGTCTTAAATTTTGTAGCATATCCCAATATTTTAGACTAGGGGGTTCTTGACTACCAAAGTAAACATCTCCAAATTAGTCGCAAAATATAAAATAACGTAATAAATATAACAAATTAATTAATATAAAACTATCACGCACATAGCACATAAAAATATGGAATACATGAATTGCAAATATTATATTGGCCAGTGAATTGTGAGAGGCACGGGTATTACGTCCCCCCCCCTATGAAATTTCGTCCCCGAACTTTACTTACTTGAAGAGTTCCGGATATTTGGCTCTCATTTCATCCTCTCTTTCCCAGGTGGCTTCTTCGACTGATTGATTTCTCCATAGGACTTTGACTAAGGGGATTTCTTTGTTTCTCAGCCGTTTTACTTCTCTTAATAAAATCTGTACTGGTACTTCCTTATATCCTAAGTCTTCTTGTAGTTCTACAGGTCCACCGGTCATAACATGAGATGGATTTGCAATATACTTCCTTAATACCGACACATGGAACACATTGTGTATTTGAGACATTGATGCTGGCAAATCGAGTCTGTAGGCAACATCACCAACTCTCTCAATAATAGGAAACAGACCAATGTATCTAGGACTAAGTTTTCCTTTCTTACCAAACCGCATTATTCCTTTCATTGGTGCAACTTTCAAGAACACTAAATCTCCCACTGCAAACTCAAGTGCTCTCCTTCTCTTATCTGCATAGCTTTTCTGGCGACTCTGAGCCGTTTTCATTCTTTCCCGAATCTGTGACACAGCTTCTGACATTTCCTGTATTACACTTGGACCTAGAAGTCTTCTTTCGCCAACCTCATCCCAATGAATCGGAGATCGACACTTCCTACCATATAATGCTTCATAAGGGGCCATTCCTACAGTAGATTGATAACTGTTGTTGTAGGAAAATTCTATCAAAGGTAGAAATTTGCTCCATTGACCCTGGAAATCTAACACGCAAGCTCTAAGCATATCCTCTAAAGTCTGTATCGTTCTTTCTGATTGTCCGTCAGTTTGTGGATGATATGCAGTACTGAAAGACAACTGTGTCCCCAGTGCCTTGTGTAAACTCTTCCAGAAGGTAGACAGGAATCTTGAGTCTCTATCTGAAACAATGGACAATGGTACTCCGTGAAGTCTAACTATTTCCTGTACATATATCTGAGCATAACGATCCATGGAGTAAGTAGTACAGACTGGGAGAAAATGAGCCGATTTCGTAAGTCTGTCCACCCATTACCCAGATAACATCGTGACCCTTTACAGTTTTTGGCAGTCTCACCACAAAATCCATTGTAATGTTTTCCCATTTCCATTCCGGAATTAGTAAGGGCTGTAACGTTCTTGCCGGTCTTTGATGTTCTGCTTTTACCTGCTGACAGGTTAAGCACTGTTCTACACACTGAGCAATATCTTTTTTCATACCTGGCCACCAATACTGCACTTTTAAATCTCGATACATTTTGGTAGCTCCCGGATGTACTAAATATGGTGTCGCATGCGCCTCTGCCATAATATCTCTACGAATGCTATCTACATTTGGCACACATAAACGGTTTTTGAATTTTAAGTTATCATTCTCTGACAACTGAAAGTCTGAAGGCATCCCTGAAGCGACATCCTTCTTTACTTTAGCTAAGTATTCATCTGCATTCTGTCCCTGCTTAATTCTATCAAGTAAGGTAGGTTGAAGGGTTAGATCTGCTAGTCTTGCCTCCACTATTCCCAGTTGAACAATCTTGACATTCATTCTTTGCAAGTCTAGTAAATATGGTCTTTGAATCAAAGCCATCAGTGTAGTACCTTGAGACGATTTTCTGCTTAAGGCATCAGCTACGACATTTGCTTTACCAGGATGATAGTTGATAACACAGTCATAGTCCTTCACGAGTTCTAACCATCTTCTCTGTCTCATATTCAGCTCTTTCTGTGTGAAAAAGGTATTTTAGGCTCTTATGATCTGTATAGATGTCACATCGCTCTCCATATAGGTGATGTCTCCAGATTTCAGTGCAAATACTATTGCTGCAAGCTCCAAGTCGTGAGTAGGGTAGTTCTTCTCATACTCCTTCAACTGTCTAGATGCATATGCTATTACTTTGTCATTCTGCATTAACACACACCCTAAACCGTTCTTCGAAGCATCACTGTATACCACAAAGCCTCCAGTCCCTGTTGGTATTGAAAGGATCGGCGCAGATGTTAACCTTTTCTTCAGTTCTTGAAAACTCTGCTCACAAGCCTCTGTCCACTTGAATGTTACACTCTTTCTAGTTAACTGTGTTAAGGGAGATGCAATTTTCGAGAATCCTTCTACAAATCTCCGATAGTACCCAGCTAACCCGAGAAAATTACGTACCTCTGAACGGTTTGTAGGTTGTGGCCAATTGTTAATTGCTTCAACTTTACTTGGATCAATTGAAATTCCTTCTCCTGACACAACATGCCCTAGAAATATTACTCGATCCAACCAGAACTCACATTTCTTTAACTTAGCGTATAACCGTTTCTCCTTTAGAACGTATAAAACCTTTCTCAAATGCACAACATGCTCTGTTTCATTCTTGGAGTAGATTAGGATATCATCAATAAACACGATAACGAACTTATCCAAAAAGTCTTTGAATACCCGATTCATCATATCCATGAAAGCTACTGGGGCATTTGTCAAACCGAATGACATTACCAAAAACTCATAGTGCCCGTATCTTGTACTGAATGCCGTTTTTGGGATATCTTCCTCTTTAATTTTCAGTTGATGATAACCTGAACGCAAGTCAATCTTGGAGAATATGGCAGCTCCCTGGAGTTGATCAAACAAATCACCAATCCTGGGTAAGGGGTATTTGTTCTTGATCGTAACCTTGTTCAGTTCTCTGTAATCTATGCACATCCTCATAGTACCATCTTTCTTTTTGACAAACAAAACCGGTGCACCCCATGGTGAAAAGCTAGGTCTAATGAGACCTTTGTCCAGTAAATCTTGCAATTGAATCTTCAATTCTTTCAGCTCTGTTGGCGCCATTCTGTATGGTGACTTCGATATAGGAGCAGTCCCTGGATATACGTCAATTACAAACTCTATCTCTCTGTCTGGGGGTAATCCTAGGAGTTCGTCTGGAAATACTTCAGGATATTCTTGCACTACTGCTACCTCTTCAACAGTCGGACAATGTTTCTCTTCCATACTCATAACACTTACTAGGTAACCTTCACAACCGCTTTCCAATAACCGTTGCGCTTTTACCGCTGATATCGTGTGATATTTGAACCTTTTTTGTACTCCAATAAAGACGAAAGATGTGTCACCAGGCGGCTGAAATGTGATTGTCTTGTTCTGACAATCTATTGTAGCACCATATTTCAATAGCCAATCCATTCCCAAAATCACATCATAATCGTTCATATCTAGTATGATCAGATCGACGTAAAGTTCTCTTCCTTCGATAGAGATAACACATGCTCATAGAATCTGGTTAGTTTGTTTTGACTCTCCGGAGGGGATCACTACATTGTAACTAACGTCTGCTATATCAGGTTTCCTACCCAGCCTCTTCATATACTCAGTGGATGCAAATGAATGTGTAGCTCCAAAATCAAATAATGCAAATGCACTCGTATAAAAAATGTGAACTTTACCTGTTACTACAAATGTATTTGCTTCTGCTTCCTCTGTGGTCATGGTAAAGACTCTAGCTGGCGTCTTCTTTTGCGTATCAGGGTTTGAGTTCTCTTGACAAACCGTGGAAATGTGTCCTGCTTTTCCACATTTAAAACAAGTCCGATACTCTGCAAAGCACTTTCCACTATGCGAACCTCCACATGTGGGACATGTAGGTTGTGTAACTGGTGGTTTTCTTTGTTCACTCTTTTGGCGCTTGTTCTGATCCCATGATTGTTGCCCTGGTTTTGGTTGAGATCCCGGCCTTGGACCTTGCACTTGTAGTGGCCTTTTCTTTCCATATCCTCCAAAACGAGGTCCTTGTCTTTGTATAAACTGGCGCCTAACCTCCTGAGCCCGCTTAATTTTCATTTCTGCTTGTTCAGCAATCAATGCTCGTTCAGCAAACTTGTGGATAAGTTACTCCATGTATACCAGCCATACACACATCCCTATATAGCTCTGGCCTCAGACCTTCTAGGAATCTCTCTACTTTCAACGCATCAGTACTAACCATGTGCTCAACAAACCTAGAGAGTTGCTCGAACTTAGCGGTGTAGTCTGTGACATCTATCGCCCCTTGCCTCAACTGTATGAACTCGTTCATTTTCATTACTCGAACTGGGGCAGTGAAATACTTGTTTCTAAAAAGTTCTTTGAACCTATCCCATGTCATTGTCGCCACATCCTCAATAGTTTTCATTGTGTCCCACCAGTGTCCCGCACTTCCACGTAACATGAACGATGCACACAGTACCTTTTCTCCCTCAGGGACTTTACTATATAAAAACATGTTCTCTATAGTTCTAAGTCAATCCTCCGCATCAGTGGGATCTGTTGCACTCTCAAATGTTGGTGGGTTAAGCTTTCTAAACCTCTCTCCAATGACTTCTAAGTATTCAGCTCAAGGTTGCGGTTGATTCACGCTATTTCCTAGTTGTCCACCCACACCCCTTTGTTGGATAAGTTGTTGAATCTGTTGCGACTGTTGTTCTACTAATCCTGTCAACCGAGCCACAATCGCTTCTAAACCAACACCCACTGCTGGTGCATTCGGTTCTAGATCGTTATTTCCTTCAACACCTTCTTCTCTAACGATCTCCATGATCTCTTTCTAGTTTTATTGTCTCTCTGTCACAGGCCAATATAATTCATGAAATAATGGATGCAAATTACAAAAAAAAATAAAACTTACTGGCATGTATGCGCTTCAGAAGTTCTGAGCTCATGTATATGAACAGTCTACATGGCACAAACCGGGCTCTGATACCACTCGGTCACACCCACCATCGTAAAAAAACTTATTTTATACTAATTTTTTTAGCCTTACAAAACCTGTATATTTTTTTTTCAAAATTAACAATTTAGAATACTCCTTCAAGACCAAAATCTCACCTACATATAGTTACATAGATTCAGATCGAGTACAAAGGTGTCACACTCCATTCAACACCATATTTACAAAAATATACATATTAAAGTTTCTTAATTTGAACATGTCCAAAAAGATTATTAGAACACTAGTAAAAACATAGTGAGTCCAAGGTTTAGCCCCACAGGTCGTCATTCATATACACGGAGCTTCAAAACTTGTAGAAGCTCCAAAAGCATGCCAGATCAGCCATTAAACTTATGCGTAGTCAAACTCTCCTACAATGCAAGAACTACGTGAGCTAAAGCTAAGTAAGCAGAAATCATGTATGAGAAATGCACAACTAATGGATGCAAGTTATAAAACCATTTCTTTCAACTCTTTTCTCAAAAGAAAACCTTTTTGGAGGGAATGAGCTCCCTTCACTAGCACAACCTCACCAGAATATCACTCATTGGCCCTACTCGTGACTACCAAGGGTCCCTCCTCCTCCCTTATAGTCCACCCGAGATATCCGTGATGGTTGGTACGACCAAGTGGCTATCCTCCCGAGACTACCAGGGGTCCGCCTCTTACCTGCCCCCGCAGTCCACCGGGAAGTCTACCTCTTCCCGTACCCCTCATCACAAAGGTGATGAAGTGGAAACCTCTTCCGCGTGCACACCGGTCACCAGAAGCATCCCGAGAGACACCATATATACATCATAGAGACTCTCAAAGTACCAGTGATGACCAACCCCAAAACATTTTCAATTCCCAAAATCATGCAATTTCGACTTCCTTTTTGTACACATGCAACTCATTGCAGATGCTAATTCTCATGATTGATCCACATTAGTTTATTTTTAGCAACGAATCAAAACACTTGATACGAAGGTATACAACAACACATATAACAATCAATTACCACAAACAATAAGCACAAATACTATGTTCAAGCATTGTAGTTGTAGATGGATTTCTACTTACCTCGTCCCCGATAGCAATTAGCTGACATACTTGTATCATGTACGTTTGCCAACACAATCAATCTAAATATTGAGGAAAATATTTTATTAGTCTAATTATACTAGGAGTTTAGTTCACTAACTTCAAACATTATATTATTTCTTATCTATATCACTTAAAACTTTAACCCCAAATAGTAGTTTTCATATGATTCAGTTTCTCTAACCTAAACCATTATAAACTATTATGCTCAATTTTTCTCATTTACAAATCTTACACTGAAGTTGATAATTGGTGTAAATTAAAATTTCTAGAAAACAATTTGCATAACCTGGATTATTATAACATATAGAAAAACATTATAGCAAATTAGTCACACCACATTTTATTAACTGGGAATATGGAAACTTATCAATAACCTTCAATTTATTTGTTAATTTAGGCAACCGATTCATTAATTTAATATATTAATTAGGGTTCTATGAACTGATACCCTAAGTTCAACATAGCTTTAGTCTTATATATATATTTTGTAGCATAATTACCAGGGGATAGGTCTATACATAGTTTACCATTTAAATGCAATAAAGATGTAAATTTCAATAATGAAAGAGTACGTTTTCAATTTCCAAGCAAAATAAATTTACTAATTTGAATTACAATTTAACTTAATGATTCTATCTTATTATGCCATTTTATGCAACAAGGAACTAACTATTAATGTACTTTGCAAGAAATTCATATATAAAGTTTCAAATCCTTCCAAACATACCTGTTTGAAGATTTCTTATTTTCATTTTTTTTTTTCTTCTTAGTTGGTTTTAGATTCGTTTGCCACCAAATTTTTTAATGGCTTATATCTAGATAGATTGAAGATAAGTATAATATTGTCTCTTAACTAGGTAAAGTCAAGCACCGCCTCTTATCTATCTTAATTAATTTCGGTGATATTATTATTATTATTATTATTATTATTATTATTATTATTATTATTATTATTATTATTATTATTATTATTATTATTATTATTATTATTATTATTATTATTATTATTATTATTATTATTATTATTATTATTATTATTATTATTTTTATTATTATTATTATTATTATTATTATTATTATTATTATTGTTATTATTATTATTATTATTGTTATTATTGTTGTTGTTATTGTTGTTGTTGTTGTTGTTGTTGTTGTTGTTGTTGTTGTTATTCCGACAATAAAATCCTTTACATATCTAACACTTCTACGTACTAAATAATGTTCCACATTTTAAACTTGTCACGCGTAGTCTTAAATTTTGTAGCACATCCCAATATTTTAGACTAGGGGGTTCTTGACTACCAAAGTAAACATCTCCAAATTAGTCGCAAAATATAAAATAACGTAATAAATATAACAAATTAATTACTATAAAACAATCACGCACATAGCACATAAAAATATGGAATACATGAAATTCAAATATTATATTGGCCAGTGAGTTGTGAGGTGCACGGGTATTACAGTATGGGTTTCCACCACCACCGTCTCCACAGTGATTTGTAAGTTAGCACCAAGGCGAACCACTTTTTTCACCAAACATTGACTTTTAGCCAAGTTTGGGGGAGGGGGTATACCGTGGGACGTCTTGATAGCTATATTTAATTTTGTTGTTGTTTCTTTACTTTTAGTTGGTCATTTGTGTTATTTGGATGTCATTTAAGCTGTTTGATGCATATTTATTACTTTGAGTAATTGTCGGGTCTGTGTGCCCATTGTGCTGATTTTTACTGCTTTGACTGGGAGTTATGGGTCTGTGTGCCCATTTATCTATTTTATTGGTGTTGTTGGGTATGTGAACCAGTTTGTGTTAATCAATTTCCATGTTGAGGTTTTAGGAGTCCAAAATCTTATTAGTAGTGTTTTAGTTTTTAAAGTCATCAAAAGAATTGAACCCGAGTTGTAATTGTTGAAAAATTTAGGGATTTGATGGATGATGATGTGTTAATGATGAAACGATTTTTGTGCATGAATATGAAAAAAATTGACACATAGTAGAGAATGATAGGTAATTCGAGACGAAATTGAGTTAAGCCTAGAACTTTGATCAAAATAACCCTTGTAAGCAATTGAGCGTAATGTGACTCCTATTCTGGAGCAATCTATTTTCTTTCGGTGTGATTTTGATTGGATATGTGTCTTGGTTTCTAGAACTTGCCTTGAGACTCTTTTGTGAATATGTCAAAGGTGTAATGTGACTTAGAAAGTGATATAGGCAGTTTTTTATTGTAGCCTATTTTTTAGCCTTTTAAATGTTATCCTTTTTACCAAAAAAAAGTTGAAAAAAATTGTTCCTAGTGAGCCCAATTGAGCTTTTAAGCCTTTTTGTTTCATAGCCACATATTACAAGCCAAATACCTTCTAATTTTAGCCTTTGGCCCTATATTGGACTAATTGAGTAAAAAGGGAGGTGGATTGGAAGGTAGATTGGATTTTTAGGGACAAAATGGGCGAAATAAGGGATAAGCTGAAGGGTAGAAGGAATTTAAAGTGATACGTGCAAATTCAAAGCAAGTATAACCTTTCCTAGTTCGGATTTGTGTTAAAAAAATATAAATAAAAAATAAAAGAAAAAACTCGGAAAAGCAAAAGAAAGAGTAAGCTGCAAATAAATGTTTTACTATTCTAAAGTATTAAGGAGAGGTTAAAAGAAATAAGTACTTAGTTGATTTGAAAGAATAGGGTAGTCCCAAGATATGGTACCCGAATACTTAGCGTGAAAAAGCACTTTTGGGAAGGTGAAGAAGTCATCTTGAGAGGTGATTTGCTGAGATTGGGAAAGTAAGTTTGAGTGATTGTATTGAGGGATAGTCGGGTTAGGAATAACTTGATTAGTCCAATAGATAGTCACTTTTGTCCAAATTTAACCCACCTTATCTTAAAACAACATTACAACCAAATAAAAGACCTACTTGATTCTTTGTCACTTATGCCAAAGTACCGCGTCTAGCTTAGATGATTGGCAAGCTTATGGTAAAACTGAGCATGTAGTCCAATTTGAGCGCAATGATATTTTTTAGCCTAAACACTTGAGAGATGAGAGAAACACTTACCTGGTGAGGATCAAATACTTTGAAAGCTTAAGTCGCGAAAGTAGTTAATGTTTGCTCTATCACACATGCTCATTTACACTATGATGTCTAGCTTTTGAAAAAATCTATCTGAAACTAATTCGTCATCTAATCGCCGTAAATACATGAGTCTTTGTTTTCTTTTATGTTGTTCGGGACGAACAACAATTTAAGTTTGGGGGATTTTGATACACGTTGTGTATACATGCATTTAGGTAAATTTTAAGTGTATATTTATAGCATTTGCATGTGCATATGGTCGATAATTGCTTATATTTCATATCTTGGACCATTTAACATGTTTGATTTATTTTTAAGGTATTTTTTTTAGCATTTTCAGGATTAAAAGCCGCAATTTATGATTAAGGGTCAAAAGAACAAGTCGAAGGGAAGGCTAAACCGGACAAAACCAATCAAAACCAATCAAAACCGGTCTAAACCAGCGAAAACCGGCTCAAATCAGTCAAAACCAGTCCGAACCGACCAAAAACCGTTCCAAACCGGTCCAGACCAACTTGAACCGGTAAAAAACAAATTAGGGCAAGAACCAACATAGCCGTGTCACTTAAGCAACACGGCCGTGTCAAAAGTGTCTCGCAAAGGTGAAAATGGCTCTGTGGATGAGACGACCGCGTCAAATTGTTAGTCGTTTGGAAGATTTTGGTTAAAATCAACACGGCCGTGTCAGAAGTCCGTTTTTGAAGAAAAAAGCCTATCCAAAGTAGGAATTGATTCCTAATTCTCCCGGGGCTTGTCCGAGGTCTATAAAAGGAAGAAAAAGCTCGTTTTAAAGGGGAGAACATCAGATTCATACATTCAGCTAGACGACTTAGAAGACGAAGAAGATTACAATTAGCAGAATGATTTACTCGGGTTAAAAAATTCTTCTTAGTTTTATTCCTTATAATGTTTTGTTTAGAATATTGTATTGACTTAAGACTAGGCATGAGTAGCTAAGCTATTCCTGTCCTAGGGTTAGAAAGTAGGAGTTTTTACAACAATGTTTTGATTTATTGATTCCGTTCTTAAAAGTGTTTATCTTTATGTTTGTTCTTGTAACTGAATTTAGACTGACCATCTAGGTTTAGTAATCCCATTAACAAATCTTCTTTGAGAGGAGGGGTTTGTTATTAGACGTACGACATAGAGCGCAATTGTCTATGACTATGTAGGCATCGATTTGTGAGCTTTTGGGATTACTAGGATTAATTGACTCGAGAGGGTAATTGTTTTAGTTAATCAACGATTTAACCTCTTCGAGAGAAGGGTTAGGTTAATAGAGCACCGCCTAATAAACACTACATCGGTTTAAAAATTAATAAGTTGGACATTATCATTATTGAAGTAATATCCTGAAATCGAAACTCTAGGATACCTTTTTCTCCTTGATTGTTTGTTCTTTTTGTCTGCTAAGTTTGAAGTCATATTTAATTGAGTAATTGAGTTAATTAGTTAAACTTCTTTAGTGTTAATAAAATCAATCTATTGCAACTTAGTATCTAGTTAGGACAGTCCTAGAGTATTGAGGTATCGAACTAACTAAACCTATTCCTTGTGGGATCGACCTTGACTACCGCTACTACACCTTCGTCCGTACATTTGCGGAGCACTAGGTTAGGAAACCGACGTGTCACCAACACTGGGAGTATTTTCAAAATCGGGAGGTAATTTCTGAACGAAAACTTGACATTTCTCATTTTGAAAAATATGACCTCATTTCCATCATTGAAGCTGCTCACCTAGGAAAAACTCTAGAATTGAATTTCAAATTTGCTAATGATCTGGTTAAGGAGTTTTATTGTAATTTGACTAACGGGATGAAAACTCCGAATGGCCTCAATTTGGGCAAGTATATCTTAGACGGAAGATTGTGTTGTTTACTCCTGCTCTCATAAATGATTTCCTTCACTTCCCTCCGAATAATATAGATGAAGAGCTTCATAATTTAGATAATGTGATTGCCCAAGCCACTGGTGGTCATAAAAATACTTGGCCCATCAAACAGAAAATTCTAGCTTCTCTTCTAACCTCCAAGTATGCCATCCTTCATAAGGTTGGTTATTTTAATTGGTTTCCTACCACAAATCACTATGTGGCCACTAAGACCCAGATGAAGTTTTTGTATCGTGTCATCAATGGTGTCAAATTTAAATTTGGTCAATTTGTCTTCGACACCATCACTAACTTTGCAGAAAGATAATCACAGAAACAAAATCTCCCGTTTCCCTGTATTATTTGGAAGATGCTTTGCAGTCAGAGGATCAAAATTCCAGCCACTGCTCAATACTCTCATCATCTCCAGGATATCACAATTGATCAGAAGCTTCTCAATCCTCCTCATGTAAGGGATATTTAGCTTGTAGAACAGGTTGAAGAGGAAATGATTGGTGAAGGTGCTGCTGCTGGTGGTGCAACACCTGCAAGAACAATTGTTGTTCCAGTCGTGCAACTTCTGAACTGGATTCAAATGGCTAAGTCCAGGAAGAGGAATGCTGAGATTAATGCAGCTTATTGGGGGAATGTTGAAAGAGACTTAACGAGCATGCTTGCAGGCTAAAAAGAGGGAGATAGAGCTGGTGGTGGTGATGATATGGTAGAGGATGCAGTTGGGAATGCTGATGTTGGACAGGTGGACATAACAAACATTGCTGGTACCAGTGGTACTAAGATTGCTTAACATATGTTGGTGGTTTTCTCGATGCTGAACATCTTATTTGTAGATATGTGTATTTGATTTTTGTGAAGGTGCAGGGATAATGTGATTAAGAGGGAGTATGTCTACTCTTCCTATGATGGCTTTATGTTGTTATATTTAGGGGGAGAGAGTGGAGCTGTTTGTGACCTCTCACCTCTCCCATTAGGTTTGATGTTGTTTACTATGTGGTCTTATGTTCTATATGTGATTATATAGTTCTGTGAATGTTTTTAATGTGTTAGTTTGTCGATTTTTAGCCAGCAAGGTAAAAAGGGGGAGATTGTTATAACATGTATTTCCTTCAGTGTTCTGCTAAGTGTTTCACCTTGTGTTGAAACACCCTGAGAAACACGTTCTACTCTTTCCTCTAATTTTACCTTGCTTCCTTTGTACGTTTAACTCTACATGTTCAGTATGGGTGAATATTTGGATAAGTTCAATTTTACATATATAAACTTATCCAAACCGAAAGTCTTCCTTTAGAAGATTGGCGGTTATTTTCTTTGATCTTATCTTGCAGGTAATAACTACCATTCCTGGTGGATATTTATATGGCTGGAAAGAGAAGATTGTGTATGGAAAATAGGAGAAAAAACCGAGTGTAAAGATCAAAATTTCTCCAAGACATTTTCACACCAAAAGTTGAAGACTAACTACTTCATACTTCTCACATTCTTTGTTGTGAGACTTTGTGTGATCTCTCTGTTAAAAGAGGATTGCGTAGTATGTAGAATTAGTTTGAGTGTAAATTGGATCATTTCTTGTATGATCAAATTTAGGTTTTTTAAAGACATTCTATAAACCAATGATGGTGAAGTCAGTAGTAGGCATAAACGAAAGTCCATAATGGATAATGCCTTTGACATAGCGAAGTATCCGTTTAACAGCTAGAAAATGATCTTCAGTGGGACTGTGAAGGAACTGGCTGACATGATTGACAGCGAAGGACAAATCAGGACGTGTAATAGTGAGATATTGTAGAGTGCCAACAAGAGAGCGGTATAGAGTGTGGTCTTTGAAAGGGCTACCAGTGCTGACAAGAGACTCACCGGCCACCATGGGAGTGGAGAGGGGTTTGGAGTCAAGAAGAGAAGCACGAGACAAAATGTCATGCGCATATTTTGCTTAGCCAAGAAAAAGACCAGACGTCGAGTGGGTAATTTCGAGACCAAGAAAATAGCTGAGTTTACCCAGATCTTTGACAGCAAATTCCTTATTTAGACGAGAGATAAAGCTACGAAGAACAACATCATTGCTACCTGTGAGGATAATATCATCAACATAAAGGAGTAAATAAATAGTACAGTTAGAACGATGAAGAAAAAATAATATCCGAACGACTGCGTGAGAAACCCATAGAAATTAAAAAATCACTAAAACAATCAAACCAGGCACGTGTTGCTTGACGACGATCATAAAGAGCCATTTTAAGTTTGCAGACGTGAAGAGGAAAACGCGGATCAACAAATCCCGGCGGTTGAGACATGTAGACAGGTTTGGAAAGACAGCCGTGTAGGAATGCATTTTTGACATCAAGTTGATGTAAGGACCATTTACGTTAAACTGCTAAGGCCAAAATAACACGAACAGTGGCAGCACGAACCACCAGACTGAAGGTATGAGAAAAGTCAAAACCTGGAATCTAGGTAAAACCTTGAGCAACAAGACGGGCCTTGAAATGATCAATAGTGCCATCAGCGTGGTATTTAGTACAAAAAACCCACTTTGAGCCAATAATATTTTCAGTTGCTGGGCGAGGAACAAGATCCCACGTGCCATTTGAGTGAAGAGCATCCATTTCTTCACGCATTGTAGAAAGCCAGTGAGGGAACATTAGCGCAGATTTAAAACCTTTGGGTTCTGTAGAGTCAGCAAGAGAAGACAAAAATGCGTTACAAGTAAGATTACGAAATACTTAGGCTTAAAAATACCAGATTTGGATCTGGTTTGCATGGCGTGAGTGGATGTTGATGAGACTGGAGCAGTGACAGAGGAATCGGGTCGGGCGGATGAAACTTCATTGGAGGAAGATGGGCCGACCGATGCTGAAGCGCATGGAGACGATGGGCTGGCAGAAACGGTATCAGGTAATGGCCTAGGAGAATTAAAGGTTGGGCCTGGAATGGGATCGGGTAGAGGTCAGGCAGAAGATGCGTGGCATCTGGGGCTGAATTGGATAACGGCCCAGGGGTAGTGATTGGTGTTGGGTCAGGGGAAGGATATATAAGTGGGCATGGGGATTGGCGGGGGGAAAGAATGTGTGGTTGGGTTTATGATTGGGCCTGGAGAAGTGGGAGGGGGCCGAGGGATGAAAGAAGCAGTAGGTTGGGGACAAATGGAGCAGGGCTGTTGGGCCAATAAAGGGGCCCCAGATAAATGCGGATGGACTTTAGATGGGCCAGGGGCCTTAGTGGAGGAGGAAGCCTGCAAAAAAAAATGGTGGAGCACAACCAGATTTAAATGGAACAATGGGTTTAAAAAAACACGAAAAAATTAAATTGTCAGTGGAAGGCAAAGAATCAGTTGCAAACGGAGACACACATTCGTCAAATTGAGCATGACGAGTTATATAAAATCGAGACACAACAGGATCATAGCACCTAAACCCTTTATAAATAGTACTATACCCGAGAAAAATGCATGGGGTACTACGAGGGGCCAATTTATGGGAAGCATAATCCCGAAGATAAGGAAATATGCGACACCCAAAAACCTTAAAATTTGTATAATTAGGAGGAGTATGAAACAACATTTGAAAAGGAGATTTATTTTTTAAAACAGGAGTGGGAAGCCGATTTATTATATAAACAGCGGTAGAAAAAGCATCAAACCAATATTTAGCAGGATGCGTTTGCATGAAATAAAAGAGACAAACCGGTTTCAGTGATATGCCTATGCTTGCACTCAGCATGACCATTTTGCTGCGGGGTATATGGACAGGGCATACGATGTTGAATACCGCGGGATCGAAAAAATTCTTGCACACGATTATTTGTAAATTCAGTGCCACCATCACTTTGATTTTTTTTAATTGAAGTGGAAAACATGTTGGTGACAAGAGCATAAAATTGACACAGGACATCAAAAAATTGGGATTTAGTACGTAACGAAAATAGCCAAGTGAAATGCGAAAAATCATCAACAAAAACAACATAATAACGAAAACCATCAGAAGAATCAATGGAAGCAGGTCCCCACAAATCACGGTGTATTAAATCTAAAACATTAGAAGCACGTTTGTCATTCAATGAAAAAGAAAGTTTCTTGCTTTTGGCCAATTGACAAGTAGAACAAATCGATGAAGTCGATAAAGTAGAAGAAATAGAGAAAAAACTCAACGTATGCAATGTTTTAATAACGGAAGAAGAGGCATGACCCAAACGGAAATGCCATAAATCAAATGACGACCTATTAGCAGAACTACTTAAAGCAGCAATAAAAACCGGAGTCACATTATTTAAAACGTATAAGCCATCTTTACAGGTTTCTCGAGCTAGAGTGTCCTTTGTCAGAAGATTCTGGATCCGACGTGAGTTTGCTAATAGAAAGTAATTTTTTTATAATAGAAGGGACAACAAGAACGTCGCTTAAAGAAATATTATCAGAAAAAGATTTAGAACCAAAATGAGAGATGGAGAGAGCAGTACCATTACCAACTATGACGGAACCTGTACCATGGTAAGGAGCGACAATATCCAAATTTTCTAGAGAAGAGGTGATGTGAGCCGAAGCCCCAGTGTCGACGTACCAATCAGAAAAATTGGAGGGAGTGACAGTACATTGATTCACAAGTGCTTGCGCAAGGTGAGCAGTTTGAGAAGGGGGCATACCAGAATAAAGGTCGGGGCAAACATTAGCATAGTGAGGACCGGTGCATATCTGACAGCGAGGGGTGTAAGATCGAGACGGACCACCACGACCCACCGGGCGGGAGTGATGAACGACAGGCTGCTGTGCAGTAGTAACAACAGGCTGATGTGCAGTAGCAACAACAAAAGGAGTATTGGGTCGCGAGGCAGGAACATGACCACGACCAGAGGGTCGAAAAGATGAGGCAGAAGGCCCACTTCCCAAGACTGAAGGAGATGGCTTGTTGGCATAAAAGGCAGTCGGCGGCAGTGGAGATTCAGCAACAGCAAGGGCGCGCTGACGAAGTTCGTGATCACGCGCCTGACTCACAAGATCCCGGAACGAGAGTTGCAGAGTGAGGGCGAGTCGTACGTCCGTAAACATACGAAATTAAGGACCCAATCCACGAAGATACCAATGACTTTTATCACCCTCATAAACAGTTTCACCAATTGCGGCTAATTTATGACATAAGGTATTGAAACGGCGAGTTAAATCCATAACAGAATCATTACCGCGTTTCAAAAATTGGAGTTCATCCCGGAGTTGTTGAGCGTGAGAAGAAGAAGAATAGCTGAAGGCGGTTTCCAAGGCGAGCCAGGCGCCGCGAGCAGTCGTAAGACCCACGACTTCAGACATGTGTTCCTCGGTGAGGGAGGAGAGTAGCAGACTAAGAACACGATCATTCTGTTTACACCAGATTTTGTAGGCGGGATTAGATACGTCTTCATTAGACGCATTCTTGATAGTGGCAGCGGGAACGGGATTAGTACCATCAACATAAGAGTCAAGGTCTGCGAGTTTGAGCATCGGGAGAACTTGACCTTTCCAAAGGAGATAATTAGAGAAGGTAAGGGGGATCTTAACCATGTGTATGAGACTAGTAAGAGGAACAGTGTCGGAGGAAGAGTCTGGAGCAGCCATTGAGAAGCAGAAATAACAGAAGAAGGAGCAGGTTGGAAGCAGGAGCAAAAAACGCAGAAGCAGGCGTGAACAGGTGAGAAGAGAGAAAAAAATTGCGTAAGAAAGATATTAGGGTTTAGGTGATAATACTGTTGATACCATGTGATAAAAGATATTTGAATCACCTTAAACTGGTAAGTGTATTATTTTCCAATATATAAGAGAGATTACAACAGATGTATCCGTAAAATCAGGAAAAGATTATAACAATAAAATCTATCTATATTTACAATAAATCAAAAAGACTAATCTCATTATTATCTAAATTATTAGTCGTATTAGTATGCCAGGGCTCGGGACAAAGTTTAAGACGAGCGGGCTTCCTTGCTTAGCTATCAACTATTTTGTGGAGAGCCTCATTGAACTGCAAGATAACTCCAGCACCTCCGATCGAAGTTTGAGTTCATCTTTCCCAAGTTCGTTGCACAACACTAAGTGTCTTCTCTCAAGATCCCATATCTTTCTTTCCCAAAATGGCGCTTTGAGGGTAGAGCGCATTCTGGACAAGGGATGAGGCGCCTCTCTCCTTAGGTCTGAGTGAAATCATCCACAATTTAAGTGATGAACCAGCTCGATTCGCTCCACAAGTTGAGAAGGTCAGCTCAGAAGTTAGTGAAAACCAGTTCAATTCATATCAAGCTATGAGAGGATAGTTCGGCCTTAGTTCCAGCTCAGTTCCATGGAGCCGAATCCCAGCCCCAACACCGCCTCGCTCTGAAACAGCAGAGCTCAAAATAGTCAAGATCTGGACCCATCGCTCGTCACCATTTCACGTCACCGAAGAAGAATAATAAGTCTACCGCATAATCTTGATTTTGCTGGTTCAAGGAGTGCGAGCGGACTGAGCTTTCTATATCAACACAGCTCGGCTTCGCTCTTCTAATCGGTTTAGACCGGTAATCCTCTTCAGATTCGGAAAACCCTAGGGGACTCCAGCCACGCTGCCAAACTCCACTCAGTTGTGACTCGGCCCTAGCTCAATAACGAATTTATCGAAGACGATAGGTTCGAGACATCCAAAGCAGCCTAGAGTGCGACCATGAACAACCTCCAAGCTTCGAGCACCTTCCATGGCGGAAGCTCCTTCCTAAAAACCCCAGTAGACCGATTTCCCAAAAAATATAGAAAAGACTCGAGTGAGATTCACAGATGTATGAAAATGGAGATAATGACTTTTTTTTTTATACTAGCAATGAGTACGTGCGTTGCACGTGGCCTCATTTTTTTATAACTATTAATATTTTACAATATTAAAGTTAATTTCAACGTAGAATGACACTCTCAACATCTCACTTCTTTTCACTTTTTCTTTTAGTCTCTTAATTTGTGAGCATAATCATGAACTTTATATGGGGAAACATGCATGCAAAGTATTATTTCTTTTTATTATTTGTGTACTACAATAATTAGAGTTCAAACTTAACTATGAAATTTCATTGGTTTGTTAAATGTCGTAAGATAATGTGTGAAGAAAGTTGATGACTACGTAAGTTTAAGTTTTTTAAAAAATGACTAAAAAAAGGAAAAAAAAAGATGTAAAACATGATAAGATTAAGTGGTGAACATAAATAATAAATACAAAAGAAAATTTGATAGTTGAAGTACTTATTTGTATCATTTTCAAAATCGTTGTTTCGTTGGTTTTTAATTTTTTTGGTGAAACTTCTTGCTTTATAGAAAAGATATATTACGTAATAAAATTGTTTGTATATCGATTGTTTATAGAATGATATTGTAGTTATATGTTTTAAAATTATTGTTTGTGGTGATAAATCGTGTTTTGTACTGGCAATTTTAGTTTGTAGAGTTTAATGTAATTTAAAAAACAATAAATTCTAATTAAAGGAATATAATTAAGCAATGTTTTCACAGTTGCAAAACATAAGCAAAAATAAACTAAGATAAGTCTAAATTGAAAAGTTAAAGTCACAATAGAAGGGTGTAAAAACGCAAAATTAAATTAAGACAATAAACTCAAAAGTCAAGATAGACGGGCATAAAAAATGATGGGCTTTGTGTAGAAATTAGAACTTCTCTTTCTTAATCTTTTTGGGAAGTATCTTAGTATTCGTTTTTTTTTTTTTTATTTATTTATTTATTTATTTATTTATTTATTTATTTATTTTGGTAATGTATTGGGTAATTGCAACTTCATCATCACTTTTATCTGAAATGCAGCCTTCATAAATCTTCCTTTTAATTTTTCGTTTGCCTCTTCCTTGTTCTGTTGTTGCTTCTTTTTTCGACGGTGGACTGTATTTTGGCTTTTCTTTTCCTACCATTTTGTTTATCTGCTTTCTTTTGTGGTGCTTTGTTGTTTGAAATTTTTTATTGTCTTTCATTCATGTTGTTTTGTTCTTTTTCTCTCATTATCTCTTTATTCATTGGTGAATTGCATTAGCTTTTGTTTTCTTTCCTTTTGTTTAACCGGAGTTCCTTGTGGTGCTTTATTGGTTGAAGTTTTTCCCTGTGTTTCAATCTTATTTCTTTGTTCCTCTTCTTGCTTATGTGATATCTTTTCCGTTGTCTTCTTTTCTCCATTCTTCTTTTTCCTTGGTTCCTTTTTCGTGGTTGTGACGGTTGTCTGTTCTTGATTGCGTATCTTCTATTTCTTCGGTTTCATTATTTCTATTTTCTCGGTAATTGCACACAATTTTCCTTGGCCATCATTTGTTTTCTCGTTCAATGGTATGAAAAAACGACTCTCTTTGTGTGCTTGTGATGTTAGCCGTTTATAGTAGTTGGAATCATTATGCCCTGGAAATCATTTATAATTTAAATTATTTTTTATTTCGTGCTCTTGGATTTATGACCATGCTTCCGGAATTTATAATTTACTTATAGTGTATTTTTTTTCTTCACATTGCTAATGATGCGATATATTCTTGGACCGAGCATTCGACATGTGTAGCTGCTATGTTGCCAAAAACTATAATCTTATTGAATGACTTTTTAAATTCACTCGGTACCTGTCCAATTTTATAATAGGTAGGGTAAGTGATCATTTTACCCATTGTGGTAACTTTTATATTTGTATGAGTTACACTGAAAACAAAAGAGTGTGCATATTGATAAGGTTAAACAAACGATTTTACCTAAACGATTTGCAAAATTTAGAATATATTACCTTGGTTTAGCTTCAATGGATTTTCCCATACACTTTTTGCAAATAATCGTTTCATCTTCCTTGTAGGTTCTTCTATTATATCTGTCACATGCTTCATACCATATCTTTACAATATTCTCCACATTGTCTACTATTCCGTCAAAACAACAATAGATTCCCAAATACATTGAGAACAAATATTTTTTATCGAAATATAATATAATATATGCTCTAAATTATTTGTATATTGATCTTACCTCTGTCAATGTCTCTTTATTTTCTATGATATCTTTAAGAGTCACTTCATGAGCATTTTACCATTCTTTGGTTCGTAGTTATCTTAGATATCTTAATTGGATCTTGTATTATCTGCAAAAATTCAAAATATTGTTTAAATTAAATTAAAGAATTCTTCACCTAGCTTCTTGAATAGAAACTCATCGTGCATCTGAATATTGTTTAATTTTATCTATGGTGGTATTGTCATCATTTTGTGCCACATTAATCGCCACTTTATCATGACCTTTATAGATATACTTGTACAAATACTTCACAACTTTTGCTCCAGAACATATTTCTACATTGATATGACCATTATATCTAGACAATAAATATGGATTGTAAGGAACTATACCCAGTGGTTATATAATTGTGCATTATCTTTAACCACATATGACTTTTTTAGATTTTTTCCTCCACATGGTCCGTGCATCATATGTTTCTTTACCATCTCATATAGTTCATGATACTTTTCTAGATCAGGAATTTCTGCACAAATATACTTATCAAACTAATCGACATTATTTATCTTATACTCCGGCTTCAAAATAATAAGCATGTGAGCATGTGCGGCAATTCCCTTTTTAAAAATTCGACAACGTGAACATGTGATACTACTTTTCACATATCTCTTTTTTGAATAGTTGATCTTTCAAATCATGCAATTTAACTATCATATTTTTACTATTCATACTGTCAATTTTTTTAAATAATAAATTTTACGGAATAATCTTAAAACTTTTATAATACATGCTTTTAATTTTAATTATTCTTATTAAATATATACTATAATATTTTTACATGTCAAATTCATATAATTGAGCTGAACAACTAACATAATTTAAGCTCTTATACTTGCATATAATATTTTGTTTGATTATTTCAGAAAAAAATAAACCTTGTTCTCTCCAACTTTATATAGTTATCAACTGTAAATTGTTGCAACAATCGTCCATCTAATAAAGGCGTGAATCGCCTTTAATTTCGAATATGAAGCCTATAACAACTATATTCTCTACATGAGACTTTCTTATCACTTCCTTTATCAACAGCTGTTTAAAAAAAAAAAAAAAGATGAAATTAGAAAATAAGTAATATATCAAACAGATTGTGTAACATAAATAACATTATTTAGTTAATTTTGTGGTTGATATTGATATAGAAATTAGTTGTTATTGACATAATAAAATAACATTTTGATATGAATATATTTGTCTTCTTACTCTTGAGATATAATATCACCTGGAGTAGATAATGACATGATTCAAGAAGTGTCATCTACATTTGTTGGATTATCTGTCGTACATAATATGTATAAGGAAGTGTCAGTGTTGTGTTGAATAATTTTATAAGGTGAAAGCTGGATAATTTATTCGATGTAGTAATATATTCATTCGATTTTTTTTTTTTTCAAATGTAAAGTGTAGCTTGGTGCAAAACAAAGAGAATTGTTAGAGATAGAGTTTAAATTTAAATACTACATATTTATATTAAAATATGTACCTTGATCTATTTTTATGATAATTTCTTTACCATTACCCTTTCAAATATTTTGATGTCAACCAGTCTCACCTCTTGGAAAAAGCAATGGATATTGAAATGAGGCATAACATCCATAATAATGCATTATTTTGTATTGTTTCCCCGAATGAAAATTACCTCTTATGTATCGAGAAAATGGTAGGTTACCATTGTTACCCTCCATCCATATAGTTTCAACTTGATATGATGTTGGAGAATTATCGACTCGTTGATCCACGCTCCCATCTTTTGAATTATGAAGTTCAACATCTTCTAGCGAAGAATACTGCTTTAATCTTAAAAATCTCTAGCATATGGATTTTTATTCAAAATTTCGATTAGTCTCCGGAAAATAACTTATGAGACATGCAAGTTCTGTCTCATTTTATTCTTAATTTCATTCTGAGTTTCACAAAATACAATTGGAACGGAGAATGAATATCGTCAGACTTTAATGCTAGAAGACTGTGATACACCATTCATTGTACACGAAAAGTAAAAATGTCTTTTCTTGCAAAGGCTAGCTCCTTATCCAATTTGACACCAAATGAAGTAAAAGAAAATATATAATTATATGAACAGATGTTTAATCAAAACTCAATAGCCTCTTCCGTGTTGGAGGTTAATAAATCATATAATTCTTCTGGTACTTCAACATGAGCAATGTTCACTTTTCTATTATCACAACAAAAAGTCAGAGGTTTGTACATAAATCTTCTAGCACCGGAATGAATGCAACCATGTACTTTATTCAGTTCTTATAGCTTGTAGATTATTGGTTCATGAAATATTTATCCTATATAAAATATGACAAAATTACAATAGGATTTTCTAGCTAACTAAGCTACTTATATTTATAAAATTCAAATTACTCACCATTCGACTCAGATGGATTGAATAATGCTCTTGTATTACTTGTAAGATGCCTCTTCTTTTGTTCTTCAAAACATTATTTTTGTATTATTTTTTCTCTGCGGAATTCAAATTTGCATATTTTCTCTTCTGGACATCAAGCTCCTTCGTCTTTTTTATTCTTCATCTGTGGGTAATTTGATTATGTAATAATTGTAGTATCTAAATTTGGCATTATAAATTTTGCTTTAAATTAAAATTACCTGAAGTCTGTCGCACAATTGTCGATTGATATACCATCTGGAATTAAATAAATCAATATAATTAGTAACAAAAAGAAAAAAAAAATATAAAACTTATATCTAAGAGGACATCACAATAATTTATTAGTTAGTGTGGTTGACTCAACCCCCGTTTCATTGAAAAACAACACAATATATAATTCAGTTTCTAGGATTTAATCGAAAAAAGTGAACTTGTATCGAATTGAGCGGAAAAAAGAAATATTACCACGTTTTCTATATTCTCTGTCAATTTCTTCAACTACGGTTCTCCACTAATTTCTTCGACTTTGGATTATGCTTCTCTACATTTTCTACTAATTTCTCTAACTTCGGATCTCTGTTAATTTTTCCAACTTCGGATTATGCAAGCTTTGACCAATGATTATTAGGCTAAGTGTATTAAATATTTTTATAAATTAGGTAGTTTAATGATTAAATAGGATTAGGAAAGAGATAGTTTGGAGAAGTGAATTTCTCTTGGATATATTGATATTATATAGAATTAAAAATTAGGTAGTTTAGATTGTTGGATTTATGTTGGATGAATGATATTTAATGATATTTTCATTATTTAATAAAAAGATAAAAAAAAAAAAATTATTTTGGTAAGTTTCCATTTGTTTTATTATTCTGGGTTTATTCGATTTTGAATTAATATTAGGAACCTACCTGCCTACTTTTTGTGCGTGCGTGTGTGTTTTCCTCAAAGATTCAATTTTAGTAAGGTATTACGTTCTACTTTGTGATTAGATGTGTAAATGAACTATTAATATTTTTTTTTTATAAAGCAAATGTTAGTTTTGAAAATGATGTTAAATTAGTCGTACGACAAGCTACACATGTGTGTGTGCATGTGTCTTTGTTCTTATATAAGATTCAATTTTGATAAGAACGTTTGTTATCACGATTCTTCCTATGTTAATGTTTGTATAAGATAAGATTTATCAAAACGAATTTGCTCACCATTTCTTTTTCTTATTCAAATATTTTAGGATTTTCATTCTTCTAATATGAGCTAACTTAAATAAATAGTATTAAGAAAAGACAATATTTTTATTTTTTCTATATCTATATACCTTTTTCCTCTTCGTATTATATTAAAATAATTTTAATATATAGTCACATTATATGCAAACATAAGAGCTTAAATTATGTTTACTTTTTAATGGTCAATTAGATAAATCTAACATGTAAAAATAAAAATTGTAGTACAATCTAACTATGAATAGTAAAAAAGTAAAGTTTTAAGATTATGCCTTAAAATTTATCTTTATTTTTTAAAAAATAATTGACAGTGTGAATATTATAATATGGTAGTTTAGATAAGATTGAAAAATATATAAATTTTATTTTTTTATGATACCTTAATGTAATATTATCTAGTAGAATTGCTTAAAATAAATGCAAAGAACATATCACTGGAAAACTCTATAAATATGTTTTAATATGAAATTAATTTCATTTCAAAATTCAATGTATTTGAAAGTTAATTATGTAGTTTTTTAGGAGGAGTTTGAATATAAAATGACTACTATTTTTTTATAATCACGTAAGGAAACATAAATTATTTTAAATTACTTAATCACCCTTAAATTTAATACCTACTAAGAATATTATAAGCATCACAAGAAAAGACGAAACATAAAATAAGACAAAAAAATCATACTTTTATATGAAACTATTTTTTTTCGAAAATTCAAAGTATTGAAATTGTAGAAAAAGATTAATTTAAGTATGTATTTTTTTAGGAGGAGTTTGAATTAAATAAGTACTCTTACTTTTTATATACAAGTAATTAAATAATAATATATTTTAAGTTACTTAATACTACTAATGCTTTGTACGAAATATATTTAATTTATTTATAGTGTATGGCCAAAGTATGTGTTTTTAAAATTCAACTATGATCAGAAAACATAATTTATTTTTGGTATACTACATATCTATTCTATTATGGTTAAGAATCCTTAAATTCTACTTAAAAAGGAATCCTTAGTATGATTTATGAAAAACATATTCAATCTCGCAAGGGAAGATATTTGAGAACGGCACTATGACAAATTTTAGCAACACATGTGAATTAAATTATGAAGTGTAATTTTCATGTTTGTAGATATAGTGTCTGAAAACGGATGGTTCTGAAATAATAATTAATTAGACTTATCTTTTGAAAAAAATCATCCAATCACAACTATATACTCTTCTTAAAATAACTTTTAGATCTATTTTGATATGAAACAAATTTTATTTTAAAATTCAAAGTAGTGTAGAAGAATAATAATTTAAGTATGTAGTTTTTAAGGAGGATTTTGAAATATAAAGGAGCTCTTGTTTTTTTATAATGAAGTATGAGAAAACATAATTTATTTTAATTACTTTAACTATCCATTAATTTAATATTTCCTCCGTTCCGCTCAATTTTGCACGTACGGATGGGCACGTATATTAAGAAAAACTGTTTTTTGCTTTTTTGTTGACTTTTTCAAAGGTGGAGATTGAGGATGGAGATTTTGAGGGTGGAGATTGTAAGAGAAATTTCTTTTTTAAGGGTGTGCAAAACTGAATGGGACGGACCGAAAAGGAAAGTGTGCAAAACTGAGCGGGTGGTAGAGAGTACTTAATAAGGATATTATAGACATCACGAGAAATGACGAAACAAAATAACAGGACGAAAAATCCATATTTTTATATTAATACTAATACTAATTAACAATAATAGATACATAGATAGATAGATAGATATACAGATATAGATATAGACATAGATATAGATATAGATATAAATATGTTGGAGATATTGGAATATTTTATTATTTGATAAAATTACTTAATTATCCTTGATATTTAATATTTATGTAGGGATATTATAGTCGTCACAAGAAAAGACGAAACATTCACACTTTTATATTAGTAATAGATATATATCTTTACTGCGATTCTAGCTTGAATAGTAATAATATGCTATTAAATAATAATCAATAAATTGTTCATAGTAGATGACAATTCTAAAGAAAATGGCCCAGCTTCTTTTTTTAATTCAAAAATAGAGGACGACAGATTAAAGGTTATTTTTCATCACCACCTTAAGCCTTTTTTGTCTAAAGCTTAGATTCCCCGACACTAATTTACATACAAGAATTAGGAACAGAGAAAAACTAAATCAGAAGAAGCTGGAATTAAGTTTGAGTTTTAGGTACAGATTGCAAAATTCACGCCCTAACTTATAAACAATTTTTCCACAGACGGTGTCATTGATATGAATCGAGAATTCAACTCACAATTAAGAAATTTTTGGAGGAGAAGATATGAACTAAGGGGTAAAAACCTGAAAATACATAACTCAAAATGAAGGATATGCTTAATCTTCACACTTCTAGTCGAGACAGCCGTGATAATTCCTGCAAAACCACCGGAAGATTTCCGGTGGGGAAACCTCCCATGCCAAAGTCAGCCAAAAGAACAGTGGCGACAAAAAGAGACAATAAAGGAGGAAAATAGAGAGAGAAAGTAAACAAGAGGGTAGCGAGTTGTGAATGTGTATGTTTTTTGGAAGGAATGAGTACTTATACTGATAGGGGAGAAATGTACCTCACCCTTGCACAGCAATACCAAGAGCATGTACGAGCCCCTGATAGTACACTGGACTGAGGATCGCGAGGTGCCCTTTAGCTCCTATAGCTCAATGGCACAGCAGGGTTGTTATCACCCCTGTAGAGTGGAGAACAATATGTCAACCAAAGACTGGCTTAGCCCTACAAGGTTGGACTCCCGTAGTTCACTAACACTGCAGACCAACTCTATAGGGTCGGATAGAGCTGAGTTCCCTGCGGCCAATTGGCGCTGGACAATAGAATGCGGGATGACTCTCTAGGTGCTCTGATTAACACCGCTGGAGGTAAGCGGAGCCCTGCAACGGGAATGTTACCGTTTGTAACTTAGGGACCAAGATACATGCTCCCCAACCCTCCGACAAGTAGTACATACAACTGAGAGAAAAAGTACAGACAACTGTGAGTTGTCCTAAAAAAACATTATACCCTCTGACACCGCTGCCGAGTGTAGAGGGACAGTTGGCGCAATGCTATTGGGCAACCCAAAATGACCTTTTGGCCCTTTGCCATAATGAACAGTAAGTATAAATAGGGGATCTTCTCATTTCAAAAGGTTAAACACTCCAAATTTTACTACTACATTACTTGAGTTTTATCCTTTGAATTGAGCATTGACTTGAGCGTCGAAGGGTTTACGTCGGGGCACCCTCCGACTCTGTTATGCAGATACACGGTTGTGCGAAGGAGAGGAATTTCATCCTTGTTTTGTGAATCTTACCTGGAATCATTCGTAGGTATTCTTTCATACTTCAAATATTCAAACACTATTGAGGGCTGAAAATCGTTTGCATCCCTGAAGGAGGAGTTCCGTATTTTTGGAAAATTAGTAAGGGCGTTAATTTATTATTTGATGTATCATTCATAGCATGGCTGGAGATAACAACCCCCGGGATTTGACAACTACCTTCAAGAAATAGGCTGTCGGGGAGAGTCTCACTGGAGTGACTGAGCTCACCCCTCCGGGAATACCCCAACTGGGGTTGTTGTGGGCATCACCCCAACCACTGAGGGCCGAAGTGGGACCACCATGCTCCCTCCACCAGGGGGCACAACCGTGACTATGACGACAGATCACCTTAATTACTTGATAAAAATGACCATCAACAGTGTATTGGGCAACAAAGGTGGACTTTCAGGACCGCCACCTGGTTTTGTGCCTATGGAGAATAGGGAGCAGGGTCGGGGAACTGTCAGGAAGCCCATCCCTGTGGAGGATGCAACTCATACGGAAGTGAATTCAACTAGGAGGGCTCTTTCCCCCCAGGGGGGTCGACAACCGGCCGCGGGAGAACATCGAGCCTCACGGCTTCAGAGGACACCACAGGGAGGGAGAGTTGTCCCTCCCAGGGATGAGGTGGAGGAGACAAATGACTATGATGTAAGTTATGCGGACACTGTGAACACAGTGAACCAGCAATTGCAGGACCTTCGTAGGGAAATGGAGGACCTGCGGAGGAGAAGAGATGCGGGTACTCGCACGCTGTTCAAAGGTGTGGGATATCCTTTCACTGAGGAGATTTTGGCAGACCCACTGTTTCCAAACTTCAAGGCATTGCCGTATGAGTATGAAGGAACTGCAAATCCACATGATCACTTGCTAAGGTTTGAAAATGAGGCTCTCTTCCACCAGTACACTGACGGGGTAAAGTGTAGAGTTTTTCTTGTGACACTGACAAAGTCTGCCTAATAGTGGTTTAGCCAACTTCCAGTAGGCTTGGTGACTTCCTTTGCAGAATTGAGTTCTTTATTCATGCACCAATTCGCCAGTCCAAGGAGACAACATAAATCAACCTTGATATTGATGAGTTTGAAACAGGGTCAATCGGAAAGTCTTAGGAAGTATGTAGGGAGGTTTAACACTGCTGCATTGGAGGTGCCATCTACCACCTCAAAGGTGAAAATTAATGCACTGGCACAGGGATTGGTGGACGGAGACTTTTTTCGATCCTTGGCAAAATGCACGCCCCGAACTTTCGATGAACTCCTGGAGAGGGTAGAAAAGTATATCAACTTGAAGGAGGCTCGCAGCGGCCGTAGGAGGGAAGAAAAAGTGGTGGAGAAGAATAGAGAGACATCGGATAAAGAGCGGAAGCTTGTGGAGAAGGGCAGGTCTGTTGGGGGACCTTGGTTCGAGAATTATACCCCGTTAACTCTGAAACCCTCTGAGCTGCTGGAGATAGCAGCGGAGATCCCAGAGTTCAAGTGCCCTATTACTGCATATACGTGCCCCAAGCACTTGAGATCAGAGGCGTACTGCCGATACCACAATGACTACAGTCATGAGACGGACAAATGTCGTCATCTTAAGGATATGATAGAAAAGCTCATAAAGGAGGGGCATCTGGTGAAATATGTCAAGAAGGAGAGAGATAAAGGAAGAAATTACAAGCGCATAGAGCGTGGGGATAAAGGAAAAGATCCTGCAGATGCGTCTAGAGGTAAGGAAGAGTCCGGCCAGAAGAAGGCATACATTCAAATGATAGTTGGAGGACCCGAGGATGGCGACTCCCACCGTGCAAGGAAAGCCTCCGCACGGGAGGTGGCAAGGTTGATACACGTTCCTTATGCATATATTTAAGTCGATTTAGGATCATATTTTATATCATTTACGTGCATATTTGACTGTCATTTATTTATATTTATCATATTTGGGTCATTTGACGTGTTTCGACTTGTTTTGAAGTTAAATAGGTAATTTTATTCCATTTGGATGAAGTTCGAAGAAGAAACAAGTCAAATAGGGTTAAAACGGATGAAAAGGGAGTTAAAGGAGCAAAAGGACCGACACGGCCATGTCAAAAGTGGCCTAGAACATGGAAAAACGCATTGCCAACTAACACGGCCGCGTCAAAAAGTGTCGCGAAAGTGAAGTTTTCTGTCAGCTTGGCACACCTCTAGTATTTTGGTCATATCTTGAGATCTACAACTCCGATTGAGGTGAAATTGATGGCGTTAGAAATCTGATTCAAAGGGCTACAACTTTTCTTGAAAGGGACAAATCCCAAAAATGATCGGAAGACCCTAAAAAATGGCTTGGAAGTCAGACTTGAAAATCTGCCTGAGCAAAACGGACGCGGCCGTGTCACAATGCCAACACGGCCGTGTCAGAAAGCCTTTCCTACGAGAATTTCCTAATTTTAATAGGATTTTGATCCTATCTTCCCAAAGATTCGTCCCCAACTCTATAAAAAGGACCCCAAGCTCTAGAAATTGGGGAATCAGATAGAAAAACATCAAGAACATCAATTACATCATCATTCTACCTAGAAGAAGACTTGGAGGACAAAGAAGACGAAGATCATCGAGACGGATTCATCCGGGTTTAGTCGTTCTTTCCTAGTTTAATCTTTTACAATGTTTTCCATAGACTTTTGTATTGGATTATTGCTATGAATGAGTAGCTAAGCTATTCGTGTCCTAGGGTTAGAGAGTAGGGATTATTATGACAATATTTTGATTATGATTTAATCTATTAATTCCTTTCTTTATATGTTTATCTCTATGTTTGTGCTTATAACTAGATTTAGCTTGATCACCTAGATTTAGTAATTTAGTTTAGCAATTCCGCTTTGAGAGGAGGGAATCGTTATCAGACTTATGACATAGAGCGTAGTTGTCTATGACTGTGTAGGTCGTGGCTTAGGATCGTTTGGGAGTTATTAGGTTTAATTGACTCAAGAGGGTAATTAGCTTAATTAATCAATGGTTTAATCGCTTCGAGAGAAGGGTTAGATTATTGTCGTGCCGCCTAATAAACACTAGAATTGGTAAATCTATAGGTTAATCATATTCAACATTGAAGTAATATCCTGAAATCGAGGCCCTAGGATACCCTTTCTCATTGATTGTTAGTTCTTTTTGTTTGCCAAGTCATAAGTAACATAGTTATTCGTTAAATTCCTCAGTTTTTGTTAAAAACAACCTTTTACAACCTAGTACCTAGTTAGGACATTCCTAGAGTATTGAGGTATCAACCTACCTAAATCTATTCCTTGTGGGATCGACCTTGATTATCGCTACTACACCTACATCTGTACACTTGCGGAACACTAGGTTAGAAACCGACGTGTCAAGTTTTTGGCGCCGTTACCGGGGAATAGTATTTAGCGCTTAGTTTTTATCTTGAAAAATAGGAGGAAACTAGACTAGATTTTATTTTTTCGTAGTTGTTATTTAATTTTTATTTAATTTTAGTGTTACGCGGTATTTGCTGTTTTTGGTGTTTTCAGGCTTCGTATGCACACCAGATCAAAAGGGAAAGAAACTCTTCTTCCTTTCGATCTAGAAATTGAAGCGACAGCTCGTAGACACCGAACTAGAAGGAATTTTTCGTATCAGATGGAGAACCCACCACAACATCTGAATCCGGATGACGCGATAAACAGAGTAATGACAACTCTGGCACACTTGGATGATCGAGTCACTAATATACAGCAGCAGCTACCTCCACAAGGGCCACAGCTGCAACAACAGCACGGCCCAATTCAGATAGAACCAGCTGCAGGCGATGAAGATGATACTCCTATTAGTGACTGCCTGAAGCCTAGTCCAAATCAGCAGGCAGGAGGAGTACAACCTCCACCACTCAATGCCAACAGTTTCGAGTTGAAGCCTGCACTAATCAACATAGTGCAGCAAAACCAGTACGGGGGAAGTGCTTTAGAGGACCCGAATGCTCATCTGATCAAGTTTCGCAGACTGGCGGACACAATCAAGATAAATCATGTGACGTACGAGCAGGTCAAGATGAGACTGTTCCCTTTCTCACTGAAGGACAGAGCACTACAGTGGTTCAATTCATTGGAGGATATTACAAGCTGGGACCTGAGTACTTCTTTTCTGTTGAAGTATTTTCCACCAAGCAAGATGCTCGACCTGCAGAATCAGATCAACCAGTTCAAGCAATTGGACCAAGAGCCATTCGGAGAGGCTTGGGAGCGATTCCGGGATCTTATCTGGAGTTGCCCTCAACATGGTTTTACGAAGAAACAGCAGGTATGTAAGTTCTATAATGGTTTACTTGCTCCAACTAGAAACCAGGTGGATGCAGCTGCAGGTGGTAGTTTGATGGAGAAGTCAGTGAGGATGGCATTCTCAATCCTGGACGCTATGGCCAGAAAAAGCTACCAATGGTCGAATGAGAGAAACATGCCAAGGAAAGTGGCGAATGTAATGAAAGTCGAGCCAGTCAATAATGAGCCAATTGAAAAGCTCACATCACAGTTAACAGCCTTGACAAGTCAGGTAAATTTGCTAACTAGTCTGACGTTAGCACAACAGTCAGGGGGTCAAAAAGAAGTTGAAGACATAAACTTTGTGAATCAACAAAACTTCAACAATTTCCAGGACAATCAGCCTAGGTGCAATCAGTACCCTCAGAATCAGAACCATCAGAACTTCTCGTATGGTAACTCGCAAAATACACTTAATCCACCACCCGGATTTATTGTTACGAATGGGATGATTCATGAGGGCACAAATCCCACACAAGAGGAGATTGTGCAGTCTCAGTTTGCTAAATATGACGAGAAACTAGCTCAGTTGGAGAAGAAAGTAGATGGAAAGTTTATTGAGCTAAACAAGGATATTACTGGGCAAGGGGCAGACATCAAGAGGCTCGAGAACACATTAGTTCAAACTCAAGCTAGCATTGGTGAATTGTCATCAAACATGAGCCAATTGATAAAGATTGTAGGGGCTCAACACAAGCAGGGCCAATATCCGAGTGATACAGTGGTTAATCCGAGGGAGCACTGTAATGTTGTGAAGCTAGAGGAGCAAAAAGATGCTATGAACTCAAGTGAGGTTCAAGAAACCGAAGCAGATGAACCAGCATATGTGCGTCCACCGGCATATGTACCTCCTCCCCCATTTCCTCAAGCACTGAATAGAAGGAAGATGGCATCTAGTGGCGACAATGGTACTATGAGCACGAAGGACCATGAAGCGAAGAAATCAATTGAGAAAGTAAAAACCATTGAGAAGAATGAGGAAGTCAATACCATCATAGATAAGAAAATTTCATCTCCTATTCTTGATGAGTGTTTTAATTTTTGTTTTAAAAATTCATTCTTTGCTAACTTTGATCCTTTAGAGCATTCTAGCACCGTTGTTGTGACACAGGAACCATTACGGGAGAGAGTCCAAGATAGGGAGGTAACAAAGAAGGAAGAGCTTCAACCTACCCAAGAGGAAACCAAGAAGAGGAAGGATGCAAAAGAGACAACAAAGAAGAAACCGAGCAGCCCTAAAAAGAGCGCAAACACAAGCATGAAACCAAAGAGAGCAACAAAAGCAAAAGATCCAGGGAGTTTTACTATTTCTTGTTCAATTAGTAGTAATGAGTTTCACAATGTCATGTGCGATTTGGGGTCTAGCATAAATTTAATGTCTCTTAAGCAGTATAGACAATTAGGATTAAGGGAGATTACACGATCCTTTACTACTATCCAATTGGCTGATGGATCTTCATTAATGCCGTTGGGAGTAGCAGAGGATGTAGTGGTGAGAGTGCTGAATTTTGAATTCCCTAGTGATTTCTTAGTTGTCGACATGAAAGGGAATGATGAATTTCCTTTTATCTTAGGACGACCTTTCTTGGCGACTAGCCAAGCACTTATAGATGTGCCTAAAGGGGAGTTGATTTTTCGTGTTCAAAATGAAACCATCACCCTCCCAATACATAAGTCGGGTCTAAGAGGTAGGCATAATTGTAGCATTGTTTATACTACCCAAGATGCTTTAGGAAATCCACATGCCCCAAATAGCTCTTTAATTGTTCATAAAATATCCGACTCGGGGTGGCTAGAAAATGGTTGATAAGAGGAGGACGTCTGGCTGACGATATAAAACAAAGCGCTTGTCGGGAGGCAACCCGATGTTTACCATTTTATTTTTATTTATTTCTTTAATTTTTAAGTTTTTACTTGTGTTTTTTTTAGTGTTTAATGTTTTTAGGAATCAACATGGACGAGTGTTGCGAGAAACAGGGGTCGAAAAGATGGAAAACTCGTGTTAACAGAAGAAGGAAAAACACGGCCGCGTCACAAGCAGGACACGGCCGCGTCAAAAAGCGCCTAAAAAGTGTTCTTAGAATTCGGAAGCGACACGGCCGCGTCAAATTTGGCTCAACAGCAACACGATCGCGTCAAACAAATGACATGGCCGCGTCAAAAGCCCTCCCTAAACACAAAATCAGCGTTGTGGACCAACACGGCCGCGTCACATGCTGGACGCGGCCGCGTCAAAAACAGCCGAGAAATCCCAGATTTGGTTCAAATCGAACACGACCGTGTTAAAACATGGACACGGCCGCATCGGTCTTCCTGAAGGTTAAAAAAAATGCGAATATAAGTCGAAGCAAAGGAAAGCAAGTGATGGGAAGGGAAACACCGGTAACGCACTCATTCAAAGGAGCGATGAAGCGCGAGTGTAGAGACAACAGCAACAAACTACAGTGATTTGTAAGTTAGCTACCAAGGCGTATCACGTTTTTCCTCCAAACATTGGCTTTCAGCCAAGTTTGGGGGAGGGGGTGTATCGTGGGACGTCTTGGCAGCTATATTTATAGTTTTGTTGTTATTTCTCCTTTAGTCGATCAGTCGGTTGATCGGTTGATGTTCTTGCTGTTAATTGTGGGTCTGTGAGCCCATTGTGCTGATTTTTATTAATTCGTATTTGGTTTGATCATTGGGTCTGTGTGCCCACTTGCTTATTTTGCTGTTTGATTTGGAGTACCGGGTCTGTGAACCCAAGTTTGATTATATTTCGTTTCCATGTTGAGTTTTAGGAGTCTAGAGTTTAAAGTCTTATTATTACTTTATTTTTAGAGTCATAAGAAGGATAAAACCCGGAAAAAGGTAACAAGTGAAAAGAAAAAGAAAAAGAGAACAATAGGGAAAGATGGATGATGAATGGTTAATGATGACATGATTTTGAGAAGTATGAAAAATGGCACATAATAGAGCATGAGAGGTGATTTGAGACGAAATTGAGCTTGAACTTAGAATATTCAATCAAAATTAACCTTGTGAGAATTTGAGCCTAATTATACTCCTATTTTCGGAGTAATATACTTTCTTTCGGTGTGAATTTGATTGAATATGTGTACTAGTATCTAGAACTTGCCTTGAGTCTTCACTAAGAATGTGTCAAGTATATGTTGTGATTTAGGAAATGATCTTAGGCAAATTTTTGTGTAAGCCTATTTATTTGAACCATGAAAATTGCCTTTGAACCATAATGTCAAAAAAGAAATTGTCCCTAGTTACCCCACTTGAGCCTTAAACTAACAATGTCAGCCGAAACCTTTTGATTTAACTATTTTGGCCCTAATTGGATTAATCAAGTTAGAGGGAGGAGAATTGGAAGAAATTTTGGGTGAAAAATTTGTGGGAAGGAATGGGAAGTAGGGATATTTTCAAAAGATGAAGGAAACAAGAGAAAAGTGATAGGTGAAAAACGAAGAATTGTCTCTCCTAGAAAAAAAAAGAGAGAGAGAGAGAGAGAAAGAAAAGGAAAAAAAATATTTGTCAATAAATTGCTAAGTATGGTGAGGAGAGGCTAAGAAATCAGAAAAGTGCTAAGCATTGTTCGAATTGATTAGAACAATTGGGTAGTCCCAAAAATGTGGTACCCATGTGTTGATTGTGAATTGAAAAGCATTTTGGTGTAAAGGTTTAGAAAAGGTGAAGAAGTCATCTCAATTGGGATGAGTTGCTGAAAATTGAAGAGAGAGATTGAGTAATTATATGAGAGGTAGTCGAGTTAGACGTAACTTGATTAGTCCAATGAATAGTCACTTATATCCAAATGTATCCCACCTTACCTTAAGCCAACATTACAACCAAAAGAAAGACCTTTTTTAACCTTTTTCACACACATCAAGTACGAGGTCTAGTTTAGACGATTGGCAAGCATATGGTAGGCTTTGCATATAATTCAATATGAGTGGAAATTATTTTAGCCTAAACACTTGAGAGATGAGTGAAACACTTACCCGGTAAGGGTTGAATAATTCGAAAGTTCAAAGTCTCGAGATTAGTCAATTTTCGCGTTATCACATATGCTCAAGTGAATTGTGTTACCTAGTTGTTTTGAGAAAAATCAGACTGAAACTGAATTCATCATCTAATCGCCCTAGACAAATGCATAATCACTTGTATTCTTTGTGTCTTTTGTCCCGAACGACAGTTTAAGTTTGGGGGATTTTGATACACGTTACTTATGCATATATTTAGGTCGATTTATGATCATATTTTATATCATTTACGTGCATATTTGACCGGCATTTATTTATATTTATCATATTTGGGTCATTTGACGTGTTTCGACTTGTTTTGAAGTTAATTAGATAATTTTATTCCATTTGGATGAAGTTCGAAGAAGAAACAAGTCAAATAGGGTTAAAACGGATGAAAAATGAGTTAAAGGAGCAAAAGGACCAACACGGCCACGTCAAATATGAACACGGCCGCGTCAAAAGTGGCCTAGAACATGGAAAAACGCACTGCCAACTAACACTGCCGCGTCAAAAAGTGTCCCGAAAGTGAAGTTTCCTGTCAACTTGACACACCTCTAGTATTTTGGCCATATCTTGAGATCTGCAACTCCGATTGAGGTGAAATTGATGGCGTTAGAAATCTGATTCAAAGGGCTACAACTTTTCCTAAAGGGACAAATCCCAAAAATGATCGGAAGACCCTCAAAAATGGCTTGGAAGTCAGACTTGAAAATCTGCCTGAGCAAAACGGACGCGGCCGCGTCACAATGCCAACACGGCCGTGTCAGAAAGCCTTTCCTACGAGAATTTCCTAATTTTAATAGGATTTTGATCCTATCTTCCCAAAGATTCGTCCCCAACTCTATAAAAAGGACCCCAAGCTCTAGAAATTGGGGAATCAGATAGAGAAACATCAAGAACATCAATTACATCATCATTCTACCTAGAAGAAGACTTGGAGGACAAAGAAGACGAAGATCATCGAGACGGATTCATCCGGGTTTAGTCGTTCTTTCCTAGTTTAATCTTTTACAATGTTTTCCATAGACTTTTGTATTGGATTATTGCTAGGCATGAGTAGCTAAGCTATTCGTGTCCTAGGGTTAGAGAGTAGGGATTATTATGGCAATTTTTTTATTATGATTTAATCTATTAATTCCTTTCTTTCTATGTTTATCTCTATGTGTGTGCTTATAACTAGATTTAGCTTGATCACCTAGATTTAGTAATTTAGTTTAGCAATTCCGCTTTGAGAGGAGGGAATTGTTATCAGACTTATGACATAGAGCGCAGTTGTCTATGATTGTGTAGGTCGTGGCTTAGGATCGTTTGAGAGTTATTAGTTTTAATTGACTCGAGAGGGTAATTAGCTTAATTAATCAACGGTTTAATCGCTTCGAGAGAAGGATTAGATTATTGTTGTGCCGCCTAATAAACACTAGAATTGGTAAATCTATAGGTTAATCATATTCAACATTGAAGTAATATCCTGAAATCGAGGCCCTAGGATACCCTTTCTCATTGATTGTTAGTTCTTTTTGTTTGCCAAGTCATAAGTAACATAGTTATTCGTTAAATTCCTCAGTTTTTGTTAAAAACAACCTTTTACAACCTAGTACCTAGTTAGGACATTCCTAGAGTATTGAGGTATCAACCTACCTAAATCTATTCCTTGTGGGATCGACCTTGATTATCGCTACTACACCTACATCCGTACACTTGCGGAACACTAGGTTAGAAACCGACGTGTCAAAGGTGCACCTAGGGGGAAGTCTCGGAGGTGACCATAGGGGGAAGAGAATTCTCTCATATCGAGTTCGGCCCTGGCGATGCAAGACAGATCAAGAATCCCCACAATGATGCATTGGTGATTACCGTGGACATCGGAGGGGTCACGGTAGCTCGGATCTTCGTAGACATTGGGAGCTCTGCTAATATCCTTTTCCGTGATTGCTTCCGAAAAATGAGGTTGAACGTAAAACCAACCCCTGTAAACACAGCCATGTACGAGTTTGCTGGAGGATCAGTACAGCCATTAGGACAGGTGACCTTGCAGGTGGAGCTAGGTAATGATCCACTGCGAAGGGTGCAGATGTTGAACTTCTTGGTGGTGGAAGCACCAAGTTCTTACAATGTTATCTTTGGTAGGCCTATGTTGAACTGTTTTGCAGCAATTATCTATCTAAGCCATATGAAGTTAAAGTTCCTGGTAGGAACCAAAGTGGGGGAGGTCAGCGTTGATCAACTCACTGCAATGAGGTGTTACACTGATATTGTCAAAATTTCTACTCATATAGTGCACGGGGTTCTAGATCAGCAGGGCAGAGCCCCTAGAAAGAAGATGAAGATAACGAAGTTGGATGAGCCCGATCCAAGGCCGAGGATCAGGCATGAAGAGGAGTTGATGTAAGTAGAGTTATACCCTAACAAGGTGTGCTTCACCACTCGAAGTGGGACTCAAATGAGTCATGAGGTCTCTGAGGCGGTGGTGCAGTGTCTCAGGAGGAACCCTGGCATGTTTGCTTTTGAGCCAAGGGATATGATGGGGATTGATCCCGACATAGCGCTCCACAGATTGAACGTGGATTCATAGGCTAGGCTATTTGAACAAAAGCTGTGACAATTTGGTCAAGAGAAATAAAGGAAGAAGTGGGAAAACTGTTGGAGGCGGGACACATAATAGAGGTGCAGTTCCCGGAGTGGCTCTCCAACGTTGTGATGGTATCTAAAGGGTCAGGGGCCTGGAGAATGTGCATGGACTTTTGAATCTCAATAAGGCATGCCCTGAGATCATTATCCTCTGCCTAGGATTGACCAATTGGTTGATTCCACATCTGGATGCGAATTGTTGTCTATGATGGATGCTTACCAGGGCTACCATCAGATTCAGCTCTGCCGGGAGGATGTCCCCAAGGTTTCCTTTGTAGTGTCATGCGGGACATACGGGTATGTAAATATGCCCTTTGGATTGAATAATGTTGGAGCCACTTATCAAATGATGGTTGATACAGTGTTTGAGGAGTAGTTGGGCCGTAATATGGAGGCCTTTGTCGATGATATGCAGCGGTAAACAATTCCACAGACCTGGATGAGATCTTTAGGATTATCTGACAATGTGGAATGAGGCAGAACCCAGCCAAGTGTTTTTTTGGGGTGCAAACAGGAAACTTCCCAGGATATATGGTGACTAGACAAGGAATTGAGGTGAATCCCTCCAAGGTCAAGGCTGTCCGAGAGATGCAGTCCCCAAGGAATGTTAAGGAAATTCAGAGATTGAATGGGCGTATTGCAGCTCTGAGCCGATTTATTTCGAAGTCGTCAGAGCGAGGCTTCCCTTTCTTCAAAATACCGAGGAAGAGGTCAAAGTTTGAGTGAACCGATGAGTGTGGGCTTTTTAGGAGTTGAAGGACCATCTCACCACCCTGCCTCTGCTTAACAAACCGGTGCAGGAAGAGGTGTTGTACCTATATTTCTCAGTAGGGGAGACAACTTTGAGTTTTTAGTACTCCTTAGGGAGGAGGAGTCGGTGCAACACCCTATCTATTATGTCAGCAAGATGATGTAGGGATCGGAACTAAGATACTCTGAGATAGAGAGGTCAGCTTTGGCAGTCATGGTAGCGGTGAGGAGATTGAGGCCATATTTTTTGTCCCACAAAGTAATCGTGAGGACGAATACTCAGCTCTAACAAACGTTCAGTCGCCCAAACCTGTCGGGGAGGATGGTGAAGTGGGTTGTAGAGTTGGGAGAATATGATGTGGAATTCGAGCCCAGGGTGGCCATCAAAGCTCAGGCTCTGGCCGACTACATACAAGAGACAACTCGAGTTGCGAAGTTGGAACTATGAAGGATATATGTTGATGGATCGGTTTCTCAAGCAGGTTGCGTTGCAGAGGTAGTGGTGATCTGTCCCAGTGGAGAGGAGCTTCAGTTTACGGTTAGGTTTAAATTTTGGACCTCCAATAACAACGCTCAATACGAAGCTCTGATCCAGAGCCTAAGGATAGCTACAGAGTTGGGTGCGCAAAGAGCGGTTCTTCATTCGGACTTACAACTGGTGGCTCAGCAGGTCTTGGGGACCTATGAGAGATGAGGCAAAAGAATGATTAAATATGTAGAGCTGGTAGAAGGATGGAAGAAGAAGTTCACAGAGCTAAACATCGAGCAAATCCCTAGAGAGGAAAACACTAAGGCGGATGCTCTAGCCGAGATGGCAGGGGCAATGAGTGAGGGTGCAAGGGGTAAGATCACTCTGATCACTTTAGAAAGAGGAATGTTAAAGATGTATGTAGCCACTGTGGGGGAGCAGGATGATTGGAGAGCTCACATTTTGCGCTATCTCAAGACGAGAAGGAGTGAGGTAGGAGGACCGATGAGCTCGGCATATGCCAAGTACTGCCTTATGGGTGATCAGTTGTACAAAAGACTATTCGCTCAGCCACATGCAAGGTGTTTGTCCAGGGAAGAAGGGAATTACTTTCTCCAAGAGCTTCATGAGGGCTACGGCGGCAGCCACACCGGGCCTCGAGACATTGTTATAAGAGTAATCAGAGATGGATATTATTGGCCCACCATGATCCATGATGCAGAAGAGCTTATCCGAAGGTGTGATAGGTGCCAAAGACATGGACCACTTATCCATACCCCGACAGAGGAACCGGGGGTTATGTATTCCCCGTGTCCTTTTGATAAGTTGGGGATAGACATAGTTGGAAAATTCACAGCCGCTCCGGGGAAGAAAATGTTCTTAATAGTTGCGGTGGACTACTTCACAAAATGAGTGGAGGCTGAGGCAGTGGCCAAGATTGGAGAGGATAATATTCTAAAGTTTTTGTGGAAGAACATATTGTTCAGGTATGGTATTCCCAAGATCATGGTTTCGGATAATGGGACACAGTTTTCTGGATCAAATGTGTAGAATTGGTGTAGGGAGATGAAGATTAAGTAGCAATTCACATTGGTGGCCCACCCTCAAGCGAATGGGCTAGTGGAAGTTACAAACTGGACATTGTTGGAGGGCATAAGAACCCGCCTAGAGAAGGCTGGTGGAAAGTGGGCTGAAGAGCTGGATTCTGTCTTGTGGTCCTATCGGACAGGTACCAAAACCGCTACAGTGGAAACTCCCTACAATCTAGTTTATGGAGCATCAGCGGTGATCTCGGTAGAAGTGGGGCTGGAAATGCATCACATACTAAACTGCAATGAGGTCCAGAATGAGGCCCTGATGAGGGAAAGCCTAGACATGTTGGAGGAGGTGAGAGAAAGGGCCAGAGTCAGAGCTGACAGATATAGGGGGCAAGTACGTACTGTAACAGGAGAGTAAAGCCAAGAAGGTTTGAGGTGGGGGACCTAATGCTAAGAAGGGCTGATGCTCTCAAGGCAATAAAGATGTCGGATCCTAATAAGGAGGGTCCCTTTATTATCACCAAGGTGTTGGGAAGTGGAGCATATGAGCTACAAAATGAGGAAGGGAGGCCGGTGCTGAGGCCATGGAATGTGAGTAATTTAAAGAAGTACTATGTATAGCCAGAGGACATGTTATTACATGTTTTCAATTAAGGATGAGGAATCCAAGTTATAAGTTCTTTTTAATCTAATGAAAAATGAGGGTCCAAGCTATAAGAGCCTCTCCCTTAGTGAAGAATCAAACACGTGTTACATAAACAGGAAAATAATCTTAAGGGGCATTGGCTTATGAGCCCCCCTCGGAAAATAGTCAGGAAATAAAAATGATGCAAGTCAAGGGTTTGAGAAAGAGCCTCGCCCTTGGCCCCAGAGGTGAGCTTCAGGGCATGGGGGCAACCCAGCCTTGGCTAAAAAATGATGCAAGCCAAGGGTTTGATAAATAACCTCACCCTTAGCCCTAGAGGTGAGCCTCAGGGCATAGGGTTGACCTAGCCCTAGCTAAAAATGATGCAAGCTAAAGATTTGAGAAAGAACCTCGCCCTTGGCCCTAGAGGTGAGTTTCCAGGGATAGAGGTGACCCAGTCCCGACTTAAGAAATGATGCAAGCCAAGGATTTGGGAAAGAACCTCTCCCTTGGCCTTAGAGGTGAGCTTCAGGACATGGGGGTGACCCAGCCCTGGCTAAAATTTGATGCAAGCTAAGGGTTTGAGAAAGAGCCTCGCCCTTGGCGCCAGAGGTGAATACTTAGGGCATGGAGTTGACCCAACCCCGGCTAAAAAATGATGCAAGCCAAGGGTTTGAGAAAGAGCCTCGCCCTTGGTCCCAGAGGTGAGTACTCAAGGCATGGGGTTGACCCAGCCCTGGCTAAAAAATGATGCAAGCTAAGGGTTTCAGAAAGAGCCTTGCCCTTGCCCCCAGAGGTGAGTACTCATGGCGTGGGTTGACCCAGCCCTTGCTAAAAAATGATGCAAGCTAAGGGTTTGAGAAAGAACCTCGCCCTTGGCCCCAGAGGTGGGGGGGGGGGGAGGGGGGGAACATTGCGCGTTTCAGCGTCCCCAGCTCTGAAATGAATTTTCTTCAGATGCCCTGAGGAGAACTCAGGAGGGAGAATGATGTGCATTTCAACGTATAGAAGATTTAGAATGAATTCCCTTTAGATACCCTGAGGAGAACTCAGGGGGGAGAACACTGTGCGTTTCAGCGCATAGCAGCTCTGGAATGAATTCCCTTCAAATGCCCTGAAGAGAACTCAGGGAGGAGAACGCTACGCGTTTCAACGCACAGCAACTCTAGGATGAATTCCTTTTAGATGCCCTGAAGAGAACTCAGGAGGGATAAAGCTGCGCGTTTCAGCGCACAACAGCTCTTGAATGAATTCCCTTTAGATGCCCTAAAGAGAACTCAGGGGGGAGGTAGTAATATCAAGAAAATATTACATGAGTTGGAAAGCAAAAAATTAGATTTTATTATAAGATAAGTAGAATTACAAAAAACATAGGCCCTGATCTATTACAAAAGAAAGAAATTTACTAAGGCACTCAGGGTGAAGCCTTAGTTTCAGAGCCCTCCTGCTCAGGGTCATCTTCGCGCGGCTCGGTACCTGACTCCGGTGCTGGGGGTTCCGAGGGGGGTGGTAGGATTGGAGGCGTTGTAGAGCCCTAAGACGCCCCCTCCACTATAGTGGAGAGATTAGCGAAGGGTCTTCGGCTTCTCTCAGCTCAGCGAATAACACCCCTTCAGCGGTCTGCTTGGCGGTAGCTCCGCGGACGGCGGGGACCCACCAAGGAGCAGTGGCAGGTTGGGAGGGATCACCTTTGAAGCTTTTTGGGAACTTTAGCGAAGGAGTGATCTTTGACAAAACAAATGGTAGCTCTCCATCGAAGCCCCTGGCCTGGGCGTCAACGGTGGCAGCTGTGAAGCCTGCGCTGATGAAACCCCTCAAAAAGGGGGCCATGTCACGAATATAGGCAATGTTGTTTCGATAATCTTCGACGAGTTGAAAACCTAAACGAGATGCTGGTCCACGATCTCATCGTTGTGCTCGTCACTCTCAGTGCCCATGGTGGCATTGTCCTCTACCGTGGGGAGCTCCTTCACAAAGGTGGTGCATTGAGCCTTGGAGAGGGCTAGCAATCCCTTGGGCAGGGTCAGACTATAATAGTCGTTGGCAGCCCTGCGACCATCTCCCCTGGTCTTGCCGCGATGTTTGTCTGCGCCCTTATCAGAGTTGCTGGACTTGCCCAGCTTTGATTTTTTCGAGGCAGAGGCTCAGCGCTGGAAGTGGTTGGCCTTTTGCCCTTGTTTTTTGAAGGGACTGGAATTGGGGCAGTGGTGGAGGAGCCAACGCCCTTGCCCTTGGCAGTGCTGAATTGTACGGGACGGACGGAAGGAGAGTTCAGAGTTGCAGAAGGCAGGGCGGAGTCGTGCTCAATAATCTGGACAGCATCAGCCTCATCCTCGCTCACTTCTGCAGCAGGTTGGGCATGAGGGGCAGCCCATTCATCATCGCCGACCAACAGGAAGTTAAAGTCCATATCTGCACCAGAAAAATAAGTAGTAAAAACTAGGGATAGAAATTACTGCTCGGATAAGAGCTGGGATTGCTCAGAGCTGATTATTACCAGGGTCAGTCATGGGCTTATCCTCATTCCCCAGGAGTCCATATTTTGCTAGCACTGCATCGTTCCTAAGGAGGGATATTATGGGAAATAAAGATCGCCTCCGGACATGGGAGTTCAATCTATCCATGACTGCCCTGTCCTCTTCAGAGATGCAGGTGGTGGAGAGACGAGAGGTGTGAGGGGTAGAATTTACCTATTGGCACGGAAATGGCCACCCAGCATGGCGGGGGGTAATCACAGCCCAGCGGGGTTTCTAATTCCCATTGCAACTCGCGGGCTTCCCCACGAAGTGAGCAGGGCCACTAGGCCTCGAGCTGAAGTAGAAAAATCCATTGCCTCCTCTCTTAAAGTCATGGCAAGCTAGGAAGTAATCAGGGTTGCACTGCCCATCATTGGCCCTCATCAGGATATAGAAGGAAATTAGAATTCTCAGAGATGAGGGGCTGATTTGACAGACTGAAATCCTAAAATGGTTGCACACCCCAACGATGTAAGAATGAATAGGAAATTGGAGTTGTGCATCTATATGAGCTCTCCAGAGGGCCATGGAGGGTGGGGAAAGCCAATTTGGCCTTTCTCCAGGGCCAGGAATGTCGATAAGGAAGTCACGGTGCAGGGCACTATGGTCTCTAAGAAAGGTCATGTCCTCCTCAGAGAAAGTGGAAGCCTTAGTTACTACGTCTCCACTCTCGCCTCTCCGCAACAGGAATTATGGTTACATGCCTACGTCGGCAAAGGGAAATACCCTCCGCAGTTTAGGGCTAGAGGGCGGATTATCTACGTTTGTGTAGGGGACTAAGGCACGAGAGCTGGCATCAGTTCCGGAGGACCGCTGTAGGGAGGAGCTCTGAGCTTCTCTCCCCTCCAGCAGCGCAGAGACGGTAGTTTCACTACCTGAGGAGCCAGAAGTAGAGGCAGAAGACTGCTCAGCAGCCCTCTACTCTGAAGGAATATGAGAGGATGAATCCTCAGAGGTGGGAGAAGATTTGGATGAAGACATGATTTTTTTGAAAAAAAAAAATCCAGATGAAGGGTGAAGAAATGAAGAACAAATACGAAATCCAGGAGAAAAGAGAGAATACCTGGATGATTTGCAAGGAAAGCAAAGATCAAAAGATGAAGTAGCTTGAAATAGCCGGAAACCCTTTGAAGCACATGGATCGCCGGAATTGAATAGTGGATGAAAGTAAAATCGCGAAAGGGATGAATAAGGTATTTGTAGGTGGGGTGAAAGCTAAAAGTAATCGCTGGCTTCAGGGCTCGACACGTGTACGACCAATGATCAACAGAAGCTCAAGGGTCAGGGTACATGGACGGTTGAAATCAATCCATTTCAAATTCGAAAAAATTTGGGCGGGAAAAAGTACCGAAGAAGAGGAGCCGCCTAACTAGGATATCGCTGCCCCAGTGCTGAGAGCATCTTTACTCTGAATTACTATCCAGAGTAGGGGGGAGGAGTTGATAGTGGAGAAATGTACCTCGCCCCTACACAGGAATACCTAGAGCAGGTACGAGCCCCTGATAGTGCACTGGACTGAGGATCGCGAGGTGCCCTTCATCTCTGATAGCTCAATGGCACAGCAAGGTTGTTATCACCCTGCAGAGTGGAGAACAATATGTCAACCAAAGACTGACTCAGCCCTACAGGGTTGGACTCCCGTAGTTCACTGACAACGCAGACCAGCTCTGGAGGGTCGGACTGAGCTGAGTTCCCTGCAGTTGGCCAATTGGTGCTGGACAACAGAATGCGGGATGACTCTCTAGGTGCTCTGATTAACACCACTGGAGGCAGACGGAGCCCTGCAACAGGAATGTTACCATTTATAACTTGGGGACCAAGATACGTGCTCACCAATCCTCCAATAAGAAATATAGACAACTGAGAGAAAAAGTACAGACAACTGTGAGTTGTCCTAGGAAAAGCACTATACCCTCTGACACCGCCACCGGGTATAGAGGGACAGTTGGCACAATGTTATTGGGCAACCCAAAATCACCTTTTGGCTCTTTGCCCTAATGATCATTTAGTATAAATAGGGGATCCATTCATTTCAAAAGGTTACATACTCTAAACTTTACTATTACATTACTGGAGTTTCATCCTTTGAACTGAACACTGACTTGAGCGTCGGAGGGTTTACGCAGGGGCACCCTCTGACTCTGTTTTGTAGATACACGGTTGTGCGATGGAGAGGAAACTCATCCCTGTTTTGTGAATCTTACCCGAGATCGTTCGTAGGTATTCTTTGATACTTCAAATCTTCAAACACTGTTGAGGGCTGAATTTAGAACAGCCTCTATCACTATGAATATGTTTTTAGAATCCGAACAGATGCAGCGTCACAATCCCATACAACAGAACCATTCTCCACCCGTTGCATGAATATTGGGGTTGTGGTAGGTGATGCGCATGGGAGAGTCATGTGCCCCTGCTCAGAGCTGCTTTTAGTAGCTTACTCTACTGGTTGGGGAAGCTATGGTAGGCTGTAAATGTATTCAGATGGCTACGGAGCTAGCAATAGACTACTTGCGGCTGCTCCAAAAGCTGTTGAACCCAAAACCTGATCTTCTCGAGGTGGCGTACAACGGTGAACTCTCTTGCACATTGTCTTGCTCATTTTCCTTTTCCTTTATCGTACACTGCTATTTTGACTGGTGATGTACCAACTGCTTTTTAATGTATTACTGACAATCAGGCTTTTGCTGAATAAAAAAGGATTGCTTTTCACGCTAAAAAAATTGCCTACAACAATCATATTGTATCTTCTACAACAATGGTTGCAACATCCCCTGTAACAATTGTGGCCATTTACGTCATGTATAATATGACATAAGAAATACATAATCAATCCCTATGTAGCATACATTCCTACAATCATTATCGGAGATCTTGCATCTAGGGGTGAGCAAAATCTAGTTCGGTAACTAAACCAATTTTATTAGTTAATCCGAAATTCAAACCGAATTTAAAAAATCTAAATCGAAAACTAATCCATTATTTTAAAAATTGAACTACAACCGAACCGAATTATTCGATTTTGTCAGTTTGATTTTCGGTTGAACCGAAATAATTTTTTTTCTCAAACTTTTCCCTTTATTCATTACTAAAAAATAAACATATATATATTCATTCATCTACATAAAAATTTAAAAGGAAATAGTAAATTTATATATATATATATATATATATATATATATATCATAAAAAATAAACCTATATTCATTCATCTACATATAAAGAATTACTACATTTACCTTTAAGTCTAGTGTGTGTATTTATATAAAAAGATAGATTTCCATATATATTAACACACATAAGCAGGGGCGACCATGGGATGGTCAACCTGTTGCTGCCGCATGGGCCTCAAATTGTTTTTGTTTAATATATATATGTACATATAATTAATATATATATATATATATATATATTACTGAATATATTATTATTAGTTGAGTCACTTAAAATGTCTTGTTTATCATCCTCCTAAAATTTAACCTCATTGTTAGCGTGGCCCCAATATTTTTTGGTTTAATATATATGTATATGTAGTTAATAAATATATATAAATGTTACTGAGTATATTATTATTAGTTGAGTAGTTTAAGTGGTCAATGTCTTGTTTACTATCCTCTTAGAATTTAACCTCATTCTTGTTAGATTTCGTATCTATGTTCATTTTTTCCAAAACTTATATACATGTAAATATGTTTTTTTTTTAAAACCATGAAATAGCTATTTCTTTCTCTTTGTATTTATTTATGCAATTACAATTAATTCTTCATATTACAATTAAAATTTAATTAGATTCTTATTAGTTTGTTTCCATTAGGAGAAAAATATGTATTATAATATTCAAAATGTGTTTTCAAGTCGATGAAAATTATTTCCGTCTAAAATATCTTTTTTAATATGGACAGACCCTGCACATAAGTATAAATATATATTAAAAATAAATGATTATAAATTTTGGTTCGCTTATTTTGGTAATGTTTTTATAAAATCGAACCGAACTTAATTAACCAAAAATCCTAAAAACTAAAATAAAAAATCGCATTATTTTTTAGAAAATCGATCTAAATAATGAATTTTGGTTCGAATCGATAGGTTAATTCGATTTAAGCCAAATTTTGCTCACCCCTACTTGCACCAATCGAATCTCCTCTTTTATGTATACTTGCACCAATCAAATCTCCTTTTTTATGTCATATATTTATAAAAGTCCTTATAAGAATCTCATTTACTCACTCCATTCTTTTTTATGTATAGATTTATAAAAGTCCTTATAAGAATCTCATTTACTCACTCCATGCCACAAGGTAGTTAAATCATTTTTTGTTCATTCCAAAATCATATTCTTCTTTTATGTATTGTTTGTTTTCTTTCTCTTTTCCCTCTTCCAATACACGCTTACTTAACATTGTTTGAAATTAATCATTTATATTTGTTTAGTTGATAATATTAAAATTAGAGAACAATAGAAACACCCTATAAATAAGTGGCGAAGGAGCGTCGTATATTAATTGGATTATCTTTGCTGGGATGTGATGGCCATAACTCTCATAGATGAAACATATTCCTTTTTCCGAGGATATAACAAGTTTTAGAAATATAACTTTCTTATTCTTTTTTTACTAGAATACAATATTATTACACTCCATTTATTTTATTAATCATACTTTGGTAATATATTATGATGTCTTAATGACAGTGACAGCGGAAGAAATTTTGCTTAGGGGGTTCAATGAACATGTCGAAAAGTTATTTCAATTCCATATAACCGCATATTTGCACAAGTATGGGGAATATGCAATTTTTTTTTCTTACCAAAATTATCAAACTATTATCATTATTTTTTAGAGTAAAACCATCATCATATTATTAAATAGTGTGTTAATTAGTAAATCAAATAATCATAACCCAAAATCAACTTAAATGTTTTCTGCATATATATGTGTGTGTATTTTTAACTATCTATATTATTGTAAAAGAATAAATAATATATCATTAGTATCATAACCAAAGGTGGCCGCATGTAGCCATTTTAGTGGACCTTTTGGCTTATCTTGAGAACATGTTCGTATATAGCCAGAATATATAGTAGGAGGTTAAAAATTAAAAGAAAATGTGTAATACATGTTGTGATTGAAAAAATAAAAAATTTAGGTTGCAAAGTGCAAAAACACTCATTGTATAGGTAGTGTTTTGTATTTAACCCTTTAAAATATTAAGTATTAATTTTTTTTTTTCTCTCTTAAAACTTTTATATAAAATATACTTTTATATACTATATTTACAAATTTATTTTAAATATATAGTTATACATATAATAAATATATATATATATATATATAAATGTAAATATGTAAATATGTTTTAATATTATATATATTATAAAATTATTTTAAATATACGATATATTAACAAATAAATAATCAAAATATTCAAATCGAATACACATATATTTTTATTCAAAATTAAAAAATAATACGAACATAAAAATCAATTCATGTTCAACTCGAATTCGAATTCGAACTTTCTAAATCGGAATCATCTTAATAGAATTCGACACTCGTGCTAAAATAATATGTGACAAAAAAAGACCTCGTGCCGAAATAGATTGTGCCCTTTAAGCTATACCATACAAAGTCAAATCAAAATTTTCATGTCGAATAGATCATGCCATTTAACCATTACAATAGTATAATCAGTTTTAGAATGACAAATAGGTCGGGATATTAGACTTAATTTATGTGCCAAATAGATCGTGCCACAGAAAACTCATCTTCTTCTTCCTAAGACACCAACCTATTTATTCCTACAAACAGAGAGATATTGAGGAAGAAACTCAAAGATATAGAGAGAAATGAAATGAAGGAGTGACGAAGTATCATAGAGGGGAGGACTCTCTTCTGTAAAAAGAAGAGGCTGAGAGAAACTTTAAAACGGAGGAGAGAAAAATATGAAAGGAGGAGAGTTATCTTCTGCGAGAGGAGGAGAGAGAGAGAGAGAGAGACTTGAAATGGAATACATTTCCTAGTTGAGGTGTTGTCGGTGGGAATTGATCCTTGGTCAATGGCCTGTACAAGATGCTCTACCATCTAAGCTACAATAAATTCCCAGAAACTTGAAAATGGAGAAAGAAATGAAAATTAAGGAGAGATGAAATATTAGAGAGATAGGGTTCTTGTAACATCCCTATCCCGCAAGCAGGTGAAGGGTTGCCACTAAAACATATTTTTACTTTCAAAATATTTATCAGCGAAAGACTTTTTGATAAAAATACGAGTTAGAAAAATTCTCGATAATTAATTAAAATTATTCTTAATATAAAAGCTAACTCGTATAAACCCACGTCTTTGAATCAAAATCATAATATATTTTCTTAATATCATTAAAGATATAACTTTCAATTTAAAAATACTCAAAAACTAAAACATTTATAATTTTAGCCCTATCAATGAAAACTGAAGATTTATACTGTGATACTTAACTTGAAATGAATTTACTTTATTCTTTGTTCTTCTTATTAGGAACTTGCCCCCGCCAGCTTGATTCTTTGCCATTCATTGGACCTAAAAATATTTTAAGCATAGCAGCATGAGTTATGCGAACTGGTACACGTGTTCTTGCATGCATTTTAGGTCAAATTAAGTGTCGTTTTAATGACATTTGCATGCATATTCGATCGTGTATTGTTCATATTTATATTATTGGATCATTTAATGTGTTTGAGCTCGTTTCAGGACAATACAGGAAATATAGGACCAAGAACAAGTCTCGAAGAAGTCCAAAACGAAGAACGAGTCAAGGATGAAACAAGAAGAGAGGAAGTTTTGATCAAGAGGTCGCCCGCAACCAACTCGACGAACCCCCAGAACCAAGAATCTCAAATTATGGTTCGCGGCCCCGACCACCGTTCGGGGCCGCGACCATGTCAGCGAACCAAAATGTGGCTTTAGCTGAGTAAATGGTTCGCGATCACGATCCGATACCCTGTTTTTATCCTGAAATACGTTTTTTGCTCATTTTTCAACCCAACACTTTCTCCTCTATATATATAAGGTCCAATTCGAATTTGACCTAACCTATTACCCATTTTACACATACCTTCAGCCATTATTCACCATTGAAAACAAGGAATTGGAAGAGGGTTGAAGATCAAGATCATCAACTCAATATTTTTGTTCATTCTATCTTATTTTAATGTCTTCATTGATTTTCACTTATTTTATCTTTGTAATAGTTGATATGAGTGGTTAGCACTCTAATTTCAGCCCTTGATCATTAGTTGAACTTTGGATTTAGGATGTTTATGTAATTTTTACAGTTATTAACCGATTGGATTATGTTTTGGAATGTTCTATGTTATTTGGGATTGTTGATTCACACTTACGAATTAATTTATTGTTTGATCACCCATTTGGATATTTATTTGTGTGTTGCTAGAATTGGGTTTGTAATCCGTAAGTGTTATGAATCCGATTCCCGTGTAGTGAATAATGGATTTATTCTATTAGGAATAACATAGAGTTCGACCACTAAAACCGAGCTTGTGAGTTTTATGTCGTATCTACTCCGTTGTCTTGATTCTTAATACATTTGACAATTGATTCTTAGAGAGCTTGTTCTAGGAATTTATAAGTTGAGTAGGATTAATTGAAGAGCTTGTTTTGATTAAATATACTTAAGAGACAACAAGGTTAAAGCTTCTTATTAATCTTGGAGTAGGAATTCTAAGGTAAATCAATCGGGTAGTAACATCAATTATATAGATTATCCGGACCAAGGGGATACTCGATTAGTTGCTTTGATAATCACTTGCTATTATTTTTGCCTTGATACAGTGGATGTTCACACGTGCTCAAGGGCACAACGAGCTATTTTTTGAACCCGATATAGTTCTTCGAGAATGAGTTTTGAGGAGGCAAGCAAGAGCAATAGAGCAATTTTGTGGAGAATTTGAAGAATGAAACTTGAACCTGAAGAGGAACCGAGAGAAGCAATGGAGAATGAAAGGGCACCCGAGAGGACCATGAAAGGGCTAGCAAACACAGAGGTCACACACCAACCCCTATGTATTACCTTCCCCGAGTTTGGAGAGGACACGATTTTTGAAATAAAGTCGGTTCTTATACACTTGCTACCATCTTTCCACGGTCTTTCGGGAGAAGACTCACATAAGCATCTCAAGGAGTTTCACATTGTATGTTCAAGTATGAAGCCTACAAAGGTGACGGAGGAGCAAATAAAGTTAACAGCATTCCCCTTTCCCTCAAGGATCTAGCCAAAGATTGGTTATACTACCTCTCACGGGCTTCTATTACAACGTGGGAACAAATGGAGACATAATTCCTTGAGAAGTATTTTTCTGCCTCTCAGGCCACAAATATTAGAAAGCAAATCAGCGGTATTCGGCAATGCCAAGGATAGACAATACATGAATATTGGGAAATGTTTAATAAATTAGTTGTTAGTTGCCCACAACACCAGCTAATCAGCTTCTTATACAGTACTTCTATGAAGGCCTGTCCTTGACTGACCGGAACATGATCGACCTGGTAAGTGGAGGAGCATTGGTTGACAAGAATCCAATAGCCGCTCGTTCGTTAATTTTCAAGATGGCTGTAAATACCCAACAATTTAGGTGTCGTGAGCCAACAAGGACGGGTAGGGAGGTACATGATTCGACCATTGATGATAAATTGGAGCAACTCGTAAGCCCCTAGGCCGTGTAGGATTTGTAAAACCACTGAGCACAATACCAACACATGCCCAATCTTGGATGAAGAAATTGAAGCTCATGCAAACGTTGTTGGCAACTTCAATGAAGGAAGGAGGTATGACCCTTATTCTCAAAGTTACAATCCTGGGTAGAGAGATCATCCAAATTTTTGGTATGGTAACCAAGGTGGCCAACAAAGCGACCAAGGCCAAGATCGAGCACCTCAACCAAGTGGGATGTACCAACAACAACAACAGACTAAATCATCATTTGGTCCATCATTAGAATACACTGTAAAGAGCCTAGCAACCAACACAGTCCAGTTTCAGAAGGACACTCAATCAAGCATCAAGAATCTTAAAACACGAGTGAGCCAACTCGCAATCACCGTAGGTCGACTTGAAAGTGCAAATAGAGGAAAATTTTCGGCTCAGCCAGAAATCAACCCCAAAAATGTCAGTGCCATCACCCTCAGAAGTGGAGTGATGCTTGGAGAGCCTAACAAGCCCGATCATCCTTTGGAGGATGAAATTGGGGGGGGGGGGGGGGGAAATTGAAGGAGAAATTGGAAATGAGGGTTGTTTCGAAGAGAAGGTCGCGCCCGTGAACCCTTGTCGCGGCCACGACCTGGTCAACATTACACCCCTCCAGCTTCGATGTGTCAGTCGCGGCCGCAACCCCTGCTACTCAAAGTTTTGAAGTTTTACCTCATTTCCTGACTCAACCACTTCTGTTTCCAAGCCGAGTCACAAAAAGAGTGGATAAGAATAAGGATAAAGAGTTGTTGGAAGTGTTCTGAAAAGTGGAGATCAATATCCCTTTGATTGATGTCGTAAAGAAAAACCCGAGGTATGCTAAGTTCCTCAAGGAATTATGCACCAAAAAAAGAAGGCTAAAGGGAGATGAAAAGGGGATCATGGGAGAAAATGTCTCTGCAATCTTCCAAAAGAAGCTTCCACCGAAATGCAAGGATCCCGGTATGTTTGTCATCCCTTGCAAAATAAATAACCAAAAATTTGAACATGCTATGCTAGATTTAGGAGGATCAATCAATGTTATGCCTCATTCTATTTTTCGAACCTTGAACTTAGGGCAACTGAAAGAAACACGTTTCGTCATTCAACTAGCTAATCGAAGCACTTCATACCCCGATGGAGTGATTGAAGACGTGTTAGTTGAAGTTGATAACTTAGTGTTTTCGGCTGATTTTTATGTTTTGGAGATGCAAGGTGACTCATCAACCTCCATGCCTATCTTATTGGAGAGGCTCTGAACTAAGATAGACGTTCTTGAGGGCACACTCACGATGGAGTTTGATGGAAGAACCGTGCAATTCAATATTTTTTATGCCAAGCAGTTTCCCGAAGATATCCATCCTGTTTTCCCTCGTGATGTTATTAACCCTCCTGTTGAGAAAGAATTTGAGATGAGGTGCAGAAATAGGATGAACATTTCCACATCTTTGAGGCATCGTAAAGAGGAAGGTGAGAAGCTAAAGGGAGTAAAGTGCTTGAATTGGTCCAAGCCACTATGGAAAGCACCTTAGAACAAACGCTAAAGGGAAAGAGCTTCCGTCGAGCCAACAACGTTAAATAAAGTCGCTTGTTGGGAGGCAACCTGATGTTTATTGCTTTCGTGTGTTAAATTTTGTAGTTTAGATTGTTTACTTATATAATTAGATGTTGTTTTATTGTTTTCTTTTAGTATGCAGGGACTATGATGACAAGAAACCGACCAAGCCATGAAATGCAAAGAGATAGCACCAAATGGAGGTGACGAAGCCCAAAAGCCACTGTAAGTTGGAGCACTAATTCGTACCCTTTCTTTCCCACAAACTTTGGTTTTCAACCAAGTTTTGGAAAAGGGGTGGTAGGTGTACGTATTGGCCGCTCGCGAGCTTATTTTCGTGTGATATCTATTACCTCCTTTTGGGATTGATTAGATTTTAATTGGATTTGATATCTGTGTCTGGTTTAGTCTGTTGCATTTTTAAATTGAGTCAATAAGAACCAATTGGTAGTGTTGATTGATTGTTTGTTGTAGAGCACCAATTCGTACCCCTTTCTTTCCCACAAACTTGGGTTTTTCAAGCAAGTTTGGGGAAGGGGGTGGTAGGGGTACGTATTGGTCACTCTCGATCTTATTTTATATGGATCGTGTTTGGGATTGACATTTTGCGAATGATTAATGATGAGGCGATTTTTGCAAAAAAAATTGAGAAAATGGCAAATGGTAAAGCATGATAAGCAATTGAGGTGAAATTGAGCTTGTACTCAAAACTTTTGATCGAGAAAATTTTGCCTTGTGAGTTTTTTAGCTTCAATTATACTCCCAATTTTGGAGTTACTTATACCTTCTTTCGGTGTGTATTTCATTGATTGCATGTGATTGTCTCTAGAACTTCCCTTGATTCTCTATTTTGAATAAGTCGGTACATTATGTGACTTAGAAAATGATCTTAGGCAATTCTTGATTTTGAGCCTATACTTGAAAATGTTACAGCTTTTCACCAAAAATTGGAAATTTTCCCCTAGTTAGCCCCTTGAGGTTTTAGCTTTTCGTTTGATAGCCCAACTCTACAAGCCGAACACCTTTCGACTTAGCCTTTGACCCTAATAAGATTATTTGAGTATGAGGAAGGTGGTTGGAAGGTAGTCGGAAAAAACTTGGGATTAAATAGGTAAAACTATTGGGAATATTGAAGGGTGAAGAGAATTGAAAAAATAGGCAAAGAATTGGGAAAAGTACTCTCCTAGTGTTTGTGAATAGTTTACACTAAAAAAAAAAAAGATAAAGGCTTGAGTTAGAGTCTAGTATCTTCCCATTGAGTAGGGGTATGTAAAACCCAAGCATGCCATTGGGATGGTTCAGATTTTTGGAGATCCCGCTCATTATAGTGATTATAAGTGGCTTAAAGATGCTAGTTAGTCAATTACATGTTCCTAGTTTAGAATTGAATTTTAAACATAAGAGGAATTGATCAAAGGGGAAGTTACTAACAACAAATTTTAGAAAAAACGTCTCCCAATAAAGACAACCGGGTCATTTTGGGAAACACGGATTTTTCAGCAAATGCAGTGTAGCGTGTTTAGCTCAACACATGTACTGAAACCAATTGGAAAAACACATAATCATGCTAATCCAAAGTGTATTTCTTAGTTCTTGACACACCTTCCAAATGAGTTGACAATAAGGGTTAAGCATGTAGCATTATTCATTAAGTGTAATAGTAGATACCTGAACATTTTTTTAGCAACACATAATAGTGCAGACTCAGCTTGAATGACGGCAAATGCTAGACAGTGTCAAACTTGTCAAATTAATTCCTTTACTTCGGGAAAAAGGATTTAAGGCAATAAATGTCAGAACTAGAAATTTCAGGGATATTTTCTGTCTATTTTCATAGGGTCATAAGGATGAACACATGAATTTATGTCATAATTGATAACTTTAGGCATTTATCATTGTAAATTGGTTTTCAACATGCCAATATTGATTGGTTAGGTTTGATCTCTTGCAATTGGAATTACATGATGACCTAAAGTTTTCTTGTCTGTTATCCTTAAGAATCTTGAAATTTGATGAATTTTTGTTTCAATTCGAGTTCTTGTAAGATCAGGACTTAACTTGAGATAATGAGAGGTTGATTGGTTGATAAACATTAAGACAATATTGTAGATGGACATGTCGAGACTGTTTCGTGTTGTTGGATGAAGTAAACAAATGTGTATGCCTTGTAAATTGGACTGGTTAGTGCAAATGTGCACTAGACTAGTTTACATTTGGTATAACATGATGCTTCAATTAAGTAGAAATACTCGAGGAGTAATGTTTCCAGAATTTTCGCTTCATCATCAACACTTGAAACATTTTATAAACAATTAGGATAATTTTTCTATTGTGATTAATCCATTGTAATGTTATGTGATTCAACGACATAATGGTTGATCATGGAGCCTAATCTCCCGATATATATTAGGATTTTTACATGAATTAATCAATTTCATTTGATTCTCTGAAAGTCCAGACACTGGAGTGTTTGAGAAAATGATCATATGAATAGGGCATAAGTGCTCTCAGACCAATTGCAGATGTGAAAGATCTCATGATCATTTTATGACCAATGTAGCGAAGATATTATCAAGCAATCATCCGTTCTTCATACACGTTTTTAACAAAATTGTGTGGTGAAGAGGGGGGAAAGATGTTGCTAGATAAATATTTAGGTCCATGGAGGTGCAAGTCAAGTAGTTTATTTCATTGGAAAAGAACGTTGATTGCGACTCATATCCTGAATCAAGTTATTCATTGAACTAGTAACTTAAATATCTCATAAACTTTTGGACTTATATAAAGTCAAGCCTACGCATGTGGAGGTTCTAGAGGTCAATAAGGGTCCTAGGAATCAATTTCTTAGGAGAGTGACATTTTCCAATTAAGTTTAGAAAACTAAATCCTCAAAAGAGGAAATGTATCTTTAAGGGATACTCTGTCAATCCAAAGGTTATGTGTTGATAAATTTGTTACTGAAGTAGAATCACAAAGCCTAGTATTTTGGAGATATTTCTTTGAATTGTTCACATGAAGATCTGTATCCAACTGAATTATAAGCAATTCAAAATGATATCCTAAAATAAGATTCTGGTGGGGGTCAACTTTCGGCGATAAGATGATCTGTTTGAATCTTCCATTGAAACTGTACTCGGAAATGCATGCTTGAATCTATGAGATTGCAAGGCATGTTCGACTATGGATCTCCAGAATTTGAGAAAGAGTTGGACTCTGTATCATCCTTGGATGGATGAAAGGATGAAAGCAAAGAATTTGTTGTCTAATTAGTGTAGTTGAAACCAGGTCTAGGAACTGGTTGATATTCTGTTGGACACAGAGAGATTGTGGAGAAACGATTCTCAAAAGGCTGTTGAAACTGTTAGAGGTGTAGACCTCAAATGGAAAGTCACACTTTGGGTGTAAGGCTTGTCCATGAGGACATTTCCTTCAAATGTTGAGTTTTACCATCATTTGTCCTTAGTTGGCCAACTTATAATTAAAATTACATTTTTAAGGTGGTTGAGAGACTGTATTTCTCGGTGGAGAACTTGACCAGTATAACAAATTGGTCTCCTAGTGAGGTTTGTGTCAAAGGTCAATAAATCAAATATGTGGCCTAGTATAGTACTCAAGTCAATGGTATATGAGATTTTACGAAAGTATTAATCTCATGCTACTTCATTATGATGAGCGGATATCATTGAGAGTTGTAACACTGTATTTCTCAGTGGAGAACTTGACCGGTAAACAAATTGGTTTCCCAATGAGGTTTTTGGTCAAAGGTCAAGAAATCAAGTTTGTGGCCTAGTACAGTATTCAAGTCAATAGTATATGAGATTTTACGAAAGTATTAATATCATGCTACTTCATTATGATGAGCAGATATCATTGAGAGTTGCAACATTGTATTTCTCAGTGAAGAACTAGACCAGTAAACAAATTGGTTTCCTGATGAGGTTTATGGTCAAATGTCAAGAAATCAAGTATGTGGCCTAGTACAGTATTCAAGTCAGTGGTATATGAGATTTTACGAAAGTATTAATCTCATGCTACTCATTATGATGAGCGGATATCATTTAGAGTTGTCTAAATTTTGCCAGTAAGCAAAGACATTGAGTATTATGACCATTGATAGATGGATTGTCTTACAACTTGGAGTTGAAGGACATGGATAGGTGATGAACGTGAAAATTACCCTTTTTTATACTTTCCATGTCCATATTTTAATGAGAAATAATATTTAACATGTCTAAGTGCAATTTCGTATTTAATTGTGTTTTCAAGTTAATTTTCCTTTTTGATATGATTTGATGCGCTTTTGGGTGTTTTTGAGTCGTATTTTGAAGGTTAGAAAACTTGGAAGATTAAAGAAGATCATTTGCATCCATTTTCTCACTCCGGCATGCACCCCGAGGCTTAAATAGGCCCAAAATGGGTCGGGGTCAGGTCCGAACTAAAGATCATCAAGCCACGAGAAAAGCTTGTGAGAAATCGGGCCGAGAAGATGGATAGAAAAGCCCCAAATTAAAGAAGGAAAGAGGACAAGGTCAATCGCACATAATCCATGTTCCAGCCCATAAATCAAGGTACAAACAAACTCGAATCTGATCCAACAAGAACCCAAATCAAAGTTCATCGGGTCGAGAAGACGAGAGGAAGAGCTCCGAAATGGTGACGGAAGACGAAGACGTGAAGCAGGGCTAGATTGAACCAAACCGCCGCCGCACCTCCGGCAGTTGGTCCAGAATTGCCCCAGTTGAAGCCACCACATGTGCCGGTCCGGCGGTCCGCGAATCGCGCATGCCTAGTTTTCAGCATGCTGTCTTCGTATTTTGACCGTAACTTTCACTTCCAAGCTCTGATCCGAGTGATTCAAGTTTTCATGTATAGCCGAGATGAATATGTGCAACTTTATAGTTGAAGTTAAAGAATGATTCCGGACGGATTTTTCCTAAAAATCATGAGAAGGACGAGTCGAGCGCACTCAGGGGTCCCGACTCAACATCTAAGGAGCCCAAGCTATTCAATTGTGTTTTTACTAGTTTACTCTTACTTACCTTAGGATTTTCAGCAGATTTTTAGTGAAGAGTGTGGGAGAAGCCCCTATATATTTATTCTTTCACTCTCATTTTTATCTCACCTCATTTTTCACTTCTATTTACTCTCTCTCTCTAGGATTTTTCTCTCCCTTCTCTCTAGAATAGAACTAGGGTTCTTCAATTCTTTTTCTTGAGAAACCCATTAGGGTTCTTGAGTATTCTTGGGAGGATTTTTGGGGCTTTCGCTAGAGAATTGGAATTGGAGTAAATACAAGCATGAATTGAAGATTCTCATCATCATTCTAAATCAACTAAGTTTTCTTCTCTCTTACTTATTATTTCTCTTTGCATTTGTTGCTCTTTAATCTCTCCCTCATTAAATGTTTGGGTCTTGTATTTATTATGGTTGTTGGATGATTTTCATGGATTGTGAGTAGTTATTTGTGGTTTCTAGGGTTGGGAGTAGCCCAACCCTAGTGTTGATTACTTTTATTGATTGTTGATTGGATTTTAGGGATTATTTTTTATTGGAATCGATATTGCGAGTTTGTATGACTTATATTCTAGGAGTAGCTAACATTGGGTATATTGGTTCTCCTCGAGGGCTCATGGGGGACGACGAGAGAACCCGAATCGAATATATTGATCTCATTGGATGTCCTAGGGCCTCGCTCCCTAGCAATATCCACTTGAGGTGGAGATTTTAGGATTAATTAGGTTATCTTCATAATTTACTTACCCTTGGGTCGTAGTAATTCCGCTATTGCCTTTAATAATTAGAATTAGAGTGAATTAGGCGATAATTTGTTAATTTGGCGAATCTCTTCTGTTACCCGTTTGGATTTCTACATTGGAACAAAACCTTCCATCACAACCCCTTAGTTTGATCGGTGATTAGTAGGCGTAAACCCTAGGTTCAAGGTGAAACCATGCCTTAGAAACTCACTTTCTAGTTGAGAGTATCTTTTATTTAGTTTGTTGTTTGATTGATGTTTGAATAGTAATTAGTCAATCTCTACATTTCCAATTAGCCTAACTTAGTTAATAGATAGACCTTCGGTGTGCTCCATGAGAGTATTCTCTTTGTGGTTCGATAATCTTTTATACTACCTATATCACAAGCCCTACGCTTGCGATTTGAGAAAAGTGTTCGAATCATAATGATTTAGAGCGCTTTTCGCGACAAGTTTAATAGGGTTACTTATGCGATGAGTGAAGGTTCCAATGGATCATCTAGATGACTATTTGTGATTATATAAGCATCGCTTGTAAAAGTCTTAAAGTGATTCCATGTTGCCGTTCATGCATCGACTAATACTCTTATTGGCTAAAGGTGAAGTTTTGAAGCCACTAATGTGCCCAGTAACTTCTAAAGAGAAATTTACAATGTTCATCGTACAATATTCTAATACTGCTAAGAGTTGCAAATAAATTTAGATGTATGTGCCTTAGTGTAGGCTATGTCATGGTTCTAGTAATTAAGCATTAATCGAATCCTTGTAAAAGTATAGGAGTACACTTGAAAGGTTTCTTGTGATTTCTTAGTAGCACCATACCATTCTCCTAAGTTGAGGAACTATGATTAACTTGGAATAATACATGGTTGATATTCAGTATGGTGATGCAGATCAGAGGGTATCTGTGTCTACGTAGCCATTCTTGAAAATGGCATGATCATCTCAGGGAGATGAGAGTATTGGGTGAATGTATAGATTCTTACAACTAGAGCAAAGCTTGGAGCTTTTGCTAATATAGTGCAAAGATGATTTGGTTGAGTAATTTTGGAGTGATAAGCATTTCAGTGGGGGCATTGGCAACTCAGTCCATAAATTGGACGTAGCTTATGAGAGACCCTAAACACTAACCAAGTACATCACAACTTGACTTTATATGTGATATTGTCACATATTGCGAGGTGATTATGATACTTATGTACACTTCTGAATTAACTATTCAATCAAAATTATGTCGGACAAGTTGAGAATTGATTGGTTCTCTCACACGAGTAATCGCCTCTAATGTTGAATGACATGGGAGATGAAACTAGTATAGAATTCATTTATTGATTCTAAGAGTGTCGCCTTACTACGCTAAGATGAGACCGATGTTTGGTAACATGTGATCGAATTGGATAACTGGTTATCCAATTATAACTTGTGATATAGTCAGATGTGAGTTTTCTCGAGTTAGATGTTGACTTGAGGACATGTAAGAGAAAACTCAGTTTAGGTGTTGAAAAACACTTAGACCAAGATCTGTACAATGTGAATAGTGAATGACATACGCTTTCTTTGGGGAAATGACACATTGTAATGCCCATTTCATACCACATATACATGTGATCAAAATTGGATAATAAGGAATGAGTCCCTATTATCTCATTGTATGAGATCCAGAGGTTTGGATTACCTCATAGTATGTCCTTAAGATTTTTTCTTGTGTCTTTCACTATTGCTACTTTAGCATGTTCCAAATGACCATGATATAATTCGTCTATAGGGACATGTCTAGGAAAGCAGTCAGATGAAGGACTAGGAGGTATAAGGAGAAAGGAAGGCCATTACCCTCGTCATTTTTAAGAGATTCACTAGCACCAATTATGTTCAAGGAACGTAATAGTGAATGCAAAACAAAGTGATGAATCTGGTATGCTCCTTCAAAGTTGAAGGGACAAGGAGGCATACTGATTCTTGGCATTGGGTAATAAGTCTGGGATGTAGCAAGTTCGTTGTCCTCAAATACTTGATGTCGAGTTGTTGTACACCTTAACCAGTGTACAGATCTATGCTCTTGAGATACTCGTGGGTCACACGATCTATTTACCAGTATGATCACAGTGAATTGGAAAGACCACGAAGGGTTAGGTCTCAGCCCTCATGAGCGAGTGAGGGATGTTTGTTTGATCCAGGCTATTGGGCCTGGTCCAAGGTCGCCCAAGTAGGCTGACCTAATTAATGGAAATAGGTAATTATGGGGGGTCCATCTCCCATAATATATGCCCAGTTCCCCTTTCCCCCACCCCACCCCATCCCCCATCCCCCCCCCCCCCCCTTATCATTAAGTGTACCGGGTATACATTAGAAAGTGAAGACATAAACAAAACAGTTTCTCACTTGCATGAGAAATAGTGAGAGAGAGGCAAACCCTGGCGTGTTTCTCCATCAAGCTGGAGATGGCTCTTGGATCGTGAAAAGTGGTGGATTTCCACTTGTAATTTCTATCCCGACCAAGAATATGCAATCATCGAGGAAAGGCCATGGATCGATCCGTATACGATCCGAGAATCCATTCCGCTGCAAATTAAGGTATCTCAATTAAATCCTACAATTAGTTTGTTATGTTAGCCAAAGTGGATGGAATCGCCTGGTAAATCTACAACCAGGCAATACTATTTCGGATAACATCCTGATATTGCTAATTAAATTCGGCAAGGTTGCAGAAATCGAAAATCAGTAATCAGGCGAAGAGTGGCCGACTAGCCGGTCCGAATATTTTCCCTACCCCTCTAATAAATCAACTGACTTGTTGTATAATAAGTAATTAAGCATAAATGTTTAAACTATAAATAAAGTTGTTGTAAAAATTAAAATTTGAAATTCACCAATAGCCTAAATAACTACCAACATGCAGTATGCAAAAATTACCAACTTTCAAATGCAAATAAACAGCTACCAACATAAAAAAGAGCAAAAACAAAAGTACTTTCAAATGCAAATATACTAATATAGATATACACCGATTTGTGAAAAAATGAGGATTAATTTTTTTTTTTATTTAAGTATTTAAACGACGTCGTTTAATAAATTTCTTTTCTAAAAAATTAAAATTATTAAAACCGACTTGGTCGATTTGGTCGACTAATTGCCATCTAATCCGACTAATTTGCGCAACACCTAAATGGCTCGATTATGATGAACTTGATTTAGTTTGTGGCCCACTAGTGAACCGCCTAATTCGAGTTGTGCAAAACTGGAATTCGGTAATGGACCTGAGAAGTTTGATGACTTATGCAGATTTTAAACAATGTCCATGTCGGTTAATTGTTATTCTTCAATATTCTGTTTTCCCCCAGGTTGTTTCCGTAGCCTGGATAACAAGGATGGTGAGCATGTGCATCTTGATTAAGCTGTGGTGAAAAAACTAGTCATTATAATGAGCAAGTATCATGTGGTTGTGGGAAGTGAAGTATCCAAGTCACCAGATCAAAAATCAATGCCTTCGGATTTCTCTAATCTTGTAAGAGAATGTTTCACGGAAGAATCGTTTGTTTTCTTAACTTCAGTTTCAATAAAATATAGTTTTATATAAGCATAATTTTAAACAGGGTTATTAGTATATTTAGTTATTAACTTTCACGGTTTCTAATTCGTTATAGTATAAGTTTAATTTTACTACAATATAGTTTCAAATATTTAAAATTGTGTTCTGATCATTGTATTCTTTACGTATGTGTTATATTATAGCTCGTTGTTCATTGTAATATAAGTTCAGTTTCTTAACAACTTTATTCGTGTATTTTGTTATTCTGACTTTCACAATTTCTTATGCATTCTAGTATATTTTCTAATTCATTATAGTATAAGTTTAATTTTTGTATAGTATAGTTTTAAATATTTATGTTTTGACGATTCATGTTCTTTACATATAAAAATAAAATATTTATTCTTAAATTTTAAAAAAATATTGAGTATGTTTATTTGAAATTTAGAATTTCAAGATAGAGCTAACCGGTCAATCGAAATGGAAATTTTGATTTCATTCAAATATTTCAAAAGACGGAATAATATAAGGCTTCAGTTGCTTAGTGATATACACACAGTGATGAATAAAATTGATCAAAAATTTCAAAGTATGAAAATCATAGGACGACAGGGAACATTTAGCAGGTGATATAGCTTATAATATTATATTATTATGCGTAGTAAATTATACTATTATGCCAAATAAATTATATTGTATATGTGAAACTATATTGTAAACTGTCACAATAAATTTTTTTGACTGACGTGAATTTCAAAGGAGAAGGAGCTCGTGAATTTTGACTGGCGTGAATTTTGACTATTTCCCCTTTTACTTAATGGGTTGATTTTAGAAAGGTGCACGATATGCATCTTGTGCACGGTATCCACCTTGTGCACGCAAGTCTTACTCATGAGGGGCTGAAAATTGAGTGAATGTAATTAATGAGGTTCTGAAAAGCACTATGGGAATTAGTGATTTTTTTACGGGGAAGGTAATTATATAGTGTGACATTTTAGCCATTTACATATATATATATATATATAGTGACAGACACACGTAGGGGTCAAGGGCCCAGTGCCCCTTAGCCCCGTCATAATGTGTTATTATATATGTAATTTATTCAATTTTAATATAGCTTAATTAAATAAAATAAATAAATAATAATATAGTTTAATTTAAATTAGATGGATGTATTATTCTCTATAAGCAATGGAGGTAAAAATGTTAAAAAATAATAATGAATATAGAGACATTATATCATTTTTCTCCTTTTCGTAATTAAAATAATTTATTTATCTTATCTAAATTGGTAGTAATTTTCTAGTTTTATTTATAGAGTTCACAATTGTTGAGCCTCATGGACGTATTTATGGGGCACACAACAGTAGTCCTCCTTTTAAATTTTTTAAAATATTAATTTTTAATGTGATTTATCCTATATTTCAAGTTTAGAGTCAAATATAAAAGAATTTGATTTGTAGCCTACAAAATTTGTCTCTTATTTGGTAAAAATTGGCATATAACCTTAGAGCATAGTAAAAAAAGTAAAAAATCACCCCATGAAACGAACTCCTATATCCGTCTATTAATGGTCCCCCCCTCGACTGAATTTTTGGGCCCGTCATTGTATATATATATATTAAAAGATCCAATGGTCAAGATTGCTTATTATTCAATGTAATTTTCAAATTGGGCCCTTCATTTGATATACGTACATGCATTATACAATAATTAAGTGGAAGTTTGAAAGGGGTTTGTAAATTGAGCATTTCATTATAAATTAATAAAATATTAATTAATATATAAATTAATAATTAATAAATCTTGGTGGTCCCATGAGTATTAAATTATAGAGTTTCTATTGTATATGGCTTATTGGCATGTACTGCTTGGATAACTCTAAATAATTTCGGCTTATTATGTCGTTATATATACTAGTTATGTCCCCGTGCGATGCACGGGAAAGATCTTAAATAATTCTATGTTATATACAACAATGTCATTTTGTTTAATGTTAAGAAATTAGAGATGAAAAAATTCGACACGACCCGTTACCAAAATACGAACTTGTATGATAATTCTGAGTTCCGGTGGATGTCTATCGAACCTGGGTCGTTATAGGGTCAACCTGATAAAAAATGATAAAATTTGGATCAACGATAAAATTTTGGTCGGGCAAATCAAATAATTGCCCTATAACTTTAATATTCTAATTATAACTTATGAGTAATAATTTATATGGAAATATTGGAGTTGATTGATCTAGTAGAAGAAATTTACTTGACGAAAAGTTTGAAAACATGTAAGTATTAAATTTGATACCTAATCTTACAATTTGCAACTATTCTCAATTTGTCTCATACAACCCGTATTTCGAGCACAACCCAACCTGTAGCATTAGCTTCAATAACATATTGGTATCACTCTAAGAAGAGAACCTACTGAATCAGAAACAAATGTCCTATAATAACCAATAGTAACAACATCTGTCTCGCTACTTGTAAGTTATTTATCAAGAATTACACTAATTGAATTAATCCTATGCCAAATAAAACAAAGCAAAGACACAAAATATATTCAGAGATGAACAGTTAAGACAGGAACAAATGCCCTCAAGCAAGTCAAAATATCGACAACAAAGACTCACCCCTTGGTAGTGCCAAACAAAATCTTCATACGCCCCTCCCATGGGAGGTACCCGTGATGCGCCATAGCTCCATGGAATCATTCCTCAAGATTGCCATTGATGTAAGACTGTCAAGTAAACCTTAGATAATGAGAATGATAAATTCAAGAGGATTATGAATATACCTTAGAAAATAAGTGAGAGAATGTTTTTGTTGAATGGTGATTTTTTTATGAAATGAAGTGTGAAAATGTGATATTTATAATATTTTATTAGGTAAAAAATCCAATAACATAATAATCTAAAATATAGGAGTTTTAAAATCTACCGATTTTTATCACCACAAATTAAGGATTTCAAATTTTTTGTCCAAAATTTGAATAATTTATAAATGATTTTAATATCAAATTTGTAAAAAAATAGATTAATGGTGGATGTCTTATTATTAAGTAAGATAAGATTGATATATTTCAGTTTTCGAAACGGAGTGAATATATTAACAGATTCATCAATTAATTAAAATGGATTATGTATTCAGTCAAATACTGAAAGATATTCAGTTGCTAAAATTAAGGGATTTATGTTGTAAATTAAATCTATATGCTTATTTATTCTTTATTTTTAGGGAGGGATACATAACTTCCGCAAAAAAATGTGATTATTTTAATTTTTACCAAGTTAGTTAGTTAAGGAAACCGTTTCCTAATTAATTGGAGTAAAAAATGGTAGGTCAGTGGGCCAGCCATAAATTAAAATTTACAGTCAAATAATAAATAAAATAATTTTTTATTTTCCAAATAAGTATATAAGTTGGGGGAGGATAAAATGTTTTATCTCCAGATATAAAAATAATACATTTTTTTATATAGTTGGAATATAGGATTTGTAATTAGTATTTTTTACCCTAATTTTATGCGATAAAATAAATTTGTAGATTTATTTGCATAGTAATTTCGATAAATAAATGGCTGATTTATTTAGGTATTGTAACCTAAATAATATTGGTAAAGATTCATTCTAAAATATTATGGTTAAAATTTGATTTGTATCTTACGATTTGATAGTTTTGTAAAGTAAATCTGGATACAACTAATTATTACTTAGGGACAAAAAAACTCATTCCAATAAATTCAGCAACAATTTCCCTAATTTTGCAAAAACATTACCATTACATATATATGTATCAGATTCGGAGATATTTTAGGCATATATTGTGTTTTTTTAATTAAAAAAATATTTTTTGTTACCATATATAGTAAGCAGTTTGGACGGGAAAAACACTATTTTCCAATTGTAGTATAAATCCATTTTGTTTTTATATATATATAGATAATATTTTCAAGCCTACTTTATAATTGGGCCTATCTTTTAAGACAACGTTTTTTACTCAAATTAAAAAAACAAAAAGAGCTTTACTATTTTTTTATTATTTTCTAACTAATTGTGTTATTTTATAGTTTGTTAAATTTATTTTGCGTTTATTTAGAGGAGGAGTATTGAATTACAAGAAAATTGAAGAAAAGCTAGCTATATTTCTATGCATCCTTGCAACATGCATGAACTTGATAGAGTAAAGTTTTATTATATATGTTTGGAAAACGAAAAGTAAATACTCCTACAACTTATTTACTTGACTACTTATTTATTTATTTATTTATTTATTTATGTTAGTTAGGTTTTTTAGTGCAATTGGTGCTTCGGTGACTGCTTACATGGAATTACTTATGGGATGGGATTCTATGATGTGGAGGCAAGATTCCAGTAAGATGCAGATATTTAATTTTTGTGCTCACCAATCACAGTATGAGAGAGAGATTCCTTCTCTGTTGTCCTAAAAGATACCCAACCAGCACGCCATCAAAGCTAATTGCAGGATTGGTGAGACGTCTAATCTTTCTTTGACATCTATCTGTGTGTAGGAGAGAGAGAGAGAGAGAGATGATGCAAGAACTGTGGTTGCCATGGAGGAGATGGAGCAGAGCTTTGCTTGCACTTACTGCAGCCACAGCCATAGCATGTCAGTCTCTTCTGTTTTCCATCAAACAGATCAAAACAAGAAAGGAAATTTCTGCAGCAATTCTTTTGAAACTCTATCTGCTCCTTGAATTTACTGAGAGCTAATCATGAACATGATCAAAATAACAAGATTGTCTGGTACCTGCAGGGCTTGCTCTCAGATACGGAGGCTTCAACTTCCGATTTGGGAGTAAAGTTGTGGAATCACAGGAAGCCGTTGTTGCTACTGATGATGCTCGTTGCTCCCAAATCGGTGCGTCTACGCTAAGAAAAGGCGGCCACGCCGTTGATGCAGCCGTTGCCACAGCACTGTGCCTTGGAGTTGTTTATCCTATGTCCAGTGGAATTGGAGGCGGAGCTTTCATGGTCGTCCGATCGTCACTAACGCCATCTGTACTTGCACTTGATATGAGGGAAACTGCTCCAGCTGCTGCTTCACAGGTTCACTCTTTTTTAATTCAAAATAAGATTATATGTTCTTATAAGCTCTCCTTAATGATTTTGTTGGCGTAGAACATGTACGAGAAAAATGCAGGAGCCAAGTATGAGGGTGCTTTGTCGATGGGAGTTCCTGGTGAGCTAGCTGGCCTTCGTGTTGCTTGGTTGAAATTCGGGCGATTGCCTTGGAGGACTCTCTTTCGACCCGCCATTAAACTTGCCAAAAAAGGATTTGCAGTGAGCCCATACCTCGGATCAAACATTGCTACACATGCCAATAAGATAATGGCTGACCCCAACGGCCTAAGACGAGTCTTTGCGCCAAATGGCACGATTTTAAGAGCTGGCGACGTGTGTTACAATGTGGAGCTTGGGAACACCCTGGAGGATATAGCGGAACAAGGACCTGAAGCCTTGTATGATGGAACGGTTGGTGAAAGACTGATTGAAGATGTGAGAAAAGCCGGTGGAATCTTGACAATGGAGGACTTGAGAAACTACAGAGTGAATGTAACCGATGCAGTGGCAGTGGATGTAATGGGATACACGATATTTGGCATGCCCCCGCCTTCTAGTGGAACACTCGGTCTTTCTCTGGTAGGCAGCACTTGGTCGCGCATAGGCACCATCTGGTTCTGATAATAAATGTTTATTGATGGTGAGTTGCAGGTTCTGAAAATCTTGGAAAGCTACGGAAATATGGATGCTGTTGAGGGTCCTCTAGGCCTGCACCGTCTGGTTGAAGCCCTAAAACACATGTTTGCCATCCGAATGAATCTTGGAGACCCTGATTTTGTTGATATCAGTAAAACCGTACGTGAAATGGTTTCCCCTGCTTTCGCAAAGATGATTCAAGAAAGGATATCCGACAACACCACATTCCCTCCTCAATATTATCTTCCTAGGTAGTCCTAGCTACCATTCACCGATGCATGGAAAAGATTATTCTAAAGCGTGTTGTTTATTTTTTAGGTGGAGTCAACTTAGAGATCAGGGAACAACTCACTTTTGCGTGGTGGATTCAGATAGAAATGCAGTATCAATGACAACAACAGTGAATTATCCTTTCGGAGCTGGGGTGCTCTCCCCTTCCACCGGCATTATCTTCAATAACGAGATGGATGATTTCTCAACACCAACTGATGTATCACCAGATGAGCTCCCTCCCGCTCCCTCCAACTTTATACAACCAAACAAGAGACCGTTGTCTTCCATGACCCCCATCATTGTCCTCAAGGTTGAATTTTTGACTACACATCTGTTCAATTGTTTATGATATGATGTATATATGTTTTGATAGGACAATGAGCTAGCCGGGGTTATTGGTGGCGCCGGAGGGATAAACATTATTGCTGCAGTGATACAAGTTTTTGTGAACCATTTTATACTGGGGATGGATCCTTTAGCAGCTGTTGAGAGCCCAAGAGTCTACCATACGGTACATATGAAGCTCTTCCAAATAATTTATCCTCCACCAAAAACTTATTAACATGAAATCTGCAGCTAATTCCAAATGTTGTCTCATACGAGAACTGGACGGTGGTGGATGGCGAACACATCGAACTTTCTGGAGAGAGAGAGCAATTCTTGAGGGAAAGAGGGCATGAACTGCAGGCTAAAGCAGGGGGGACAATCTGCCAGCTTGTGGTCATTGAAGAGGGAAGGTGGTGGTTAACTGCCGTTAGTGATCCCAGGAAAGGTGGCTCCCCAGCAGCTGTCTAACTGTTTCTTTTGTATATATACATGCATCTCAAGATCCCTTATTATTCTCATAATACATCATATCATAAATTATTTGAAACAGCTATTATTACATTTTAAATAAACTGGTAAAACCGGATTGGAATTGACCTGCTGGTTTCATCTTGGGTCAATTTTGGATTTCTATCGGTAAGAGCTGAGTAATCGTATTGATACGAGGATTATCACCAATATTATTAAAATCTCGAATTAACGCTTACAATTTAACGAGTTATTTCTCCCTAAACAAGTTAATTCGCGACAAAATCAAGATCTGATAAAATAGGAGCAACCGCTCGAGTTTGATCATGCGATATTATGAATTTTACGATTTTTTATACGAGTTTAACAGTTTTATAAAATTTTACTTTTTAATCTATTTTAACAATAAAAAATATATAATATGAATTATAGAGTTTATACCAGCTTCAAATTAGAATTTTAACATTTCAATAGCAAATTATACACAAATAGAGTCAATTTTGCTGAAAATCATTTTTATTTATAACTGCCAAGTTCTAAATTATAATCTAAACTTCATAAAATAAATATCTTTCTTTTATTTAGTACTTAATTTTACTATGGTCATTTATTATTTTTCTCTTAAAATTTAAAGTTAATTATAATTAAGAAATACCTTACTAAATATACATGAACCATAATAACAAAATATTTCTCCATAAGTGTATCTTTTCCTTTTTGATTATTTGTGTGTTTTTATATGTAATAACAATTCAGAACTTATTGTAATCATATTATATATATATATATATAATTATTTTGTATAGGTTATAGAATCTTATGATTTTACCGACAATACATCGACTCTATTTAAAATTACGGGTATAACAATTTTGACTGAGACCCCTGACCATTAGTGCGGGTATAGTTGCAGGCAAATTTTGTTCTTGTTTGATTAATTTAAAGAATGTGTGGCCAAGTGAATGATATAAATATGACCAAGGTTCCAAAAAGGAGCAACGAACACTGTTATAAGAAAAAACCCCGCCTAAGCACCCACTGTAACATTTCATTTAGCACAATGAAGCCCCCTTCTTAAAGCATAAGACAGTCACCCAAAGTAATATCTTTTTTTGGTTCATATGGTACAACCACAACTTAGTGAAATCAAAATGTCCTCAAATTTCCAACGAAATTAACATCCTCCTACCTCTATGATGCTTTGTCCAAAAGTTGAATCGGGGACAGGATGTTGGCCTTGCTCGTCTCAACTATACAACCATTCATCACCATTTCCTCAAGCATGAAGTGTGCTTTCTCCAAATGAAACATGATGTCCAGCTCACACTGCAAATATCACCACTTAGCTAACCTTGAAAACTAAATAATACAACACAAACTGTTTTCCTTTTTCTTTTCTTGTTTTAGTGTGTAGTTATTCAGTATTTACCACGTTGCCAAAATGCCGATCCATAGTTTCCACTAGCAGATGTATGAATTCCAAAATAGCAAGCTCATTCTGCCAACATAGACAAAGAGAAACCTCAGAATTAGTTTTATCAAAAGCATAACTGAAATTGACATTATGAGAACATGATGAATATGCTATATATTAAATGATAGAATAACAACAAAAATCTTGCTATAAACTAGGCCGAGAAATTACAGCTTAGCACGGCATTTTGCTAATGGATTGCAAGCATAGTGGACAAACTAATCCAACCGTGTATCCTAATATCTGTGAAAACTTGAGTCCTCCACAAAACTTAGGGCAAAACAAAGCATGAAGTGACCTTGTTGCACTTAAAAATTATTGAGCCTAATTTGAATAAATAATAAAACAAGTTAAGTTAATTAAGTCAAACACAAGCAAACTCAATAAATCAGTACCTTTTAAACTGTCTACACAAAGATATAACCAATTTGCCTCCGAAATTGAACAATGTAGAATATATTCACATGGCTTTATGAAATTCCTCATTCTTTCAATTCATCGCGAGATTATTTCTCTCCAAAGGCTGGGTTCATCTAGCCATCTTTTGTCATACATCACCATATAAGTTTTCCCAACTACTTGAGGGGTCGGATGCACAGATATTTATTCTTCAAACTACAGGATCTCCCACCCTTACCCCTCACCCACCAAAAAGAACACTAAGCAATTACAAACTTCTTAAGCGCGCAAACTAGAACCCAATTACCCCAGCTAGCCATACAATCATCATAAAATCCTATCAACCTCCAATGTCTCATTGCAGCTCATCATCATTGTCTTCTTCATTACCCTACTGATGGCATCCCAATCACTGGTGCGTCAACATGATCTTTTTTAAGAAACATATATTGTATTAATCAAAGATATGTTGATTACAAAGGATGAGGCCTTCTTAACAGTGCACTCAATTCAAGCTAAAAAACACTACTCAGTTGTCTAAGCATATCAAACACTAGAATGTACTTTTTCGGAAGAGGTGATCGAGAGAGTTGTGATGAAGTGTGATGAAAATAAGGCTCGTGGGCCGGATGGGTTTTCTTTTGCAATCTATAAGTATTGGTCTACGATCAAGTAAGACTTAATTAGAGTCTGAGGATTTCCATGAGAAAGGGATCATCAATGGGGTCACAAACGAGACATATATTTGCCTTATTCCCAAAAAAGAGGCTTCAATCAAGATTAAAGATTTCAGGCCCATTAGTCTTACGACTAGCCTTTATAGAATCATCGCCAAGGTCCTTGAAGGTAGGATGAGGGAAGTGATGGGTTTGATGATTGATGAATCTCAGAATGCTTTTATGGAGGGGAGGAACATCTTAGATTCGGTGTTAGTGGCTAGCGAGGTTGTTGAGGACTATAGGATTAGGGGTAAGAAAGGGTTATTGTTTAAGATCGACTTTGCTAAAGCTTATGATCATGTGGATTGGGGTTTCTTGGACTTTGTGTTAATGGAGAAGGGGTTTGGGAAGAAATGGAAAATGTGGATAAGGGGATGCTTTAAGAATGTGAGTTATTCCATTATGATTAACGATCGACCAAGGGGTAAGTTTTGGGCACTAGAGGCCTAAGGCAAGGAGATCCACTCTCCTTTTCTTTTTAATATTGTTGCGGATGGGTTGAATAGATTAATGACTAGGGCCAAGGAGGCCGGGTTGGTTAGGGGGTTCCTTGTAGGTAAGGAGAAAGTGGAGGTCTCACACTTGCAATTCGCGGATGATACCGTGTTCTTTATAGAGGAGAAAGAACCTTAGGTGGGTAGTGTCAATCTTGAATTTGTTTGGCAGATTATCGGGGCTCAAAATTAACATGGAGAAGAGTGTTCTATTTGGAATTAACATGGTCGAAGAGGAGATTGGGAATTTGGCAATGAGGGTGGGGTGTGGTGTGGGCTCATGGCCCATTACTTACTTAGGGGTTCCTTTGGGTGGTAATCCGCTCAAATCGTCAGGAGCCAATCTTGTCCAAAGTCTCAAAAAGATTAGCGGGTTGGAAGAGAAGTTTTTTTATCTAGGGGAGGAAGAGTCACCTTTATCCAGTCTGTGCTTAATGGTTGCCTACATACTACCTTTCATTGTTTCGTATGCCAAAAGGTATCGCTGATATTTTAGAAAAGAAGATGAGAGACTTCTTATGGGATGGGTCAGAAGAGGACAAACACATGCATCTTGTGTCATGGGAGGTTGTTTCGCAGCCCAGGGAATTCGGGGGGTTAGGCCTTGGAGGTCTTGTATTGAGGAATAAATCGTTGTTGGGGAAATGGTGGTAGCGGTTCCCTTTAGAATAACGATTGTTATGGCACAAAGTGATGAGAAGCAAATATGGGCTACAAGACAACAAGTGGGATGCTGGACTAGCATTGAGGACTATGTTTCGAAGCCCCTGGAAGTTCATCTCACGAGTCTATCAGGATTTCATACGGCTGGTGGATGTTGAGGTGAGAAGTGGCAATAAAGTCCGGTTCTGGGAAGATCCTTGGTTGGGTGATTCTGACTTGTCCATGTTGTATCCCTCTCTTTTCAGGTTATCAGCCCTTCACACAAACCCATTAATTCCTTTATTTCCCAGGTACCTAATCAACCCTCTTCCCCTTCTTGAAAGTTTCACTTTCTAAGGAATCTTCGGGAGCATGAAATACCCAACCTGGTTCAGCTTCTTTCTCATTTGGAGGCTGCCCAATTGCAAATTCTAGTGATGACATTAGGTTGTGGGGGCAGACCCTTCACAATCGTTTACGTGCAAATCCTTTCTTTTGGCCCTCTATAACAACAATTTCCAGGCTTCTTTTCCTTAGTTTAAGACTTTAAGTATATTTGGAGGGTTCCGATTCCTAAGAAAGTTCAGGTTTTTTTATGGTTGATTGTGTTGGGGAAATTGCCCACCTATGAGTTAATGCAAAAATGATTTCTAAATATGTTTTTGTCCCCGAATTGGTGTGTTTTATGCAGGTGCAACCTCGAGAGTATTAACCACCTGTTCATTCATTGTCCTTACACCCACCACATTTGGCGTCAAACTCTTAAGGAGGTTGGATTGCAATGGGTTCCACCACAAAGCTGTTGGGGATCTGTTGCCGACTTACTTGGGAGGCCTTCTTAACAAAAAGGGCAAAGTTCTATGGAAAATCATTGTAGCCGTGGTACTATGGTCTGTGCGGTTAGAAAGGAACGCAAGAATTTTTGACAATAGGGAGGAATCTTTTAGTGGAAGTTTGGTTTAGGGTGAAATTTAGGGTAGCCTTATGGTTTTCGAGTCATTTAATGTTTAAGGGTCTCTCGGTGTCTGATTTGACTAGGGACTGGACTTTTGCCTAGTAGATTTGTATTGTTAATTTTCGGTCTTAGTTGTAACATCGGAGGGACTTCTCATCCCTCCAATTTTTAGCAATAAAATTTATGTTTCTTATCAGAAAAAAAAAAAAAAAAAAAAAAAAAAAAAACCTAGAATGTCATCTGAAATCCAACAAGCCACTCTGAACTTAACCTTGTCGCCAGCCTGTTCTTAGACTCAGTATCCTCAACGATTATCCTAGTACTTCCTAGCCAAATTGATGAACACGCTGCGGGGAAAATTGTGTCGCATAACAATTGAACCATTTTGTTTATGAAGCCTCCAAGTTTGATGATCATAAGTCAAGAACATATTGTGGTATAAGCCAAGATCTAATTCTACTCCACAATAGGAGACAAAAGGGCATCCCAGAAACAACCGATCTAAGTCCTCAGGGTGACTCCTACTAAAAGCATTTTGCAGCATGCCACAGGTGGGAAGCTGAAGCAAAATCTTCAGCCATGATGAAATGAATAACTAAATCTTCTGTCCAGGAGCCTACCAAACAACTTTGAACCACAGAAAAGGAAGGTACAATCCTTAGGAAAATATTAAAAAAAAGGAAGTTAAAACGAAGGAAGACTTGCAGGAAAACGCACCAGATGAACCCAACACCCAACTTTTGACATCCATTACACTGAACCACCCTAAATCCCTCCAGCCTCAACTAGATCATTAATGGTTGCATACCCTTGTTCGATAACCAACCATGAAATCCTAGCAAAAAGTTAAAAATTCGTAAGAATTCCACTATTAGCTGCATTAAAGCAATAAGTGATCTCAATTAGTTCTAAACAGTTGTTCTTTGTTAATTTCTTTCACATAGTTCTACTCTACATAAGTCTAGTCATCTAAGAATTTTACCAGATTATCTCTATTCTTGACTCATAATTAACTCTACCCTCTGAATAATAAGTGGTTTCACATGCTTCTTTTAACCATGTCAAAATTAAAGATCCTTGGTCTCCTTAATCCATCGACTCCAAATGCACATGCCCTGTGTCCTTTATGATCTAAACTATCAAACTTTCTTGATGCTCACAGTAACCAATTTACTCTACTGTGACCAGAAAAATTTCCCACCTTTTATGTAATAGGATAGGATATAGCCGAAGAAATTTACAGCTTGCACTGCAATACCTGTTGGACTCTTGCTACTTCACCTCTGTAATGATTATTGGAGCCAGTGAATGGGTACAATGTGTCTCCTAGACACCTAATACTCAAAATAACACCTGGATTATGCCAACATTTGGCTTGCACGCTTGCTCAAGTAACGCACAAATTGCTATTGAATTAACAAAGAGAAAGAAGATCATCAGAATCTTTTCATAATAACCAGTATTCTACTGCAACATTAACCTCATGGTGGTTTTGCTGACGATTAAAGCATCCCCAGATGTGGTGTATGCCTTTGCAAGACAAGGATATTCAAGACTTTCAGGAGAACATAGTTTCTTGCTCTTTGTGTGAGAAAAAGAATTCTCAATGGAGATAAGTTACAAGTCCAAATCATCCTTACTAGCTTGATGTGTCATTATCTTGTTATCATATCTTGTGGCGACACTGCCATTACTCCTCAGTCAGTACCAAGATCATCAGAAGCATGTGAAGTACCAAATAATACTCCATATCTCCTTTTTTTTCTTTTTTTATAAAAAACATGAACTTCATTAATTAAGGGAAGAATTACAAATGGGTGAGAAATCCCCGAATGAAAGTAAAGTCTACAGCTATAGCACAATATTCAAATCACGGTAGACATCTAAACATCTAATACATGAAAGCCCCTAAAGTTCTTACGCAATGAAATCCACCATGCAACCATAAATTTGAATTTTTCACAAACTGGAGATTCCTCCATATCTTCAAAAACTCTCTTATTCCTTTCCAAGCAAAGAGGCGAGCAAAGAGCTTGTAAAATGACATCCCAAAGTACTGCAGCTCTTTTACTAATGGCACTACCTAGATTTAACAAAAAGCAATCCTTGATGAACTGTGGGACTAATGCCAAGACAAATTCAGTTCCAATAACACCCTGTTCCACAATGAGGTAGAAAAGGGGCAATGCAAGAAAGTATGATTCAGATTCTCAGAATCTCTTTTGCAAAGAAGAAACCAGTTGGGGGATAGCGACACATTTGGAAACTCTTTTGAAAGATGTCACAAGTAAGTTCTCTCCCCAAATACCACCAGCCACGAAAAAAACTGAACCTTTTTAGGCACTGAAACTTTCCAAACATATTTGTAGTATGGAAAACGCAGATTGTGATCCTTAGGGGAAAACATAAATAAATAAATAAAAGATGAAAAGAATGCTTTGCAACATAATTACCCGAAGAGTCTAAAGCCCAAACCCTACGATTATCCCTATCTAGAGACAACCTGTGTAAGAAGCTGTGATGAAAGGCACAAATCAGGAATTTCAGTATTGCTAAGATTTTTGAAAAAGTGCAAGTCCCACGATATGGAAGGTGAGCCCGACAAATTGAAATTCCGGAATAGAAGGAAATGTGTTTCTTATAGGTTTCGAAATGCGAAAGTGAGGGGAATCAATCTCGAAGGGTTTGCTCCCGCACCCAATTATCTTCCCAAAACCTCACAATGTTGCCTCTCCCAATCTTTTATATTCCATAAATGAAAAACAGCCCTTCAATGGTAATCCATTTACCCCGACATTCAAACACTCTCTTCTCCTTGTTAACGACCGGATGCCACCTCTCAATGGGCACTATTATGTGATTGCCCAAAACAACAGTCTCGTTCTACTTTGAATGGCCTCCCAAAATAACAGTCTATTTCGTAAAATTTAAAAAAGAAAAGGAAAAGGAAATCCAAAACTACCATATCATTGAAACCAATATTGTAATACAACTAACTCTGGAACTGTATTCAAGAGCAGTATTTCGGGGGGAAAAAACAACTTTTTATGCCCATCTACTATATGTTGAAACAATCAATAGGTAAACGATTAGGCAGAGCAATGGAGGGTACAAAATACTTGACAATCACATGTTTATGTAATGCAATATCTAGTCCGCATGTGAAAAGAGATCTAATATGTGAAGTTTTGGGTGATTGTTCCAAATATTAGTAAAACTGGTACTTAGTTACTTCACCAGACTAACAAGAAAACTTCTAATGCCTATTTTGAAAAATGTGTTACAATAGCCAACAAGCATCTTTATTCATTAAATTATGAGTCGAAAGATAACATTATGAAAACAATTACTTCAGCTGGACTTAGTAAAGCTTCATAGCCTAGATTAATGATATATGATAATACTCCATCCAGGATAATAATAATAATTATTATGATACAAATAATATAATAATAATAAAGATATAAAACTTGTGTACAATTATTCTGAACACACAAGATGTGTCGCCACCAATATACAAGCCACAATGTTCATAGGTAACTGGAACAGGAACTTTAGCTAACAAAGGGCGTGAATGGTCTTTTGAGATAAGAAAGTTCTAACCTTAATTCAACAATTCTTATAAGTTATAACCTTTCTCTACCGTTAGATGTGTATCATGGCAAATTTGCAATCATAACTTAATAACTAGTATAGTGAAAGACAACCAGAATAGTAAATTCACTAAGGCCCCTTGTGGATGGAGGATTTGATTTGCCAAGGGATTTAAAATGAATAGATTTCAAAATCCTTAGATTTGAAATTCATGGACTTAAAATCCCTTGTTTGGATTTGTGAAAGGATTTTTAAATCCAAAATTTTCAAATTCATTGTTTGGAAAAAAATTGATACAACATTTGTAAAATTCAATTTTTTTCTTTAAAGTTTAAACTCACAATTTTTATATTTTTTATTAAATAAAATAATATTTATCTACATCTAAAGTAACTGAACAATTTATTTTCCAATTATATATATACACACATATATACAGTTTATATATTCCATATCCCAAAAAGTTATTGGGAGCATTTCATTGGAGATAAAAGAAAAAAGAATAAAAAAACATTGGGAGTATTTCCTTGGAAAACGAGTTGGAGAGATAGTAATTGGGAGAAGAGAAGAGAGAGTTGATGGGGAGAGAGAACGGGGGAGAAGAGAGAGAGAGAGAGGAGAGAGACGGAAGAAAGAGAGAGGAAAGGGGAGTAGGGAGGGATTTGTAAATAACTACCTTTGTCAAAGGATTTATAATCTACCAAAATATAGTGTAAAATGGTCAATCTCAAATCTTGAATTTCTAATTGGGCTAATTTAAAATTTTTAGTTTACAAATCCACTCATTTAGTATTTTATCCAAACACATGGAGTGAATTTGACAATGGATTTATAAATTCATAGCACAAATCCCTCCATCCAAATGGGGCCTAAGTGGTTCCGCCATGATGTAGGACCACAGGCACCAAATTTTGTATGCACCACTTTTGAGACAGAAAGCATTTTTCCATCAAACTAGGAAGAAAGAGAAATTACAAGATAAAGCATCTGTGAACCATGAACAGTCGTTCACTAAGAGATGGTATTACTTACTTCTTCATTGTCTACTCCAACCAGGAAAAACAATGATGCATATCGCCTATACACAACTTTATAGTTTCGATGCTCAACAAACGAACACTGTTCAGAACAGAAGCAAAAAACAATAATAAGTTTGCAGTACACGTAACGGGGTGTAAAACTAGGGGAGAATACTTTTTCTCCTAAAGTGCAAAAGTTCTTCAACTCAAGTTACGAACCAACAAAAAAAAGCAAAACAGTAACTACCAATTGATGAGTAGTTTCAGATAAGCATGAGAAATGCAGGACCACTAGCCCACACTGACACGGCTGATTTTAGATTCTAACCACATTTTCAAAAGACAAAAGAGAACATATTTCAGAAGAACGTTGTTGCAACTAGGATTTATTCAATCGAAGATGAGAAGTTTGTGCCCGCTTCAAAAATTAACAAGTAAAGCACTTAATTTAATTCTTCGGTAACTGTAAAATGAGATTGATCTAAGCAAATGTTCCATACATCAATTCTAATTATGCCATTATTCTCCATGAGTTATCCTGCTAGGTTTAGGTTTATCATGTGATACCTGACAGCATGCTAACCAAGAGTAGGGCATGATCACACACTTGAATGAAGAAATGGATCCTCTGGAGTTAGCAAATGGTGGGATTCGTGAACTCAGATCTAAACTGTCCACTGAATCAATGATTATGTGCATTCCACCTCATCCCTAAAAGATGCACGCTACTTTTATATAATAAAATGCATTTCCATTCATCAAAGTCAATGTTTTCATACGCAGGATCATTCTTCTCTATCACTATTAAAAAACGGAACTGATGATCATTAGTTGAACAAAATATAGTCCAATAAAGAGTAATCTATAGCCACCTCTTCTTCTACTTGCATCAGCACCCTTCTTTCCAACCATAACAATTCTCATAATGTCAAAACTCTCCTGCATGAATGCTAGAGTAATTTCTCCAGAGATGTGTTGCAATGCTCCATTTCTGCGCAGAGTAAAGTCAACAGATTTGCTGCAGCAAGATCATCAAACAAAAACCCTATCACAAAATAGTGACTAGTTTGTGCGGACAAGGATTTGGCCGTCAGAAGAGGTAAACCCAGAAGCAGTGGATGAAGTGGGTAAAAGAACAAGAGAATGTGAACAAGAAAAACTCAAGTTTCGCATTGCACTACTGAGGTGCGGAGTTCACAAAATTTTGCTAATGAAATCCCTAAAGTTCGTTTCCAGTGGATGGTTTACATCTGATGAAATCCATGAACTCCAGTACGTCCTAACTTTAGAGGATCCATATCCAGGTGATTGAAAATGTAGTCTTTCTGTTAATAATTAACACCCCAACTGCAGTTTTAGATTATTGATTCTTTTTTTAACAGGTCTTATTAATACCAATTAAATTAGCTCTGTCCTGCCGCATGTAAAACTTGTATCGTCCCAAACACAGTAAAAGCAGCCTCAAAATTAGATTGATCAAGTCTCACGCTTTGAATTCAGATCGCTGGCACCCAAAACAAAAAGCCAAATATGAGGTCAGCGATTTTCTTGGATTCTTCATTTCATCTTCACAACTAGCTCATACACTCAATGCAAAACTGAAAGTACCTTCTTTAAATCAAACCCACCAATCTCCCGCTGCCAAGTCAACTTAAGAAACTACTAGTAGATGAATTTCCAGCGCTCAAGCTAATTTTTTTCAGAAATCAATTCGGTTTGAAATAAATCAACCAATTCTCAATAGATTCACAGACGCACAAATCTAGAAGTACAGCAGCAAAGGAAGAATGTATACAAATATGTATATAAATAAATATACAGACACGCACAAATATATATATATATATAGGGAGAGAGAGAGAGAGAGAGACCTGTTGTTCGGTGCGTGCAAGGCATTTGCGGACAATTTCACCTTCGAGCGTTCGTCGTTCTTCGATGGTTAGGTATTCATAGTACTGCGCTAGACGGGTTTGGCCTTGCTTGTTCACCATTAATACGAATCTTATTCCCATTTTGATTGATTGCCGCTTCCTTTTACTTTTTCTTCCGATCCCAGGGCTGATGAATCTGCAGGCAAGATTTTCTAACGTGATTTCTGTTTGAGCCCTCACCTTTATTTTACGCCGCTTGCAGTTAGTAACTAAATTAAAGATGAGTAGGTCTTGGGTGCACTATGTGCATAATAGTGCTATGGTGCACCTGTTTGAGTGTCGCGATCGCGATTAAGTACCGCAGCCGCGATCAAGTGTCCCGATCGCATCAACATATATTATTGTTGATATTACATAAAGTATGTTTGATATTTGCATAGAGTATGTTTGACGATTTTATAGAGTATGTTTGAGTCATAATTTTAAAGTGAAACAGATTCAATACACAAAATCCTAATATAGTGCACTTAAGATATGGTTGATTTACTCATAAACTATGTTTGATATTTACATAAAGTATGTTTGATAATTTCATAAAGTATGTTCGAGCGTCAACATGCATTATTGTTGATATTTATTAGAGTTTGAAAAGAATGAACTAAAGGAAAGAGAAGATATGCAGAGAAAGAATTTTCATTCCATACATTTCAGCTAAGAAACTGTTACATTGGATCTGTGGCATTTAAATACAAGTTTGCACACATCAAACTAATTCTGTTACACAAGAATGGACCACGCAAACTGTCTAACAAACTTTGGTGAATGCATGCACATTGCACGTAGAGATGGCAAAACTGGCCCGGTCCGACGGGCCGGCCCGTTTAGCCCGAAATATAGAGCGGGCTGGGCCGGAATATTAGAGGCCCGAAAAAATTCGGGCTTTTTTGGCCCGGCCCGATCGGGCTTTTCTTTTGGCGGGCCAAGCCCGGCCCGGCCCGAAAGCCCGCGGGCCGGCCCGATGAAATTGAATTTTTTTCCGTCACTAATCGAATAAGAAAAATTTAGGAATTAAGTAATATCTTGTATACTATTTGAAACATGTTTTTCTTTTTTCTCTTTCTAGCAGAACATAAATGTATCTATTTACCGAGAAATTAAAACATTTGACTAATTTAATACTCTATTTTCTTCAATTTTATTAGCAGAAGATGGAAAATGAATTGGATCCAAGCATGCTCATTAATTATTATGTGTCGAAAAATGAAAAATTGATTAACATGTAGTATAGTACGTACACAAAAATTAAATAACTTATGACATATATATAACTATATATCATCATCCATTCCTTCTTTATTATTATTATTATTATTATTATTATTATTATTATTATTATTATTATTATTATTATTATTATTGTTATATCTGGGGTTTAAGACATGCCTATAAATTAATAGATATCATTCATTGCAACGAATAATAATATATTATCTTCCGATCAAGTTTTTTCTTAAGAGAATTAAACTGAAGTTCGCCTCAATATATAATACTACTTCATGGTTAAAGTAATAATAAAAAAAAAAAAACCTCATTGGTGGGCTTTTTTGGCCCGATAGCCCGATGGCCCGAGGTCCTCCGGGCCGGGCCTAGCATTTCTAGGCCCGAAATAAATCGGGTCCGGCCCGACCCGGCCCGAACTTTTCATTGGCCCGACTGGGCCCGGCCCGAGCCCGCCGGGCCGCCCGAATTGCCACCTCTAATTGCACGTGCACATGTGCATGTCATAGTTCATTTGTATTGAATTTACATTTCATTTGATAGCCCCCCGCAAACTCAAGGTGTTGAGGTCGAAGACCTTGATTTTGTCCCTAAGAGAACTGAATGTAGCACTTGAATTGGCCTTGGTGAGTATATCTGCAAGTTGCTCTTTAGTAGGTGATAGGGATAACCCGGTTACTTCGGGTCGGGTTAATCCTGAGCCCACTTACTAGCCCAGCAAGCACGCCAGCGAGCGCGAAGGCCCAGGCCCAACAGGCCTGGCAATACGCATTCTGTTCAGCGGATCAAGTCTGTTCCGCGAATCAAGGCCATGATCTTTTCCCAACTGCCATGCAGACTTGGTGGGCAAGATTATAGGGATTTAGTTAAGGTTTTGGTTTAGTAGTATAAATAGGTGAAAAGAACTCGGAATTAGGGTTCGCACTTTGTACTCTGGAATACGCTCTGTAAACTCAACGTTCTAGTAAAAAGAAACACCTCGGCGATTGCCGTTTTCTGCCCGTGGACGTAGATCTCCGGATCGAACCACGTAATTCTTGTGTGTTTTTATACTGTCTATGTTAATTGTTGCTTAGATTGTGTGGATACCGGATTGCGCATTATCAAATTGGCGCCGTCTGTGGGAACGACAAGGCCGTTTTTTGAACGCGCTAACCAACAATTTTTGACGTAATTCTTAATCATGGTGACGACTCGTTTGAATCAAGCTCGCCGCGGGGATCAATCCGACCAAGATCCACCCGTGGATCAAGTTGTGCCGCCAAGGCAATTGCCGGCAGGGAGTACATCCAATCATCAGGGTAATCAAAATCCTCCACCCCCTCAAGACCAGCAAAACCCTAATATTGCTGCTGCTCAATCACTGGTAAACATTCAAATCACCCCAGAACTGCTTCAAGATTTCTTGCAAGAGCATGCACATGTCCTTCAAGATTGGGCAGTTAATCGCTTACGTCCCGCGGGGCCTGCCGCGGGGCCTGCCGGCCATAATGCTAATCCCGTGGTGCCTCCACCCCGCTCACGCGATCAGCAGGACCCGGGACACCGCGGTCGCCAGGATCGACGACGGGAACGACCTGGTTCTTCCGAGGACCAGGGGAGTTCTAATGAATCACGACCTCGCAATGAGGAACCCGCTGATGTGGATCGCCGCCGTCCACTTAATGCGACCAAGAGAGTTCGCTATGCAAATCCTCATGCTCTGGATCTTCAAGAGTATGAGCGAGTTCAACGCAACGTTGAACTGGATAGAATCCTGGGCCTTGACGCCAATGGAGAGATCATCACGCCGTTCTCCCAGGAAATCATTGCCACTTCCCTTCCCGAAGGGTTTAAACGGCCAGCCATACCTCCTTACAATGGCACAGGAGATCCGGTCAATTTTCTTGGGGCTTTTCGGCACAGCATGCTCAGCCATGATAGCATCACATCCCTCCAGTATTGCAAAATTTTCCCTGAGTACTTACAGGATGAAGCTCGGGTTTGGTTTGATTCACTCCCGCGCGACAGCGTATCCTCCTTCAAAGAGCTCGCCGAGCACTTTTGGGCGCGGTTCGAAGCACGGGCGAAGCCCATGGCCACCCTGGCCGACGTCATGAATATGGAACAGCGGGACGGTGAAACCGTTACCCAATTTCTGGACCGTTTTACAGCGGTAAGCCTCAAGGTCGGAAATTGCCCCGATGATGTGGCCATCAACGCTTTCATGAATGGACTCTGCCCCGGAGCACTCCACACCGAATTAGCTCGGAACACTCCGGTCACAACTCGAGCACTGTTCAAAACAGTATGCAAATTTGCTAAGGCCGAGGAGCAGACTCGTCAGAAGCGTGAGAAACACGCCAGCAAGCGGCAATCCGACAAGGCACAAGCCGGGCCTAGTACTCGACCTAGTGCATTTTCCCGCCTGACACCGGGGCGTTTAGAAACCCGAAGTGAAATTCCACAATTGACTCCGTTGACGAAGTCACGAGCTGAGATTCTTTCAATCCACAAGAACGATCTGCGACCTTGTCCGCGGATGACTGCACCACCAGAGAAGAGGAACCGTGGAAAGTGGTGCTCGTACCACCGAGATCATGGGCACGAGACAGAGGAGTGCCGGGAACTTAGCAAGGAGATTGAGGAATGCCTCAAGAAGGGTCTCTTGCGGCAATACGTCGCGCGAACCGGAGACCAACCTCGGACAAACCACAATGGGGGTTCGTCCCACAACCGCGGAGGTTATCACGACCGAGGCGCTCAACAAAATCGGCCACCATGGCAGAACAATCGGCCGGGGCCAAATAACTACGCACGGCAAGATTCTGGCAATCGCCAGCAACCACGTCTCCCACTACCACCTCCTCCTCCGGGGGGACCCGAAGACAACGCGCCTCCTCACGTGATAAACGTGATATATGGAGCCTTGCCCACCGGGGCTTCCCGACATGCCCTAAAGGCAGAAGCTCGACGTCCTCCTCCCGAGGAGCCACGTCATAGACGCCTCCATCAGTCCGAAACTGTCAGCTTCACGGACAGGGACCCAGTTCCGGAGATAACACCTCACACAGACGCTATTGTCATCGACATGACTGTAGCCAACATAACAGTACGGCGAGTCTTCGTGGATAACGGGGCCGCGGTAAGTGTTATATTTGCAGACTGTTTCGAGAGGATGGGGATTTCCCGAGACCAACTTCGACCGGCCCCCGGGCCACTACAGACTTTCACTCAGGGTGAAGTCCGGCCAGAAGGTATCATCACTCTCCCAGCGTCTTTGGGGACTTATCCGAAGATAAAAACTATCTTCGTGGACTTTTACGTGGTGAATTCTCCATCACCATATAACATGATATTGGGCCGAGACTGGCTCACCCCGGCAAAGGCCATATGCTCCACGTATCACCTCGCGCTCAAGTTTCCTACTTCGCATGGTGAAGTGGCTATCCGCGGAAGTCAAAGGGTCTCAAAGGAATGTATGTACGTAGCACTCAAAAAGACTGCTAAGGTCCCTCCCAAACAGCAGCTCCAGGTGACATCACCGGCCCCAGAACCTCGGGGAAGTGTCCCATTGGGGGATGCTACTGCTCAAGTCCCGCTAGATCCGTCTAAGCAGGACCAGACAGTCACTGTAGGCGCTGTGGATGTACCATGGCTGCATCAGGCCATTATTCAGACCCTGCGAGAATATTCCGATGTTTTTGCATGGTCTCCTCTAGATATGCCTGGGGTTTCTCCCGAAGTGATTACTCACAAGTTGAACATCGACCCAAGCGTAAAACCAATCCAACAAAAGCAGAGAAAATTCGCTCCGGAGCGAAATGAAGCCATTCGAGTTGAGGTGAAACAACTCCTAGATGCGGACATCTTGTTCGAGGTATTCTACCCCTCTTGGTTATCTAACCCGGTAATGGTAACGAAAACCAGTGGGGCATGGCGGATGTGTGTTGATTTTTCCGATCTCAATAAGCACTGTCCGAAAGACTGCTATCCTCTGCCCTCCATCGACCAAAAGGCCGAAGCCATTACGGGGTACGTGGCACTTTGCTTCCTCGATCTGTACAAGGGATACCATCAAATTTTTATGGATCCGCAGGATGCCCTCAAAACGGCATTTATCACTGCCTTTGGGTGCTACGCTTTTAAGAAATTGCCCTTTGGGCTCAAGAATGCTGGAGCCACTTACCAGCGTCGAATGGACTTTGTCTTCCGCGACCAGATAAGTCGCAATGTTGAGGCCTACGTCGATGACTTGGTCATCAAAAGCTCCTCCCATCCTTCATGTGTGTAGGACATTACCGAAACATTGCGCACCCTGCGGCGCTATAAACTGCGGCTCAATCCAGCAAAATGCACCTTCGGTGTTGGCTCTGGGAAGTTTCTCGGGTACATGGTTTCACAAAACGGCCTGCAGGCCAATCCGGCTAAACTCCGTGATGTGCTAGATCTACAGCCACCTAAGACATTCAGGGATGTTCAACGCCTCACAGGTGGTTTAGCGGCCTTAAACAGATTCTTATCGAAAGCAGCAGAGCGCCAGCTCCCGTTTTTCAGAATCCTGAGACAAGCGAAGTCCTTTGAGTGGACTCCGGAGTGCACTGAGGCCTTCGAGGCCTTGAAACGTCATATACAGCAGCTGCCTACTTTGTCAGTTCCTCTCCCCGGAGAGCCGCTGTACTTATATCTGGCTTCCGCCGAGGAGGCTGTTAGCGCTGCTCTTGTGCGAGAAGTGGAAGGGGTTCAACATCCCGTGTATTTTGCAAGCCGGGTGCTTCATGGAGCGGAGACGCGATATTCCGTACTAGAAAAAACCGCCTTGGCCCTTGTTATGGCGGCTCGGCGTCTTCGGCCATACTAATCACCCTATACGCCAAATCCTTGTGAAACCCGAGGTGTCTGGGCGCCTCGCCAAGTGGGCCATTGAGTTGGGCGAATATGATATCCAGTTTCTCCCCCGCCGAGCAATTAAGGGTCAAGCACTTGCCGACTTCCTGGCCGAAGCCCCGGCAGACAATCATGAGTCCCCCGCAGACAATGACACACAGCACCACGTCACCCATGCTCCTTCACCCCGGAAGTGGCAACTGTTCGTGGATGGAGCATCCACGGTCCGAGGAAGTGGCGCCGGACTACTTCTCATCGACCCTGAGAGGGTTGAGGTTAAATATGTCATCAGATTTAAATTTAAGGTGACTAACAATGAAGCGGAATACGAGGCCGTCCTCGCCGGGCTCCGGCTCGCTCAATCTTTAGGTGCTCGTCACCTAGAGCTCTTCACGGACTCCGAGATCGTGTCCAAGCAAATTCAGGGGACTTATCTCGCCAAGGAAGAAACAATGGTCAGGTATCGCTCTCTAGCACTCAAACTCATGTCAACTTTTGATGCAGTTGTTATCCGGAAAATCCCGCGTGCTCAGAATTCCAGGGCAGACGCACTCAGCAAGTTGGCCTCCGCGGTCCAAACTAATATATCTCCGGATATCATGGTCGAAGACCTCTCCCATCCAGCAATTCATGAGGCTACAGTTTCGGTACTGACCGACGGTGATCCGAACTGGATGACTCCGATCATTCAGTATCTCCGAGATGGGATTCTGCCCACTGACAAGCTACGAGCTCGGCAAGTTGTACTCAAAGCTCCTAAATACTCCCTTCATAATGGGGTTCTATATCGACAATCGTACCTACAACCGAATCTCCGGTGCCTCGCCCCTGCCGAGGCCATTCAAGTTCTGCGGGAGGTTCACGAAGGGGCCTGCGCAAGCCATATCGGTTCCCGGACTTTAGCAAAGAAAGTTCTGCGCTGGGGATACTATTGGCCTACCCTGTTCAACGATGCTCATGACTTAGTGTCTAAATGCAGCAAGTGCCAACTGCACTCCCGTGTAAAGCACCTGCCACAAACCGAACTCACGGGCATCCAGAGTGCGTGGCCATTTATTCAGTGGGGTATTGATATTGTTGGACCCTTCCCCGTTGCTCCGGAAGGGTTGAAGTTCTTGGTCGTTGCCGTAGACTACTTCACTAAGTGGGTCGAAGCCGAACCACTTACCGCTATTACCGGCCAGAATATTTTGAAATTTGTGTGGCGCAATATCGTTTGCCGCTTCGGCATCCCGAGCACTATTGTCTCGGACAACGGTAAACAGTTTGCCAATGATCCATTCCGATCATGGTGTGAAGAACTACACATCAAGCAAATTTTCACTTCGGTGGCTCACCCTCAAGCCAACGGGCAGGTTGAGGTCACCAATCGGACACTGCTCACTGGCATAAAGAAGCGCCTAGACAATGCCAAGGGCCTCTGGGCTGAAAACCTGCCACAAGTCTTATGGGCTATTCGCACAACGCCGCACACCTCCACCGGGGAGACTCCTTACAGCCTTACTTACGGCTCCGAAGCCGTTATCCCCGCTGAAATCAGTGTGCCGAGTCCTCGCCTCCTCACATTAGTTCCGGATGATAATGACGAGGCTCTTCGCGCAAATTTGGATGAGCTTGAGAATCGCCGGGAACAATCGTTCATTCAGCAGGCTAAGTGCAAACAGCGAGCTGCCCAGTATTATAACCTCCGGGTTCGAGGTACACAATTCAATGTCGGGGACTTAGTCCTTCGGCTCAACTCGGCCAGCAAAGCTGCCCCCGAGGGCAAACTGCATGCTTCTTGGGAAGGCCCCTACCGAGTCGCTGCTGTACATGACTCTGGATCCTATCAACTTGAACATATCAACGGGACCCCGATCCCCCGAAGTTGGCACGTCACAAATTTGAGGCGTTTCTATTTGTGAAGGCCACATTGCAAGTACTATCTTTCCTTTAATTTCCTTTATAGTTGTTATTTCACTTTGTACTTTCGAGTTTGCTCCGGCACTTATCATTGAATAAAAATTCTTTGCTTGCATAACTTACTGTGTTATTCTTTATGTTACGGGGACGCCCTAACACAATCATACTATCATTATTAGTCTCCGGACAATTAAACCTCTCTCTCGGTCCGTCCGAGGAGGTTTGCATATTAGTCCCCGGACTCACATCACTTTCTCGTCTGTTTAACCGGAGAAATGTTTACTCCCGCCTGATCCGTCCGGGGAGGTATTTTACTCCCGCCTGATCCGTCCGGGGAGTTTTTACTCCCGCATGATCCGTCCGGGGAGATTGGATTTATCCATACCGTGTTCCCGAACACCTATTTAAAACAGTTAACAAGTTTTCTAACGTGTTCCCGAACACCCGATTAAAGTGATTTGTAACAAGTTACTTTCATTACACCAGTTTGTACACATTACAACAGTTTTATTATCAACTTTTGAATATTACACATCAAATGGTTTCTTACATAAGACTTCAACCAAAAAAAAAAAAAAAAAAAAAAAACAACAAGTATATAAGCTAATGTCTACGGCCCCCGAGCCAATATTCAGCGCTCCGGTGCTGGGACCCACTTTTCGGTCTGCGTTGGGTCCTCCGGGATCTTGAAGATCCTCGACCTCGGGCTCCGGCTCTGTTACCCCTTCGGGCTCCGGCTCTGTCATCCCTTCGAGTCTCCCTCCGCCGAGGACTTTCTCTGGGCACTGGCCTAGGGGCTTCATCTCTGGACTGTGTTCGGTTACTGGACTGTGGGGCCGACCTCGATGTTTGAGCCCACTGCTCAGGGTCCCACTCTGCCGGAGCCATCACCTCGATTTCCCGGGCCAGCTCCTCGACCACCTCCTCAGCAACCACCGGGAGTTCTTCTTCAATTGTGGTCACCGGAGCTGGCTCTCGGATGACTATGCCTTTGCTCTGCTCGGAGGGTTTCTTCCTGCCTTTGGTCTTCTTGTCCTTCCGAGGAGCTTTCTGCGTACTCCGGTCCTGGCTTGTGCTCGCAATGAACTCTTCAGCAGAAGGCCTTCGCCTGATTCGGCCCTTCAGCCCTTCGTACATACTGAGCAGCAGTGCCAGGACTTCTCTTTTCCTCACAAGCTCCGCGGACTCAACCGAGCTCCTCGACATCAACGCCGCGATGTCACTTTGGATCTCAACGGTCCGCTCTTCTACTTCTTCAAAAGTTAGAAGACCGAACTCGGACAGAATCCGCTCATACTCCTTATGATGAACGCGGACGCGGCTCATCTCGGCAGCTGTGGTTCGGTACTGCATCTCGAAGTCTTTAGCCCTTTCATTGGCTTCGACCACCTTCTTCTCTGCCGAGGCTATTTGCTTCTTCAGCTTAGGAACTACATGCATTTCCAGACGACTCTTCTCACCGCGGAACCAATCCAGTGATTCCATCAGCTTCTTTATTGTCTCATATAGCTCAGCGATGTTCTAAATAGACAACGAAGACAACCAGATCAATTACTCTCAAGTATGTAAGGAGTTACATTCAGTTCGGCAACAGACATTAAATTGCTCATGCAAGTAACCAGAAAGTAAGAGTCAAAGAAAAGGGAATTGTATTTCAAATTGCGGGAGTACAACTGTTCCAGTACATCACCCCTAACATTTCTACAAATTTACAATTTTAAATCTGCGGGGATCGACTGACCTCCCGCTCAACTGCCTCGGGTTCTTCGGGCAACCCCTCAGCTTCTTCATTTGCTGCAACGGCCTCGATCGCAGCTGGGGTCTCAGCCTCCGTCTGTGGGGGGAGGATCGGTGCTCGGGGGAGCCGTGATCGGTTCACCTCGGCAGAATGCCAGGAATTCTTCATCCTGGTCCACTTCGCAGCTGGCAACTTCTGCGGCAGTCAGAAGCTGCCTCTTCCCCCCGAGCGCACTCACCAAGGGCCACTCCGGCAGCTCCGCTAGCGCGGCGTAATAAGCCTTCTCCACCTCGGCCGCCGCCTCAGGGTCATACCCAAATTCTGGACGATTGATGTCCACATCTGGTACGCCTCCTTAACCTCCTCCAACACCATGGCCCGTGTGGCTTTATCCCCTATTGCCACAAACTTTGTCTGGAAGTCAAGGAATGTGCTGGAGTGTAATAACTTCTCGGCGAACACCCTTAGCAACGATCCCTGTCCTCCAACCACGGCCGCTTCCCTCGCCTCCATCTCCGCCCGCAGCTGCATCAGCTCACCTCGGAGACCATGGTTCTCCGTCTCCACACCGCGCAGACGCGCGACCTCGGACTCGACCAAGGCAGCCCTCTTGCGTGCCTGGATCAAGTCATGCGCTAATTTGTCGTTTCGCGCGCGGAGGTCCCGCGCTGTCGCAGCTAGTCCTTCCCGGGCCTTCACCTCGCCCTTCAGGCCGACCTCTATGATCCCTCGGGCCAGCTGCAGAATCTTCTCGGCGTCCGCGCTGTCAAACCCCAGCCTACTAAGGGTCGCCTGCTCTCCATGGACGAATTAAACACAACATAACACATGGCTCAGGCCTCTGTTACACACCTCGCGTAAGTTAAACTAATGATCAGCGTTTTTGAATATTACCTCCGTACTTGCCCCAACCCGGGGTCTTTTGGATGGTGCTTGCGGAGTCCCAGTAGGCTCCGGCCTCTTCTTTGATAACGCCGGAGACCCCGCCGGCGTCGCCCTCTCCTCTGACCCCGTCGACGGTCGCGCACTCTGTGGCATCTTCTCTCGGGGAGACACCTCGGTGGCTTTCCCCTTCTTCTTTGCCGCCGCCGACGCTGCAGGGCTTCCTGATGCTGGCTGCTTTCCGAAGCGTCCCACTGCAAATATATATCTATGGTCAGTTCTGCGCAAAACGGCAAAATTAAATAACAGGACACAAGAACTCCTACCCTCTTCGGCATCTCCATTTCCTGAGTAATATGGGCTAAGCCCAGCCTTCTCCAGTTCCTCCTCGGAACAGAGGGTTTGGAAAGTCCCCACTTGCAGGAATATGTGCCTCACTTCGGCCCCCGGATTCTCCACAGGGGCGGTATCCTGCACCTCGTCACTCCTCCACTTCGGGAGAGCTATCTTATTCCTAACAAATATGAACCTCTCCTTCCACCCCTCTACTTTACTCGGGTTTTGAACCTTGAACCCTCCTCGTGCTCGGGGACTAAAGGAATACCACCCCTTGGACTTCCCGAAGTTCTTTAACTGGTAGAAAAACCTAAAAAGCTCTACAGTTGGCTCTATTCCGGCCTGTTTACTAACTACAGTGAATCCTACCAGCTGCCTCACCGCGTTCGGCGCTAACTGGCAGAGGGCAATACCGTAGTATTTTAACAACTCTACGACTATGCCCCACAGCGGCAATCTCAACCCTACTCTAAGGGAGTCGATATATACGGTCATAAACCCCTGCGGTGGGCAACAGGCCCTATCCACGGGGGTAGGAATTATGTAATCAAGATCGAAGGGAAGATAAAATGATGGGAGTTCCCTCTCAAGTTGCTCCCGCGACATCCGTAACGCTATGGACGACACCTCAAGCTCCACCACCGGGCATTCATAAAACGATACCATCATAGTGTTGCACTCTAAACCATCAACTCTGTCTATGGTTCTAATATCATCCCTCTCCGGGATGATATATGATAGGGGGGGGGATATCTAACGGTTTATCTGAGCCTCCTACTACTTTGATCGAGGCCGAAGATGGGGCAGAAGATGAAGAAGATGAAGAGGATGACATACTTACTTGGTTTGAACTCGAAAGTGTGGATTTGAGAAATTTTTGATCTCTGATGAATCACAAGCGCAGATTTCCTCTTTTTTCCGCTTTCTAAACAGATGAATCGCAATGGAGAAGATGAAAAGTTACTGTGCAGTTATTCCCAATATAAATGCAAAAAAACTGACGGCTCTGATGCAGCCTATTCAAATTCAGTGATGGAGATTTAGGCATGCTCTTCACGCGCTTTACAGTTACCGAGGCGCGTGGGGAACAGCTGCCTTGGAACTCGCAGAGCGTGTCACTTCACGTCTCTCTCTCTCATTATGGCGCCGCCAATCACATCACCCTCACCCTTCCTCAGGAAGATTCAAGATACACTCCGGTGTACCTTCCACCTCGGTCATGCTACCACACTCCGGTGCTCCTCCCATTTCGGCCAAACTTCTCACTCCGGTGTACCTTCCACCTCGGCCAGACTGTCATATACTTCCAACGCGTTTTTTGCGTCTGGAGAATTCGATATCTCATCATATGTCCCGTGCACTTCGGCCCAACTCGGCACTACGTCCATTGACTGCTCCACAGAGTCCCAGGGGCGCGGACAGACTCAGTCACGCATAAACACTTCGGCCTGCCAGAGACCCCGGTTTTCCTTCCTTACGGTTCCACCCCGGTGACAACCGAAGCTCCTACCTCGCTTCGGCTGGGGGGGGGGCATCTGATAGGGATAACCCGGTTACTTCGGGTCGGGTTAATCCTGAGCCCACTTACTAGCCCAGCAAGCACGCCAGCGAGCGCGAAGGCCCAGGCCCAACAGGCCTGGCAATACGCATTCTGTTCAGCGGATCAAGTCTGTTCCGCGAATCAAGGCCATGATCTTTTTCCAACTGCCATGCAGATTTGGTGGGCAAGATTATAGGGATTTAGTTAAGGTTTTGGTTTAGTAGTATAAATAGGTGAAAAGAACTCGGAATTAGGGTTCGCACTTTGTACTCTGGAATACGCTCTGTAAACTCAACGTTCTAGTAAAAAGAAACACCTCGGCGATTGCCGTTTTCTGCCCGTGGACGTAGATCTCCGGATCGAACCACGTAATTCTTGTGTGTTTTTATACTGTCTATGTTAATTGTTGCTTAGATTGTGTGGATACCGGATTGCGCATTATCAGAAGGCACGTGTCTGATGTCCACAAGGTTCTTTTGCACTCTCTCTCTGACGAAATAGAGATCTAACTCGATGTGTTTTGTTCTTGCACATGTCCTCACCCAATGTAATACAAAGCTGATAAATAAAAGATCTCATGTTGTTTGTAAATCTTGTTGTCTTGGCAAATTACACCAATCCCCCTTCCCCCATTCTTCTTCTTCTTACTGCTCTCCTCTTGAACTGGTTCATTCTGACCTTTGGGGTCCTGCCCCAACACCATCCTATAATGGATATAGATATTATATTAGCTTCGTGGACACTTATTCCAGATTTACTTGGATTTACATGCTCAAACAGAAATCTGGGGCCTTCCAAGCTTTTACAATCTTTAAATCACAATCTGAAAAACAACTTCGTTATCCAATTAAATCTATCCAGACTGATTGGGGTGGAGAGTTTAGAGCATTTTCTGCATTTCTAGCGGCTGAGGGTATCACACACAAAAAATCATGCCCTTACATACACCAACAAAATGGTTTAGCAGAACGTAAACACAGACATATAGTTGACATGGGTTTATCTTTACTAGTTCTCTACCTATGCATTTCTGGGATGAAGCTTTTAGAGCTGCTGCATTCATAATCAACAGGTTACCTTCCCCTGTCACATCTCAGAAATCCCCCTTGGAAATCCTGTTCAAGACCCCACCTGTCTACAACCAATTAAAAGTATTTGGTTGCCTATGTTACCCCTACCTCAGACCCTACAACTCACATAAATTTGATTTCAGATCCAAGCCCTGCACCTTCATAGGTTATAGTTTGAATCACAAAGGCTATAAATGCCTAGATTCTTCGGGTCGAATATTCATTTGTAGAGATGTTATCTTTGATGAAAACTCATTCCCATATGCTTCTGCTCTGATACCATATTAGAGTTTGAAAAGAATGAACTAAAGGAAAGAGAAGATATGCAGAGAGAGAATTTTCATTCCATACATTTCAGCTAAGAAACTGTTACATTGGATCTGTGGCATTTAAATACAAGTTTACACACATCAAACTAATTCTGTTACACAAGAATGGACCACGCAAACTGTCTAACAAACTCTGGTGAATGCATGCACATTGCACGTGCGCATGCGCATGTCATAGTTCATTTGTATTGAATTTACATTTCATTTGATAATATTTGCATAAAGTATTTTTGATATTTGCATAAAGTATGTTTGATAATTTCATAAAGTATGTTTGAGTTACAATTTTAAAGTGAAACAGATTCAAGACACAAAATTCATAACATAGGTATGGTTTATTTACTCATAAAGCATGTTTGATATTTGCATAAAGTATGTTTGACAATTTCATAAAGTATGTTTCAGTCACAGTTGTGCGCTCCACAGCCCAAATTCCCTTTTAGTCACAATTGATCGCGGCCGCGGCCGAACCGATGCACAATATTGTTATTGTGCACATGGTGCACCCAAGTTTTTGCCATTAATGATTATACTATTCCTGAATTATTTGGTTAAAAATATTCCTTCGGTATTATTCACTAACTAGTGTAGTTACCCAGCGACGCATGATTTGAAAAATACTTTTAATTTTATGTAAATTTTAGTTATTAATCTTGCAAGTTGTAATATAACGATAGTTATAGACAGTAAATATGGAATTTCTTTTACCCACTTAAATAATCAATATAATTTTAAAATTATTTAGAATACCAAAAAGGACGACAAATAATATTAGGAAACATAAAACTTACTACTAGAAAGAATTTGAATTGTACTTTTTTTTACTTGCTAATCATTTGAACTACACATTTTTCTTCATTTTCTACACTCTCTATTCGACTGATATGACAACATCCTATTCCCTTTCTTACCTAATTCTTATATTGAAAAATGTTAAAATAAATTTATTAATAAATTAAAAATATATAATATTTCAAAAATTAATATTATTCCAAAGTTATAAATAACTTTTCAAATGTTTTACTTTGGAAAATTACATAAGAACGTATATTTTGTTATAAAAATTATATATAGATATACATTTTTTAAAAAATATTTAATTATTACGAAAATAGATTTAAGATACTACAAATATATTTCAAAATATGTATATATAGTTTTAGATTAAACTATTTTAATATTTTAAAAATAATTATAAGCTAATCTAAAATATTTAATTGCTAATTATAAGAAACAATAATATTTTAAGTTCAATTTAATTAACACGAATAAATTAAAAATAATTACCAAATATATCCAAATTTTAGAAAGAAATTTATGGAGAAATTAAAATATATTCGAATTTTATAAATAACTAAAATAACTTAACCTAATTTGAATGTCTTTAATATCAAATGTGAAAGTTATCATAAATAATATATATAGACACACACACATCATCAAAAATTACAATTTTCAACAACTAATTTAATCATTAATCAATCATCCAATAATTACCTACATAACATTTTCAGAATTTTTTACAATAAATTAATTTATATCAATTCAAACCTACACAACCATAATACGAAATATAAATCAAATTTTACTATACTGAAGCTTATCACTGGCTCACAACCAGGTTCTCAAACAACCTCTTCCAGATCTATTCAAACACATTATTCTAGGTACATATAATTAATTTAGGTTCCAACTCACCCATCATTCTATTCCTTCAGACTCTGATGTGTTTTTGGATTTGAATAAGTTCTACTCTCAACTTAGATCCGCAACTTCAATACATCATATCAAAACTCATATTATTGTGAAATGTGAATCATTTAGTTCTTCAGGTCCCGCATGTCCCGTAAGAAACTCCTCTAGTCTATACAAAATATTCATACAATAGATTTCGTTAACGCTCTTTTCTCAGTATTTAATTTAATATTTGATAGATATGGCCCAAGAACTTCGGGTCGGATCAACCCGACCCGAAGCAACTGAGCCCAAAGGAGCGAGCACAATAACCAAGCTGGCCCAGAAGTGCACGCGTGCCTGGAGCAGCCCAATCGCGGTATATTTGGAAAGTGAGATCCCCACGATCTCCTTCCAACTCCCATGCAAAGATGGTAGGCGTGATTGTAGGGGTTTAGTTAGGGTTTGGATTGAATAGGATAAATAGCAGAATTGTTCTCAGATTGAGGGTTCACACTTTGTATTCCTAAACTACGACGTGTAAGCTTGAAAAGAATATAGTGAGAAAACACCTCGGCAGGTGATATTTTACGCCCGTGGACGTAGATCTCCGGATCGAACCACGTATATCCTGTGTTCTTTAATTTTCTTGTATTGGGTCAAATTGAATTTTACTTCGAGTTCTCTTGATAGCCGAATTGGCGCCGTCTGTGGGAACGATTGGCAAGAAAACCTTAGTTTCTTTCAACGTCATCGCAATCGCTATGGTGAATACTCGTAGGTTTGCTAATCCTACCCGGTCCCGTCGTGATCCTCCTGTGGACCAGAATCCGCCGCCCCGTCAACGAAACTAAGATCTGCCCGCGGAACACTCTAACATGCCGAATCATCCCCCTGCTGATGATTCGACGCAAGTTAATCCTCCACCTACCCCCGAGTTGTCGCAGGTGCAGCGAGCCTTTCTTCAGGAGCACGCCGCTCTGTTCCAAGAATGGAACAATCGGCGCGCCCACTCCAGTGAGCGTGCCAACAATGGCGCCGTAAACGTGAGAAATCCGCCCCGTGATTTGTCACGTGAATTGGACGAAGATCCCCCTCATCGAGCGAGGCTTGAGCGTCGACGACGGAGGGCAGCCTCTCCAGTGGATAACCGTAGTTCTAATGGGTCGAGGCCCCGAGACGTCCACGAAGGCGTGCATCGCCGAAAACCTGTAGACGCCCCGAAGCGTGCTCACTTAGACCAATCCCGTGTGCTAGATCCCTTGGAACAAGAGCAAGCCCAGTTTGCCGCGGAGCTTGACAAAGTGTTGAGCCTCGATGCTGATGGGGAGATCATAACCCCGTTCTCCGACGAGATTCTTGTTGTCCCACTCCCAGAGGAGTTCAAGCTTCCCCCAGTGGCCGTATACAACGGCACCGGCGATCCAAGTAATTTTTTGAACGCCTTCAAGTATGCTATGTTCAACCGCAATTGCACTCCTCACCATTTGTGTAAGGTGTTTCCTGAGTATCTCCAAGACAATGCTAGACTTTGGTTCGATTCTTTGCCCCGGGGCAGCGTAATCTCTTTTCGGGATCTTGCCGAACAGTTTTGGGCGCGTTTTCATACGCGGGCAAAGCCCATGGCCACATTGGCCGACCTAAAGAATATGGAACAAAGGGATGGAGAAACTGTTACCCAATTTCTTTTATCGCTTCACGACGGAGAGCCTTAAGGTGGGCAGCCGGTCGGACGATGTTATCATCAACGCCTTTATGAATGGCCTTCATCCCGGGCCGCTTTACACCAAGCTGGTCCGGAACCCTCTAGCTACGACCCAGGCTTTGTTTAACATTGTATGTAGGTTCACCAAGGCTGAGGAGCAGACTCGACGTAAACGTGAGAAGCATGCCAGTAAGCGCGGATCAGATAGAACACAACCCGGCCCCAACACTCGGCCTAGTGCGTTCTCTCGCCTGAACTGAGGACGTATGGAACCTCGCGGAGATATTCCCCAACTTACTCCGCTTACAAAATCACGAGCCGAAATTCTTTCTGTTCACAAGAACGATCTGCGGCCCTGCCCGCGGATGACTGCTCCGGCAAAAAAGCGTAACCGCGACAAGTGGTGCGCTTACCACCATGATCATGGACATGAAACAGAGGATTGTAGAGAGCTTGGAAAAGAAATCGAAGATTGTCTAAAGAGGGGTTTCTTAAGGCAGTATGTCGCTCGGACCGACGACAGGCCTCGGTCAAGCCAGAATGGAGGTTCGCAAAAAAACCGCAGAGGCTACAATGATCGCGGTCCATGGCAAAACAGGCCGCAATGGCAGAATAACAGGCCTGGGTACAACAACTATGCACGGCAGGACCAAGAAAGTCGTCAGCCACCCCACTTGTTGCCGCAACTCTCCGCTTACAAAATCACGAGCCGAAATTCTTTTTGTTCACAAGAACGATTTGCGGCCCTGCCCGCGGATGACTGCTCCGGCAGAAAAGCGTAACCGCGACAAGTGGTGCGCGTACCACCATGATCATGGACATGAAACAGAGGATTGTAGAGAGCTTGGAAAAGAAATCGAAGATTGTCTAAAGAGGGGTTTCTTAAGGCAGTATGTCGCTCGGACCGACGACAGGCCTCGGTCAAGCCAGAATGGAGGTTCGCAACAAAACCGCAGAGGCTACAATGATCGCGGTCCATGGTAAAACAGGCTGCAATGGCAGAATAACAGGCCTGGGTACAACAACTATGCACGGCAGGACCAAGAAAGTCGTCAGCCACCCCACTTGTTGCCGCAACTGCCTCCTCATGGAGGACCCGGAGACAATCCGCCTGCTCACGTCATAAATGTGATTTATGGGGCCATCCCCACTGGGGCTTCCCGAAGTGCCTTGAAGGCGGAAGCACGCAGGTCTCCTCCCGAGGAGCCGCGACACAAACGCCTCCATCAATCTGAAACCGTAAGTTTTACCGACAAAGATCCTGTTCCCGAGCTCACCCCACATACCGACGCCATCGTCATCGACATGGCCGTAGCTAATGTTACGATAAAGCGGGTTTTCGTCGACAACGGAGCCGCAGTTAGCGTCATATTCACCGACTGTTTTCAGAAAATGGGTATTCCTCGTGAACAACTCCGACCGGCCCCCGGGCCGCTACAGACCTTCACCCAGGGTGAGGTCCGACCTGAAGGAGTCATCAACCTTCCTACATCGCTTGGCACTTATCCAGCGATAAAAACCATCTTCGTGGATTTCTATGTGGTTAATTCCCCATCACCATACAACATGATTTTGGGTCGAGACTGGCTTACCCCGGCAAGGGCCGTTTGCTCCACATACCACCTCGCGTTGAAATTCCCTACATCACATGGCGAGGTGGCTATCCGCGGCAATCAGCGAGTCTCTAAAGAGTGCATGTATGTCGCACTCAAAAAGGCAACAAAGGTTCCCCCTAAGCCACAGTTTCAGGTAACCACCTCGGTCCCCACCTCGGATTCATCTATATCGCTCGGGGACAACACTGTCCAAGTGCCGCTCGATCCGGCTAAACCAGAGCATACTGTAACCATCGGTGCTGTGGACACGCCGTGGTTGCATAATGCCATTATCCAGACCTTGCGGGAATATTCTGAAGTCTTCGCGTGGTCCCCCTTGGATATGCCGAGGGTCTCTCCGGATGTCATAACTCACAATTTAAATATTGACCCCAACGTGAAGCCCATACAACAAAAGCGGAGGAAATTCGCTCCGGAGCGGAACGCAGCCATCCGAATTGAAGTACAACAGCTTCTAGATGCAGACATCCTGTTTGAAGTGCATTACCCTTCCTGGTTATCTAATCCGGTGATGGTGACGAAGTCTAGCGGGGCATGGAGAATGTGCGAAGATTTCTCTGATCTTAATAAGCACTGCCCAAAAGATTGTTATCCTCTGCCCTCTATCGACCAAAAAGCCGAAGCCATTACTGGGCACAAGGCACTTTGCTTCTTGGATCTATACAAGGGATACCATCAAATCTATATGGATCGTTGGGACGCACTTAAAACGGCATTTATCACTGACTTCGGATGCTTTGCCTTCAAGAAAATGCCTTTTGGGCTCAAGAATGCGGGAGCCACTTACCAGCGCCTTATGGACCACGTCTTTCGAGGTCAAATTGGTCGTAATGTTGAGGTATATGTTGACGATCTTGTTATAAAAAGTACCTCTCAATCTGCATGTGTGCAAGATATTGCTGAAACGTTGAGCACCTTGCGACGTTATAATTTACGCCTCAATCCGGCAAAATGCACCTTCGGCGTGGGCTCCGGAAAATTTTTGGGCTATGTGGTCTCACAGCACGGCCTCCAGGCCAATCCGGCCAAGATTCGAGATGTATTGGATTTGCAACCGCCGAAGACGGTAAAGGAAGTTCAGCGCCTTACTGGTGGTCTTGCGGCCTTAAATCGTTTCCTGTCTAAGGTCGCGGAGCGCCAGCTTCCATTCTTCAAAATTCTGCGGCAGGCAAAGCAATTTGAGTGGACCCCGAAGTGCACCGAAGCCTTTGAGGCTATAAAGCACCATATCAAGCAGTTGCCCACTATGTCCGCTCCTCTCCCCGGAGAACCTCTATATGTATATTTAGCATCTGCCGAGGAAGCCATCAGTGTGGCTCTCGTACGCGAGGCTCATGGAAGTCAGCACCCCGTATATTTTGTGAGCCGAGCACTCCAAGGGACGGAGACCCGGTACTTCGTGATGGAAAAAACAGTGCTGGCTCTCGTCATGGCGGCCCGACGCCTACGGCCTTATTTTCAAGGGCGTGATATCAAGGTTCTCACTAATCACCCCATTCGCTAAATTCTCATCAAGCCCGATGTGTCAGGGCGCTTAGCTAAGTGGGCTATCGAACTGGAAGAATATGATATTCAATTTCTCCCTCGCCGAGCCATCAAGGGTCAAGCCCTCGCAGATTTTTTGGCCGAGGCGTCAGTGGTTGACCCCGGACCGTTTGTAAATAACTCTAGTCCTAACCACGCTGACCTCGAAGCTCCAACCCGCAAGTGGCAACTATACGTGGATGGTGCCTCTGCGGTTCAAGGCAGTGGCGCCGGGGTCCTTCTCATTGGCCCCGAGGGCGTTGAAATCAAATACGTCCTGCGGTTTAAATTCAAGGTGACTAACAATGAAGCGGAATATGAGGCAGTCCTTGCTGGGCTCCGGCTCGCTCAATCCTTTGCGGCCTCCCATCTCCAGCTTTTCACGGATTCCGAGGTGGTCTCTAATCAAATTAAAGGCACCTACACGGCCAAGGATGATACGTTGAAAAGGTACCTCGCTTTGACACTCAAACTTTTGTCAACTTTTGCTTCGGTTGATATCCAGCAGGTACCTCGCAAGGAAAATGTTCAAGCTAATGCTCTCAGCAAATGGCCTCCTTGGTCCTTACTAACATGTCTCCGGACATTATAGTCGAAGATGCCCTTCATCCTTCCATTCATGAGGCCACAGTCTCTGTATTGACTGAGAGCAGTCCCAATTGGATGACCCCGATCATCCATTATCTCCGGGATGGTACGTTGCCGGATGACAAATTACAAGCTCGGTGGATAGTTCTTAAGGCACCTAAGTATGCACTCCATGATGGGATTTTGTACCGCCGGTCGTACTTACAACCGAGTCTTCGTTGCCTCTCCCCTGCCCAGGCTGATCATGTTCTTCGGGAATTTCACGAGGGGGCCTGTGCCAGCCATATTGGCTCGCGGACGTTGGCCAAGAAAGTTCTTCGGTGGGGGTATTACTGGCCCACGTTGTTTCACGATGCCCATGATTTGGTGGCCAAATGAGACAAGTGTCAGCGACACTCTCGCGTGAAGCATTTACCACAAACCGAGCTCACTGGCATGCAAAGTGCCTGGCCATTTATCCAGTGGGGAATTGATATTGTGGGCCCGTTTCCAGTCGCCCCGGGGGGACTAAAATTTCTTGTGGTCACTGTTGATTACTTCACCAAATGGGTTGAAGCCGAACCCCTCACCGCCATCACTGGTCAGAACATTTTGAAGTTTGTCTAGCGTAATATCATATGCCGCTTCGGCATCCCGAGCGCCTATATCTCAGACAACGACAAACATTTTGCCAATAACCCCTTCCGGTCATGGTGCAAAGAGCTCCACATTAAGCAAATTTTCACCTCGGTCGCTCATCCTCAAGCCAACGGTCAAGTCGAAGTCACCAATCGCACACTACTTACGGGTCTGAAGAAACGCTTAGATCAAGCTAAGGGTCTTTGGGCCGAGAATCTTCCGCAGGTTCTTTGGGCCTATCGCACCACGCCGCACACCTCAACCGGAGAAACTCCTTACAGTCTCGCCTACGGTTCCGAGGCTGTTATTCTTGCGGAAATCGGAGTACCTAGTCCCCGCCTCGTTACTTTGGATCCCGAGGCTAATAATGAAGCCATCCGTGCTAACTTAGACGAGCTCGAATATCGTCGTGAGCAATCTTTTATTCAGCAAGCTAAATGTAAGCAAGGAGCAGCTCAGTATCATAACCTCCGAGTTAGGGGTACTCAGTTCAACGTCGGAGACCTGGTACTTCGGCTCAACTCGGCCAGCAAGGCTGCCCCCCAGGGTAAATTGCATGCCGCCTAGGAAGGGCCTTACCGTGTCATGGCTGCGCATGACTCCGGGTGCTATCAGTTAGCGCATCTAGATGGAACTCCGATTCCCCGAACATGGCATGTTGCCAATTTGAGGCGTTTTTATCTATGAGCACCGATGGTCAAGTATCGTTTCTACCTTAAAATTCCCTGTACGTTATTTTTTATTCCTGTACTGTCGCGTATTCTTGTTTATGAATTCCCTTGTATTTTTTTTTAATTGTTCCGACAATTACTTAGAATAAAGTTTTTACTTTACGAATCTTGTTGTCCTTTCTTCTACGCTACGTGGACGCCCTAGTTTAAAATTATTATTATCAGTCTTCGGACACTTTGATCTCTCGCCCAATCCGTCCGGAGAGATCAACATTTAGTCCCCGGACTTATATTTCCTCTCGTCCGTTTAACCGGAGAGGTCCTTAACTCCCATCCGATCTGTCCGGGGAGATTCTTTGCCTTGTTCATCTAACAGGCATCATGTACATATTGTGCTCCCGAGTACAAGTTAAAGTTATTACACATGCATTCTGCTCAAAAGTTCATTGCTTTTTTTCAACATACATATCATTACATACCATAATATTTCTACCGTTTTTTACTCCCCACAAAGACTTCTTTACATATCTGCATACATAGCTACAAAAGTAAGCACTATTTTCGGCCTCCGAGCCAGTACTCGGCGCTCCGGCGTTGAGACCCGTCTCGGGAACTTCTTCGTGTACTCCAGGATCCCGAGGCTTCTCGGCTTTGAGCTCCTGCTCTTTCCCTGCTTTGACTCCCTCTGCGCCGCGGACTCACTCTTGGCACCTGTCTTGGAGCGTCGCCCCTTGCCCTGCCCTGAGGACTCGGTTGAGGTGCTGGTCTCGAAGTCTTAGCCCATTCCACGGGATCCCATTCCGCGGGGTCCATCACCTCGATCTCCTCAGCTAGCTTCTCGACCTCCTCCTCCGCAACAGCTACGGGGACTTCCTTAACAGCGGTCACCGGGGCCGGCTCTTGGATTACTATCCCTTTGCCTTTTCCCGCCGGCCTCTTTTTACTCTTCCATGGCGCTTTTGCGATCTCTTGGCCTCGGCTGGAGCTCGCAATATACTCTTCGGCAGTGTGCCGCCACCTGCCGCGTCTTCTCAGACCTTCATACATATTAAGGAGTAACTCCAGCACCTCCCGCTTTCTTATCAGCTCCGAGAACTCAGCATGTCCGGCCGTCATCAGAGACGAAATTTCGCCCTGAATCTCAGTGATTTGCTCCTCGATCTCTTCGAAAGTTAGCAGGCCGTACTCCGTCAGTATCCATTCATATTCCCTTTGGTGGATAATGACACGGTCTAGTTCGGCTACGGTCGATAAATATTTCAGTTCCTGGTCTCTAGCCTTCTCCGCGGCCTCTTTGGCCCTTCTCTCCGCTATGGCCAGCCTCCTCTCCAACCGAGGAACCACTTGTTTTTGCAGGTTATTCTTCTCCCCGCGGAACCAGTCTAAGGACTGCATGAGTTTCTTTATTGTATTATGCAGCTCCTCGGTATCCTCCTGCTCGCAAAACACAATCAGTGCCACAGAATACACTCAACTCATCGCACAACATTAACTCGACAGTATGGTCAAAAATCAATATCATATTCGCAGAACAAACAAACAGCAACATACATTGTTCTAAGGTTTTTACATCGGAATTACAATTTTTCCTATCATCTACTATATTTAGACAAGGCATCAAAATTGCGGGGAACGACTGACCTCCCCCTCTTCGGTTCTTTCAACTGCCTCCGGCTCCTCCTCCTCGACCTCATGCTCTCCTTCCGGCAGCTCTCCGATCACCCCCACCTCATTTCCCGCGCCCTCCACGGCGATCTCCATGCGCGGAGGTGGATCTTTGTCTCGGGGCTCTGGGACAAACTCACCATGGCAAAATGCCAAGAACTCTTGATCTTGGTCCACATCGCAGGCCGTGATCTCCTCGGCACTTAAGATTTCTTCTTTTCCGCCAGTGCCTTCACCAGAGGCCACTCCGAGACACGCGCCAGGGCATGATAATACGCCTCCTCAACCCCTCCCACGACGTTGAAGTCATATTCGAACTCCGGACGATAGACGTCCACGTTCGGATAGACTTCTTTGATTTTCTCTAGCAGCACTGATCGGGTGGTCGTATCCCCGACTGCGACGAAATTGGTTTGAAAGTCGAGAAAGGTGTTCGTTTGGAACAGCTTCTCGGCAAACGCCCTCAACACCGCCTCTTGCCCGTCTACCACAGCCGCTTCCGGGGCCTTTATCTCAGCTCGCAGTTCGGCTGTTTCACCACGGAGAGCCTCGACCTCTGCCTCCACTTCGCGCAACCGTGCGATCTCCTTCTCCACCAGGGCGGCCCTCTTGCGCGCCTCGGACAGGTCGTGAGTTAACCTATCGTTGCGCGCGCGCAGTTCCCTTACAGCCTCGATGGTAGCGTCGTTTCCGACTACCAAATTAAATCGTGTATGAAGATACACTTAAACCTTACCGACTACTCTAACTAGTAGAGTGGCAAGCAAGGGTCGATCCCACAGGGAACGGCCGAACAGTTTTGATTATGATGTCAAGTGGTTTATGATTAAGAATGCAAGAAATAAATACTTAAGAAAGCAATAAGGGGGGTTGATGGGAAACTAACAATCTATTAGTGACAATTAAAAGGAAATAGACACAATTAAAGAAACAAGTAACTCAAAAACACTAGAGGAGATCTTTTTCAGTTTTAGTTTTCAAATAGTAAAACAAGTCACCCTTGATCATGCTTCCCCTTGGTCTTGAACAATTGATGCAACTATTGTTAATGCCCGATTGAATTGTGATTTAAGCCCTTATCTCAAGACTATTAACAAGCTCTAATAGCCTTGTTGTCCCTTAATTTTAGTTAATCAAAATAAGCTCTTCGACTAACCCTATTCAGTTTAACCGAATCCTCGAACAAGCTCTCTTAGATTCAATCACCAAAAGCATTAAACACTAGGACAACGAGATAAATTCAACATAAAACTCGAAAGCTCGGTTTTAGTGGTTGAACTTTGTGTTATCCCCAATAAATAATTATTGTTTGCTACTCGGGAATCGGAAATCCTACAATTACGGATAGTAATCTCCTATTCTAGCAACACATTCACAAATCCCTTAAAGGGTGATCAAACCAATAATTAATTCATAAATGTGAATCAACAAGAGCAAATAACACAAAACACTTAAATACACAATAATCTCGGTAACATTAACTGTAATAATCACATCAATGTCTCGACTCAAGGTTCCACAATGATCAAGGATGAGCTAAGGGTGCTAGCCACCCATATTAACTAATACAATCAGAAAATAAATGGAAAAATGAAGAAACATGATACTGATTTGGATAAATCCAAAGATGTCTATTGGAGAAGATGATCCTTCAATCCCTTGTCCAGTCTCCTTCTTTGGTGGCTGAAATGTGCTCTCCAAGTATCAAAAGCTCTCCAAAAGTTGTCTAAAAGTTAGGTTAAATTCGAATGGGATGATATATATATAAAGGGAGAAAGTGCTAGATAAAAATAGGCAAAAACGTATTCAGGATTTTAAAACAGGGTAGTGAATCTCGGCCGAGACGGGAGTGTGTCTCGGCCGAGACGTGAAAGAGGGTTTTCAGGAATTTTGGGTCGAAGGTCAATCTCGGCCGAGATTTGGTGGAATCTCGGCCGAGACGTGAAACAGGGAAAATTAGGGCTTTTTGGGATTTGACTCATCTCGGCCGAGATTGGATTGTATCTCGGCCGAGATCTTCATCTTTGATACTCTTCAAGAATTCCCTGGAGACTTATCTCGGCCGAGATTGGATTGAATCTCGGCCGAGATCTTCAATCTTGCAAAACTCTAGAAATTCCCTGGAGGCCCATCTCGGCCGAGATTGACATCCTGTCTCGGCCGAGATCTTCATGTGGCTCTTCCTTTCTTGCCTCGATCGATCCCTTGACTCCTCGGTCGTTTAATCTTCGATTTTTACCCTTTTTACACCTGTCTTAATACAAAAATAGCTCAAACGCATTATTTTGCCCATTAGAATATAAAAGCACTAAATACACATAATTATGCACGTTATTGACACTAAAATGACACTAAAAGTGCCCTAAAGTGCGTGCACGGAACACGTGTACCAAATCTCCCCAAACTTAAAACTTGTTCGTCCCGAACAATAAAGAGAAAGACAAAAGAACACGTGTTTAGGGCAAAGTTTAGTGGCATTTGATTTCAGAATTTTCATGAAAAAGAGTAAGAGATCATGATAAAAGTGAGCATGTGTGATAGACTAGATTCACTACTCTCGAGACAAAACACTCTAAACTTAAGATCCTCACATGGTAAGTGTATCTCTCGACTCTCAAGTGTATCAAAAGGAAAGTGTATACGCTCACATTGAAATGCATAAAATGCCTACCATAAGCTTGCCAATCATCTAAACTTCGATGTATACCGGCATGTGTGACAAAGAATCAAAAAGGTCTTTAATAGGTTGTAATGTTGGCTTGGGGTAAGGTGGGATAATTTTAGGTAGAAGTGACTATAAAACGGACTAAATGAGTCGTGCACTACCCATCTATCCCTCAAACGATGGTCACTCTACCTCACTCTTTACTTCCTTAGTAAACCAATCCCAAAAATTGATTTCTTCACCTTACCACAAAGTTTGCAACCTAAATACTTTCTCAATTCTCCCTTTAAGTGTATTTTCTTTTGAATTTCTACAACTTTGAGAACATCTATCAAAAGGCATTTACATTACTAGCCTCTCCAAATTAAAAGTAACAAATGAGTATATACAACTAACTTTTTCTTTTGTTTTTCTGATTTTTCGACTTTTTCCGATTCTTTTTTTTTTTTTTTTTTTTTTAATACACAAACAAAAATTGGAGAGGACTAGTATTCTCGATTCTTTTCCTATTGTTACAATTCCTTTCACCCTTCAATATTTCCAATAGTTCACCCTTTTCAATCCCAAATTACCCGACTACCTTCCAACCACCTCCCTCATACTCAAATAGTCCAATTAGGTTCAAAGGCTAATCGAAAGGGTTTCGGCTTGTAGAATTGGGTTGTCAAACAAAAGGCTAAAAGCTCAAGGGGCTCAACTAGAGACAATATCAAATTAGGTAAAAAGGATGTGTTTTCAAGCTTGAAAGTAGGCTCAAATCAAGGATTGCCTAAGATCATTTTCAATGTCACACAATGTACCGACTCATGCAAAATAGAGAATCAAGGCAAGTTCTAGAGACAACTAAATGCACTCAATGAATTTCACACCGAAAGAAAATTTACGTTACTCCAAAGGCGGGAGTATCTTCTAAAGCTCAAAAACTCACTCGGTTGCAATTTTTGATCAAAAGTTTTGAGTGTATGTTCAATTTTGTTTCAAAAGTCTATCATGCTCTACCATGTGCTTCTTTCAAAGATATTTGTCAAAAACTTTCATCATTAATCAATGCCACATTTTCTTGTCCTAAGCTTCATCCAATTGCTTTCTCGAGCTGCCAATTTGTACGAATCCCACCCCCTCCCCAAACTTAGTTGCAAACTTAGTTTGTGGAAAAAGATGAGTACAATTTGGTGGCTCACCGAACTTAACCATTTTATTAAACGTTTATTCACAAACATTAACTAGATGAACTATTTTATTAAGAATCCTACGCCTATAACAATAAGGGGAAAATGTGTGCGTACTTATCAACCAAACAAATAATTTGACTTTAAGGCACCCAATGATTATTCAAGAATCCGAAATGGCCAAATGCATATGTAATAATAATACCAACCAAGGCTAATAAAAATGACAGTGGCTCACAGGCCGGCAATATTACCAACAATACAAATGGACAATATCACAAAAGCAATCAATATATAAATCAAATTGGCGCACAGGCCATCACAACAAATCCAACAAGCAAGTTATGTCAAATGGCTCACAGGCCAACAGTATAGATAATGAAAGAAGAAAAACGGGGGGTAGGGAATTTCGAGCAACCGAAATGGTCTTATCTTTTTGTTTTCCCCCAAACTTAGTTTTGCAACTAAGTTTGGGACAAAAAGGTAAGACTTCTCGGTCGCTCTACTCACAGCGAGCGGGAAGGTCGGGAACTCGAGCCGGTGAAACATCCTTTTATTGACTTGAAAAGGTCGAGAATCTTGGTCTGATTTTCTTGGATAGTGTCCTTGATTCCTCTCAGCTCAGCTCCAATAGATGTTCGTAGCTCCACCAATTCGGCTGTGACGCCTTTGATCTCGTCCCCCATGGCTGCCATTAAGCCCTCCTGCCGTTCCTGGAACTCAGATTGAGTTAGAATGGCAGTAGATGGTCGTTTCCTGGACGGTTGCTCTGGTTGGCTGCTTCCTTCCCTTTCAACCCCTACGCTCCGAGCCCGTGCCACCGGACGTGGCTTTTTGGCACGCTTGAATTTGGTCAGTTCTTCCCGGTTTGGCTCCAGGGAGGCATTGAGATGTGCCTCGGAGCTCAGTTCCAAATTCATCGTGCTTGCCAGGTTGGTGATGTAAGTCAGTCCGGGGTTGGGTAACCGGAGGTAAGGCCCCTCGTTTTGGAGCACGTATGGGACAGCCGGACCCGATATGCCCTCTTTGTACCCGAGCATGGAAATGCGCATGTTCTCCATCTCCTCCCAGTCCAAATAATAATCAATGGTGATTGGCGTGTACTCTGGAAGGGGAACATTGTAGTGCTCGAGTATAGGGGTTATCAATGCCCCACAATAGATCGGGTCGGGTATTTTCGTTTCTCTCTTTCTCTCTGTCTTCAATTCTTTCACTATCTTCTGGAAACATGATGCTAAATCCTTTTGGAAGTTCCTCTTTCTCCGATCCACGATGGCCCAAAGAATTTCCATCTCGTATAATCGGGGCGAGCTGATCTCTTTCCGGCCACATATGGTGGAGCTCAAAAGCTTCTGTAAATACTTCACGACGGGGTTTCGAATGGCGGTGAGCCTGGAGCCCCTTGGATCATACGCTTGAGGTGCAACTATTCCGGGGGCGGCAGTGATTTGCTCCCAAAATTGTTGCACGTTGAACTCTCTCAACGCATGATTATCACCGTAGGCTCTAGGCTTGAAGCCATATATCTTTTCCAGGTTGTCGTGGCTTAGTGTCCTCTGTTCGTTAAGAAGCTGGAACTTGAAATGATGAACTGAAACGCCGGAAAGGACCTCCTCCTCGATCTCGAGTGTGCTGAAGAACTCGAGTACAAATTTGAGGAAGGTTGGGCGGGGTGCGAGGCACTGAACTAGACCTGCTGCGTCTAGCAGTTCTAGAATTTTTTGCCGGATGCCCATGGCGTCTAAAATCTTGGGATCGCCATATCGGGTTGCTGACACCCCCTCTTCATCAATTTATCAAAACGTTTTTGTTGCTCCTCTCTTCCCAGCACAATATCAAAATCTATAGGCTTCGTGGATTTGTCAGTGGGAGTTGGTGAGACTTCCGGTGGAGGAACTTCCGGAGTAGGCTCAACAACCTTCTCCTTGCCTTTGGCTTGGCTTCTTCGGATTTTTTTGCGTGACTTTTCGGCCAGAGGTGCCTTCTTGGGTATTGCCTTTTGTGGGTTTCGGAGGTGCCATGGGTACCTAAAGTCAACAATTCAATAATCAAAACCTTGTGGCAAAATAACTAGTTCAAGTGCAAGTAAGAAGTGCCTAGGTGCATTTGAATCCAACCATATCTCTAACAAAAACAGGGCAAAATGTATCAATCATGCAATGACAAACAAATTATATTCAAATAAGGTCACTCATTACAATAATATCAACAAGTAGTCTAAAAAAAAACAGAGAATATAGTCGAATTTAACGCCTAGCACGTGCTTGATAATATGCCATAACGAATTTAGCCTCTTCAAAAACGCACAAGAGTATACTCAACAATCCACCCACTCCATCATCAGTCAAACATACGAACTATCAATCAATTTTATCATTTAAATGCATAACACTTATCACATGGCAAAAAAAAATTCAATACAAGTACTTGTATGTATAACCAAGTTCAACGAATATGCATATAAACGTAAAATTAACTTTCAATCTCAACAATGTATACACTAATACGCAACAATGAATCGAAAGGAGGAGATAGCCGTACTTACCAGTTGAGTTTAACCGAATTTTTTTTTTGAATTTGGGTTGCTCGCGCCCTTTTTGAATCGACCTCAAATGTGCTCCAAATCCAAATATTTTCGAGGAAGAGTTGGTGTGGTGATGTGAGTGAGGTGTGGTGTGAATTTTAGAGGTGGAAATCGAGTGCAAGGGTGATTATTGGAGTAGTGTGTGCGTGAGTGTGTGAAAACCGCAAATTTGGGGAAGAACTGACCTAATTTTCGCGCAGGGGGTATATATACCTGTTCTCCGTCTCGGCCGAGAATCGAATTTGGTCTCTATGTCTCGGCCGAGATCCGTTCTTCGCTTGCAGGGAAACTTGACCCGGTAGGAAATCTCGGCCGAGATTCTGTAGTGTCTCGGCCGAGATTAAATCCCAGCATTTTTACCCCCATTGTGGACAACCCCGTCTCGGCCGAGATTCGGTCCTGTCTCGGCCGAGATGTTCTTCCAGAGAAATTCCTTCATTTGGGCCTGCCCGAATCTCGGCCGAGATAAGATGGTGTCTGGGCCGAGATTATCTTCCAGCAAATTTTCCAGATTTTTTTGCATCTTTGGATCTCGGCCGAGATGAGACATGTGTCTCGGCCGAGAAAGGCTTCCAGGGAAAAATTTGGCCTTTCACTCACTTGGGGTCTCGGCCGAGATTTATTCTGTGTCTCGGCCGAGATGGTTCTCCCCTGCATTTTTCCACCCTTTTTAGTGTTCTTCACCCCCATTCTACACCATGTCTTGGCTTTGGTTTGTTTGTGGTACCTACACACATTTTAACCATCACAATTCAAAATATGCAAATAATAGTAAAACTACTAAGCTATGAATTTAAAATACGAGAGAAAACGAGTAAACGCCGGGTTGCCTCCCGACAAGCGCCTTTGTTTAACGTCGTTGGCTCGTCGTTGCCTTCGTTTTCTCCTTGTAGATCATGGCATTTTCAAAGGCTTCATTCCGAATTTCTTCGAGCTCTTGTAATTGGAGCTTTCGGTGTACACCGGCTTCATCAAGGTTCATGTTGCATCTTCGAATAGCCCAGTAGGCTCTATGTTCAAGTTCCACCGGGAGATGACATTGCTTTCCATAAATGAGTCGAAAAGGAGACATACCAATTGGAGTTTTATAGGCAGTCCTATACGCCCATAATGCATCATTAAGCCTCAAACTCCAATCCTTGCGATTTGGTTGCACAGTCTTCTCCAATATCGACTTGATTTCCCGATTCGAAGTTTCGGCTTGCCCATTGGTTTGTGGATGATAAGGCGTCGAAACTTTGTGCAATACAGCGTATTTCTTCAGCAATGCGTCGATTGTTCGGTTGCAAAAGTGCGTGCCTCTATCACTTATAATGGCTTTTGGTATCCCAAACCGAGCAAAAATGTTGGATTGGACGAACTCGGCCACAACTTTAGAGTCATTGGTTCGGGTTGCTTTCGCCTCCACCCACTTGGACACATAGTCAACAGCCAACAATATGTACAAATTCCCATAAGACAAGGGAAACGGTCCCATGAAGTCCATACCCCAAACATCAAAAATTTCACAGACTACAATCGGGTTTTGGGGCATTTGATTTCTTTGAGAGACATTTCCCGTCTTTTGACAGTTGTCACAGGACTTGCAAAAAACAAGGGCATCTCTAAATATGGTGGGCCAAAACAATCCACTCTCAAGCACTTTGTATGCCGTCCTCTTCGGCCCGAAGTGGCCTCCACAAGCATGTGAGTGGCAAAAATTCAACACCGACTGCACTTCGTCTTCGGGAATGCATCTCCTGATTACTTGATCTGAACCATATTTCCACAGGTATGGATCATCCCAAACAAAATGCTTCGACTCACTCTTCAACCTATCCTTCTGCGGCTTACTCATCCCAATAGGAAATCTTTTGGACACCAAATAATTCACCATGTTGGCATACCAAGGGACTTTTGTGCTTGTCATGGCTAGCAATTGCTCATCTGGAAAGCTCTCCTTCAAGGGCATTTCGTCCTCCTCTTGTATCAAACGGCTTAAATGATCTGCCACCCAATTCTCCTTTCCCTTCTTGTCTCTGATTTCCAAATCAAATTCCTGAAGTAGCAAAATCCATCTGATGAGTCTTGGTTTAGCTTCCTTCTTTGATAATAGAAACCGAAGAGCTGCATGATCAGAAAAAACGATAATCTTAGTACCAAGCAGATATGACCTAAACTTTTCTAAAGCAAAAACTATGGCCAAGAGTTCTTTTTCTGTGGTGGTGTAGTTTGCTTGTGCCGGATTTAGGGTCCTTGAGGCGTAGTAGATCACATGGGCTGCTTTTTCCTTCCGTTGCCCCAATACAGCTCCCACTGCATAGTTGCTTGCATCACACATTATCTCGAACGGCAGTGTCCAATCCGGAGGTTGGATGATGGGGGGCGATGTAAGGGCCTCCTTGAGCTGATCAAAGGCCATCTTGCAATCGGTTGACATCTCAAATTCAACGTCCTTTTGCAATAGCCGACACAGAGGGGCAGAGATCTTTGAAAAATCCTTAATGAAACGCCTATAGAAACCTGCATGGCCAAGAAACGATCGAACTTCCCGCACAGTTGCGGGGTAAGGCAAGGCAACAATCAAATCAACTTTAGACTTATCAACCTCAATCCCTTTTGATGAAATTATATGCCCAAGAACGATGCCTTGCTCAACCATAAAATGACATTTCTCCCAATTCAAAACAAGATTTGTTTCTATGCACCTTTTCAGAATTTTAGCAAGATTATCAAGGCATTTTTCGAAAGACTCACCATACACACTAAAACATCCATGAAAACTTCAATAATATTCCCAACATATTCGGAAAAAATACTTACCATGCACCTTTGAAAGGTGGCTGGGGCATTGCATAGCCCAAATGGCATCCTCCTCCATGCAAAAGTACCGAAAGGGCATGTGAAAGTGGTCTTCTCTTGATCTTCTGGAGAGATGGCTATTTGAAAGTATCCGGAGTATCCATCCAAGAAGCAATAGAAGGAATGCCCGGCCAATCTCTCAAGCATTTGGTCAATGAATGGCAAAGGAAAATGATCTTTGCGGGTCATGGCATTTAGCTTGCGGTAATCGATGCACACTCGCCATCCGGTTTGCAAGCGGGTGGGAACCAAGTCCCCTTCTTTGTTCTCCACCACCGTCACTCCCGACTTTTTGGGCACGACCTGTGTTGGGCTCACATATTTGCTATCCGATATTGGGTAAATAATCCCAACATCGAGTAGTTTGATGATCTCCGTCTTTACCACCTCCATCATAGGTGGGTTAAGCCGCCTTTGAGGTTCCCGACTTGGTTTGGCATTATCCTCCAACAATATCCGGTGCATGCATAGGGATGGACTAATGCCTTTGATGTCAGCGATAGTCCACCCTATAGCTTCTTTGTTAACCTTGAGGACCCCGATCAATGCTTGTTCTTGAGTGGATGTGAGCTTTGATGAGATAATCACCGGTAAGGTTTCGTCCTCCCCAAGATATGCGTATTTGAGATGGGGGGGAAGGGCTTTGAGCTCAATGGTAGGTGCCTTGATGGTAGAAGGTAGCAGCTTTTCTTGAGGGTCAGGCAAAGGTAAGAATTTGGGAAAGGACTTGGTTCGGAAAGGCTTGGATGATTTCGATTGTTCCACTGTCCCCACAAACTCTTTCTTGGTGTCCATCGGCTCTATCCTCTCTAGATCGGCCGCCAATTCAATTGCTTCTTCGTCCCTACAATAACACTCAAACACTTCCTCCACAAGGGGATCAATAACATCAATGACATCAATAGAATAAACACTATGCAAATCCTCAGGATATTTCATTGAATCAAAAATATTGAATTGCACTACTTGGCCAGCAAATTCCATGCTAAGAGTTCCCTCTCGCACGTCAATCTTTGTTTGGGAGGTATTCAAGAACGGCCTCCCAAGCAAGATTGGAGTGGAATCGGGCGAATTTCCATGCATGTCAAGTACATAGAAATCTGCTGGAAAGATGAGGTTATCCACCTCAACTATCACGTCCTCAATCACCCCGTCCGGAAATGAGGTGCTTCGGTCCGCCAGTTGGATGACTACCCTCGTGTCTTTCAGTGGACCCAAGTTCAAGCTATTGAAAATAGAACGGGGCATCACATTGATCGATGCCCCCAAATCAAGCATGGCCTTTTCAATCAGACAATTACCGATTTTAATTGGGATGGTGAACATCCCCGGGTCCTTGCATTTCTGTGGCATCTTCTTCTGAAAAACCGCCGAGATGTTTTCTCCCATGAAGACTTTCTCATTCCCATGTAGGCGCCTTTTGTTGGTGCATAAATCTTTCAAAAACTTTGCGTACCGCGGAATCTGTTTTACGGCGTCCATCAAAGGAATACTGATTTCCACCTTCCTGAATACCTCCATTATCTCCTTGTCTCTATTCTTGTCGGGAATCTTCTTCATTTGACTCGGAAACGGAAGTGGGGGCATTTCAGAATTTTTGCTGGATTTCAGGGAATCTCGGCCGAGATTTTTGTGTGTCTCGGCCGAGACAGGTGGGCAGAGAATTTTGTCTGGACGAGCTGGCACATCTCGGCCGAGATCCTGATGTGTCTCGGCCGAGATAGGTGGGCAGAGAATTCTGTCTTCTGGGCAATGTGAGACATCTCGGCCGAGATCCTGATATGTCTCGGCCGAGATTTCCTGTTTTGCACCCTCCCCTTCACTTTCAACTCTACTTGCTCCTTCATTTGACTTCCCCTTTTCAAGGACCTTCCCGCTTCTCAAAATCCCCACACTGACATTCTCAATTTCACTTTGTGGAGAGTATTTCATGATAGGAAAAGGCAATAGGTGGTCGGGGAAGCAAGCAGCTAATGCCTCCTTTTGCTTACGCAACTCCTTGGCAATCTTCCACTTAGGTGTCCAAGCTTTACTTTCCACCACATGGGAAGTCTCTTCTTTCCTCGAACCATCATTCAAGTCCACAGTCTGTCCTTGTGAAGTATACCCGGGCTTTTCAGGCTCTCCAAGTAACTCCTCACCCATAATAGCAATGGCACTCACATTTTTCGGGTTGACTTCCGGTTGAGCCGGTAATCTTCCTCCTTGTGCATTTTCTAAACGAGAAACCGCCGATGCTATTTGACTGACCTGATTTTCGATACTCTGAAACCTAGAGCTTGATTCCTTCTGTAATTGGAGCGTACTAGTGGCTAGACTTTTCACTATATCAGACAAGGAAGGATCACAAGGTACCTGCTCGGGTTGTTGTCTCTGCTGGAACATTCCCCTAGTAAAAGGGGGTCGGTTTTGCCCACTGTGGTCACCCTGTTGATTATTGCTTGGATTCTGATTGCCGTATTTGAAGTTCGGATGGTCCCTCCAACCCGGGTTGTACGATTGAGAATACGGATCATACTTCCTCCCGGATGAGTTGGGATTAAAATTGTGAACCGCGTTAGCATGAGCCTCCATTTCTTCTCCGAGAACCGGGCAAGTATCAGTAGTGTGTTCAGTGACTTGGCAAATCCTGCAGGGTTTGGAAATAGGTGCGCCGCCCGAGATCACCTTCTTCACCAAGTCGGTGAGTTGGTCTAATCTCTCTTCGACAGACGAGTCTATCACGTCCTTGACCCGTCTCACCGGCTCTCTGCATCCAAATTGTTGTGTGTTAGCGGCTATTTTGGATATCAGTGCTCGAGCTTCGGTGGGCGTTTTGTCAGATAAAACCCCTCCACTTGCTGAATCAATCATGTTTCTGTCTGCCAAGCACAGTCCTTCATACCAATACTGAATCAGCAGTTGCGGAGTGATCTGATGTGGAGGGCAACTTCCAACCAACCTTTTGAAACGTTCCCAATATTCATACAACGTTTCACCTTGCATCTGCCTCACCCCACTGATTTCCTTTCGAATGGTGGTGGCTCGAGAAGCTGGGAAGAATTTCTCCAGGAACTGGGTTTCCATTTGCTCCCAGGTGGTAATTGATCCGGATGGGAGATAGTATAGCCAATCCCGAGCAAGGTCCTTCAGGGAGAACGGGAATGCTCGAAGTTTTATCTGTTCTTCCGTCACCCTTGACGGCTTCATACTCGAACAGACCACATGGAACTCCTTGAGGTGCTTATGAGGGTCTTCTCCGGACAATCCATGAAAAGAAGGTAGGAGGTGGATGAGTCCGGATTTCAACTCGAAGGCCGTGTCGTTTCCTATGGCGGGGAAGGTGATGCACAAGGGCTCTTGAGCAACCCTAGTGTTAGCCAATTCCTTCATCGTTCTTTCTTGACCTTGATCCTCAGCCATTTCTTCCAAATTAATAATATCTTCACCCCCTAAATTCAGCACTTCAATTCTTTCTCGGACTTGCTCCAAATCTCGAGCTCTCCTTCTCAATTCACGTTCACGTTCCTTAATATCCGGTTCAAATAGCAATCCTTTTTCCCCTTGCGAACGCAAGAACATTCACTACAAGCAAACAAAAGTAAGGAAACAAAGTGAGATTATAAAATTACTAATCTAAACAAGAAGATAACTATATATGTAATTAATCATAATGCTTGATCAACAAATCAACTCTATTCTAATCACCGCTCCCCGGCAACGGCGCCAAAACTTGGTAGCGTCGTTTCCGACTACCAAATTAAATCGTGTATGAAGATACACTTAAACCTTACCGACTACTCTAACTAGTAGAGTGGCAAGCAAGGGTCGATCCCACAGGGAACGGCCGAACAGTTTTGATTATGATGTCAAGTGGTTTATGATTAAGAATGCAAGAAATAAATACTTAAGAAAGCAATAAGGGGGGTTGATGGGAAACTAACAATCTATTAGTGACAATTAAAAGGAAATAGACACAATTAAAGAAACAAGTAACTCAAAAACACTAGAAGAGATCTTTTTCAGTTTTAGTTTTCAAATAGTAAAACAAGTCACCCTTGATCATGCTTCCCCTTGGTCTTGAACAATTGATGCAACTATTGTTAATGCCCGATTGAATTGTGATTTAAGCCCTTATCTCAAGACTATTAACAAGCTCTAATAGCCTTGTTGTCCCTTAATTTTAGTTAATCAAAATAAGCTCTTCGACTAACCCTATTCAGTTTAACCGAATCCTCGAACAAGCTCTCTTAGATTCAATCACCAAAAGCATTAAACACTAGGACAACGAGATAAATTCAACATAAAACTCGAAAGCTCGGTTTTAGTGGTTGAACTTTGTGTTATCCCCAATAAATAATTATTGTTTGCTACTCGGGAATCGGAAATCCTACAATTACGGATAGTAATCTCCTATTCTAGCAACACATTCACAAATCCCTTAAAGGGTGATCAAACCAATAATTAATTCATAAATGTGAATCAACAAGAGCAAATAACACAAAACACTTAAATACACAATAATCTCGGTAACATTAACTGTAATAATCACATCAATTTCTCGACTCAAGGTTCCACAATGATCAAGGATGAGCTAAGGGTGCTAGCCACCCATATTAACTAATACAATCAGAAAATAAATGGAAAAATGAAGAAACATGATACTGATTTGGATAAATCCAAAGATGTCTATTGGAGAAGATGATCCTTCAATCCCTTGTCCAGTCTCCTTCTTTGGTGGCTGAAATGTGCTCTCCAAGTATCAAAAGCTCTCCAAAAGTTGTCTAAAAGTTAGGTTAAATTCGAATGGGATAATATATATATAAAGGGAGAAAGTGCTAGACAAAAATAGGCAAAAACGTATTCAGGATTTTAAAACAGGGTAGTGAATCTCGGCCGAGACGGGAGTGTGTCTCTGCCGAGACGTGAAAGAGGGTTTTCAGGAATTTTGGGTCGAAGGTCAATCTCGGCCGAGATTTGGTGGAATCTCGGCCGAGACGTGAAACAGGGAAAATTAGGGCTTTTTGGGATTTGACTCATCTCGGCCGAGATTGGATTGTATCTCGGCCGAGATCTTCATCTTTGATACTCTTCAAGAATTCCCTGGAGACTTATCTCGGCCGAGATTGGATTGAATCTCGGCCGAGATCTTCAATCTTGCAAAACTCTAGAAATTCCCTGGAGGCCCATCTCGGCCGAGATTGACATCCTGTCTCGGCCGAGATCTTCATGTGGCTCTTCCTTTCTTGCCTCGATCGATCCCTTGACTCCTCGGTCGTTTAATCTTCGATTTTTACCCTTTTTACACCTGTCTTAATACAAAAATAGCTCAAACGCATTATTTTGCCCATTAGAATATAAAAGCACTAAATACACATAATTATGCACGTTATTGACACTAAAATGACACTAAAAATGCCCTAAAGTGCGTGCACGGAACACGTGTACCACTCGACCAGCTCCTCTTTGGCCTCCCTCTCTCTTCTTCGGCCAAGATCCATGATCCCCTGCGCCAAGCGCAGAAGCTCCTCGGCATTCGCCCCCTCCAAGCCCAACACACTTATGGGCCCCTGCCCCTTTACAAACCAAACACCGGGGTTAATATCAGCAATATAAGGGAAATATCAGCCAAGTTTTCACCTCGACGGAAGATTATGTATGCTTTACCTCGGCGCTCTGCTCCGTGCGGAGTCTTTTGGCCGCCCTCGGAGGTGTCACGGATGGTTTCGACCTCCTCTTTGTTCCTGGGGTTGACCCCGTTGCCACCACACGCTCCTCCGACCCCGCTGATGGCCTCGGGCTGAGCGACGCCCTCCCTCTGGGGGACACTTCGGTCGCCATCCCCTTCTTCTTTGCTGCCCCGGGCACCACGGGGCTTCCAGCAGACTCTTTTCCAAAGCGTCCCACTGCATAAAAGATTTGGGGTTAGTCCTGCACAAATTGTCAATATCACGCAGTTTTCAGAGTTCCTACCCTCCTCGGCAGCCCCGCCTTCCGACTTCTGCCCCCGGGTGGATACCCCCTCTACATCGCCCGAGTAATATGGGCTTAATCCTGCCTCCTCCAGCTCCTCCTCGGTGCAGAGGGTCTTGAATGTACCTACAGTACAGAATTGCCTAACCACCTCCGGCTCCGGCTCCTTCACCGGGGCATTATCCAACACCTCCTCCCTCCTCCACCTCGGGAGGGCCAGCCCCGTCTTCACATAAATAAATTTCTCCTTCCACCGCTCCACCTTGCTCGGGATTTGTACTTTGAAACCACCTCGGGCCCGGGGGCTGAAGGAGTACCAGCCTTTTGATTTCCTGAAGGCCTTCAGTTGAAAGAAAAACCTGAACAACTCTACACTAGGTTCTACCCCGACATTTTTACATACCACGGTAAACCCGACTACTTGCCTCACGGCATTGGGCGCTAATTGACTCAGGGCGATGTTATAATATCTAAGCAGCTGTACCACGATGTCCCAGAGGGGGAATCTTATTCCTATTCGTAGATGGTCAATATATACGCTAATAAAACCCTTCGGTGGGCAACATGCACGGTCCCCAGACTCCGGTACTATGTATTCTAAGCTAAAGGGAAAGTAAAAAGAGGGAATCAGGGCTTCTATTTGTGCCCGAGTCATCCGCAGTGCCTCCATAGCCACCTCGAAATCTTCCTCCATACATTCACCAAACCCCACCGCCCGGGTACCAGACCCCATGAAATCTGCCCTATATACCATCCTATTCACTCGTCTTTCTGGAATTGTTAGTGAAAACAACTCAAGAACACACAACACCAAAGAACCTGGAAATCGTACGAAGAAACTCTCTCTGTTCGGCCAGAGTTGAGGCCGAATTCAGCTTACGAAGAACAGAAATTAGAAATGAATCAAACACAGTTTTAACGTGGTTCGTTCAATATGAACTACATCCACGGAGGCAAGGCACACCTCAATCCACTAAGAACTTCAATCAATTACAGAGAAATAGCTCAAGAAATGAAATGCCCAATTCTGAATACGAATTAGGGCACGCACACTCTTTCTCTAAATACTCTCTCTAATCTAAAGTACAGGAGATAATGCTATATGGTTGTCTTCTCCTCAATGAGAGCTTTACAATGATATATGGCTTGAAGCTCGAATACAACTGGATAGGAAGTTATAACCGCAAGAAGTTCACGCTGCTTTCGTTGAGCTACAGGACAAATGTGACGGTTCCGAGTCGTCACTAACTGAATCTGCTTCGTCACAAATGGCAGTTATTTACCTAACTTGAACCCGGTTTGCTCATGACCAGTTTGTCTTCTTGATAATAAACCCCGGTTTAAACCGCCGGTTCTCCACTCCCTAACTCCGGTTCCACTTTCCCAACACACCATATTACAAAGTATAGGCTCACTTGATGAAATTGAACATCACCTCACAAGAATAATATAACGAAGGGGGCGTACATCTAACGGGGCCTTATCAGTTCCTACCTCCCTAAGTGAAGATGAAGACGATGAAGAAGACATACTTACTTGGTCTTGGTTTGAGATGGTTCACAAATGCACAGATGAATCTTCTTTTTCCCGCTCTCTGTAACTTGAAAATCGCGAAATGAGGAAGATGACGTTTACTGTGCCAACATTCTATATATATACTCCTGCATTAACGACTCAGATCTGGCCTTTTCAAATTTTATGTCTCAGATGCGCGCGTGGTGGCCACGCGCGTTACAGTTACCAAGGCGCGTGATGGACACGCTCCTTGGAAATATCAAACGCGTCCCTTCACAACCTCTTTCTAATGATGGCGCCGCCAATCACATCAACCCCAATCTTCCTCAGGAAGTCTTGCGCCTCACTCCGGTGTTTTCCCCACCTCGGGCGTATTCAGCTCGATCCCACTTAACCGTATCACCCCGGGGGTACACTGGTTCGGCCCCGGTCGATTTTATCACCTCGGGGTTACCTCAGTCCCGGGCACGTTAACCCCGTGACCGTGACATGCTTCAGTTCGGTCAGGTTTGGTCTTCGCAGAGCCCCTCACTCCGAGTATAAATCATCCCGGCTCCGGGTATGATCACCTCGACTCCGATTGATTCTCAGTCCCCCGAGGGTACTTCGGTTCGGCCACAGCAGCGTCTCCTCCCACTCCACCTTAGCACCTGTTCTACCTAACCCTACTTTAACCGCAGCTCCTGCCTCGCTCCGGCTGGTGGGGGGCATCTGATAGGTATGGCCCAAGAACTTCGGGTCGGATCAACCCGACCCGAAGCAATTGAGCCCAAAGGAGCGAGCCCAGCAACCAAGCTGGCCCAGAAGTGCACGCAGCCCTGGAGCAGCCCAATCGCGGTATATTTGGAAAGTGAGATCCCCACGATCTCCTTCCAACTCCCATGCAAAGATGGTAGGCGTGATTGTAGGGTTTTAGTTAGGGTTTGGATTGAATAGGATAAATAGCAGAATTGTTCTCAGATTGAGGGTTCGCACTTTGTATTCCTAAACTACGACGTGTAAGCTTGAAAAGAATATAGTGAGAAAACACCTCGGCAGGTGATCTTTTACGCCCGTGGACGTAGATCTCCGGATCGAACCACGTATATCCTTTGTTCTTTAATTTTCTTGTATTGGGTCAAATTGAATTTTACTTCGAGTTCTCTTGATAGCCGGATTGCGCTTTATCAATATTCATATTGAACGTATTGATTCTCAGATTTATTCATTATGGTTGAACTATTTGCATTGATAATTTGGGATTCTTTAATTAGAAAGATAAATTATTTAATTCTTTTATTAAATCATTTAATTTTAGTTGTCCTTATATAAGTAAATATATATCAAATCTTACATTGTATCATAAAGAAACTCTAATTGTGATTATTATAAGATCTGAGATAAAGTCATAGAAACATGTGGAAATAATATTCAACCTCGCTGACATCATACTGTATATACTAAAAAAATACAATCATAAAAGAAATTGACATATTATAAGAATTATGTTCCTAAAATTAAAAATAATTAATATTTTTGTTTATAATGTTTTGTTTTTTTATAAATAGTAATTGCTATTGTGCATAACAAAATCCAATGATACACACAAGGAATTTTTTTCTGTAAATATTTAATGATAAAATACTTCCCAAGGAAAATAGTTGCTTTTGAAGAAAAAATTGACTTGATTCCGACGTTTCCTATTTAGCTAATGTTGTTTTACACATTGATCAATTCTTAACGATATCATTAGCATTAATGTCCATAATATATTTATGTATTTCGTACATAACAATATTTTTATTTTATATTATTTACTTATAATGTATGTATTGATTTTCTAAATACTCATGAATATATATCATAATGAGCCTACATCAACAATTTCATGACTAGTTGATCGTTTTTCTCTTTGTCCTTAATATATTTTAAGTTACCTAGTGGAACTTATATTTCCACTAAAACCACGGAAGAAAAAAACAGTTCGAAATATGGAAATGAAGCTCCCAACAGACCTGACCCAGAGGAATTACCCAATTACTTAAGAAACGAACCGTATAAATCAAATTTAAAAGAATCTAAAAGATTAGCAATATGTAAGCAAATTATACAAAATTTAGTAAATTAACCCAATCTACAAAACAATTAGTCTGGAAAACCCAATTTCAAAAGTAATGCACATTTTCTACACCCACTGCTCGAATCCATAAACTATCAAATAACTCGAATCAATGCTCGAGCCTGAATATTATCATTCTAAAACAAACCAAAGTTGCACACAAATCTTCTGCATATTTTACAATTATGGTTGGTAGTGTCAGCTAGACAAAGCTGAATAAGTAGATATGGAAAATTAAAAAAATTTAGGAAGGAAGAAGGTTAAAAAATAGTTCGAGAATCTGATGGGAGAAGACAAAAAAATGCTCATTGTGGTACAACCTAATAGCCGAATAGTCCCTGCGCCTGAAGATCTGTCAAAGGCTTTAAGCTTCTTCACAAATGGGCTCCCAAGCTTGATGACGTCCTCTAGTGGCTACCCAAGTAATTGATAAGGAAAACTAACCCTAGGTCTGAAATGAAAGTGAAAGGTAATAAAAAATTAAAAATCCTGGATCTGTGGGCATTTCAGAAAATTTGAATATCATAAATTTACCTATCACATGAACCAAACAGTATGATAAATAAAGTACAACTAATCTTGAAGGTCTAAACCCTCAAACTAAACAAACATATTAATTATTATGAACAGTACCATCCTAACTAATCCTATCTATCCTATATATCCCAATTACCAAACTAAACGAGCCATATGTGTCTAAAACAACACTATTGTTTACATGTGGTTCAACAATTGTTTACATGTTGTTTAGAAGTTGTTTAGAAGTTGTTTACTATGTGTCTAAAACAACTATATTGCTTATGTGTGGCTTAGTTGTTATTTACATGTTGTTCAGCTGTTTTTACATGTTGTTTAGCAGTTGTTTGCATGTTGTTCAGCGGTTGTTTACTATATGTCTAAAATAACCATATTGTTTACGCATTGTTTAGCAGTTGTTTACTATGTATCCTAAACAAACTTATTGTTTAGCAGTTGTTTACACACTCTATATTCATTTGTCTTAAAACATCCTATTGTTTACATGTTTACTCTGTAACAACCTGTTGTCTTAAACTACCCAGATGTTTACCAAGTTGTTTACCAGTTGTTGTTTACTATTTGAAACTACATTTTCGGTTCTGTACCTGAATAAGCACAATATACATTTAATTAAATGACACAATAAATTATACAAGGAATTACGCTCAGTGATTCAAAACAGTCAGAAACATTACATCATGTTTGATAAAAACAAAATGTTGCATAACATATACGGGTCAAAGACTTTAGTAAATATATCAACAGCTACCTTCCCCCTCTATTTTATAATATCAGAGTCATCTATCAGTTGCACCCCTTGCTCGATACTGAAGAACTCAATATACTTGATGGCATAAACTTCACAATCACCACTAGCAAAAAAGTTAGAAATCATTATTCAGTATCAATAATAATTGGGTATTTAAAATTTCAATGTAATAACATAAGTAAAACTAACGGTGCTCCATTTTTTTATCATTCCATCAAATTTTGTGTCATATATTAGAGTCATAGACTGTTATTATTGATTTGCTAAAGTCCACCTCAAGCGTGATCCAATATCTATCAATGAGGACATGAAAGCGGAAATTTGTACAACTGTTCCATGCCTTGCCTTGAACATAAGAAAGCAGGAGTTTGTGCACTGCACCGCAATAATCCAACCGAAGTTGCTCATGGAAACTGGAGTCCACGATAGCTCTAGAAAAATGGCCAAATGATGATCTATATATATATTTTTCTTGTGTGTCTCTCATAATAATAGCTTTTCCGTATCAACAACCTAAAATAGCAACATATAAATACCATAACAACTAGTCCAAATAACGCGACAAGCTTCCGAAAATGCAATAGAGATATCATATCAACTCACATTGGCATCAAGGAATTTTTCGCAAGTCCTAATTTTATGAAATCATTATTTAGCTCTCTCAATGCGCTTGCCATGAAATTAAAATGCAACACTATGCAAAAAATATTAATTTTAATATAAACAAATATTTCATAAGGACAAAATGGATACGATATTGGACATAAATACCTCTTGTTGCTTGATGTGTACCATGTGTTAAACAACTTCTCCTTTGCTGGATCGACTTTTTAGAACAAATTACGCATTTGTCTTGTTTGAAAAGTTTCTATATTTTGCCTCATTTGTATACAGAGGTAGATTTAAACGCAAATGTGGTCTTACCCTTTTCCCTTCCACCAATTCATTATCAATTGACACCTCTGCTCTTTTCCTTCTTATGTACTTTACAACATCCGTCTTGGGTGTCAATTGAATCTCCTACGGAAGCCCAGCTCTCTGCTATGACTTCGTCATTTTCATTCTCTTTAGTAGTTGTTACCAAATCATCCTTATTTGTGTAATCGTAGCTCGACTCTCTATAGGGCCTCCACTATCTCTATCCTCAACACCCGGTGTCATCATAGTATCTCCCATTGATGTCATCACATTCTGCTCAACCTTTTGGCCAAGGGCATCAACCTTGTTGTTGAGCTTCAACCTTCTTGTTGAGTGTGTCTGTCGCATCTGATATCAATTTCAAAACAGAGGGTTGAGTTGGCCGAAGTCGGAAGGTAGCTGCTAAATTTGAGAGAGATAAAGGGGCAATGCAAATCCTGCAATAAAATAAAATACAAATCATAAATTATAATATAAGAAAGATAAAGGTTGGTACACGTATACATACATCTTCTCATGTTTCTACTCGCACTCTATTAGTCTCCGCCTCCTCTTTTTAGTCTCCATCGATTCCCTGTGTGGAGACACATTTCTTATACCTCTTCCATGAATCAACTCCTCATAGAATATTCTCATGTAATCACTTGCAATATCTTCCTCGATGGGTGTCTTCGACCTAACAAGTAGAGCACAAGAGAAACTTAACTATATAAGCAATAAATACAAATCAATATAGAAGATTGTATACATACATATATATTTGAAGCTTCATGATACTTATGATGATATTCTTACCTCTTGAGTCATTAATGTTTGCTCCATATCAGTATAACAGGGTGTGAGCATTGATCTCCAACAACACATCCTTGGAATTTTGTTCGCTACCTTTGATGCACCGATAAACTGAGGGACATGAGGAAAGCATTCAAATGCCCAAAACCTAACAAAATAAAATAATATTGCATTCAAATATAGGAATAATTAAGCGTCAATTAAATAATTAAGTGTCATTTAAATTTAGGATTGGCTGCTTACCTGTACCGCAATCAAGAACCCCCAAAAACAGTATTGCTCTACAGATTTTGTTGTCATTTTTCTAACAAATGATAGATCGTGTAAGCATAAGACTTTCTTCCCCATGGATATTTGTTCAATAGTTCTAGATTATCAGCAAGAGCCAAATTCTCCAACTCAATTGATGTTGTAGGTTCCTTGGCTCTCAACAAGGTCTCGTAAATGAGAATTAATCCTAATATATATATATATATATATATATATACACACACACACACATAACATCTTCATTTTTTGCTTTATCTTCAAATTTCTTTTAGAACTCTAGGGGCTAGCACTATCAAAATACTCATCTAATAACTATTATCATTCGGTATACATTTATTATATTCATCATCTCTACATATATTCAGTACACTAATGAGTGTAAAATCTTGTAAACTGAAACACATGACCTCACAACCAAAGCCCCCAAACCATAGCTCCTCATATTTTTTTCCCAATTTCTGCATGATCTCTTCGTGGTATAGTCATTCTCAATAGCAGACTGTGCATTAGCTTTCCTGATAAATTAATTTCTCCCATTCTAGAAACTTCCCAAAACACGACCCTTCTAACTTTCTTTTTGTTCATCATCTAACTTGGTATATACTTTCTGAACTACTGACATTGTACTATGGGAAAACACTTTTGAGTAAAACCACTTTTGCTATGGGAATAACATACTCCATAGATTCCATACTGCATAAACAAAATAAACTATATAAATACAAAATTAAAAAACGGTTAATTACCAAACAAATCACAAACTTTAGTTCAATTTTCAATCGCAACATGACCTTTAAAACTTGAAAATTTCTATCACATCCTTTTAATTTGTTTCAATCACAACATCGTCACCCAACTCTGCCCCCAATTTCCCAAAATGATGTCGTTTTGCCTATTGACTGGGATCCTCCAGCCACATCATTTTACACATGGAAATTATAATTAAAAAATTAAAAAAAGATATAAAATGACGTAGTGAAAAAGAAGACCACTAAATTGCGAAACTTAAAAAATAATAAAAAAAACCCAACAAAAAGAAATAAGAGAATATTACAAACTCCTTTATACGCGTTCTTTTTTCAAGATGAAGAGAGATGATAAACCCTAGTTTCTTCCACCCAAGCAGCAATTTCTTCTGAAGCGTATAGATTGAAATTAGATGGGAGTAGAATGAAATGTTGACGAGAATCAAAGCGTAAATCGGAGAAATCGAGTTCCCAAGGTAAGAACCCTTTTTCTTTTTCCGAATCTGCAAAATGTTCAAAGAATAGATGGCGTATTCGAGTTCCAGTTCATCAACAGAGTCGATCGAACGCTCAAGAATAAAATGTCGATATGGTCTTCATGCCTCATTTCTTACATCAAGGACGAATTTACATCTGGCTAGAAGATTCTTCCGTTGCCAATTCTTTGAGGTTAGTCAGTTGAGGGTCTAGCTATTTTATGAAATTTGACCGTATCCGACTATTAGGATTTTTAACTGTTTTTTATATATTTTCAACAAACTGGTGGTTGTTGATTCTTTGAGTGGTTTGATCCCGATATGTCGAGTTTCCAGAAGGGTGTTTTTAAGTATTAAAGTAGAAAAAGAGAGGTTGGAACAACAATTGATCTTGAAGGATGAGATAGAGGGTCTTCTACACCAAAAATTGACAATGGCAACTTCGAGAATTGAAGAATTAAGTTGGGTTATAAATTTGGGGAAGCAAGTCGAGGACATGAAAAATGTGAACTTACAACTTCTGGAGAAGAATGAGAATTTGAGTCCAAGTTGAAGACTGCAAAGTTGGGAAATTAGCTCCTGATAATATTGACGTGTTTGCAAATTTGTGTATTGGCTTGGGTGATTCGTGATGGTGGTAGGGGTATTTTGAAGCCCCATAATTTCTTGATTTAGGTTATGTAGGAATTTTAAGTTATTTTTTAGTTAAGTAAATTTGTGATAGTTTGTTATGGATATTGTACTATATGATGGAGTATGAATGTGAAATACTTGCAGTTTAATTGAATTCATTTATTGCACTTTGTGATGGAGTATCAATTTTTTGCACTTTGTGGTGGAGCATCTAAATCTGCAGCAGCAACACTGTCAAGGAAACTGACAGTGAAAATTACTGACTACATGTTATTTGATATTTCTTCATCTATTAGTAATTGGTGAGTGGTGTATTGAACAAGTGCTTCAAAATATCTATGTTGTATTTATTGTCAAAGTTTGGTTATCTATCAAAGTCTCGTAATCTATCTTATATTCATAATTTTGGCTTTTGGTTCAAATGAAAAATTGCTCCAACTCACATAGATTGTTCATACTCTAATCAATTGAGCTCACCAACTGATATGACATTACATCACCAACTAATAGATAATTGGATGTTGAATCACTTTCCTTGAATAATAAATAATTAGACCACATATTGTAATGACCAATATTTGCTCTAAATCACACAATAAACAACTTCACTAAAGCAAAATGGAGGTACATGGCCAAACCTGTATGGATTCTAAATTCACCTTTCTTAAGCATGCACAAATATATATTCTCAAAGCACCAAGTTATGCTGTGAAGGAGTGTGCTAACTAAATATTACATTTATAGTACATTATTACAAGTTATGCACAATGAAGGCATTTTGGCAGCCTTATGCTCGACCCTAAGTGGGGCTGGTAAGAACTCGCCACCTCAGCTCTTACACCCCCTCCATCAAACACAAATCAGTGATAAAGAAGAAGCTTCTCCGAGATATTTGTCTAACACATGAAAATTCTGATATAAAATAATGTATACTATCTAATTTAGATATTTGTATAAGTTACATATAGCTTAGCATAATAGTGATAAACATAGGATTACTCCACATTCATCTCCATTATACTAATATAAAACAGTATAATTACTATTTGCCGGCCAAGAAGATAAATCACACAAAGATGGACCACTAATAAAGTCACAACAAGCACAACAAACAAATCACACAAAGATGTACTACTAATAAATCTGCACATTCCAGTTTCATTGTAGAATTACTCACAAGTGACAAAACAAGATAATTTTATTGTAGAATCACACAAACTTGCAGTAAAAATTCAAAATGAACTAAAATAGTCTTCAATTTTGCCTCATAAGGCACAACCAATTCAAAATAGAGTAGTCGTATAGACTAATTATAAAAGCCAAAATGCTACTATCACGATAATAACTAAAACAACTTAATTCCCAACAGAACTATGTTGTGTGCCAATCCCACCACCTGGAGCCAAGCGTGATTGAGCTTTTGATGGAGCTGCATCACTCAAAGGTGGTTGAGAATTTGGAGCCTCTTTCGATTTTTACGACACTGCCCTTCTAGTTGCAGTAGTTCCACTCACATAATTTACTATTTTTGAACCAGGCTCCTATAAAAAAAACATAACGATCCAATGTTATATCTTGAACAACAAAGTTAAAAGGCATAGTTAAAAAAACAAAACAATCCAATTTTAGTCTTACCCTGAAATAGAGTTGGTCGGACTCGGAGCAATATGCACCGCACCCCTTCTTGCTTGCCTTAATTCTCTAGCTTTATTGATGCCATCTGATTGAGAATTATGTATTGTCCTACACTTCTTCACTCTAGGCTCTTGAGAACACGCTTGGAAGTTGAACTTGTTCTAGGTCGGCTACTTCCTCCGTAGCCTTACAACATGAAGTTGAACAAACAAAATAACATGAAATAAATTAGAATAAAAATAATAAAAATAAATCCCTTAAACCAACATGATTTTACCTTTGATTGATACTAGTTTCTGGAGTCTGGACTTGTTGTGTGGATCGCCTATCCCTCATTTTTAGTTCTTGTGTTATTTTTGTTGGGTTCTTGCATGATCTCTTATTATGACCCTTTTCACCACAATTATTGCAAGTCATCTCGAGGCCATGTCTTGTAAGTTTGTAAGGTTTGTCGGTATTTTCCTCAGGAGCTTTCTTTCTCAACTATTTTGGCCTACCAAGCATTTTCTGGTACGGAAGTGGCTTAACAGGATTACCTTCGACATTTAGCTACATTTTTCTTCCATTAATGGGACAAAGAGCATATGAATACGCTTCTATGTATTTCAGCACACTGTAGTAATGACTCACAAAATCTGCAGTTTCCTTCTTCATGAACCAAATGCAAGTACATGCATGCATACAAGGAAACTTAGAAATGTCCCGAACCCTACAACTACAAGTCCAATTCTTGATGTCAACAATGAATTGGTCCATATTAATAGGAACCTGAAATTTTCCCCCAACAATAGGCTTAGCAATGCACAATCTACCATTGAATTCATTTCTTTCAAGTTGTTTCCATATTAGAGGGCATATCTTATCAGTCACACCACTCATATTCTTTAATGTTTTATGTTGTCTAGCCATCAAGGCAGTTCTAATCTCCTCTAGCACTATCAAATCTTTGGGTCTGGAGTTCACAATGTAACCATTAAATGTCTCACACACATTGTTATCAATAATATCATATTTAGGAATGGTACTCACAAATGATTTGCACCATTTTGTGGGGTCTCTGTCACGAAAATCTTGATTGCTGCTTCATTCAATGTCCTCAGGTTGTACAAATAAGTAACATATGATGCTTCATATGTACTTCTTATGGCCCCCAAGAATATGTTTTTTAGTGTTTGGCCTTTAAACTCCTTCTCCAATTACAATACACATGCCTTGCACAGTTCCTCACATCAACAAACAGAGTTGGTTTTTCCATGGCATTAACGAGACCCTGTAAAAAATACATCGAAAAATTTAGCAATAATGGTACACATGATCCGTGCACGCACTTTAGGGCACTTTTAGTGTCATTTTAGGGTCAATAATGTACATAATTACGTGTATCTAGTGCTTTTATACTCTAATGGGTAAAATAATGCGTTTGTGCTGTTTTTGTATTAAGACAGGTGAAAAAAGGGTTGAAAAGAACATCAAAAGACCGCGTAGTCAAGGGATTGATCGAGGCAACAAAAGGAAGGGGCAGTTGAAGATCTCGGCCGAGACAGGATGAAAGTCTCGGCCGAGATGAGTCTCCAGGGCATTCATGAAGAATTGAACAGACTGAAGAACTCGGCCGAGATGAAAAAGAACATCAAAAGACCGCAGAGTCGAGGGATTGATCGAGGCAACTACAGGAAGGGGCAGTTGAAGATCTCGGCCGAGACAGGATGAAAGTCTCGGCCGAGATGAGTCTCCAGGGCATTCATGAAGAATTGAACAGACTGAAGATCTCGGCCGAGACACACAACGCATCTCGGCCGAGATATGTTCCCAGAGAATTTCAAGGCTTTTTAAAGGACCAAGATCTCGGCCGAGATGCAGTCTAACCTCGGCCGAGATGAGTCAAGCCCTAGCCAACCCCATTTTTCCCTTTTTACGTCTCGGCCGAGATCACCTTTCGACCCACAAATCTTTAAAAACCTTTTTCACGTCTCGGCCGAGACGGAAGTACCCTGTTTTGAAATCCTAAATACGTTTTTGCCTATTTTTTACTAGCACTTTCTCTCCTTATATATATATCATCCCATTCGAATTTAACCTAACTTTTGATACCTTTTTTATACTTGAAAAGAACTACTCAGCCACCAAAGCCACCAAGGAAGGAAGATTGGACAAGGGACTGAAGGATCATCTTCTCCAATTGACATCTTTGGATTCATCCATATCAGTATCATATTTCTTTATTTTTCTACTTATTTTCTGATTGTATTAGTTAATATGGGTGGATAGCACCCTTTAGTTCATCCTTGATTATTGTGGAACCTTGAGTTGAAGACATTGATGTGATTATTACGGTTAATGTTACCGAGATTATTGTGTATTCAAGTGTTTTGTGTTATTTGCTGTTATTGAGTCACATTTATGAATTGATTATTGGATTGATCACCCTTTAAGGGATTTGTGAATGTGTTGCTAGAATAGGAAATTATTATCCGTAATTGTAGGATTTCTGATTCCCGTGTGGCAAACAATAGATTTATTTATTGGGGATAACACAAAGTTCAACCACTAAAACCGAGCTTGCGAGTTTTATGTTGAATTTATCTCGTTGTATAGTGTTTAATGCATTTGGTTATTGGATCTAAGAGAGCTTGTTCGAGGATTCAGTTAAATTGAAGGGTTAGTCGAAGAGCTTATTTTGATTAACTAAGATTAAGGGACAACAAGACTATTAGAGCTTGTTAATAGCCTTGAGATAAGGGCTTGAATCACAATTTGATCGGTCATTAACATAGTTGCATTAATCGTCTAAGACCAAGGGGAAGCATGATCAAGGGTGGATTCTTTTATTACTTAAAAAACCAAAACCGAAAAAAGATCTCTTCTATTGTCTTTGATTATTTGTTTCTTTTAATTTCGTTTAGTTGCTTCTATTTGCTACTAGTAGATTGTTAGTCCTTAATCAATCCCCCCATCTTTAATGCTTTCTTAAGTATTTACTTCTTGCATATTTAATCATAAAATTGATTGGCATCGGAATCAAAACTATTCGGCCGTTCCTCGTGGGATCGACCCTTACTTGCCACTCTACTAGTTAGAGTAGTAGGATAAGGTATAGTGTATTATTTGTACACATTTAATTTGGTAAAACAACTCGTACCAAATAACCTGAATTTAAAGATGTTAATAAGTTGCAGTAAGTGAAATCTCTTTATATAGAAAATTATGTGTTGTCCAGAATTATTTTCTATTCCTATTAAAGGTGCTATAATTTCATGCTTCAGCTAAACTGAAGAACCAAACATATTTCACAAAATAATATAGAGTTGTGGAATAAAATTATCAAAAGAGCAAAAAAGCCATCACATCACCCCCCAACCTATTAACAAGGAAAATACACACTTGCTCACAATTATAGTTGTTGCAGTTTTATTGCTTCAAAAATACAAATACAAATAAGTCATGGAATAATATTATTAAAAAATAAAAAAAAATCCATCACATCATTATCCAAATATATTAACAACTCATTATGTTTTTCTTCTTAGTCACTTCAAAGAATCACAAACTATGCTTATAACATGCATCTAGTCTTTCATCATAGATTACACAGACTAACAACTCCATACAATTCGAGCATATAAGTCATCAACACAACAAGGAAGTTGCATATGAGATGTTAACATGATTCTAACATGATTAACTTTTCTAGCTAATCAAAATTAGTGTAAATCACATCACTTACGATTTCTCAATTATTCAAGAAGCCCTAAAATCATCTAAACGAATTTTATTACGAAAAGATAATCAAACAGAAGAAGATAACTAACCTTAAATATGGGAGGGAGGGAATCCAACGACTATTAATTTTTGTAAGAAATATAACCATTTAGAGAGTCACTTGAGAGAGACGTAAGGAGCAGTGAGTTTCTTAATTTGTTGCATGATTCTTGGTATATATTTAATGATATATATATACTTATACAATTAGGATTACAAATAGAATCGGAATATATGGTATATAATTAGATTATGTGATTATAATACAATTAGGATCAGAATTAGGATGAATATAATTATTATGATATATTAGAAAATTACAATATTATCATTAGAATACTTAAACTTAAAAGGGGTCAAATAGGACAAACATTAATTAGCTGAAACTTAAGGCACTTTTATATTAGTGTATAGATTATTAATTTCAGGGTCAATCCGGGGTGTATATTAGGAATGATTTTGATGTATAGATATCACATTTTAAGATAAATTACTGGTTTCGGGTCGGTCCCGGCTGTGTATTAGGAATTATTTTAAACATATATAATTTCACCATTTTTGCGATAACTTATTGATTTCAGATTGGTCCGGGGCTGTATTTAGGAATGATTTCAAACACATAGATTTCTCATTTTGCCATAAATTATTGATTTCGGGTCAATACAGTCTGTGTATTAGGAATTATTTCAAACATATAGATTTCATATTTTAAGATAAATTATTGATTTCGATTCGGTCTGAGCGTTGAATTAGGAATGATTTCAAACATATAGATTTCACATTTTACCATAAATTATTGATTCCAGGTCGGTCCGAGCTATGTATTAGGAATTATAATATAATTCACATTTTAAGATAAATTATTGATTATTGATTATTGATTTCGGGTCGGTCCGGGATATGTATTAGGAATGAATTCAAACATATAGAGTTCACATTTTGCCATAAATTATTGATTTTTGGTAGGTTCGAGTTGTGTATTAGGAATTATTTCAAACATATATAATTCACATTTTAAAATTATTGATTTTGGGTCGATCCCGACTGTGTATTAAGAATGATTTCAAACATATAGATTTCACATTATGCCATAAATTATTGATTTCGGCTCGGTACTGACTGTATATTAAGAATGATTTCAAACATATACAAATAGATTGACACCAGATGCAGTAAATCCCAGATGATAGAATTTATATAGCTTTTCCAGTGTAGTAAACAAAATTAATAGAATTTTAAGACCAATGCACCTCTTCTAACTTAACATGAATACTTTGTTGCACTCGAATGCAATGTATTTAACGAGGGTGTTCAATTGGGGTGTCTTGACAAAAAGATCTAGAGATCATCAACAATTTAAAAATCTACAAATGATACTTAACTTAACAAAAGATAAATCTGTAAATAAGGGCATCTAAAAACTTGACAGCCCTATCAATTCATATAAAGATTTATTCGTTAAAATGTTATCGATGTACTTATGTCGTCCCTTAATTTGTTCATTGCATCATCACATTGTTGAATTCTGCCAATTTTAGTGCCTTCATCATTTTCATTTGGATCTTGCCCTGATCTTGTGATGTACGCTCTGCACTGACGAAATCATCATCTTCTTCGTCCCTCAAGCGTATAAAATTATTTATTGCCATCGCCGCCGGATCTAGAGCAACTTGGTTAGGAAATGAAATGTTCACTGACATTTGGTCCATAATCTTAAATTTAGCCTTCCAGACGCCAAATGAGCATTCTATAACTGAGTGCAACGAGGAATGTACATGGTTGAATGATTCATAGTGATTATTGTACACCACAGCTTGTCGGAAGTCCGGGATATGATATTTTTGCCCTTTATACGATGCAACAAATCCAGTGGTGTTAAGGTAAACACTATAAACAAGATAATATTTACCTTACAAAGTTAAAGATCGGTATCATATAAAAGAAAAATTTATGAAAAGTGATATACACAAGATACTACAGATATCCCACATCTAGGAGGCATCGGAAAGTTGTACGATGCATTTCTTAATGCCGAGTTGAATACTCTGGTATCGTGGGCACTGCCTTCCCACCTAGGCAACATAAAAGTGAAGCATATGTTAAAATTGCATGTTGCCATAACATTTGAGACGACTTACATTTCTTCCTATAAATGGAATTTGCAATTGACTAGGGATCGACACTTTAATGTGGGTGCCATCTATGACGCTAATACAATCCTGAAAACAAGTTAGATGGTATAGATGTCATAAATATCACGTTATATCTCTTATTAGAAATGATTTTAAGATTTAATACCTTTTTTTTCTTCACCTCCTGATTACACCATTTTTTAAAATATGACATACCTTAAAGTGAGGAAAGCATTTCAGATTGTCTTTAGTATAAGGTGGTGTGGTTGTAACATCTTTGAATGGCAGCACCCAATCGATTGGCATCTTTGTACATGCTTGAAGGACACTATGAAATGACCGTCTAATAGTAAAGTCAGACCTCTGGAATGACTCTTGCACTTGTTTATTGCCTTCATGTACTCCGACAATTTGCAAAAATGTAGTTACTTACTCCTCTACAGGTACATATCACGTAGCCTTAAGTTCATAATTATCTCCCAACATCTTATACAACTCAAATAATAAATGTTTATGCATCCTACATTGATTGTGACACCTAGTAGGATTCACATCCAATATGGACATCAATGCAACCCAGCCACTGCATTCTTTATTGTAACAAGGGCTCTTATGTAAATATTTTGAGTAAAAAACTGATGCCCCACTTGCAATTGCACTCATAAGTAGTTTTTTTTTTTCCTCACTAACCAGATTAGGAGTAGCAGTAAGGTGGTCTTCAGCTCCAGATTCATCACTGGAGTCATCTTCGCAATCCGTTAGTCATCACAAAGATTCTTCGAGCTGGATGAAATTGGCATGGGTTCCAAATCCGTTTCTGATGTACTTTCTGCCACGCTAACACTAAAAGGAGAAATGAGAGCTTATAAGTAAAATGGTTTGGAAAATACATAGCAAGAAAGTGAATTTTTTACATTCATAAAGTACAAAAAGAATAAACAAAATAATTCATTAATAATAGTAACAAAAAGGTAATAGTGTAATGGTAGGCATTGATCCTCCGTTGATACAATTTTGACACGATTTCTTTGGAAGGGGAAGCCTAGGAAAAATAGAATCGTTCGGAGCTACTGTAACAACAGTCCACAAGCATAGCACCACCAGAATAGTAACATCCTTGTTTTATCCACCCCCAAGGCCCTATGTGTATTCTGAAACCTAAGCTATGAAAGAATAACCCATAATGTATATTAGAGCTTCACTTGGTAAATGACACACTGATGAAGCAAATAAAACAACAAAGGACAAGCAAGTTCTACAAACAACAAATGATACACCGATGAAGCATACCAATATACTATAGATAATGTGTTCATAACATTGCAATCAACCTAGCCAAGTTTTCGAAGTTCAACAAAGACAAAATATAAATATGAGTTGCTACTACATGTATATTATCAAGGACAATCAAGTTCTATAACTCCGTGAATAAAAAAACAAGGGCATGAATCTACATATCAGGCAGAAGATGCATTATCATTCTGTGACTCTCCTCGTGATGCTTTAGTAGAGGGCTTCAATGAAGCGCTTCACAACATATCTTTCTCATATTGTTCTTGCAGTCAATTCAAGCGGTCATTGTTAGTCCTGATTGATAAACAACTCCCTCACAACAGTTTTAAGAAATCGTCGTCTAGCAAACATCCACAACCTATCACTTTCTTCTACTCCAGGCACCGTGTATAAAACATCCATGCACTCTTTTATACTGAAGTTTATGAATGTTCCGGTAGTTCTACTGCACGAAATAAAATCTCTTGAAAACTAATTGACCATACGGTCAATGGAACTCACAAGCTTATCAGTGGGTATCATCTTCTTTTGCTTATTTTAAGTGATACGTGAAGGGAAAAGATGATTATTCCTCACATTTCTTCTGTTCGCTTGACCTATCGCCTCAGTTTGTTGCGTGCCATCTCTTTTATTAGTGGATTGTTTTTGGCTTCTTGTTCGGGTTTTGGTTCAACTTCGAATCCATGATTGGGATCATTTTGCTCTTAAGACTCTACTTCATTGTTATCGGACTCTCGACATTAGCACCCTTCTCAGTAAGAAACTGAGATGACAACGATCTAGAACTTGGAGGCCATGCACTTACTCCCTTAGCCACAACATTAGCGAATAGTAATTCTTGACCAAGCAACATTAAGGGCCCCTATATTTTAAAGTTAGCACCATCAAGAATCCTCTACAAGAAGAGAAACAAATTAATCATTTTATTATATAAAAAAATATAGGATATAAGTCACAGATTAAATAAAAAAATAATAAATCACTCAATAAATTACCTCTATCTTTCGAGTCCACCATTTCGCTTACCTTCATAGTATCTTTATTAATATCTCAGCCTAGCACAATTGAACCCCTCAACAAGTTAACACCCCAGCCCTACTCATTCTTTAGTGTATCCCCAACGATTTTCCAATTGTTGTCTAGTATAATCCCAATTTGTAGCTAGCTAAACTTTTTCTTTATATTTTCCCATCCCGTTTTATTAAAGTAGTTGTCAGGCCTATTTCCAGCATTGATCTCCTCTACACATATTTTAATAAGAACCTCTGTGGCATTATGATCCTAGTTTTGGCCTTCCTATGGGAATCTATTGTGGGAATAGTTCCCCAACCACTTTAAACACTTTGGGACAGGGGGTTGTGAGTGTGTTTGAGTGTTAAATTCAGAAGATCTTGGCCAAGGCATTTGTGATCCCATTACAACATCAACACAACTTGATGAAATAACTAAACTTGCAACAAATCCTAATAATTATATGATAAAAGAGACATGGAGCAGAAGTTAAGTATAATATTTGTTGAAACAACTATCAACATGCCACTACTAGACAAAATATGACTTGTAGTGGAAAAAACAATAATAGCAGCCTTCAATTTCTTACTAAACAAATCAAATAACATGATGTAAAAGTGGCAAACTAAACCATTAAATAAACAACACATTAAATGGTAACCCATGGGAATCATCAGCTGAAACAGGTACATCTAATTTACGAGGTTCAAGCATAAACCGAAAAAAAAATTGTTACTACCAAAAAACAACAAATTCAACTACAAACTACATCTTAATCCCGATTTATGCATAAATCAAGGTGTAATCAACCACAACCAAAACCATGATAATGCATCTGTAAGACTACCTAAAAATCACTAGCATAATTAAATAAATCTAAAAATCAGAACAAGCCTTTTTTTTTCTTTTGCCTCCACTTTAGATATATTCTAAACACGAATCCTCCCTATTTGCCTACATACAAGATTTTCCTTATGCATATACCACAAAACTAACACACAAATAGAACTTGAACAACCTAATCACAATTTATGCATAAAAGCAACTTGCCGAAAGGAAGTAATCAGACACAAGCAAGAATTTGTTTTAATGCTCCTATAAGACGAACCAAAGAACACTAGCATAATTAAATAATTAAAAACATCCGAGAACAAGTGGACCCAAAATCCCAGCTTAGCCGCTGACACAAAATTGAGAAAGCCAGGAAGCAGAACCTCAAAGATCATGTTTGTACAAGAACATAAAACCATATTCAACAGTAGCAAGAATACACGTAAGATGATTACTTTAACCGCCCTTTGAACTGCCAATAGAAAGTGCAGATATCCCCTCCAGGCCTCCAATTGATGAAAATCGTAAGGAAAATGGGAAAAATCATATATATATATATATATATATATATATATATAGTAAAAACCCTAGTTCATATCAAGTGTAATCTTTAGGGATCTTCCCCGATACTAAGCTACCATAGAGATTCATACAAATAATAAAAAAATAATCAATAGCAGCAAGTAGATAAATGACATGTTTTATCGCGAGGAAGATGAAGCGAGAAAATAAATGAGCGTCATTTTTCAGTGATTTATTCTGGACAAACTTTCGTTCAATGGGGAGGAAGGGGAGGGGAAAGTAATGAGAGGTGGGTGTTGGGTTAATGGGAGGGGATATTTTCTATTTAAGTGTTAAAAGATAGTGTTAAATGATATATAAAATAACAAAAAAGTTGATGGTATTTACTAAAAGGCCAAATCTACCCAAAAGCTAGACGTCCTCTAATTGTGAGAGCTGCTAAAAATTGCTATAATTGATTTTGTGTCCTTAATTTGAGTTTGCAAACACCACTAATAGTGAAAAGTGATTTTAAAAACCGATTTTGGGTGTGGTGTTGGGTTTGCAAACACCCCTATCTTTCACCCCGAATAATACCAATGATTCAAAGATGAAGTCGCTTGTACACCAGTTTCATGGATCTTGTGCAGGGGCATGGACAATAATATATTAATATTTATGTCTAAAAGTATTACATGTTCTTGGTAAATGTATCATGGTGAAAATATATTACTCCCTTCGTCCCACCTGAGTTTGCACACTTTCCTTTTCGGTACGTCCCATCCAAATTTGCACACTCCTCTAAAATGAAACTTTTATCACTAATTCAACCCTCAAAAGTTACACATGTTTACAAAAATGTCATTACTTAATCTTATTTTTTAAAAAAATGAAATTAGTTTAATTATGGGGATTGATTTTATTAACTTAACCCTCCCCTTAATTAAATTACCGAACCTAACCCACTCCACACCACAACTGATCCACTCTCACACACCCATTCCCTACCTATTACGAAACCGTAATCTCTCTTCTCTCTACAACACTCTGCCGATGTTCTAACTCTCTCTCAGATCTTCGATCTATGGATGTACCTCCTTTCTTTCACGATCTATCTCAGATCTCTGTTCTAACTCTCTCTCTCTCTCTCTCTCTCAGATCTTTGATCTAAGATCGTAGATTTCCCCTCTCGAGATATCGCAGTGTGTTTTAATGGAGGAAGAGTTCAATTTGGAGATGGTGATTTTCGATTCGGAGGATTCGGAGGGGGTTCTAGGTTCGCCTCAAAACTTGCAATAGTTTATCTCCCTGAACCTGATCTTCTCCCACTGAAAATTGAGTGGTTGGAATCCAAGGAGATGAGGAGACACTTCATGCAGTGCCTTGGTGTTTGGTGTCTGGCCATTTCAAAGGTTTAAGTTGCTGTCCCTTTTCGATCTGTTGGTTTTTTACCCGATTCGAATGTTTGTTGGTTCATTCAAGTCTATGTTGGTTGATTTGATTTTTTTGCTGGTTGATTTGAGTGTTAGCTAGTTGATTCGGTTTCTGGGTTGATTGAATCGGTTTTTTCTACTTGTTGATTCGATATCTGAGTTTATTGATTCTTTTTTTGTGCTACTTGATTCGGTTGACGGTAGCTTAAAGATTGGGTTAGTGTGCTGGTTGATTCAATTGAGATGTTAATTTGTTGGGTTAAATAATCCATATGTTGTTGGTTCAGTTTTGTTGATATCTATGTGCTGTGTAGATTGAACGTTTGTTGTTTGGTGGCTTAAACAAGGTGATGTATTGGATACTGATTGTTTAATGCTTTCAAACAAATTGATTGGGTTATGTTTGATGGTAGCTTAAATTACATGTTGGAATGTTTATTGTTTGGTAGCTTAAACAAGATGATGTATTGGATACTGGTTTTATTTAATGTCGTCCAACAGATTGATTGGGTTATGTTTGATGGTAGCTTAAATTACATGATGCAATCTGCCTGATAATTTAATGTTACCCTTCACATAGCTTGTGTTTGTTGAAGTGTTGAGAGATGGTTGCTTAAAAAGTGGTGTTTTTTCTAGTTTAATGCTACCCTCAACGTGTGTTGTGCATCCTGATCACTTGTGTATTGATTGAATCGGTTTAATTGATGGAATATCAGTTTGCAATGAAATGCTCGAACCTAATGATGAAATCTTTTTAGGGTAAATAGAATTAAAAAAAAAACACAACAAAATTCTGAAAATAGATTCTTTCAATCACAATGTTTACAGTTTAAGAAAAATGTACACAAATATCGTGTTTATGCTGTAAACATAAGATTCTTTCTAAAAACTACATCAACTTAACTTAAACATAACCCAAGTCAATCACGAGTCCTCCAATGTCATAAGTTCCTCTAGCTTGTTCATGAGCAATCAGGTGCTCAATCCCTTGTCTAAAAATCTCCTCATCCATTTCTAGAGCTATTGGTAGTATGCCTTCTTTAGTTAGTGCTGATTTTCCAATGTGTGACAGTTTGTGGTTGTTGTTACCCTTGAGCTTCATAACCTCAATCATACAAGCTTGTAGGCTCAAGAATACACTGCTGAGTTTAGTGATTTCTAAGTCTTCAAATGATTCGAGAACAATAGTCACTACATCCTCCACATTGTATGATGCAGTCTCAACTTGTAGTGATTGAATTGCTCTAAAATAGCCCAAATCTAGACTATTTGTGTCAGGTGAGTTCGGGGACTGACATTTTCAAGTCCATCTGTTGATCCAACCAATTTGAATTCTCGGTCATAATTGTTGATGTGTGGCTTTGCATTATCCTGTTGAATGATTATGTGTTTACTTGCATGAGCAGACCATTTTGCCTTAGTGGCTGGGATAATCTGTTTTGATGCATGATTAAAAGTGCACAGTCAAAATTAAGAGCTGTTAGTAATGTCACCAATATGTTCTATAGCTAAACTAAATTGTTAGGACATATGTAGGAGACTTACGATGACCTTAAACTAGATGATGAAAATGAAATCTGATAGTTAAAAACACACCTTGTCCAACAAATAGTCTTTAATGAATTGCTTGGTAATTGACTCAATTGGTTTGGTTACCAAGGTGCCCCTTAATCTGTTTCTACTATTTCTGAGGGCTGGTTCCATGGTTGTAAATGGGAAAGTTCCAATTTTCCCGTCAAACAACAGTTCACCCTTTAAACTGTATTGAGGCCTTGCTACTGCACACATGAATATGACCTTGGGTATGTATCTTTTGCTTTTACCCTGTACGGGTCTTCTTGTTCTACACGTTTGAATGCCCTCTCTGTTCTTTGCATGTAAAAACCACTTTTCATCTGTATGAATAACATTGTGCATTGTTTCGTACCTGATTTTGTTAAGCTGCTTGTCCAAATGTAAGCAACTTAGGCTGTATTTGAGCCTTTGCAGCTTGTTTGCATCTGTTAGTCGAGGTTTGATAGCATTTTGTGTGTGGCTTAACGACACCTGATTTAACCCATCTGCCAACTTCGCTCTTGCTAACATTCAACTCCTTGGCAAGCCTACGAATTATGCCCCTCTTTGAAAAAGATATACTCTTCATTAAATCAATATCTAGTGCTACACTTACCATTCCACCCTTCTCTTTTGGTTGCTGGAATGAAACTGGTGAACCATCTAAAATCTGCTTCTTTGCAGATTCCCAAATGTACTGAATAGTCTGCCAGCTTACTCCAAATGATGCTACCGCTTCCTTGGTCTTGCCAAGATGCACAACTCCCTTTTTTTGCTGTTGGCTACGAGAAATTGGGCGATCAAGTTTCTGTCTGATGGAGACACATTAGGATTCTTCCTAGTATTAGGCATTTTATGTTTGTAAATAAGTTTCTGAAAGTTTTCTGTATTAGCATTAAATATGGTTTGGAAGGTAGATTTGAGCATTTATAGTGTGTAGGTAGCAAATTTCCCAATGTTTAGGAGAGAAAAATTAAATGTAATTTCAGGTTTATTTGGATGTAAAACAGATTATTTGTAAGGATTATTGGTGATAATTTTTTCTCAAATTGAATATGAAATTTGAATTTTTCATGTCAATTCAGTGGTAGATTTGTTGTGTTGTTGCTATTCAGTGTTCAAGCAGGTTTTAATTAAGGGAAAATGGAGGTGACATTAGTACACTAATCCCTCCCTAAAATTTCAGCTTAAAATAGTTTGAAAAGTCAAAGAAAAAACAAATTTTTCTTTTCTTAATATACGTGTCAGGTCAAACGTGCAAACACCTACGGGACGGAGGGAGTAGTGTTTATGCTCAAATATATCACTTATTCTTGATAAAAGTATTATAATATCTTTAACCATAAATCATGACACCCACCCTAAATTTCATGTGCAACTGATGCACACGATACTTTGTCTCATTCAAATAACAAAATAATGGTAAATTCATTATTTATTTTGGTAAACTTAAAACATTCTATTAAATTTTTATAATTTATTTTGCAGCTAAAGCTTTCTAGACTGTTTTGTTATGTTATGTTATTTGGGGCGTGTAAATTCGCAGGTCCAAAAAACGTGTACCCACGTGTGGGATCCTCGTTCCCCGTTTTATTCATTCATAACGTAAAGTCTTCCGGACCCCTCTCTTTCTGCAGTATCTGCACTCCGAAACCCTCATAGACGCACATTCGCCGGCCCTGCATCGCATTTTCACTATGTATAGAATAGCGGCATCTCGAGTCAGGGATCTCAAGGTTCTTAATTGTCTTCCGTTCGCCCCCGCTTTCAATAATTAATATCTTTATCAATTTTAATGTGTATATCTATCTTTCTCGACTGTGTTTTACTGATTCTATTCTTAGATCTGATGGCTTTTAACTGATGTTTATTTCATATATGTTATTAAAACGTAAAGATTGAAATTGCTGCGGCCTGTATGAAAATTCGATCTTTATTATTTATGCTTAATTTTATCATTCGAGAAGCTTTTGGTACTGGTGACATTACGAGCTTATATTTTTTAGCTGGGGTTTTCAAAATTATATTGGCGATGGTACTGTTCCTGTTAATATTGAGTTTTTTTTATTAATGTATGCTTATGAATCTATTAATGTAATGAAAATTGATATGCTATCTAATGGGGTCGGGATTGGTCTTTTTAGTATTTTATAGATAGGAATGCTGCTTCTGATAGACATAAAATCTAACTAAATTGAAAATACTGGATTCTAGGTTTGCGTACTGGTTAAGAAATGATGACCATCTAATAAGGAGCATTTGTCTTTGTATGTTTGTTTTAAATATTTTTTCGATTGCTTATGACGAATTTCCAATCTTCACATAGTCTTTTGGAAATTCAGTTAGTTTTGGCTTTCCAGAGGGTTGTTCTCATTGTTAGTTTTAACATGAAATAATGGTTTAGTACCATGTGCTCTAGTGGTAGCGGAGTAGCTTCTTATTCTATAGTGGTTCATTTAATAATGTGGGTATTACTGTCTGGTTATATCATATTCTTGGATTATATTTGGGAAGAGATTGCTTGCTGTTATAGCTCAATGAATTGGCTTTTGTTTTTTGATCTGGCAGGCCCGAACAGGCTGCAGAGGGTTGGCTAGATATGCAAGTACTAGTGCTATTGCAGCCAAATCATCAGGCGGTTTCTTCGGTTGGTTAACGGGCGAGAGGTCGTCTTCTCTTCCACCTCTAGACTTCCCGCTGACAGATGTTGTACTTCCCCCTCCATTGCCAGACTATGTTGAGCCTGGGAAGACCAAGATAACTACTCTTCCAAATGGTATCAAAATAGCTTCTGAACCATCTTCGGTAGGGCATGATTTACCTTTCTTTCTACCTGACAATATTTTTGAACAATGTGGTGATTGATTAAGCTTATTAATCAGAATCCTGCAGCTTCAATTGGATTACATGTTGATTGTGGCTCAATCTATGAAACTCCGGCTTCATATGGTGTCACACATCTCTTGGAGCGTATTGCCTTCAAAAGTACCAATAATCGGAGCCATTTGCGTATTGTCCGCGAAGTCGAGGCAATTGGTGGCAATGTGACTGCATCAGCTTCTCGGGAGCATATGAGTTACACATACGATGCACTAAAAACCTATGTACCTCAAATGGTAGAGCTTCTAGTTGACTGTGTTAGAAACCCTGCATTTTTGGATTGGGAAGTTAGTGAACAGGTATATTTTGTCTTCATTTTTTTAGCAAATACAGATCACTTCCTTTTGCTATTTGAATGTCGCAGTGAGATTTCAATATGCCCTTTTCAGATCCACAAAATGAGGGATGAAATTAGTGAACATTCCAAAAACCCTCAGCACCTGCTTTTGGAAGCTATACATTCCACTGGTTACGCTGGTCCCTATGCAAATGCTCTTGTCGCATCAGAATCTTCACTTAATCAATTGAATAGCACTGTTTTGGAGGAGTTTGTTGCGGTATGTCTTAATAATGAGTCTTCTTTCTATTATTATTTTTGGCATCATTATTCCCTCTGATTATTTATGATATTGTTTAGGAAAATTACACTGCTCCAAGGATGGTCCTTGCTGCGTCAGGCGTTGACCATGATAAACTGTTAGAATATGCAGAACCACTTCTATCTGATCTGCCTAAAATTGATAGGCCTTCAGAGCCAAAACCAATTTATACAGGAGGAGATTTTAGGCTTCAAGGTGATTCAGGGGTGTGTATCAGAATATCCCTATCCTTTGTCTTTTATTGTCTGTTTTCTGACTGTTGGTTCATAATATTTGGCTGTAATATATCTTTCTGAACTTGCAAGCAGATGACCCACTTCGCTCTTGCCTTTGAACTTCCTGGTGGCTGGGCTCAGGACAAGGATGCTATAACATTGACTGTTCTTCAGGTTCACTAACTTGGCAATTAGGCCTTTTTATTATCATAACTGACCCCCACTGTGAATAAGGTTCTTCATTCTGGGAAATAAATATTTTTGAGTTGATCCTTTTGTTTTATAATGCTTGTTGACTTTTTGTTAGTGCAGTCTTTTATTTTTTATATTCTATTCTTTCACTTCTGTATCACATTTTTAATTTCGTCTTATAAGAAGATGCTTATTGTTTTTATCTCCTAGATGCTTATGGGAGGAGGTGGATCTTTCTCAGCTGGTGGACCTGGAAAGGGGATGTACTCAAGATTATGTAAGTGATGTCATGATACTGTTTTAAGTCATGCGTAACATATATCTGAACTGTAAGAACCTGTTTAGAACTTCAAAGCTTTGAAAAAAGCATCTGCCCGCGACACAGTATAATCTACACGTGTTTGAGTGTCCCAATTTTATTATCCTGTGCTTTTTTGTCCCCAAGCTGCCATTTCAAAACTGTATATGGTCTTATTTTTATTGATAATAAATTGTTTTGCAAATAGATTTGTCATGTGCTGTTTTGTTTAATTGGTACACAGATCTTCGTGTCCTCAACGAGCATCCTCAAATTCAGTCCTTCTCTGCTTTCAACAGCATTTACAACCATACTGGGTTATTTGGGATCCAAGCTTCTACTGTAAGGAAGTTTTAAAAGTTTTTTTGTGTATGTAACTTTTTGGTGTCTGATTCTGCAATACTTGTGGGCTAGATATCCGGTTTGTTCTTAGTTATGTAACATATAAAAATTGTTTTTCTTTAAATCCTGAGAGATCCTGAGGAATAAAATGCTCATGAACATGGAGAAATTCTTCAACGTGGAAGAGAAAGGAGGAAAGTTTTACTGTTACTCATTGTTAAATTGCTAAAGACAATCAACAGTGAAATATGAGTATTGAACAAAGCATCTGTGACTGTCAACTGAGTAGGAACAAATGTATGGTTTTCATCTTTGGCTGAGAGAAGGCAGCTAACTTTATCTATCAGTACATGGTTGTAATTCACAACAGAGAAAAAAGCTTAACATCAAACTTCATTATCAATTCTTTTGTGCCGTGGTTGGAGTGCATTTATCTCGTCTTCAATCTGCCTTGTATTATTGCCAATCCTCGGCCTTGTGATGCCTGTGTACCTTTATTTTTCATCCTGTTGACTAGGCCAACCTGCATGGCCTTTTTTTTGAAGACAGGAAGATTTTGAATTCTGATAATTGTTTTTATTTTATTATCTCCATGGGAGGCATTTCTATTCTCTCTTTTCTGTGTGTTTTTAGCTTAATTATGAAGTGGCTGTACTGTACATGAATACTGATGTCATTTTAATGTGTTGGTCATATATTATCGTTTGCTACTTATTGATAAGAGTGCCACGTGTTAGATCGCCAGAGAAATGAGGAAACTTAATACATAATGCGTACTGATGTTAGAATTGATTTTTTACTTGCTAGCATAAAAATAATTTCCTATGATTTATTTCAAAGTGAAGTGATGGAACCACTTCTGTGAATTCAGGTATCTGATTTTGCACCCCATGCTATTGAACTTGCTGTTAAAGAACTCGTTGCAGTTGCATCTCCTAGTCAAGGTTTTACCACTACCTTTAACTAAATATTCTTTCAATTAGTTGTCTTCTGCAACTAGTCCATGCTGGTCTGGTGGCTGATACTCTGAAGGTCTTTAAATAGTCCCTATGTTTGTTGTGATTAATATTTACAATCTTTCTGTCTCATTGAGTTTCATGAATCCTATAACTATATCATTTCCCTTTCAAGTGCTTGTTGATGCTTTCTTTCCTGATAAATTTGCTGAAGTTGTCTGATCTCTCCTTTGGCTCTTGCAGTGGACCAAGTACAGTTAGATCGTGCTAAGCAATCAACTAAATCAGCCATTTTGATGAACTTAGAATCCAGAGTATGGAAATTGTGCCTTACAATTTTGTATTTAATCTTAAACAAGAGAGTTGAAGAATAAATAGAAAGTTCTCTTACGCTAGAAGTGAACCACTTTTATTCCATAAGTCTGTGCTGGTACATTATTCACCATCTGGGTTATCATTGCAGATGGTTGTATCAGAGGACATCGGTAAACAAATTTTGACCTATGGAGAAAGGTATGCTTTGTAATGATTATTTACTTTAGACTTGCTCCCGGTGCTTACTATATATATTATTCTAGTTGATGTATTATTGTCATGTTGGTACTGTGGGCATGAGAAACTATTATTAGATGGACGATGTAGAAAATGAAATGAAAAAAATAAAAATCTACAGCCATAAATAATGTTGTAGTTCCCCAAATTAAATCAGGTCGAATTTGTTCTTTGGGCATCTGGTCGGGCAGGGTGGGGTGTTGAATGTTGAAAATGATGTCATTGGGTTTTGAATGAAATTCAGAATGACTATGAGCCTATGACTGCTGGATAGAAATTGAGATAGTGACTAATAGTTGTCCACTTAATGAAACGAATGTCTTCATGTATGAGCCTGAACAGTGGAGGCAATATTTAATTTGGAAGATTTCTTTTAAGATACATTGGAGACGGGTAGATCTATTCAAACTATCGCTGTATTCTTGATAAATTTTTTTTGGAGAAGATTCGCCCTAAGTCAACTTGAGTTCATAAGCAAATTAACTTGTTCTAGGGCCGCGACTGATCACACCGAGAAATAATTAAATATTTAAGTTTTATTTTGGTTGTGAGATAAGTGATGCATTCCTCTGTGGAGGCAATTATTAAAATAAGACTTCTACTTTACTTTGTGTACATAGGAAACCTGTGGAGCATTTCCTGAAGCTTGTTGATGAGGTTACAGCACAAGATATCGCTGAAACAATGAAAAGGCTTCTAACATCTCCCCTCACGATGGCCTCATGCGGCGACGGTATACTTCATTTCTAAAGTTACTATTTTAGTTGAAAGATTTGATTATATTGCTATTTCTGATTATGGTATTCCTATTTGCAGTGATGCATCTGCCAAGCTATGACCAAATCAACAGGATGTTTTGAGTTATCCTAAGAGAACTTCCCAATGGCATTTTGATATTTGTGAGCAATCTTTCTTTCTACGAAGTTGAGATAATAGATTGGAATAAGGAATGCTGGACAATAATTGGCAGTAAATGCTGATGGCCTGATTTATTTTATTGTTTGTAATTGATGTCAAGATTTTCTGGCTGGACTGCCTTGCGAATTAAGTACTACTCTCTTTTTACTTTCGGGCTCAACAAACAAAACGTAGGGCGTCATCAACTAGGGAAAATTGCAAAATTGGCGTCGTCTTTATCTTTTAAATTGCTCGATTTTCTTTTAGTTGGAATTCAAAATTCTCTGTGCACATGAGCTTGTTTGACTTTATTTTTTTTGTGTTATTATTTGTTTTTAGTACAAAGGGAATATAGGGGTGGGAATTGTGTGTAGAGCCCGCTACCCCTTGGTTCTATACCGTGAGTGATACCATCAAACTCGTTAGATTAGGGGTTTACATTTTCTAGGTAAATTTGTGGTCTCATGATCAATTTTGGTATTTGTTTGATGTTATTTGTTTATGAGATAGGGTAAATTTGTGGTTTCATGATCAATTTTAGTATTTCTGATGTTATTTTGTTCATCAGATAGTAGTTCAGATAAGTTACAATGCAGGAAGAATGAAAAGAATCTTAATTTAACGTGGTGGATATGATTTAGGGTGTGTTTACTTAAGGCTAGGGAGTGCTGGACCAAACTTGATTGAGGGAGTTAATGAGTGTACTTTATTGGGTTTGTGTCCCTAAATCTACTGAGTCAAATCTTAAGTAAAACACCCATAGATTAGCTATTATCTTATGAGGATATGAGAATTGGGGTAATTGGAAAGGTAAAGTCCAAAGAATAAAATAAAGTACGAGACTGGGCATTCATAAGTTAGTGAGTTAGTTTTTTGTAATTTGCTCAGCCTTACTAAAATATATTAAACGACAAGACACAGGTTAATTGTTCCCATATAATAATAATAATTATTAAGAAGATACACCATAATCTCGAACAAAGAAAAAACTACACCATAATCTGAAAATATTATACACGGAGTCGCAAACGTGTCAAAAGAAAGGGAATTTCCCAACTTTTTTGCCCTTTGGTGAGCAAAAAATAACTGGAATCAAAGAGGAATGGCGAAAAGAAAAGTAAAGAAACGATTAAATGGGGCTTTTGTAACCATGAGTTTTGGAATTGTTTTGCATTTATTTTCATGTAATGTAATTTATTTTTCTTACCCACCTTCCTTGATTATTCAGACAGAAAAAGTCAAGAATTCTCTAGTAGCACCGACACTACTGATGCCTTTTAATTTGAAATTCTTAATACAAAAGCCAAATATTAGCGTTCATATTACATTAAGTCTAATTTTATCAAAATATATTTTATGTCATCTCAAATATTAAATATATGATGTTATTCAGATATTACCGGGGTGGGTAAAATGCCGAACCTCATAAATTTTGACGACATAAATTAAGAAGTCTTATTGTTGATATAAAAAGTCATTTATTCTATTTATTAAAAAGTACTAACATATAAGTAGAGTGAGATTTCATATTTCAAATTATATTCATCTTCTACTATAACATTGTCATCGTGTAAACCAACCAACGAGCCAATATTTTAAGTTATTATGAAATTAATTATAAACCCCACAAACACCCCCTCCCTCCTCAATCTTAACATCCATTACTTTTGCAACCCAACAACCAAAATCAAAGAGAAAATGAGTAAGTAGTAAATTGGTGAAAGCTGCATCTTCTGTTTATATACATAATAAAACACCCAAGTTTGATCCCACCCAGGCCATCAATGGTTCAACTTAACAAGTAAAGATGGAAAACAGGTGGCTTCTGGCATTCCTCCTCCCCATTATCGTAAGTGACGCTGCTCAAGTCATTGTTGGCGGCGGCGGCGTAGGTGTCTGGATTGGTGGTGGAATCAACCCACCAGTCACTCCACCAAATTTGAACAGGGCTTACACTGCTCTCCAGGCCTGGAAATCCGCCATTACAGATGACCCACTACAAATCACAAACTCATGGGTTGGCCCAAATGTCTGCTCTTACAGAGGCATCTTCTGTTCAGATCTCACTGTAACTGCTATAGATCTGAACCACGCCAATCTCCAAGGAACCCTAGTTAGCTCTCTCTCTCTCCTCAATGATTTATCTCTCCTCCACCTCAACACCAACAGATTCACCGGCACTGTCCCTCTCTCTTTCAGAGAATTATCCTCCTTATCCGAACTCGACCTCAGCAACAACCATTTCTCCGGCACATTCCCGGTGCCAGTGCTCTACATCCCAAACCTGGTCTACCTGGACCTCAGATTCAACGCCTTTTCCGGCCCAATTCCCGACGATCTCTTCGACAAAAAACTCGACGCCATTTTCCTCAACAACAACCTCTTCGACGGGGAACTCCCGATGAACTTAGGGAATTCACCAGCTTCGGTCATCAATTTGGCCAACAACAGATTCAGTGGGACCATCCCTTTCAGCCTAGGCTACATGGGCATAAAGGAGATTTTGCTCCTCAACAACCAGCTAACAGGCTGCATACCAGAAGGCGTTGGAATGTGGGCCGATTTGCAGGTTTTGGATGTGAGTATCAACTCACTAATGGGGCATTTGCCCAACTCATTGTCTTGCCTCACTGGAATCGAAGTTCTTAACTTCGCACACAACCAGCTGTCGGGGGAATTGCCAGATTTGGTATGTTCGCTGAGGAGTTTACTCAATCTCACGGTTGCCGCCAATTTCTTCTCTGGTTTCAGCCAGGATTGCAACAGACTGTTGAACAGAAATGTGTGGTTCGATTTCTCGTTGAATTGCATACCGGGGAGAGGGATGCAGCGGCCTGAGCCAGATTGCACGGCGGTTCCGGGGGGTGGGCTCAGCTGCCTTAGGATTCCTTCACTCAGGCCTCTTGGCTGTTTGGTGCCATAGACACATACCCACGTGGACGTGTGTGTATGGTGAAGAACATCTACTACAGTCACGAATTTGTCTACAGGACAGGTTAGGATATGGATATATAGCTAATTGATGATTCATCCCACTTAATATAAATTATTACTATAGGTTAAGACAAGCCAGGTTGTTGTTCATATTAATGTCGTATATTTTGGTTCTGTTAGATCACGTGCTGGAAAATCTTGCTTTATTCACATGCTTCTATCTCTGTCTCCCTCTCCCTATTATAATAGGGTTAATATTGCAGATTTTATTTTTGCAATTTTTGCTTTTTGTATTTGTAAATAACATTAGGAAGCTTCTGATTGGGTTTTTAGATACATTTCCCGTTTATTAACAGTTTTACGTACGAAATCTAGAATTGGTTATATATTTTTACGATATTTAATTGGACACACGTCACATACGTAAAAGAGTGATACATATATTAAAAAAATGCAGTTTTTATTGGTTTCAATTTATAATTCGGTTTCATATTAATTATGGTTAGACTATTTGTACTAGATTTGAGTTGCAAATAAAAATGAGCTAAATAAATTTCTTTAAAAAATATTACATAATTTGATTTTAAAATAATATGATTCATGAATTTATCTTATTTAAATTTTGACTTAATTTTTTTTATGAACTAATCTATATCTGAATAAATTTGTAAATGCTAATATGAATGGAGCTTCTTTTGAGGGGTGAATGGAGACTAGAACTACAAAATACTATTATTATTATTATTTTTTTCATTTCCTGCTCAATTGTGATATAGATGTTTTTCTTGGGTACTTGGTCCTAAATACAAATTGTTGCGTTGTCATTATTTATGGGTTTGTATTTTGTAAAGAACTTTCTAAAAAATATATATGACAAATAATCATCTTTTTATATTCTTTAATTTAGCTGAATTTAAATTATTTATTGGAGGTTGGAATATTCATAATTATATCTGAGCCGTAAAGAAAAACTATTTAAATAATATTTTTTTAATTTATTTTAATCTTTTAAACAAAAATAATAAAATTTGAATAAATCTATAGGTTTGTTTACTTAAGATTGTGCTCAGTAGATTTAGAGGACCGACTCCCAATAAAACACACTCATTAACTCCCCCAGTCAGATTTGACCCAATATTTCCCAATCTTAAGCAAACGAACCCTATATTTATTCTTAATATAAGTAAATTTTATAGAAATTATATAATAATCCGTTATTTTTTAATAAAAAATAGAAAAGTTAGGATTATTAACATAAGAAATACTATTATTTGCGACAATACCTAGTTTATAATATCTTAATATTCTTTTGATGAGTTTTGTATTATTTTTGGTTTGGAAATTTGTAATTAGTTGAACTATTTTTTGTGGTTGTTCAAAGCTGCCAAGGATACATATAGTCAGGAATGTCAATAAGGGCTGGTCCGATCATACCCCGTCCAAGGCATCAAAAGCATGGTCCTAAAGGACCAGGACTAAAAGCTTTGATGCTATCAGGATTTTGAAAATTGAGGCCCAGCCCTTATAAGTCTATGTATTTCAATATCTTTGTTATTGTTTTCAAATTTCATAATTAACATATATAAATTTTACCATGAAAATGGTTAATTAACAAAATAAAAATACAAGCATGCTATTCTATTTTAATAAATATGTTGGGGGTCATGATATATTTAAGAACCCCAACATATATGTTAAAAGAGATAGAAAACTCACTTCTTAAATAGTAGAAAGCAACAAAAATTAAAGGCTAGCATCGCTACAAGAGAATTTAAATGCAATATTATTAGAAGAAAAAATGAACTTCAAAGTACTAGAGCGGGAAGAGTAAAGGAAACATGAAAAACTATTGATTGCATGAAACTCTAAATTGATTTATGAGATATTAAATATTATATATATACATATATTTATATATAGTATATATAAAATAAATAAATAAGGACTCTTAGGGCTGACCCTATCTAGCTCAGCCCAAGCCCCAGTAGGCCCGAGGGAAAAGAAGGGTCGGGCTAAATTCCCTTAAGATATAAGGGTTTGTAAAAAAGAGGCTCAACCCTTGTATTTTTAAGGCCGAGTTAGGGCCAGTCCGCAGGGCCGAGCCTGTATTGACATCTCTACATATAGACCAAGGGTATGTTTAAGTCACAAACAAAAATAAATAAATAAATTTTTAGGTTAAAAATCATTTTAAAATAAATATTGTTATTTATTTGTAATGTAACGCCCCGTAAATAATTTAGTCATTATCATATTTAATTATTTTATTTTTGTCTTATTATATTTATTCTATTTTATTAATCATTAATTATGCCAATTATTTTTTTTTAAAGCTAAAAGTATATTTTATGTTTTTAGATTTTTAAATTTAATTTAGACATAAGCCCGATACATTAGTCAAGCCCAAACCCTTGAGTTTTACTTAGTGAATAAGAAAACAATTTCCTAGTCTAATTAGGAGTTCTAAACCCTAGAAATATAATCTATAAATAAGGGATTCATGTCATAAATAAAAAACATAACACAAATCATCTATTTTATTAGAATTTTCGTCCAAAACACAGTAGGGGCATTCGGGAAGCCGACATCATCGTCTGAACCTCATTTTCCTCTTTGACTTTATTTTCAAGTATCCCCTGTATAAAATTTGAAAACTATATCTATACATATTATTTTTTAATAAATTTTTATTATGTTATTCCATGTCATGTTCTCAAGTTACAGTGAAAATTTCAACCCCATATGAGTCGTAATTCATTTTATATTAATTTTCTATCTCCTCTGATCGAGATTTTAAATATTATGTTTTTCCAACTATAAAATTCGTAATATATATTTATATGTCTTCAAATCTTTTGATTTTTGAATATGTTGTTCTATATTATGTATTTTATATCTTGTAAAAAATTCAAGATAATCCATCAATTAATTATTTAATTATAAATATTTTCTCATGGCTGTACAAAATCTAAAAACTCCTCTATTTTGTTATATAAAATTCAAAATATGTATTTAAATTACTTAAAAAATTTCTATTTTTGGATATGTATTTCATGTACACGTCTTATATATTATTATAGAATTTCAAAGATATCCATTGAATAATTTTCAAAGTTATAAATGTTTTCCCATCGCCGCGCAGAATTTACTACTGCAACTATTACGTTTTTAAAAATTCAAAATTTATATTTTTACTTCTTACAAATTTATTAAAATTATATATGGTATTCATATATGAGTTAAATATTCATATTCGAAATTTTAGATTTTTCTTCCTTATATGTTTTGAGATATTAAATATTTATTCACTACTACGCACTATATATAAGTATTAGAACTTTTATATACTTTCAAAATAATTCCACACCTTTTTAAAATCATGTTCAAGCCCTAAACTTTTTTCTTTTTGAACAATCAATCAAGAATCTTGTTACTTAACCAAGTTCGTAAGTACAAGATTCCTAATCCAAGAAACATATCAGGTACTGATAAGGATCTGACCCTTAATCTATAAAATTCCTTCATAATGAGAAATTATAACGGAAAGATTCTAAATCCAGAATTTGACCCTAAGCAGAGGCTATATTATTTCATCAATGGAATAACAGGGAAATAATTCGCCCTTCAAAAAAAACAATTCAGAAAACAACACAAATTACAACTCTATGATATAAGGGAGGATAACTCCTTAAGCTATCCCTTCTTCAGCAGCTTCTCCTATGATTACCTGCAAAAATAGTCCCTCGGTGGACAATCTAGTGGAGGACCCTCTGAAGATTAAGTCAGGAATCAGTGAAGATTAAATCAGCAGGGTAGTAAAATGACTTTTTCTCTTTCTTTTCTCAGTTAGCGTGTGTTATTTTTAAAGGAGAACCTATATATATAATACATCATTGGGTAAGGGTAAAAAATGAAATCTAATGGGGCTTCGTTGAACCCTACTAGATTGGGCTCATGCCTTAAAGGCCCAATAAGGCCCTTACTTTACCAGGATTAATCCTCAGACTACAACTCTGGCATCCTAGTCCCTTACCGAGCGGTCCATGCTCCGCTCGGACTCCTTCCTGTATCGTGGCAGCTCCTTCCTCTCTCTCCGGAATCCCGATACATTCGCCTGGACCCGCTCTGACGTTGTCCTCTCTGGCCGCCTAAAGCGAGTCTCCTTATCTCCCGCGCTTCAATCACATATTCAGAGCCGTCTCATTTCCGGGCGGTACCTAACTACTGTATCAGAACTTCCCCTACTTTGAGGCAATGGTCAGCTTTGGCTCAGAGTAGCAAACTTTCTTTCCCCCCTCTTCTTCTCTTCTCTTTTTTCTTTTTCTTTAAGAGCCCGGCGGTATAACCACCTGGAGGAATTACGTCTTAAGGAATTCAATAGGCACCCTTTTGAATTTCCCTCTCCCGCCTTTTTGTGATGGAATGGGTGACTACTGATATGGCCACGTGTTCACTTCTCCTTTGTTATGCAATTCCATCCGTTAGATTCCTAGGGACGACCGCCACACTCCGACTATATATAGTTGATCGCCACATTCTTCTCCACTTTCGCTTCCTGCAACCTTAGAGCGTCTTCTTTTTCGGCGATTCTGTGCTAAAAAATACTACCGGCGATTCCACATTGCCGATCATCTTTTGACACAGGTACCTCCCTCAACTCCTTATACTCCTTTTAACCTCCTAGTAGTTTCTTTTTAGCTATGAATCCCCCAATTGTCCCGTCCACTTCTACGGCCACTATTCCATCTTTCCCCATCGTCGATATCCCGACATCGGTGAGGGAGAATCCTACCCTAGAGGCAACGGTGACCTCCTCTATAGATTCCAAACAAACCATTTCGAACCAATCTGGTAGTGATGAAAATGACCAGTCCTCGTCATCAGGAGGCTCCTCCTCCAAGGCAGTTGCTGGTGAATCCTCCCAGGCTGGTTCAGCCTCTGCAACAGGAGCCTCTACTTCGTCCGAATTGCCAGTGAAAGTTGACCCCACGGACGAGGAGATGTACACACTTCCCCCAGATACAGAGAATCCTGATTGGCAACGATTCCAAGCGTCCACTTTGACCAACACCTCCATTCTTCGCCCGCGCGTTCGTAGTGCTTTCAACGTGTACCTTCTCGATCCCCAAGAATGCCCTAACTTCCTAAATGGCCCTTTGCTTGCGTTCTGGACTCGTCAGCTGGATGCCGGACTGCGTCTTCCTGCCCCCCATTTTCTCGTAGAACTATCCAATTTCTACGGCATTCCCCTCAATCAATTCACCCGTCTGGTATACGCCTGATACTGTCCTTCTTTATATCTTTACGGGCAACGGCGGCATTGTAAACATGGAATTAATCAATAGCTGCTTTTACTTAAAACGTCAAGAAGCCCATTTCTTATCCACGCGGGGTGGGCCCGTCGGCTTTTTAGGTAAACCCCCCCAACATAGACAAGGCCTGGGGAAAGAAGTATTTCTTGGCGTTCCCCATGAAAGGATCTTGGGGCTTCCCCTGCCACAGCTGGTATTACGAGGCCGCCAGCCGCCCTGGACCAGCCAACCCGCCTCCCTCTGACAACGCTGAACTCCTTCGTCAGTTGAATAGTGATGTCCTTGATAATGGCCAGTTCAGTCTTACAGAGTTGACGAGTTGCGACGGGATATTATACCACTTTGGCCTGTCCTCTAAGAAAGCCAAACTCCCTAAAGATGTTGGTATAAACGGCGGAATTAACGCCCGAACAGTCAGTGAACGAACAACTTTTCTCTCCTAAGGTAACTGATCCTTATTATTCCTTTCGGTGTTCTGCAGAAATGTCGTGGAAAATGGGTGTCCCGCAAAAGAAAATGACCAGAGTGGCCAGTCCTCCGGGCGGGTCCTAGACGCGGCTCCATCCAGTCGCATCCGCCCGTCTCTTCTGTAAGTCGGGGCATTCCTCCAAGAGGCACCTCCTCCAGTACCTCTACCGCCCAGGAGCGTCCTGCGGCTTCCAAACGGATGGCGTCGGCGCCTGCTGCCCCTACCCCCACCCAGAAAAAAGGGAAGCGCAAAGTTCTGAAATCCCGTTGGGTGAAACCGGGCGGACTGGAGCAAGCACCCCCCCATCAGACAAGCCAGGGTCCGGCCGGCACTGGACGATAATGTTCACTTTGGAGCTGCCCAAGTCGCTCCTAGATCTTACTCCTGGTGAGTCCGTCAGCTTTGTCCAAAAGATGCTGACGGCTGATGATAGATGGAGCTTCCATGGGAAGCTGGACAAGAAAAATGAGGAGTTCATGGCCGAGCATTTAGTCAAGGTACACCACTCTGCCATCTTTCTAGCTGATATGTCCCGTTCATTTCTGTGGTTTCTAACCTTCTTTCCCTTTTCAGTTCCTCGTGAGCTTCTCTCAAATGATTCAGTTTGGTCCCTTCCCAGCTCGAGTTGAGGCCCTGGCCGTGGAAGTTGATGCTGGTACCACCAAAGCGGCCAGCCTTGAATCCAAACTGCTCGATATGGAGGCAACCATGGCCTCCATGACTCAGGAGCGAGCCCAGTTACTAGAGGAGAAGACCACTTGGTCTTGTCAGCTGGAAATGCTCTGCAAGGAGATTGAACACTTGAAGATGAAGTCCGAGGAGGCAGAACTTGCAAGAACTAAGGCGGCGACATCAGTCCGTGCTGCGGGGGCTCGCGAGGCCTTAGCCCGCTTTAGGAAGGACTTCCTTGTGACGGAGGTAGGGCAGGCGTTCCTAAAGCAGATTCATATGGGGCTATACCAATCCTATCTCCAGAGCCGCCGCTATCTTTTTGACATGGGTCCCCACATCGGCTATTTTTATGGCTACGGGTTTGATGCGGCCGAGGCCCAAGCGCGGGCTGCAGGCTTTGAGGGGTAATGGATCGCGACGGTCCGATTGCAAAGATACCTGACACCCCTCCTACTTTCCAAGGGGATACATCCACCGACCCAACGACTCACGCCTGGTGGCTGCCTCCTATCTGTCAGGCTATTGAAATGTTTCATGCCAACTCCAGCACTGAGATGGCACTTGCCCTGACCATCGAATATCCGCCACAGTTTCCTTCTGACTTTCTTCCGTCTGCCTCCACGCCGCCTGCTTCTGAAACTGCCCCAGACGCTGTCCTGCCCTCCTTTAATGCGGCCAACCTTTCCCCCCTGCCCCTAGTTATCCAAGTTGACGCTCCCACCCTAAAAGATGAGTTAAATGTAACGCCCTGATGGGCTTAGATGTTATTATCTTCTTTTTCTCAATATATTTTTTTTTGCATATGTCTGCTCTGTGCTTTGTTTATTGTTTTTCAATGTATTATACTGTGCTATGCCGGCCTGGATGGTCCCATCGGGTGATGTACAATCCAGGGCATACTACTCCCCCAGTCACATACTCAGAGCTGTAACTCTGGATATGTAACTCAAAGATAATATTTGTACTTAGATGAATTCTTTTCCAATTTCTTGGATCGTAGTAGGCCAGCCTGGATGGTCCCACCGGGTGGTGTACCATCCAGGGCATACTACTCCTCCAGTCACATATTCAGAGCTGTAACTCTGGATATGTAACTCAAAGATAATATTTGTACTTAGATAAAAAAAAATTCAATTTCTTGGATCGTAGTAGGCCAGCCTGGATGGTCCCACCGGGTGGTGTACTATCTAGGGCATACTACTTCCCCAATCACATATTCAGAGCTGTAACTCTGGATATGTAACTCAAAGATAATATTTGTACTTAGATAAAAAAATTTCCAATTTCTTGGATCGTAGTAGGCCAGCCTGGATGGTCCCACCGGGTGGTGTACTATCCAGGGCATACTACTCCCCCAGTCACATATTCAGAGCTACAACTCCGAATACATGACTTCTTTCGTGGACCGGTGTTGCTGATGCTGTGTGGATCAGGGTGATCAGCTCTGTTCTGCACAATACCGTTGCGACCAGAGCAAAGCCTGGGATTACGCAGATTCAATGCGACCAGGGCAAAGCCTGGGATTACGCGGAATTCAATGCAACCAGAACAGAGTCTGGGATTACGCGTAATTTAATGCAACCAGAGCAGAGTCTGGGATTACGCGTAATTCAATGCAACCAGAGCGGGGCCTGGATTTACGTTGCATCCCCATAGGTGATTGGCATCAGAGGACGGTATATGAGATATGTATTCCAATATATGTTGCAGCTCAATTGTCCGCTGGTTACAAACACACAACTCTGCCTCTCATAAGTAATATTTTTTCAGATTGGTTATGTTCCATACTTGCGGCAAGGCACTCCCGCGCTGTCCTCCAATATGAATGTCCCTTTTCCTAGATCCTTAGCAATACGTAGGGCCCTTCCCATTTAGGTCGTAATTTACCGATGTGCTTCAACGCATCTACCCTTTTCACTACCCAGTCTCTTGCCTTCAGCTCTCTAACCTTCACCCTACGTCCAAAAGCAGCTTTTACCCTACTCTTGTGTTGTTCCATACGTACCATCGTAGTTTCCCTTAACTCCAGTAACAGGTCCAGCTCTGCTTGCCGTAGCTCAGAATTTTGCTCCTCTTGGTAACTCATGATACATGGGGAGTCCATTCCTATTTCCACTGGGATGACGACCTCCGATCCATAGATCAACGCAAAAGGGGATATTTCAGTGGTGGTCCGAGTTGTAGTCCTGTATGCCCATAGTACAGATTCTAGCTCATCCACCCATCTTCCTCTAGCTTCCTCCAGCCTTCGCTGCAAACCCTTCACAATAGTTCTGTTCGTGACCTCCTCTTGTCTGTTCGCTTGTGGGTGTGTAACACTTGTGAAGCGTTGTTCTATCTTCATCTCTGCACACCAAGCTTTTACCTTTCTCCCGCAAAACTGTCGGCCATTGTCGGATATCAAAACGCGCGGGGCACCGAATCGGGTGCAAATATTCTTCCATAGAAACCTCATGATTACTTCCTCTGTGATACCCGCGGTGGGCTCTGCCTCTACCCATTTTCTGAAGTAATCAACTTCAACGATGAGATGTTTCTTCTGACCCCCCGCTGGGGGGAACTCTCCTACAATGTCAATCCCCCATTTGTCGAATGTACACGCAGCGCGGATGACATTCATTTTAGCGGCTGGTTGATGGATGAGGGATCCATGAAGTTGACAGCTCCTGCATCGACGAGTTAGGATTGAAGCATCATGGCCTATTCTGGGCCAATAATACCCTGCTTGGAGTACCTTCCTAGCAACCGTGCGTGCTCCCTCGTGGCTTCCGCCACATCTCTCGTGAATTTCCCTTAGAACATACTCCGCATCCGCTCGCGGTAAGCATTTTAGATAAGGGCGGGTAAAAGATTTCCTGAATAAGTTCTCCCCGATAATGCAATACTGACGCTTGTATTGTAGGTCTAACCTGTCTGAAAAACAACTCACAATACTATATAGGCATAAGTGCAGGGTCATATTAAGAGGGGATTTGAACGAAGCAAATACCATCTAGGTCGAGCAAACCATACCTTTTACCTCCTGGCTGCCGTTTCCATCTGAGTTCACCCTTCTAAGGTAATTCAAGATCTCCGTACGCCAATCCTACTCAATATCAACAAAGCAGACTAAACTGTCAGCTGCACTCCCGGGTGCCGTAAATACTATAATCTGCCGCTCTGGGCCTTCCTCAATTGATACTGCTAATTTGGCGAGACTATCCGCCTTGTGATTCTCTGTCCTGGGTTTCTACTGTATTTCTAGGCTGTCGAATTTCTTTTTCAGCTTTTCTACTTGCTCAACGTAGTTTGCCATTCTGTTATTGTGGATTTCGTAACATCCTATCTGTTGAGAGATTAGTTGGGAGTCTGAGTATATTATAACATGGGAGAGTCGTGCTTCCATGGCGATTTTCATTTCCCATATCAGGGCCTCATACTCCGCCTCGTTATTGGAAACCCTGAACGGCAGCTTGATCGTGAAGCTGAGCTCCTCCTCAGTGGGCCCTGACAAGACTACCCCTACTCCACATCCAGCCATACACGAGGCTCCATACGCAAATACCTTCCGTACTTCTACCTTTATCTCAACAGTGGACTCTTGGAGGAAATCAGCCAGCGCCTAAGCCTTTATGACATTCCGCGGTTCGAATACCACGTCATACTCGCTTAACTCGACTGCCCAATTCACCATCCGTCCTGATAGATCTGCTCTAGCCATGGTTTGACGCAACGGCAAATTAGTTCTTACGATTACTCTATGTGATAGAAAATAAGGTCGTAACTTACGGGCGGCCACCATCATTGCTAAAGCAGCCTTTTCTATAAGGAGGTATCTGATTTCTAGCCCTTGCATAATGCGACTGACGTAATATATGGGTAATTGCAATCGCATGTCCTCCCTGAGCAGGACTGAACTCAAGGCCTGCTCCCCCACCGAGATATACAAGCTTAAGATATCCCCCAACTGGCTTCGTTAGCAACGGTAAGGATGCTAAATGCTCTTTCAACTGTTCGAATGCCTCCTGACATTCGTTAGTCCACTTGAAATGGTAACTCTTCCGTAATATCCTGCAGAAGGGCAGGCTCCGCCTTGCTGATTTAGATATAAACCTGCTCAAAGAGGCTATACTTCCGTTAAGCCTCTGTATCTCTTTAATACCTCGGGGCAGACTCATGTCGATGACCGCCTGTACCTTCATGGGATTGACTTATATCCCCCGTTCGATAACCATAAATCCTAAGAATTTTCCTGAGCGTACCCCAAAAACGCATTTAGCTGGGTTTAATTTCATTCCTACCATCCGGATGACCGCAAACGATTCCTCTAAATCACCAGTGTGGTCCACCGCCCTAATGCTTTTGACGAGCATATCATCGACGTAACACTCCATATTACACTCCAACTGCCTTTCGAAAACCTCATCCACCATTCTTCGATACGTCGCCCCGATATTTTTCAACCCGAACGGCATCTTTACATAACAATATGTTCCGCACGGAACTACCAGGCTGACTTTGGGTTTATCCACTGGGTTCAGTAGAATTTGATGGTAGCCTTGGTAGACATCCATCATACTCAAAAGCTCGTAGCCCGATGTGGAATCCACCAACTGATTAATACAAGGGAGGGGGTAATGATGCTTAGGACAGGCAGAATTGACGTCCCTGATGTCGGCACACATACGCCAAGATCCTGTCCCTTTGGTGACCATTACCACGTTTGATAGCCATTCTGGGTACATGATCATCTCCATGTGACCCACCGTCACAAGCTTATCTATCTCGATCTTAATGGCCCATTCCTTTTCAGCCCCAAAATGCCTTAGTTTTTGCTTGATTGGTCTAACACGCGGGCTGACATTAACCTGATGCATGGCTATAGCAGGGTCTATACTACCCATGTCCTCGGGACTGAACGCAAATAGGTCAGCATTCCTTCTCAACGTTTTTATCAACTCCTCCTCCACCTGCTGGGTCATTTGGGCCCCAATTCGTGTTGAGAAGCCAGTTTTCTTGAGGAATAATTCCACATTCATCAACTCCCTTTGAGGTTGTATCCTCATCTCCGGCATATCCTCATCCTCCTCCCATTTTTTCCAGTGCTTACCCTCCTGATCTCCAGGCCGCTCGGTGATAGAAGCCCTAGCAGCATGTGCCGCACGAATGGATTCCACATAGCACCTTCGGGAACTGAGCCGGTCCCCTGTTACTTCACCTTCACCATTGCCCGTGGGGAATTTGATCTTCATTTGGGACATTGAAATGATTGCCTGAAAATCATTTAGGGCGGGCCGACCCAAAATGACATTGTAAGATGATGGGGCATCTACTAATAAGAAATTTACAGCCTCAACCCTCTGATAAGGCCTCCTCCCCAGCGCCACCGTAAGAGTCACCTGTCCTAAAGGCTGTATGGAACCCCCCGCGAAACTGCACAGGGCGGTATCTACTAGCTCAATCCTGAACTTTAAATTCATCTGTTGGAAGCATAGTAGAAAGATGATATCGGCCAAGCTACCGGTATCTACGAAGACGCGTGTCACCGTGTAACTAGCTATCTCCGCCGTGAGTACCAAGGCGTCATTTCCAGGCTTTCCTCCAATTGTGAAATCCCTTGAACTGAAGCCTATAACTGGGGCTTCATCCTGCATACTCTTCTGCGTCACCCCCATGATCTCCCACTGTTCCTCTTGGTGAGCGGCACGCATGTAGACCTTGCGCGCGCCCTGCCTGAATCTCCCCCATCAGGACCTACCATTATCATGCTAATGAATCCCCTTGTCGGAGGCGATGGTAGGGTATCAGGGGCTACTGCCCGCGTCTTGCCCCTATCTGCTTTTACCCCTCCCTGTTGGCCCTCTACAAGCCGTCTCTTTGCCTCAGGCTGACTACGCTCCTGATATACGAACTCTTTGAGGTGTCCTACGCGCATAAGTCGTTCAATTTCGTCCTTTAAGTGGTAGCAGTGGTTAGTATCGTGACCATACTCATTGTGAAATTTGTAGTATAACGTCGACCGGGGATGCCTGGGATGTACCGCGCAGTTAGGTGGATATTTGAGTGCCGCATGGTTCCCGGCAACGTTCAGGACCTCCTCACGACTTTTCTTCAACGACGTGTAACTCTCATACCGCATTCCTCCTTGCTTTGTGTGGGGAAAAATATGGGGCCTTCGTTCCGGGATAGTTGCTACTGCTCGGGCCCTCTCCGAGTTACCTCCTTTTTCTACCCGGAGTCTCTCAGCCTGTTCCTGCCGCGAACTCGTCTGCTCGGTGCCCCTTTTCATAGTCATTATATCTTCTAAATTGATGAATTTTTCCACACGACTCAACAATTCTTCGAAGTTTTCAGCCGGCTTTTTTTGCTAGGGAGATGAATAGGTTCCCCCCTTTCAGGCCGTTGCGTTTATCTTTACCTCGGATGTGGCCTGAGGTATCTGCAATGCCTTAGTGTAATCTTTTGATGAAATCCCTCAGCGACTCACCGTCAGCCTATCTAAGACTAAACAAGGAGAGGGGCGTTTTCTGTTGCCGCCTGGCACTAGCGAACTGCTGAAGAAATAACGTGCTGAAAACCGGCAAAAGACTAGATTGACCCCTGCGCTAATTGTCAAAATCGTTTTTGTGCGAATTTGGATAAGGTTGCCAGAAACGCGCGGTACTTTACTCCGTTCGTATAACCATGAAGCAGGGCAGAATTCTCAAATTATAGCAGGTGGTCTCCTGGGTCAGTTGTTCCGTCATATTCGAATGGGAGCTGCTTGAATCCCACCGGCAGCTCGTCCCGAAGAATCTCCCTAGTAAACTGGCTTCCTGCCACTCTCCTCTCCTCTCTTTCAGTGCTTCCTATCCTTCTCTTCATTAGGCGGATCTCCCGTGAGAGGGCTTCTAGGCGGTTACTACTGTCCGCCGAGTCTCCAACCTCCTCCCTACCCCGGGATTCTCCGGATGCATTATGCCCAGTCCTCGCTGGGCGCTCTGTTCTCCGCACATCTCGATTACCCATGCTTGTGTCCGGTTCCTGTGGTCTGTCTGCCCGATATTCCTCCCCGTCTATGCCGTGTTGTGGGTGTGGCGGAATAGGAGGAGGTGCGTACAATGGAGGGGGTGGATTCCCTAGAGCATATGCTTGTTGTGCCAGCGCATTTCGTACCATGGTGTCAACATACGCTCGGAGCTGCTCCGCTCCCAAAGTAACGGTATTCGACGGGTGGTTTGCCTGAGCCACCCCGCTGATGGGGGTGCGTTCGATGTCCCTAATAAAAGCCTCCGTTGCTCGATTTTCTTTCTCCAAATTCCGGGCAACAATCGGAATTCCTTTCCCAGCCATGCCAAGCAAACGTATAAATGTAATATAATTCCTGCAAAAATATTCCACTGGAGGGGTGAGGCTATCTCCGTGGGGCAGTGAATTCGTGAACAAATGCTGAAAGGGTGCATGCTAAAGAGAAAGAAAAAGAGCAAAGGTTGGGGGATTCGCCCCCAATCCTCACATTTAACCAACGTAACGTCTATTAAGCAAAATTAATATAAAGGTATTTTTAACTCACGCCTTACACTCATAAACGGTTCCCACAGACGGCGCCATTGATAAGGATCTGACCCTTAATCTATAAAATTCCTTCATAATGAGAAATTATAATGGAAAGATTCTAAATCCAGAATTTGACCCTAAGCAGAGGCTATATTATTTCATCAATGGAATAACAGGGAAAGAACTCGCCCTTCAATAAAACAGTACAGAAAACAACATAAATTATAACTCTTATGATATAAGGGAAGATAACTCCTCAAGCTATCCCTTCTCCAGCGGCTTCTCCGATGATTATTGACGTTGTCCTCTCTGGCCGCCTGAAGCGAGTCCCCTCATCTCCCGCGCTTCAATCACATATTCAGGCCGTCTCATTTTCGGGCGGTACCTAACTATTGTATCAGGTACAATGCAAAACACGTGGATCGACCCATAAAAAAGAAAAAAAGTGTCAGAGTATCTGCTACAGAATACAACGACAATTCATATGAAACACATCTCACCTAAGCAATAGTAGTTGAATGTCGTCATCTAAACAGCCACAATAATCCAACAAATATCCCTGCCCCATGACTGCTTGCATAACGAGCAAATAATCCGAAGAAGCACTAAAGGCTGTAAAACCACAATGCAGATAACACCGGATACCATAGAAAAATGCTTCCAGAACGGCGGCCTTCGCACCAACGAATGGTAGCCGAAAAAGACCAGAATGGCCGAAAAAAAAGGCACATATCGACGCGGAAAATCTCACGCGAGCAGAAGCCCAAGCAGAGAGAAAAAGCAAAATGAACGAAATTTAAAGACAAAACGAAAGAAGACGAAAACAAAAGATGACCAACGGCTTTGCCGTCGGCCATTAAAGGATCATGATTATCTTTTTGAGCTTTTGCTTTTTGTAACCGCTACAGAGCGAATTGGGGGAAAACAGTTATCGTATTTTCTACTATTTTAAATTTCTATTTATTTATTCCTAAGTCCAACCTAAGAAAAAAAATATTATATTAATATTATGGTGACGACGATATGGAGGCACAAATGATTAATCTGCATAAGCGCATCCACATGAAATCCTCGAAGTGCATTAACCCATCACATTACAGGTGGGGGTTCTTACTCGTCTTTATTAATTGTATTTGTTTGATTCGTTTATGTGAATTAGTTGTTATCTTACGAAATGTAAGATCTAAGTTGCATTTTATGTTTAAGAAATGCAAGATGTAAGTTGCATTAAGTTTGATTGATGAATCCCTATAAGTTGGTGTGATCTGGGCAACCTGTGCACACGCATGTTATGTCAAGTCCAGAAAGGTCAAATAGCCAAATAATACAACTATAAGCGATTCACGATCGATTATGCATGCAAATTCCATTAAATGAAGTCTTATATCGACCTAATTTGCATGCATAAACACGTGTACCAGTGAACGAACTCGTCACAATTCCAGTACTTGATCGAGCTTGTATCCTTCCTGGACTTCTAACCTCTCCTTAACCAGAATAAAACACATATGTACATCCGACTCTTTTTTTTTTCCCTTTTCTGTTCTTCGATTTTTTTTAATAACGTAATAGCTATAGAAACAACATAATACACTAGGAAAGTTAGTGTTTCTCAATTTCTTTGCCTATCAACTTGTATTCCTTTCACCCTTCAATATTCCCATCATTTTACCCACTTTATTCCCAAAGTTTTACCCAAACTACCTTCCAATCCTCCTCCCACTTACTCAATTAGTCCAAATAAGGTCAAAGGCTAAATCAAAGGGTATTCGGCTTGTAATGTAGGGCTATCAAATGAAAAGCTAAAAGCTCAAGTGGGCTAACTAAGGGCAATTTTTTTCAAATTTTGGTAAAAAATGATAACATTGTTGAAGCTAAAAAATAGGCTAAAAATCAAGAATTGCCTAAGATCATCTTCTAAGTCACAACATGTACTGACATATTCACAATAAAGATTCAAGGCAAGTTCTAATGACAATTACATATAGCCAATTAAACTCGCATCGAAAGAATATACATATTACTCTAAAAATGGGAGTACAAGAATAGGCTAAAAAACCTCACAGGGCAATATATGACCAAAACTTTTAAGCACAAGCTCAACTTTATCTCAATCACTTATCATGCTCTATCATGTGCTTTTTTTTTTTTTTTTCAAAATTTTAAGAAAAAATCATCTCATCATTAACTCATCGCCATCTAATCATTTCCCTATGTATTGTCCCAAACAAGCACCATCAAGACCACAACTCGGTTTCCTTTTATTGACGCAATCCTAGACTCAATCAAAAGGAAAGACAATATGTAAAAGCAATAAATACTTGAATGAACTAACCATGATAAGAACAACTAATGCAGTGGCTCACAGGCCCTTCACACAACTAAACAACCAAGAGCAGATAAAAAGAAATAACTAGCAGCTAGCAAATAGTATATGTTAGTGAATTCAACTCCTAAACACACAGCTAAACAAATCTGGAAATCGCACAAAGACCAATCTGAAAAACACACACTCAGTTCGGCCAGAGTTGTGACCGAACACGACTTGCGCAGAACAGGAAATATAAATGAATCACACACAACTTTTACGTGGTTCGTTCAAGATGAACTACATCCACGGAGGCAAGGCACGCCCCAATCCACTAAGAAATCCAACCAATTACAGAGAATACACTCAAGAAACAAAATGCCCAATTCTGGAACAAATTAGGGCAGAAACCGTTCTCTCTCAAAATACTCTCTCTAATCTAAGAAACAAGGAAATTGCTCGACGTAGTGTTGTTCTCCTTGATGAGAGCTTTACAATGATATAAGAATTGGAGCTCGAATGTAACCGTACAAAAAGTTCTAACTGAATCAAGTTGAGCTCAGCTACCGGACAAAAGTGACGGTTTTCTTCGTCACAAACTCTGAAACAAACTCGTCACAATCAACGGTTATTCTCAACTGCCATGAACCCAGCTCATTCTGACCAGCTTAGCTTCTTGATGCTCAAACCCGGTTCAAACCTCCGGTTCTTCACTTCCTGATCCCGGTTCCACATTCCCAACACACCATATTACAAAGTATAGCTCACTTGATGAGATTGAACACCACCTCACAGTATAGATACAGAAAATAAAGCTCAAAAGCGGTCAAGACGTTCCACTTACACCCCCTCTCCCAAACTTGGTTGAAAAGCGTCCTACTACTGAGGTTGCGGCGGCGGCGGCTGGTGACCCCTTGGCCCCAATGGGGGCTGCATTCGCTACCACCTGTCCTCTTCGATGCTGCTGCCGTTCATTCTGCTGCTTTTGCCAAGCTTCAAATTGGTTCCATCGGGTGTCCTCTAGCTGCCAACGCTGCTCAACATTTTGATGCCATGCATCCTCTCGCTCATGCCTAGTCGTTAGGGCCGCCAGATGCTGTTGCTGTCCAGATTGGAACTCTCCTCTATATAAATCGATATTGTTCTGTAGAGAAGTGATGAACCCTTCCAGATGCTCATTAAACTCCGACTGTGACTGAATAGCAACAACGAGCCTCTTCTTCTTTGGCCGGCTAGGCTGGCTGTTTACCCCAACTTGCCTCCCATCTCCTTCCTCGGCCTCTTCGTCCGGCTGAATTGCGGCTTGAGTTTGCCCGATTTGGTACCTCTGAAGTTCGTTGGCATTCGACTCTCATGATTCCGTGATATGATTGGGTGAGGCTAGGGCTAAATTCTGGGTATCCCGAACTCTTGTCACCTGAGTCCGTTGAGGGTTGGGTAACATAAGGAAGGGTCCTACATTCTGGATCATATAGGGGACCGTGTTGTTTGCCGAATTCCAAGGTACCCCCTCCTTGTAGCCCAGTGTCACTATGCACATCCTCTCCAAATCGTCATAAGTGAGCCGAAATTGGGTGGCCAACGGCTCCATACCCACCAACGGGACCCCGAAATGAGAAGCAATTGGGGTAATGAGCCCTCGAATATATATGTAGTCCTTTTGTCGGAGGACCACATTCTCGAACTGCTCGACTAGTATCCGGCTGCATTCACCTTGTGGTCGTTCATGATATGCCACGACATTTGCAACTCATTATACCGAACGGCTCCGGTTTCCCTCCTTGCAAGTGTGAGGGCGAAGAGCTTCTAGATGTATCGCACCACCAGATTCCGAATCCAAGACATCTTTGAGTTTTTGGCCGAATAACCCGGGAGTAATTGTGAGCTGTCCCCAAAAGGAGTTGACATCAAATAGCTCATAGATATGGTAGATATTTGCATAAGGCAAGTCAAAGATTTTGGCTAAGGCTTCCATATCCAATGTGTGAGACTGGCCCATAAGCTGGAAGGTGATACTCGTCGGTTTATTGCCACACTAGTTCGGATCCATCGTAATTTCTAGAGTGCTCAAGAACTCTAGATTCAGGCGCTGATATGTTAGAGGCCACATCAACCCGCGCAACCCCTCTCCATCCAATACCCATGTCTTTTAGTAGTTGGTCCCGACCATACCGAGTTGGCATGACAGTGTGGGTGTACAACTTACGAAATCTTTCCCGATGGGAAGCCTTCTCCAGAACAATATCATGGTGGCGATTGTCAGATGGATCGAATACCGGAGCCGGGATAGGATTTTCCTCAACCCTGGGCTATTTGCCCTTACCCTTTTCTCTACTCGTTCACGGAGGCATTGTGATGGCCTACACACAAATCACAAGAATTTGGCAAGTTCAAAATCTAGAACACCCAATGTAATACAAATAATACTATGAGAAACTAATTTCGATCAATCAATCAACCACAATTGAGCAATTCGTAAAATATACGTAAGTGAGCATGGACCAAGACAATGCATCATTAATAAAGTACCGAATATACTAAAAAATTGGAACAAGAATTCGAACTAGCTAGTCTAGGCTATTCAAATTTAGCGCATATAAGGTGTTCGAGTTTGCCTCAGTGAAATAATGTTCCTAAACTCACAAATTATGACCAAATCAACCAACCCATATAAAAAACACAACAATTTCACAATTAACCCTATCAATTTCGTATTTAAAATTCATTAATCATAGCAATTTACCTAAAATCGGATGTAAATCTGAAATTAATCGGAGAGATAGTGTGTGTGTGAATTGGTGAGTGGATTTGGGTGATTTTGTGGAGAAAATCGTGAGTTTGGTGGTGTGGGGTGTGTGTTCACGACCTTGAAGAAGAAGAAGTGAGAGCAGACTAACCTCGCGGCCAGGTTATAAACCTTGGAAATTCGACGGTCGCAATTGGAGGAACTTTTGACGCGGCCGCGGCTCTTGGTTGCGGTCACATTCAGCCTTTTCGTTTTCTCTTTCAATTTTCCAACTTCCCGACCCCTGTCTCATGCTATATCCGTCATGCTCCACTACTACGTTGATTTTGAGTCATGTTAATTCCTACATACTAATCAAAATTGATAAGAAAAAACATAAAAATATAAAATAACAATAAAATAAAAAATTTAATGCAAAATACGATAAACGCTGGGTTTCCTCCCGACAAGTGTCTTTGTTTTACGTCGTTGGCTTGACCGATTCAGTGCTCAATTGGTTGGAGGGTCCTCGACTTGGTTATGTTCCTGGGGAGACCGTTGGAAGTTCTCAACGTAAGGTTTGAGGAGGCGTTGATTCACCTGGAATGTTTTCCCTTCTTTTCGCTTTTGATTTCAACTACGCCATGAGGAAACACATTAAAAACAACAAACAACCCTATCCAACGGGAACGCAACTTACTGGGAAATAACTTGAGGCGAGAATGGTAGAGTAGCACTTTGTTACTAATCACAAGAGTCTTTCGAGTAATTCAGGAATCATAAAAGCTTTTGTCTTTTCTTCGTAAATCAATGCATTCTCAAATGCCTCATTCTAAAGTTCCTCAAGTTCTTGGAGTTGTAGTGCATGCCGGCTGCATCGTAATCCATGTTGCACCGTTTGATTGCCTAATAAGCACGGTGCTCATGCTCGATCGGTAGGTGACACGGTTTCCCATTGACCAATCTATATGGAGATATGCCAATGGGTGTCTTGTATGCCATTCGGTATGCCCATAGTGCATCCTCAAGCCTTAGGCTCCAATCTTCCGGTTAGCTGAACAATCTTCTCCAAGATGGACTTGATCTCTCGGTTGGAAGTCTCGGCTTGACCACTCATCTGGGGATGAGATGCTGTGGAAACCTTGTGTACAACACAGTACTTCCTCAACAAGGCTTCTATGGTCCTATTGCAAAAATGCGTCCCCCTATCGCTGATTATGGCCTTTGGAATCCCGAACCTAGCAAAGATGTTATACTTCACAAAATCTGCAACAACTTTAGAATCATTAGCTCGAGTGGCCTTTGCCTCCACCGATTTAGAAACATAGTTGACAACAAGCAAAATATAAAGGTTTCCATAGGATGAAGGAAAAGGACCCATGAAATTCATGCCCTAAGTGTACAAAACTTTACAAATTATGATTGAGTTTTGAGGCATTTCGTTCTTTTGGGAATTATTACCGGTTCTTTGGCATTTATCACACGTTTTGCAAAATAGGGTTAATTATAGAATGCAGCCTGTACTTTCAACGATTTTTCACTTTGCAACCTAAAGTAATCATTTTTTCCGATCACAACCTGTATCATGGGGATTCTACTTTTGCAACCTCCGGCTATATATTCTGGCATGTATAGGCCATGTGCTCAGCACATGCCAAAAAGGCCCAATAAGAATGCGACACGTGGCCATCTTAATTAAAAAAATTAAAAAAAAATATTAAATAATATAAAAAAAGATTTAAATTCTAAATAATTTTATATAAAATATAAGAAATATTTAAACATTCAGAAAATAAATATAAAATTCAGAAAATTAAAAAAAAATTCTAACATTATTTTGAAAAAGTTAAAATTCATTTAAAAATCCAAAAATTAAAAAAAATCCGAAAATTATTTTAAAAATTCAAAAAAACTTCAGAAAAAAATATAAATTCAAAAAATTAAAATTTTATTTCTAAAAATTATTTAAAAATTTCAGAAAATTATTTTTTTTTGGAAATTCTAATATTCATTTAAAATTCCAAAAACTAAAAATATAATTTTTTAAAATTATTTAAAAAAATTCTAGATTTCATTTAAAATTCAGAAAATTAAAAAGTTTATTTCATAAAATTATTTTCGAAGAGAAATATATTTCCAGAAAATTTAATTATAAAATAAAAATATATTTTCAAAAAAAAATAATAAGATCTCCTACCTCCAAACTCATCATGATTCTTTCCCCTTTTCGACCAAATTTCTCAATTTTCTCACATAAAAAGTGCATAAATTCAACAAATTTCTTCTGAAAATAAAAGTGCACACCTAAACCAAACTCTGACCACAGAAAACTCCACAAATACAACTCCCTCTCCGCCAGATCCTCTGTTGTGCCGCTGCCAAACCTAGTCCCTCCGCTGCACGACGACACTGCCCTCCTCCCAATCTCTCGAAAAATCAACTGCAACACTCATTGTGATATTTAGAAATATATTACACTTCGAAAATAATTTTATGAAATAAACTTTTTAATTTCTTGAACTTTGATGAGATTTAAATTTGTTTAAATAACCTTCAAAAATTATTTTTTTATTTTCTTTAATTTAAATGAAAATTAGAATTTTCAAAAACATATTTTTTTACTTTCTGAAGTTTTTCAATAATTTAAAAAAAAATTAAAATAATTTTCAGAAATAAAATGTTAAGTTTTTTAATTTATATTTATTTTTCTGAAGTTTTTTTCAATTTTTAAAATAATTTTATGATTTTTTTTTAATTTTTCTGATTTTTTTTTAAAATTTCTGAATTTTAAATGAATTCAAAAGTTTTCAAAATAATTTTTAGAAATAACTTTTTAAATTTTCTGAATTTATATTTATCTTTTGAAGTTTTTTGAACTTTTAAAATAATTTTTGAATTTTTAAATGAATTTTAAAATTTTAAAATTAATTTTAGATTTTTTTTAATTTTCTGAATTTAATATTTATTTTCTTATTTTTTTTAATATTTCTTATATTTTATATAAAATTATTTAGAATTTATTTATTTTTATATTTTTTAATAAATTATTTTAATTTTTTTAATTAAGTTGGCCATGTGTCGCATTCTTATTAGGCCTTCTTGGCATGTGCTAAGCACATGGCCTATAAATGCCGGAATATATTGTCGGAGGTTGCAAAAGTAAAATCCCGCATTATACTGGTTATGATCGGAAAAAATAATTACTTTAGGTTGCAAAATGAAATATCGTCGAAAGTACACGCTGCATTCTGTAATTAACCCATATATGCATCTCTAAATAAAGGACAGTAAAATCCACTTTCCACAACTTTTTGTGCAGTTCTTTTTAACCCAAAATGTCCCCCACATGCATATAAATGACAGAAGGATAATATAGAGTGAAATTTCGACTCCGAAACACACCTTCTAATCACCTGATCTGTACAATGTTTCCATAGATAGGGGTCGTAAAAAATGTAATATTTCGCATCACTTTTTAGTTTACCTCTCTTTGTTTTTGACATCCCAGGAGCGAAAATACGTGCAACAAGAAAATTAACTAAATTGGCATACCATGGTACATCGGGGCTTTGCATTGGGTTTTGATGTTGTGAGATCTCAAGCAATTGCTCGTTGAGAAAACTCTCCAACATCGGTGTATTTCTTTCTTCTTGGGTCAACCGACTCAAGTGGTCGGCGAAGGAATTTCCAGCTCCTTTCTTGTCCTGTATTTCCAAATAGAACTCTTGGAATAGGAGGATCCACCGTATTAACCTCGGCTTTGCCTCCTTCTTTGATAACAAGAACCGAAGAGCTGCATGGTCAGAATAAACAGGTTTTGCATTTACGCAAATTTTTTTAATTAGGAGAGGGATCTTTGTTATAAATTGCATGAGGGATTTAAGCAACGGTTTTGTGCGAAGGACATTGCCTTGTTTCTGTTTATTATTTTTTTCTGAGAGTAATTGGTTATGAGGGTTCTGAATTATGAGTTGTTTCCATGGTTCTCAAGAAAAATAACAGGCTCCGCGGCAGAACATTATCATATGCCTGTAATTCATCACACCAGAGATTCCCCTTCGCTGCCTTCCTCCATTCTGCATTAGACACTGAACCATGTATTAGTTTCATAGGTATTCTATAAATTATAAATAATTATATCAAAGAGGATAAATTAGTCAATTAACTTAAGATTATTTTTGTTTCAAAATAAATGTGGTGTATAAAGATTTTTTTGTTTGTGGTGGCAATAGCCGCCGCCTAAAAAAATGAACTTTAAGAGCTTATAATAAGATCTAAAAAAATAAGTCGATACATCACATCTTTTTTTTAAGATCTTAATTATTACACAAAAATTTCACATGCTACACCCATTACACACACTTCACACAATACACACACGACACACACACTACACACACTTCACACACCACACACACATACACACACTCCACACACCACAAATAATTTACACACAATATGCACACTTCATATCAGTTCCCCAAATGGAAGCTTAATTATAAATTATTTTATCCAAACACTATATTAACTTATAAGCTCTTGGAAAATTACATTTGATAAGCTCTTGAACAACTTATAAGATGTTTTAAAGGGAAAAACTTACATTTCGTCCCATAACTATCGCCACTTCCGCTTAATATCTCGTAACTTTTTGCTTTTTCAATTTTGTCCCATACATCTTGAGATTATCCAATTTTAGTCCCAGTATTCGAATTTTCGCCGGAAAATGCACATGTCGGTAAAATATTGGAGCTTTTGCCCACATGGCATTGGATTTATACCCTAAACTTTATGCTATTTTTAATTTAGTTCTGTATTTGTTAAATTTGTCCAATTTCAGTCCCAAAATTTAAATTTTCGCCAAAAAAATCACGTGCCGATAAAAATTGAGGATTTTTTCTTACGTGGCATCGGAATTTTGAGGTGGATAATTAGATCATCTTTTTTTTATTACATTGTACACCTCGGCTAAAAAATACAAAAATAACTAAAAAAAATATGTAAAATATGTTCATCAAAATTCTGTAAAATCAAAATTTATCTTCAAAACTGTCCACCTTCAATACTCACAATTAAAATTCATCAAAGCAAAAGTGAAAAAGGCATACAGGATTTCAACGGTTATTAACATGCAACTCTACAATAAAAAAGTAGGAAAAACTAATAAAATGAAATTGTGAAGATCATCCGAGAAATACAGTCAACTACAGTAGAAAAACTTGAATTCTTCAACCGAAAGAATGCGGTTAGGTATCTCATTAAAACGGGTTTATCATCTTCTCACTCTTCGATCTGTGCATCTTCTTCGTGTAGATCCAACAGTCGTTGATGCATTATTTTCTAACCTTGTAAACTGCAAGTGTACGGTACTAGTGTAGCTAGTAGCAAAAAGGTCGATCCCATAGAGACTGTGTCCAATGTTCAGTTTAATACCCTAATCTTAATAATTCTACTCTATCTAGACCACTACGACAATTTCATTAATATACAACAGTTAAAGAACAACTGTTTTTTCCAGCGGTGTTGTGTATTCGTGAATCAACAACAATTTTACCACAATTTGTTGTCTATTAGCGACAAGACAAGCTAATAGACAACAATATACAACAATTTTCAGTGTCTATCGTCTACTAGCGTCTTTTTACGCAGATAAACAACACTTTTATCAACGGTTCCCCAAACTTGTTGTCTATTGGCAATACTTTACTCCAATAGACAACACTAATATCAACATAATTGAAAAACTATTAAAGCCAAAAACATTTAATTTACGACAATTTTACTATGTTGTAAAATATGTTGTGATTTTTAAAATTCATTTAAATAATGATCAAGATATTTATATAAACTCTTCATTGGAACTTTTGTAATTAACAATACATTTGAAACAAAATAATAATTATGATTTTATTTTATACTTTGCATTTTCTGGTCTCATACGATATATTCAGTCACTTTACAATATAGCTAGATTTATATATATTATTACAATAAATAAAATAAAACACCCTTTTTAAAGAGAAAATTTTCATACATTTACCACAAGTCCCAAAATTAATGAATTAATTACTGATATAACTCAACAACATTGGTAATAGTTATATATAAGTAATGATTGACGATGAACCGGCTTGATCACCACCATTTTACTATTCAATCGGTTGAACCGGTTCATCCAGGGTCTGATCGGTATAATAAAAATTAATTAAACTTTTATGTATATTGTATATATATATATATATTTTTTTTTGAATCATGCACATAAATAAATTCTACATATACTTTCCAGAATTCAATTAAACCCCACCCCAACCAGATATGGCTATTCGGGCCAACACCATATCGGGCCCGATCGAGCCGGACCAAAACTCCATCAAACCTAAAATTATCAAGCCAAGACACTAATAGAAAATTAGAAAATGACAATAGAAATTAGAGACGGATAGGACTAGTTTCTAACCAATGAGAGAATTGGAACCAAATTGTGACAAAAAAATACTAATTATGTTTTAGGAACAAAATATTGACAGAATAGCAACCAACTTAGTGACTGTAGTGCATCGGTCTCTATTCCCATGTTATTTTACTTAATTTAGTAGCCAAATAGTGACTGAAACTCATCTGTCTCTATAGACTTATTAATCTATTTTTATAGCAATAGAATAAAAATGGATTTTAATCCATCTACCTTAAAAGAAAAAGGAAAGAAAGAAATTTAAAGGAAAAGATCGTAAAATAGAAATCGATAGAATCGGTCTCTATTTATCCACCCCTAAAATTAAATTTGGAGAATTGACCTACTAAAAATGAAAAAAGTTTGACAACTTTTATATACTGTCATATTTTAGATATTATAATATAATAATAATTACTATTATTATGTTAAATATAAATTACTTTCTTAAGTCATATATATTATACTATATACTATGAAGCAATTGAAATAAAATAAAATTGACTTAAGAAACAGAACCCTAATTTCTTGTCCTCATTTCTATCAAATCTATGGCACCACCAATGACCGCCGATCACCGCCATACGCATCGATCACCGCCGTACTTAGCTGATTACCAGTGATCGTCATCAGCTGCACTCCTCCAAAAAAAGGGAAACAATCTCTCTGGAATAAAACCACCCTCTGCGGATCTCCGCCAACCTTCGTTGATCTCAGTCGCACATTATAGTCGTACTTTTCATGCTATGCTACAATAACGGTATCAAGCTACTTCCTCCCTTTCATGAATTCCTAGAGTGGGAGAGTAAAAAACAACAGATGTTGTGTGAACTGATGGGGACACCAGGGACACAGCACGAAGGTGTCTCGGCTATAGGATCGACGTCCATAGTCGCTCCGGTGGACCAGTGCGGCCACTCTGATGTGTCGTTGAGGGCTTCATCTCCTATTCGGATATTTTTGTTCATCATAAGGCTATACGCGTGGAGATGGACAGTCTTCATCGATCGGCCATGGCTTTAACGACGAATACAAGTGGAGAAGACTTCAAAGAGTTCATAGAGAAGTGCTACTTCTTGCGCTTGATTTATAAGCACCACTACAATGCAGAGGATGAGGTAATGTGCGTGTATGTTTGTTATGGTTTCTTGTGTTGTGCGTCGGACCTTGTAATTGCACACGACAATTGTCTGGACTTGATTTTGGTAGTAGATAATTTTGTTCATTGTTAATTAATTTCATTATGCTATTTTTTAGAATATGTGAGGATCATACGTGTGTTGGTTAGCTAAATTTATCTAGATTCCTATGCAAATTCATTTGCAGTGGACATGCTTCTTTGAGCTTCAATTTTGTTGCGTGTGTAATGAGTCGAGTATGATTCTCACGTGCTATATATTTTTCCTTCATCCTAGCTATTCAATCACTTCTTTTATTGAAAATTTTAGTGGTAGGTTATCTTTCCTGTACTAGATATCCGTGTGAAAAATGTGGTACTGACCTATTCGCTTGAGCATGAAGGTGAAAACATGCTTTTTGATCAGCTATGATATTACAGGTTTGGGAAGCTACTTTAGCTTGGGGCAGTGGCAAGAAAAAGAGCTTCAAACTTTGATCTTCAGACATATAATGGTAGGCACCACTGTTCCTCCTGAACTCCTTCATCTTGTAAAAAAAAAAAAGCCTGATCTCTTCTCCATGTTACTACTCCTACCTTCTTTATCACCAACCCAGTATGTTTTACTACTTCTCAACTAAAATTATTTAGTTACTTTATTATATGATATATGATGATATATGTGTGTTGAAATTCAGGAGGTGGTGCAATCAGGGTACTAGGGTAAGGGGTCGATGGTACCATAACCGGGTCAGTGCCGGCTGGCGGACGGCAAGAAGTGGTGGTCTACCAAACCTCTTTTGAGGCAGATTGAAGCATGTTTATCTTGCAGGATCTTACTCATACATCAGGGCCTACTGTTACATCAGGGGCTCATAAGATTCAGTGAGTAAAACCGCACTAGTGACGTTTATAATTCTTACAAAAGAGTAAGAAAGATTAACCTTGTCCTGCCTGGGCTCAGGGCACTCACGTGCAAAGTGACCAATTTTATCACAGTTAAAGCACCTTATCTTGCTTTTATCTTTCTTAAGTCTGTTCACATTCCTCTTTCTCTTATTCTTCTTAGCATCAACTTGAGAACTTCCATCGGCATTCCCTCCATTTCCTTCGGTATTCTTCCCCTTATTGCTCTTCTTCCAGTTTCTCTTCCATTTAAAGCCCGAGGCACTTTGGGAACTAGACTCCGTAGCCAAAACACTTGAACTGGATCTAGCATCTCCAAGCCGTTCATCCTCAAGCTCAACATGACGAGCAACATCCTCAAAGGTCTTGATGCTCTCGTTATGGGTCAAATTGACGTTCAAGTGCTCCACTTTTCAGGAAGAGGCCGAATTAGTGCTTGGATTTGTTGCTCATCAGAAAGGACATGACTAGCAACCTTCAGCTCTCTGATTATATTAGACATCACACATATGTGTTGTCTGATAGTATGATCAAACTGGTTTTTGTAAGTATCGAACTTGATTGTCAGCTACCTCAAGCTACTGATCGAGGTTCCACCATATATGTCTTTGAGATATGCCCAGATATCCCTAGCAGTCGGGTGTTGCTCAGACTCATGGATAATGTTGTCGATGACCGAGCTTACCAGGATGCCATGAACGGTGGAATTTTTCTTCTTCCACGCTAAATATGCTTCCTGATCTCTCCTACCTTGAGTACCAGTCCCAGCTTCAGGGTCTGCCATGACATGGTTTATCGCGTCCAACGCATCTTGTCCATCCAAAATGTACCAATCTTATGACGCCATGTGTCATAATTGTCACTATTTAGCTTATCCCCTTTGTTTAGATCAGCTATTATGGACTTTGATGCCACGGTCTAGTATTCCATATACTGATCATTAGTCAATGTAAAAATATGTACGAAGACTTTTACGTTTATCCAATAGACATTCATGATAATCCAACACAGAACAACTACGTAAAATACCTTAGAGCTATTAATCATCAACTAGACTCAACGTCTTCCTTATATTGAATTCAATTCATGAACGTAATTTTTTTTTTTTTTTTAGCTAAGTCATAATATAAGGGGTTGACAAACATCGAATCAAATCATGCAACAAACAACACATCACCATAAAACAGTAAAGCATCCAAAAAAATCCAATCATTAAAACGATATTCAATAATTACAGTGGAAAAGTTGCACGAGAAAGGAAAAACCCAACATAAAGTTACAACATAGGTGTGACACCTAAGAATCATGCCCCCTCATAATCCTAGCCCATCTGGACTTAATCTCCTTGAGTGGTAGCCTAGAGATTTTCTCATATTTTCCCTATCTCAACACAAAGATCCTTTTGGGATGCTACATGCTATTTGATTTGGGCTAGAGGATCAAAGACTATACTTTTTACTCTACAACCATTCCCTGACACTCTCCTACTTAGTCTAAGGTTATCAGTTCTTAAATTAGGACTCATTCCTAGTTGTGCTGACTTCCCTATATTTGTTTTTATCTTAAACGATCTCTCTGAATATATTAGGACCATCAATCAAAATATAGTTATAAATACCGACAGTCCAGTTGAACTCTTCTAGCGTATTCAGGACTCTAGCCCAACTATCCTGATAGTCCCCGAAGAATGAGGAAGACAAATAGTCCTCTAAATCCAATTCCAAATGTAGATCTGTTTCCATGCCTATAAGAGACATAGGTGTGTCCACATCTTAAGCATCTTCAAGTAGTGTTCAGGAAGTATGTGCTCAGGACTTATTTGATAGAACACGAATTATGCCAACTTGCCAATAAGATCCCTTAGATCTTCTCTAGTCAAATTTCTTCTTGTTCGACCCCTATAAGAAATGGGATTACTAGGTCAAAACAAGTTTTAAGGTAAAAGATATGAACACTCAATTCATAACACAAATAAGAAACCTAGTTTCAATGTGCATATTTAAGCATTCACAAGTGCATCTGAAAACTTGTTCTTCAACCTCCCACTGTCTCAAGATCCCCATGAACAAAAAAAGGAACATACTTAGGTTTGACAACATTTGTTTTCACAAAAACTTTCGTAGCTCATTTGCCTCAAAGGTGAAACATACATACTCAAATCCTCTTGGCAACATTTCCTACACATACCTATGTCCCTCGCAAGCACCTAAACATGACCCTACACTCACCGAGGAGCCACCGTGCCCTTTCGTTACCCACCGTACCCATTATACGTGCCCCCACGTGCTACCAATAGACGGCACACTCCGGTAGTCCGGCAACCGTCCGACAGTGTTCCGGTGACCCTCCGGCGATCGTCTGGCATAAGTCTTGTGATTGGTCGGGGAATGACCGGTGGTGGTCCGGTGAGGTGGCGCCGACTGCGTCAGCGCTAACTAGGCACACGTGGCAACACCCTAATAGGCCACGTGTGCTAACTCAGCAGCTGACTAGACACCAGCTCATCCACCAATCCTCACTCTCACTGGTAGGCGTATGTCATACACGCGCCGCTCTCGGATCAAATTTCGGTGATCGGGTTCCGACTACCCCGAAATCAGTCCTCCCAATTCTAACTGTATGTTCATTTTTACATTTTAACCAATAAAAATAGAACAACAAAACATTATGGGAGAGTGGCAGTATATTCAGCATTTTCAGAAAACATTAATAAAAAATTTGGAAAAAAGCATATAAACCCATAGTACGAAAAAAATCATAAAATATTCATCCGATCTTTGAATAATACAAGGCCGGCAGTCATAGAACCCTAAAAATACGTACTCTCACCATGTAAAATTTTGAAAACTCTCATGAACAGTACATATCATGGATTAATAACACGAACAACTGATCTTTTTTTATTTTTATGAAAAAATCTGTAAGGCCAAAAAATCTGAAACTTTACAGTTAGTTCACATATTCATCAAGGAATACCCAATAAAAATTTCGGCCTTTAGTTCTTACAAGAAATCGAATTATACAGGGTGTACACATAAGAGTACAAAAACAGGGCAGCAACCACACACAAATGACATGCTACGAGACCAGAACTCATAGCTCTGATACCAATGTTGGAATTCTACAAACATATATGCAATCCCATTAACATAAATTCAAGATTAATACTTACATGTTGAACTGCAGTTTTTCTCTAACCACATTTCTATCTACACGTCATGATACCCTTTGATCAAGACTATGTCACTTGGACTTCGTCTCCTTTTTCACAACCTAATATTGCCAAGAGTGTTTGTGTGTGGTGAGAGTTGCGTTGAGATTGTGAAGAACTGAAATAGAGAATGAATCATTTTCATTCTCTAAGAGCATAAGTAAAGGTTGACTTATCCCTTGATTGAGTCTATTACTCAATCAAAAGGGAATAGAGAAATCACCTTCCCTAATTAAGCCCTCCTTATCTGCTCTCCATTAATTATCGTCCAAATATTCTTAATGGGCTCTCCCATATCATATTCGAATGGGCTTAAGTGGGCCCAACCCATGGGCCGTCCATTAATTAATAATAGCACATAAGCTATTATTAATTAAGCCCAACCAACATTATTCAACATAAATGCAAATAATAAGAGAATCCATCAATGTGAAAGAATTTTTCAAGGGCTGGTTTCACATAATCCAAGGTTAATGTATTGATACAATTACATGATTCATCGTTGAATTAATTGGGGGAGGGGGGGGGGGGGGGGCGGGAGATTGCAAACACAAAAAATGTGGCCTAAGAAGACAAAAATCCTAGAAATCAAAATTCCCACGAAGCAAATGTCATACTTCATGGTTAAGAGAATCCGAAGGTCAACTGCTTCCATCCTAGAGGTTGAGAATATTCTCGAAGGCATATTTAAAGAATATGTGAGGCTAATTCCGGGTTCAATTAGTCTTTATTACGTGAGACTTGACTATACCGCCACCTCTTACGTTATAGACCGGCATGTTAGCATAGTTATTACAATCGAGCACAAGGTAGTTGCATCTATTATAACAAGGATAATTGATCCATAATCCTTATTTATATTGTAGCTTCTCCCTTGGGTCTCCCTTACGCTATGAAGAGCCTAACTAGTGTAATTTCTTATATTAGAGTAGTCGAACAAAGGATAGATTGTCTCTAAGAAAGGTCTATAAACCCCAAAACCTCACATTCCTAGAATGATTGGTTCAAAGTTCCGTGTAAATAATATACACTACCTAGATCCAAAACCCTAGCTTTATTCTAAAAGAAATCGCATAATAAATCAACAATATATCGATTCCGAGCTTTGGGCTACTCCCTAACCTCTGGAAACAATGTACTAGTTAATAATTGTCAAGCAAGAAAAATGAAACACCATTATTAAGCAACAAAAACAAGAATAATCGAAAATAAAGAAAAGGATAGAAAAGTTCAATGAGTGAAGAACCCTTATTGAGCTTTGATATACTTGACGGGTTTTACAAGTCTCCAAGAAAATACCAAGCTTCTTCTCTAAAGATGATTTCCCTCTTGAAGAAGAGAAGAAAACCTAGTGTGGAACTATGAAATAGAGAGAAACTAAACTAATATGTACATTTGAGCAAACGAAGGGGGAGGGGGCTTATATATAGGCCCCAAACCCTAGCAAAAGAAAAGGTAAAATCTGCAAAATGTTCCCAAAGATAAAGTGCTAAAATGTAAATAATAAATGAGAGTGGAAGAGGTGGAATTAAATGGGATGGATAGGAGTGGACCGCAATTGGGTCGAGCTTCTTAGAAAATTTGGAATAAATAGCTCTGAATTAGCTATAGACTCCTTCTATAAAATTGTAGATATTGAAGTTAGCTTTTCTTAGCAACTTCAATCACCGGAATACAGCAGTCGACAAGGAAGCTATAGTAAAAAATGAAACTAGACAAATCAAGAGGAGATATGTGTGTGGGAGCAATACCAGAAGGGTATGGCATCGGTATGAATTTCTGATCCCGCTGCCCAAACATACTTAAGCCTCTTTCTAATGGTACCGGTAATGGTATCGTCTGGCATCGCTTTACTCCATCTTCGTGCACTTCTGTCGTTATGCGTCTTTTTGGGCCTCTTTCGCTCGTTTTCTTTTACTAGTCCTCTTACAACTTACTTTTGTTTGCGACTTAATGAACTTTGATTTGAACTAGGACTGGGCCCATTGTGTGCCTGTTTGTACCTCAAAATTCATGCTGGAACAGATGGGTATGTGGAGACAACTTCTTTGGACCTCCGGATTTCATTAGTCCACAAAATACAACTCAAAGATAGTCAAAAGTGTATTAGATGATATAAATAAGGAAAATTAATCGAAAAGTACACTCTTACACGTTATAGGACCTAGATACATCAAATGAACATAAATCACAATGAAATGTGAACATGAAATGTATGCAGAAAACGATCATTTTAATGTTCAGCACGCGCTGCATCACCATACAACCCAAGTGCAATCTGATACCCAAATTTAACCGAGTATACACTGTGCTTCGTAAAATTCCATGCCAACTTATCTTTCGCCTGATTCCTACGGATAGGGATTGATAGGATATGTTGAGTTTGCAAAGGCTGAATGATGGCTATAACCCTATCGCAGTCCCAACCACGACCTCCTTCTTACAATAAGTCTCATACTTTCATGTCAATCGGCTAATTCCCTCTCCGTGAGCAAACTTTAAACTCAGGGACATCTAGTAACCATGCATCGTACCACACCCCAGTATCTTGGCCGTCCCCCACACACTACTAAATACACTTTCACAACACATCCCTACCTGACACAATGCTACACCATGCATAACCAGGATTGTAGTCTGTATTTGCCTCCAAGAATGACGTTCATGGGAAATATCTAGCTTTAAGAGTATGAGTCAGCATTCATTGTTCATTTGACATCAACCGCCAACCCTATTTTGCAGGCATAACAAGATTGAACGTCGAGATTGCAATCAAGCATAGAATTAACTAGCTTGAACTTTATATTTTTTTTAAGAATTTGCAACCTACACAATCCTTTGGCGCATTAATCAACCTCAACTATGTAGTCTACTACATTTTGCAACAACCTAAGCATTTTTTTACATTAATCATTTTGTATTTTTAAATAAATCTAATATTTATAATAAAGATGTGGAGTTTATTTGAATAATTTTCAACATGTATATGAAATTATTCAGATATATGGAGGACCTTATGTATTTTATTTTATTATTCCAACTATTGAATAATCTTCTAATTTTATTATTAATATCAAGATTGATTTAAAACCTAAAAATATTTGAGTGTATTTTAAATCACCAAGTTAAATATTAAAACTTGAAATTCAGAATCCTTTTAAAGAAAGTGAAATAGTGATAAATAAAATACGGAAAATTATTTAGATAAATTCAAGAAAATGAAAAAAGAAAAGAAAGTACTAATTTTCTTCGAACATTATCCAATTTATTTTATTTAATATATATTGGTAAGTTGTGTGATATTTAGATTTATTTTTATTCATATAAATATTCATTACCAATTAAGCTATTTATGGGTGTTCACTATTCACAGATGTCAAGAGTAATACAGTCACACTATATATATGCTTGAGTTTCAATATTAAGAAGATAGTCATTCTTAAAATAGATATAATTTATTTTTAACATTAAATATTTTATCTTAATGTTAATCTGTAAGATAATATATTTATAGAAAGTAAGTTCTATTAAATTTTTATCTCACATGGGAGAAATTAATATTTAAATTAATTATAATTTTATATGTTCGGTCAAAAACATATAATATCTCATGAAAATGATAATAGTTATTGAAAACTCTTGAACCTAATTTCCGCATATTTATTCGATATTTCTAAAATTATTTTATATATATTAAAAAAACTAAGTAGCAAACTAAGCGCATTTTAAGAATTTAGGTTACAATATAGGCAAAAACTTATAGAACACCGTCACACGGTGTGACAGAAAAAAAAAAAAAAAAACTTTTTGTAATAAAAGTATTACGTTTATCTGTAAAAGTATTACTTTTTTTTAACAAAAAAAATGTGTTACTTTTTTTTAGCAAAAGTATCAATTTTATCTGTAAAAGTATCAATTTTTCCTGTAAAGTGTATTCCGTCACACACAAGACTCACTCTACAATATATATATATATATATATATATATATATATATATATCTCTTAAGCGACGACTATTCGCAGCTCACTAAATTTCTTAACGCAACCTATTTCTATATGCAACCCACTTATATTTATAAAATGAGTACCAATTTCTTAATACAACCCACTAGTTACAATATTACCCTTCTTTATAATTTAAATTGTTTAAAATTTAATATTATAAAGAATGTATTATCAAAGAATAAGAATATTTTATATAATAATATTAATAAAAATATTAATTAAAAGGAGGAAAAAAAAAAAACCTAATCTACCCCTGCCCAAATTCCCCACTGCCGCCGCAAGCCCCCTTCAACCCACAACCCCCAAACTCCCTCCTCCCCCGCCTCCCAACAGCTCCGCCACTGCAACCCAGAAAGAAATATATAAAAACCACCCTTCCTCCTACACCCACAAAGTGTGTAACTTATCTTTTTTGAAAATTCCATCTCATAGAAATAGTAGATGAAGTTATTCGAATTTTCAAAAAATACACCGATGCTTTTTAAAATTAATTAGCAAATTATGTTCTACGTCTTCTACACTACATTTAGGTATAAGATTTAGGACATTTTGGGCAGCAACCAACAATAATGGAATGATAGTTGAAGAAGATGAACAGTAATATTATAACTCGGAATGGTAGTTGAAGAAGATGAACAAGTATTATAACTTAATTAAAACTTATAATGGAGTGTAATTTTCGTTCAGTTTATATTATTTATATTCACATAATGTAAAAATAATATTGTGTTATTTAATTTATGTTTTATTATCATTAAGGGTATTCAATTCATTTTATAATAGTATTTTTATTTATTAAATTAGTGGTTTGTATTAAAAAGAAATTAGTGGGCTGTGAATAACCGCAGCCTATATCTTACTATATATATTAAAATGGAACCCTCTATAAATAGTATTTTTAGTATTTCCCGCCCAAACACACTTACTTAATGTAGAAATAGCAATTTTATAGTAAGATTATAACCTCAAATTTTATGGTAAGAATATACTTCAATTACAAGAAAATCCACTGAAATTTGAGGTTTGCAGAATCTTACAATAAAATTTTGAATTTCAATTAACAAAAGATTTTGTATTCCAAATATAGATATATTCAACTGATTAGCCAAAATTTATGATTCGCAAAATCTTACCGAAAATTCCATCGATATATATTGGGATAATATTTTCCAAATATCAATAAAATAGCCGAAATTTATGATGAACAAAATTTTACCACAAATTTCGTCTCCATGTGCTGGATTATTTTTTCTTTCTAAATATAAAAAAGTAGTTGAAGATTCTGTATTCTAAATATTGATATCAATATATTAGCCGAAATTTGAGGTTATTTGTGAAAATTATTTTTTTTCAGAAGAAATATAATTTTCTTTTATATTTAGATAAGATTATTTATTTTTCTTTTATTCTTTAGTTTATTTATAAAATAATTTTGGGCTCTAAAAATTATTTTGTTTTACATGGCATAAATTTGTTGTGTTTACATTAACAAATGAAAAAGAATTCGGTATATCAACCAAAGTAATTTGTGAAACGATTTAGTTTGACAAAATAAGGTTAATATTTATTTTAAATATATATGTACATTAATTTGAAAAACAGAAGTAGGTATACCAAATTTTTAATGTAATTTTTTATTCGGTTAAATTTTGATATATATATATTGATATTTAAAATATTTTATACAAAATAAAAATGTGAACTTATTCTAAAAAAATAATTTGAGTAATGCTCAATAAATTGTGAACCATAAAAGAAGATTAGTACGGCCTTTATCCAAAGATAACAAAGATATTCATACCTTAAACCAGTGAATATGACTATCTCATCACTTAGTGAACTTATGCCTTTTGTTTTTTTTAAGCTCGTTCAATTTATACTAAATATACAAATTTACATTTTTTATTATATTACAATATAATTGTAAGCTTTTGCAAACATTGTCTTAGTCGAACTGTTGTTCATGAAAAGATCTATATATGCATATAATATATATGAGTTTTTGCCTATTGGAGAACACCGTGTGCACCTTTAACATCGTACATTTAATGCATAAGTTTTATATTCTTCAGCAAGCAAAAACTTAATTATATTAAATATATTAATGCAATTTGCAGACCCGTGCATCACACGAGGAATATATTAGTTTACTTGAAAAGAAAGATTATTTTGTTTTTCCTTGAAACTATTATTTTATAATATTTTTGAAAATATTATATTATGCTTTTTAAGATACTAGTATCGCTCCCGTGCGATACACGAAAATTTATTTAAAAATTAATTATTTTATTAAATTAAATATAATATTATCTAATATAAAAAAATAGAATTATTATATTCTATCTAAATGAATATTTGAATAATCATTTTTTTCTTTTTTACGATCAACTAAACTTTGCGGTTTCTAATCTTTGCAATCTTTGGTAGCAATTTTCGGAGAGAAAAGAAACTATTTAAAAATAATAAAAAATGTTTAGAAAATACAATATATTTTTTTTTAAATTCTAAAAAATTATTTAAAATATCATAAACTTAACTGAAAAAATGTAGAAATTATTTTAATAAAAAATTATTTTTCATAAAAAAGATCGAATAATTTTGATATTACTTCAAATAATTTTAAATATTTTTAAAAGGATTTATTTTTTCGTAAAAATAATTAAAAAGATACTTATATCATAAAATTAGACTTTTCATAGATACTTCCACATGTCTTAAACGAAATTTTAGAAATTTTAAAATAATTTTTCAAAATAACTTTCAAATAGTTTAAATAAATTTTTTGAGTTTAAAAGATAATTTTTAGAAATTTATAATAGTTTTATGATTTAAAAAAAAAATTAATAACTTTTTATTTTTCTTACTTAATATTATTTGATTTGAACTTTTTTATAAAAAAAAACTCAAATTTTCAATATATTTTCAACATGTTTAAGTTAATTTTCTGGTATTTTAAATGAAGTTTAGAATTTAAAAAATATTTTTTAGATTTTTTTAACAATTTATGGTATTTAAATATTTTCTAATACTCTTAAATTGCTGGCAGAGATTGCAAGCGTGAAAAACGTGTAGTTCAGGTTGTGATTGAAAAACAAAAAAGAAACTGAAAAACGCGCATACTACATGTTGCAAAATAATATAAACCCAAAATATAAATAATGTAAATATCAATTTCTCCCAAGTGATATATGGATTTAATATAACTTACATTTTATAAATATAATATTTTATAAATTTACATTAAGATATATTATTAAATGTAAAAGATAAATTATATCTACTTTTAAGAATGAATATCTCCTAATATTGAAACTCAAATATATATTTAGTGTGTGTGTATCCACCCTATGCGAACACCGCAATAGCTTAATTGAAAATGAATATTAAAATAAACATAAATACATAAGTATCACACGACACCAAAATATATCAAATAAAATAAATTGAATTGTATTATAAGAAAATTAGTGCTTTCTTTTATTTTTTTTAATTTTTTTAAATATTTTGATTTATCCAAATAATTTTTCAAATTTTAACTATAACTATTTACTTTATTTTAAGAAAAATTAATTTTCAAGTTCTAATATTTTACATGGTGGTTTAATATATTCAAATACTTTTTAGATTTTAAATAAATCTTGATATTAATAAAATAAAATTCAATGATTATTCTATAGTTGGACTAACAAAATAAAGCGAGTCTTACTTCTATGCAACGGTTGCACCGGTGCAATCATCAATTTTCAGCCGTTAGATCTTATAAAATACCATCCTGATCGTCCATTCATTCAGGAATATTAACAAAAAAGGAAAAGGATAAACTTGGTATTTCACTCTTACTCTGCCCTAAAAATTCACAAGTTTCAATACATGTGATTCAAAATCTCATTGTATCTCTCTCCTTCGAATTCAATACAGGCTATACAGCATTTTAGAAAAGCTCCGTCTCTAAATCTGCCACTTCTCCCGCAAATTTGAGCATCCATCCGCCAATCTTTCTTAGTCGTTAATATGGATCCAAAGCTTGTGGATATTTGAGCAAAGTCGCTAATATGGATCCAAAGCTTGTGGATATTTGAGCAACCCTGTTCCTCCGGCCATTCTTTCTGCTCCAATTCTTCTTGTTTGGATCAGTTTTATAGAATATCGGGGTCTGTAATTTTGAGAAAGTCTGGCCAAATAAATAAAAGAAACTACATAAAGTAATTACAAGAAGGTAGATATGAAGTAAAAGAAATTTGCAGAAGCGAAACCACCAAACTCGTGGACGTGGATGAAATTCGACGATTTATTGCTCTGTGATCTTCGGAATTTTCATCTCCTCGTTCTTTAGGATTCATCAAGAGCCACTGATTTATTTGCCCCTTGTTTAACGGATTTTTTCACGGGCATGGGCCCAATTCTAAATCGCGAATCGAAAGAACGCCATTAGGGTTCATCCTCACCACTAAATATTTGCCTCCTTCTATGAACAAAGAACAAAGAAATGAAAAATTACCGATTATACTAACCCTGTCCTTCAAATTTCATCTCCTCGTTTCCCTCATCAACGTTGATATGATGCAGACATGATGGTAGGAGAGAGAAACGGTTCAACTTCAGAAACAAAACGACAAACGGTTAATTATTGTCCATTACAGCTTTAAAAAATGAAATAGGACCCACAAGATATGTAAAAAGACAGAAATGCCCTATGGTTTCATGACTGCAACCATTGCACAACAGAATCACCCAAATAAAGCATATGAATTCTTCAATATATCTGAGTAATATATGTATATGTTGAAATTTATTTAAATATACAATTAATATACACACACACACACATACACATATATATATATATATATATATATATATATATATATATATATATATATATATATGTATATTTGCTTGGGTTGCAAAATATGAAAAAATGCGACAAAGTATTGTTTATATTGAAAACTCTAAAAAACCTAGTTAACTCAAGCATGTTAATTTTTATTTTTTAAATAGAAATATAGATTGTAACACATATAAAACCTCATAGTTTAGATTGCAAAGTGTAATTATTATTTATAAAGAAAAAATATTAATAAATAGAAAATATGAATATGTAACAAAAAATAATTTTAAGATATATAAATATATGTGAAAGTCGTAGTCCCATGATTAATTATAACAAATTAATATTTGTAAATACAATAATTTAATTAGTCAATCATTAAATTATACATTAACTTTTACTTTTAATTTAATAAAGTATATATTCATTTGTTAATGAAGGTAATACTTAATATTGTATGAATTTAAGAAAAAATATAATTAATGCTTTAAAAAAAATTAAAAATGCATTAAAGATATATTTTAGGTGGAAAAAGGTAATTTATAATAATAACCCTCAGTTTACTTTTATATATATAGATTACATTTAATTTACTGGAAGAGAAGTATATTACAGCATTGTTACAATAGCCTAATTACAACAATATTAGAAAAAAAACGCATATGACACTACATAAACGCAATGTAAACATCCGTATAACGCGTAAATATAATCATTCCTAAAAAAAACGTGTAAATATAATCGTTTGTTAATTTAATTCAGTGAAGAAATGAATAAATAAATAGTGTAGAAAACAGTCCGTTTTCTTGAAAAAGAATAATGAAATAAATACTCTATACAATTTCAACCTGTCCGAGACTACCAGGCAGCCTATACATATATTACTAAATTTCAAAGAATTCCAATCTCACCAAAAGAATAAAAGAATTTAAAAAATGTGGAGGGCTGTACGACACCGTTTTATAGGTACATCTCTTGTTCATCACTGCTAAACTCCTTCCTGAGTTTCTGTGAAAACAGGCGGCAGGCGTCCATGCTGAGGTCCACCGCAGCCGAAAGTGCCACAAACAGCGCAGCATCCGCCATGCACGTCACGTGCTGCAACCCTACCTGAACCGCCGGTTTACTCACCTTCCCTTCCCCTTCAACGCTCGACTCCATCACAAACCCTCCACAATTATCAATGCTAAATTTACCCCCCTTTTTCAGGCTCATGGTTCCTTCCGCGATTGGGGTTCCACTTGTAAAACCGGTGTCGGCTACCAGCTCGAATTTGTAGCCTAGGCCGTCGTGGGGCCCCCTCTCGCGCCAGGCTTCCAGGCGGCCCCATGGCTTCCAGCTGCTGATTGACACTCCGTTGGGGCGGAGGATGAGCCACGCTCCTGGATTTGACCGGGAGACGCGGTTGGACCCTGGGGACGGGACGAACGGAGTGATCATAGAGGCGGCAGCCACGGCGGAGCCGGAGAGATCGTATACGATGATCATCCAGCCTTTTCGCTCCCTTCCTATTCTGTTTTTGTCCCCTGAAAGTGTTCGAAACCAACCTCTGTTGTTCATGTTGAAATCTGAAGGGAGGGACCTGAGAAACAAATTTATTCTGTTAGCAGCGGTCGCGAATACGTTTTAAAATAAATTATTTAAAGGTTTTTTGAAACAAATTGAATTGTAGATTTTAAATTCATAGCCAAATATCTTCGACGTAAGAATATTTTAGTCGTAGAAAAGTGTGGATATAAGTCATTGAATTTAGAGGATCAAATAACATTTTTGTAGTTTCATATTTTATATGCTTATAAACTTACAAGTCTTGAGCCTTAAAAGCTTTCTAATAACTGTATGGGTGATGGACGGAGAGATAGAGAAAACAGGTTGGAGAATATGAAGATGAAGATTTTGAATTTAGGACCAAATCTTGGCACATGGAAACAGAATCAAATGGTGGTTGCAAATACAGTTGATTTAGCACTCAACTTTATTATTCTTTTGTCTGTTTGACCAAAGAGATCATCATCAGATTCCAACCAACCAATAATTAGTTTGGTGGCATATATTTAAATTAAAAACTCAAACCTTAAACCCCAGTATTTTATAATTTAATCTTATTATTATTAATGGTCTCGAAAGTCATTATGTGGTTATAAATAACTCCAAACAATTTACGTCTTAGATGGATTAAAAATCACCTATTACATGTTATTGGATTCTCATAAAAAAAATACTATCATCACTTTACATTAAACTTGGATCCAACAATATATTATAGGGTCAATTACCAAAAACAACCTGTATTATGAGCCCTTTTCAGTTTTGCAACCTAAACTTTTTAGTTTTTCCGATGACAACCTGTATTAATTATTTTTTTTCAATTTGCAACCTCCGGCTATATTTCCGGCTATATAGGCCATGTGACTTGCACATGTTCTTTTTTGGACCAATAAGATGGCGACACGTGGCGGCTAATAAAATATTTAAAAAAATATTAATAAATATTTTAAAAATTTCAGAAATTTCATTAATAAATCTAGAAAATTAATAAAAAAAATCTGAAATTCTTTTAGAAATTTTAAAAATTTATTTAAAATTTTAAAAAATTATTTATAATCGAAAAAATAAAATAAAATAATTTTTTAATTAATTAAAAATTTCTGAAAATTCATTAATAAATCTAGAAAATTAAAAAAAAAAATCTGAAATTCTTTTAGAAATTCTAAAAATTTATTTAAAATTTAAAAAAAATATTTAAAATTTAAAAAAATTATTTATAATCAAAAAATAAAATAAAATAATTTTTTAATTAATTAAAAATTTCAGAAATTTCATTATAAATTCTGAAAAAAAAATTATTTCTAAAATTAATTTGAAATTCTAAAAATTTATTTAAAATTAAGAAAAATCATTTAAAATCAAAAAAATAATTTTAAAAACAGAAAATAAAAAATAATAAAAATTTATTTAAAATTAAGAAAAATCATTTAAAATCAGATAGCTAATTAAAAAAATTTATTTTAGAAATTAATTTTTAAATACTAAAAAATAATTATAAATTGTAGAAAATTAGTATAAAAGAGAGGGAACTTCGTATATTCCGGTATAAATAAATTTAAGAAGTGCATTTTATGTATTTAATTTTTGGGATTATAAATAAATTTTCTGAATTCTTAATAAATTTTTAGAATTTCTTAAATAATTTTATTTTATTTTTTCAATTTTCTGGAGTTATAAATGTAATTTCCGGTTTTTTTATTATTTTTTATTTTCTGTTTTTAAAATTATTTTTTTGATTTTAAATGATTTTTCTTAATTTTAAATAAATTTTTAGAATTTCAAATTAATTTTAGAAATAATATTTTTTTTTTCAGAATTTATAATGAAATTTCTGAAATTTTTAATTAATTACAAAATTATTTTATTTTATTTTTCGATTATAAATAATTTTTTTAAATTTTAAATATTTTTTTTAAATTTTAAATAAATTTTTAGAATTTCTAAAAGAATTTCAGATTTTTTTTTTTTATTTTCTAGATTTATTAATGAATTTTCAGAAATTTTTAATTAATTACAAAATTATTTTATTTTATTTTTTCGATTATAAATAATTTTTTTAAATTTTAAATAATTTTTTAAATTTTAAATAAATTTTTAGAATTTCTAAAAGAATTTCAGATTTTTTTTATTAATTTTCTAGATTTATTAATGAAATTTCTGAAATTTTTAAAATATTTATTAATATTTTTTTAAATATTTTATTAGCCGCCACGTGTCGTCATCTTATTGGTCCAAAAAAGAACATGTGCAAGTCACATGACCTATATAGCCGGAAATATATCCGGAGGTTGCAAATTGAAAAAAAATAATTAATACAGGTTGTCATCGGAAAAACTAAAAAGTTTAGGTTGCAAAACTGAAAAAGGCTCTTAATACAGGTTGCTTTTGGTAATTGACCCTATATTATAAGGCGGTTAATAAGGTGAAAGTATTAATACGTCTCCTTATAACAGATCCAAATCTGGTCATCCCTGACTGTGTTTCCAAGAAACCAATTCTTAAAGGATTCTGCTATCCGGGCAGAATTTGCCCGGGCAGAAAAAATAAAAATTATGTTTTTTCAATTTTTCTTTTTCTATCATCTTCTTAATTAAAATTACAAATATAATTGATAGCTATCACAAGATCAAATTTTAATGTTAACTATCATTTTTTAAGTGATCTAAAAATTGACCGATTTTCAATTCAACTTTTGGAGTTCTTAATATTAAAATTTGAATTACCGCCTTCACAAATATATGTTCATTAATACTTGTTAAATGCATTTATAAAAAAAAAATTGAATTTTAAGAAAATAAAATAAATTTCTGCCCGGGAGTCTTCACAAAAAGTTTATGTTACACTTCTCCATCACTCTTACAAAAGGACAAAAGACAAAGACAAAGACATAGACAGTTATATTCTTAAAAATAATACCTTTTCATATGTGACTACTAAAAAATCTTCTAATTTTATCTTCACTTATTATAAGTAATTTATCAGTGAATTCAAAATTTCAACCTTTTAACATTAACCGATAACAACATTTAGAATATAAATCTTATTTTCAAATAAAACAGTTACTATTTTCTATATGAAGAGATTATGCCTTTCTAGCTCTGGTTGACTAAATAAAATACAATTTGTAGGAGTATCATTTTTTTACTCACTATCTTCAATTATTTATTATTGGTTTGACTTTTCTAATTATACTTGACTAAGGAATATCTTACTTATGAGAGTACCATCAAATTCCAGCTCATAATTAATTTGGCCTTTTCAAGTATAGCTAATTTTGCGTAACATTTATGAGAAATATAATTTTTTTTCCTTTTTAATACGTACAAAAATATGATTTTTCAAGATACATATAAGAAAGTATTAAAGAAAAACCTAAAAGATAAAATGAAATTCCAACTCAGAATACCAGGAAGGACAAGAAAAATTGATTGATAGATACTACTATGACGAAGTTAGATAACTCAAGTATCAGAACATCTACTACCTAAACCTTTAATTCTGAGTTCGAATCACCGTGAAGAGAGGGAGAATTTTTTCTTTGTTAGACGAAAAAAAAATTACTACTATTAGACTGGCAACGGTGGAGGTGGGCCCAATATTCCACTTGTGCAAGCAAACTCCAAATTATGGCCTACGTTAGCACACTACATAAATCATTCTCAGGCATGATAATTAAATTAATTCGACAGCTCACCTTGATCTGTTATTCCGGTCGGCACTGAACTTGCAGCTAAAAACCGGCTGCCTAATGTTCCCCTGAATCTGGAACACAACCGGGCTACACTCCGGTTCACCTCCAAAGTGAAACACGTACCTCGGGTCCGGTTCAGATCGGACAGCCATATGCAGCATCGCGACCGGGTCGGCACTGCCTCCGGCGCCGAGCTTCATCCAGCCTGTGTGATAAATGCAGGCCCTGCTCTGCGCATTAGCAAGGTTGACAGTTACCTGAACCGACCCTAAGAGCTTCCCCGTTGTGACCCCGCACGTCCGGCCCATGCGCCCCGTGAAGACTGAGATTTTGAGGCTGATGGTGGGCCTGCTGCGGAGGGTATCGGGGTCGAGGTGGAATCCGGGAGCAGCCGTGGAGGAATCCGGTGGAAGGAGAGCTGTCTGGGTAGGAAAGTTTTTTATTTTGAGCTTGGCGTAGCAGGATGGGATGGTGGAAGGGTGCGGTGAGGCGGAGGGGAGTTTTAGGGCTAATGATTCCACGATTAGGCGAGCAAATGGGCATGGATCCATTGTTGTTTGGCTGCGAAATGGTTTATGGAAGTTTTAGTTGGTTATTGGGGAGCTTTATTCATCACCACGATACCAATAATTAATCGCGCCACAATAACGACATATTTTAGTGTTGTCTATAATGTTTTTTGAATAAAATATTAGAATAATATTTGTTGGTGGGTTCAGATAATTTGCGACCCATTAATGAAGTCATATTATTGTCTTCCCATCAATAATGGATTTGGAGAACTAGTTTTGATTAATCAGTATCTCTGACATAAGAATATCTTTGCTTTATATTGTGATATCATATAATTTTATGTGATTTTCAATCATGAAAATGATGCAATTATATATTTTTTATATCATTTAATTTTGTAATGATTGATATGTGTGCGAAAGAGAGAAGAAAAATAGATAAAAGTGAAAAAAAGAGAGAAACAGCAAGACACTCCATAATGAATCCTTATAAATATACACCATCCAATATAAAGTTTAGTAGTTTTAAACCTATTTAAAATAAAATAAGAAATTTTGAAATGGACAATGTCTTATATAATCTATTCTATCATCTTAATTCCCTTTCTTTCCTCTCAAATTTAATTAGGTTCAATGAGATATAATTATTAATTAAATTAATAATAAAATTAAGAGATCTTTAAGAAGATATGTTAGGATATATATTAGGAATAATACGGAACGAAAAGTGGTTTGATCCATAATAACAAAATTCGGATACGAGTATTATTCGGCATTGTTAATTATTCGCAGTTCGAGTTTTATTCATGAATAAAACGAATAAAATCGAGAAAATAGCGTCTAATCGACCAAATTCGATGCATTATTCTGGAATAAATCTTATTTAATACATTAAATTAATAAAATTTCTGTAATCTCAAATGTTTTTTTCTTAATTTTATTAATTATCTTTATGTTTAGGTATTAATTTTTTTTTTTTTTTTAGGTTTATCAATTAGTGAACATGTTATTTATTGTAATTTTATGCTATTTATTAAATTCATTAAATAAAATAATCTCAAACATAAATAGTATATAAAAATCATTATAAGTGGAGTATAAATTATTGTTAGAATGCTTTGGAGTGTGTTCTTACTATATCATGTTATTGTATTTCTTATTAGTTATTATATACTACTCATGTTTTCATTATTTTAGAAAATATATTTTGAGTCCAGCAAAATGTGATTTTTCCTTATGTTCTATTAGTATTACTATTGATTAACCTTAAAGTTTATTGAAACTTGTGTTATTTAATAAATTTATTATTCTAAGTTGTATTCTTATTTCTATGAATTTTTATAACATATTCTAAATTGGAAATTTGAAAAAAAAAATTATACAAAAAATAAAAGAAAAGTACTAAAAAAGACTCACATTTTTCGGGAATTAGACGGGTATTCTTCGCGATATATACGTATATATGACTATATTCTAAAAATTTCGAGCATTAATTGTACTTTTTACTTTTATTCAAAAATACGAGATAAATATGAAAAAAATTAAAAAAGTCGGAGAGTTTTATTACTATGGTTGATCTTTGCTAGACTTGTTTGCTGGAATAAATGAATTCTCTAAAACAACTAGAATAAAAAAAAAATGGGGAATAATAGTATTGTAGGACTCAAGGAGGATAAAAAGATAGCAAAATGGAACGGTTAATTAAAAATAAAGATATGAAATATGAAATTGCATGGATACTTTATTTCATGTTTTCATATCATAGTTTCGGGATTTATTTTTATTTTCATAATTGATTTATTAGCTAGAAAAGATTTTGTCATAACAACAACAACAACAACAACAACAACAACAACAATAATAATAATAATAATAATAATAATAATAATAATAATAATAATAATAATAATAATAATAATAATAATAGTAGTGTTTCTTTCCAGGGGTACTGGTAATGCCCCAATTTTCCCCTCCATCAGCCATGTGGGTCACTTTTTGACTGTTTAAAATTGTGCTAGCATGCAGTTTATATATTTAGTAATATGATTTAATTGGTTCAACATTTATAAATTGGTATTTATTATATACCGAACATAATTTGCTATATACTACCTCCGGGTTTTTTTAGATGTTCTTTTAGTTTTTGTATTTTGTTTATAATTAGATGTTCATTTAACTTTTTTTTCTACAATTTTTCCAACACTTCCTTTGACTATTCCTAAAAATCTCCCATTATACAACCTACCATAAAATTAGATAACAACAATAAGGAAATGTGGAGAAAATTAAGGGATTTAAGGGAAGAGAAAAATTTAAAGAGAGGTTTATTTGTCCATTTTCCCTATCCCTTAATTTTTTTATCCAAGTCTAAAAGAACATTTAAAAAAATGGAGGTAGTATTATTTTAAAGTTGACTTAAATTAAAATAAAAATAAAAAATTGAACAAATTTTCTTGCTAAGTAACAACAAAAAATAATTCGACCTACAAATGAATTTTCAATAACAAAATGACTTAGCTAAAATACATTTGGGCGAAAGTTAAATCAGCAATCACAAAGTTATACAAAAGACAAATTACTCAAGAATGTCCCTGCTTGAATTAACACTTGCAATATTTAGTGCAAACTCACCTACATATGTTACAAGAAATAACTCAATTAATCAGAATTAGTTGTATAACTGAAGTAAACAATAAATAGACTGAACACTTTACCAGTTATAGTTAAATTTGTATACTAATCTTGAGTTTAAATACATTTAATTCTGGTAAGATGGCCCCTGTAAAAACATAAATTAATTAAAATAGTTATAAATTAATGTTAATGAATTTGTATGAATTACATACCGTCGAAGATGTTAGGAATCGAACCGTGGTCAAGGTTCGAGTTTGGCTCAGAAAACCTTGAGCCCGTTTCCGATCGAATTAAGCGACAGCAGCGAATTTATAACCCAATGGGTGATTTCCTCACGAAGTAGAAATCCAAACCCAACACCCCGGTAACACCCACACTCTCCTCTAACACTCAACCCACCCGACCCACAAAGGGAACAAGGAAGACGTAGACGAAGAAAAGGGTCGTCAATGGTGGTAGAAACTCTCTCACACACAAAGTGTATCCCACAGATATTTCTACTGCACACTTCACAAAGAGAAGGGGGCTCCATTCTTATAGGGAAGAATGGAGCAGAAAACCATGGAGAATTGATTGACATTACGTGAATCAAAGAGACAAAGACCAAGAGGGGGGGAATGAATCTGATGGGAGAATGTAAAGGGGTGGGGCTGCCATTGGGTTTGGGCTTGGGGATTGGGCTATCAGAATTAGGCCTAATAAACCAACAATCTCCACCTTGGGCCCAATTCACATACGCTGTCGATCGATCACGGAAACGGAGGAATCATCATTGCCAAACTCCCGTACACAAAGTACAGGAGATAACAAGCACAAAGCATGTTATTTTTCACCAAGGGAAAGACACACAGTCAGTCGACACAAAGTCGAATATGACACAAAGTCAAATGCACAAGCATACAACAGACACAAAGTCAAGTGCACAAAGCATAAGATAGACACAACGTCTAATGCACAAAGCATAAGGTTGACACAAAGTCGAATGCACAAAGCATACGGTAGACACAAAGTCAAATGCACAAAGCATGAATATGACACAAAGTCAAATGCACAAAGCATAAGGTTGACACAAAGTCGAAATGAACAAAGCATGAGGTTGACACAAAGTCAAGTGTATGACACTCAGTCAAGGGCATGACATTCAGTCAAGGGTGACACAAAGTCTAGAATGACACAAGGTCAAGGATGACACAAAGTCGAGAATGACACAAAGTCGAGTATGACACAAAGTCGAGGATATGACACACAGTCAAGCATATGACCCACAGTCAAGGGTGACACAAAGTCAAGGGTATGACACAAAGTCAAGGGTATGACACAAAGTCAAGGGTATGACACACAGTCAAGGTATGACACACAGTCAAGAGTATGACACACAGTCAAGGTATGACACAAAGTCGAGGAAATGACACTCAGTCAAGGATATGACACAAAGTCAAGTATGACACACATTCAAGGGTATGACAACATGAGTATCAATATGGAAGTTATCAAACCAAGCAGGTGGCCTAATATTTCTCCTAGGTCTGACCCTAGCGAGACAACATCATAATTAGGCACTACTTCCATATTCTCATGTACGTCAAAAAATAGATAAATCGGATTGCTCCACCTCAAAAGGAGCAGTGTCAGACACAGGCATAGAACCCATCACAAAATCACACAGATTTTAGGGAGGATAGAACAATCAAGGATTTCCCAGTTCTCAACACTGATTAATCAGTGGAGCAGGGGGTCACTTGATAACCTCCAGAAAACGAGCAAGCAATCACAAAGAATGCAAAGAACTAATCACAAAGATCAGAGAATATAAGCGGAAGCAATCAAACAGACAATCACACAGATTATCCTAAACTACCAGCACGTACAGCCAAACCTATCCGTTCCCAAACGGCAGCTACAAAAGCAATAAAATCCTATCCGTTCCCAAAACGGTAGCTACAAAAGCAGTAAAAGGATTAAGCCAATTTACCCGAGCGGGTCCTCACCGGGAGGAGAACCCGACTTACCAAACTGGGAGAAATTCGGCTCACGTCGGGCAAAGGCGCGACGGGAGGATAGCCAAGGGGGCTGGGCAGCTGGATTCTGGTCACTGGACCTCGGACCACCGATCTCGGCCGAGAAGGAGAGGGGTTTCGGCCGAGATGGAATTTTAGCAGACTCGGGAGTTTGGCTCGACAAGCCCGTCTCGGCCGAGATTCAGTCACATCAGGAACAACAAGCAGGCTCGGCAGACCTGTCTCGGCCGAGAATAGGAAGAGTCTCGGCCGAGATTGTTAGACAGCAGAAACAGCGAGCAGGCGCGGCAAGCCCGTTTCGGCCGAGAAAAGAATAAGTCTCGGCCGAGATTGTGTCTTTGTCACGAAGACTGGATTCGCTGGACGCCCGTCTCGGCCGAGAAATGAGTGAGTCTTGGCCGAGATGAAATCTTCGACAGAAATTCTGTGAAGGCGAACATACCTCGATTTTCGCCGGAAAAACCCTCCAATCCCACGGGGGGAATTTTTTCACACCGAAGAGACCACAGTTTTTACAACCGTGGCTCTGATACCACTGTTAGGAATCGAACCGTGGTCAAGGTTCGAGTTTGGCTCAGAAAACCTTGAGCCCGTTTCCGATCGAATTAAGCGACAACAGCGAATTTATAACCCAATGGGTGATTTCCTCACGAAGTAGAAATCCAAACCCAACACCCCGGTAACACCCACACTCTCCTCTAACACTCAACCCACCCGACCCACAAAGGGAACAAGGAAGATGTAGACGAAGAAAAGGGTCGTCAATGGTGGTAGAAACTCTCTCACACACAAAGTGTATCCCACAGATATTTCTACTGCACACTTCACAAAGAGAAGGGGGCTCCATTCTTATAGGGAAGAATGGAGCAGAAAACCATGGAGAATTGATTGACATTACGTGAATCAAAGAGACAAAGACCAAGAGGGGGGGAATGAATCTGATGGGAGAATGTAAAGGGGTGGGGCTGCCATTGGGTTTGGGCTTGGGGATTGGGCTATCAGAATTGGGCCTAATAAACCAACAGAAGAATAAGGAAGTTTAAATCGGTAGGCACACACATTGAATTGTCAATCCAAATACAAGTTTCCACTACCAATCGATTATGAAAATAGAAAAATATGAGATATGATATTCTTAAATAAATATTCATTAAGACAATAAAAGCAAAGTTGTATTTACCCCTTCAGTTCGATATGGCCAATTTGATAGTGCTTGATTGCTCAAATTTTGAGAATAAAGTTGTGGAGATAGTTTCAAAGAATTAGTTGGATATTGAGGTGGGGTGGCAAGATTAGTTTCTTGTGAATTTGGAGCATGATCTACTTGTTGTGAGCTATATCTCTTTCTTTGGATACCTTTTGCACCTAAAATGTAGAAAAGAATAGAAATCATTTGTTGGATTTATAGGTACACCCAACAATAGCTTACAATGTATCAAAAAATAAAAACAACAAATTCTAAGATCAAATTATTACACCGTGAAAATCTCCAAGAAACTTCTGAAAATCTTGTGTGAATCAATTGAAGAACACCAATTAGATTCTGCACCCACTGGAGGTGTTGTAGCACTTCTGGAAACACCTGGACTGCAGCACTGGAATCTGGACAAGTCCTGGAGAAGGTGTTTAAACACTTTCTGCAACATTTAAGAAAATTGATGATAATGGTAAAGTCGAGTTGAGCTTAGACCTCTATCCGCAAAAAACTTTACGTCCCGGCTAGTGCTCTTGACGTAACGTTCCCAAAGATAAAATGACTTCCGTCTTCTGGATAGTAGCATCACAAATCCAGAAGCTCCGGCGATCTAGAAATGTGGTAAGAACCGGGTTATGTACTATATGCCAAAACTGATTTTGAATGTAAAGATTTCAAAAAGATGCTATGAGATGCAAGTATGAAAGAAGTTGTGTGATTTTCCATGTATTCTTTGTAAGAAAACATGACCTATTTATATATGCATCCTCCATCCGAATTTGGGGATTTAATTACACCCTTAAAGGGTCATTAAGGCATATAAACCAGGTATTACCTCAGTTGTTACACCTCTTCACTGCAGGTATTGAAGGAGGTGGTTACAGTACCATAACTCAACAGTTACTACACCATAACTCTGGTGTTACAGCACATTCTACAGCACCTTCTACAACACCTTAATTGCAGTCATGATACCATAATTATACCATTATTATACCTCTTTAATGTGGAAGTTACCCCTATAATGTGTCTTTACAACATAGGAGTTACTACTCCTTTCGGTTACAATGACCCTAGACCACATTATGGCATTTCCAAATCACGAAAGACTTTACGACGCCTTTCATCTTCCACAAGCCTTACCAAGTGACAAACTTGCATTAATTTCTCACTCACCAAAATTCGATTTTGAGAAAATTAACACACTATACCTCCACTTCCAAATTGGTCAAAGTTGGGACTTACCCACTATCTTAAAAAATGATTTCCAACAATTACCCACATGAGTGGAAATTAATGCATATATGTATGCAAACATGCAACCTAGTTCTTGAGAGACTTTATTGTATAAGGATAGGTAACTTGTGGCTTTGAACATTTCATAGTCAATACCATCGGACATACCGACGACTTAGTGGACGCTATGCCTTGAACTACTCCCGCATGGTGTATACCAAGACAATGATATTAACACAATAAGGCCTCACCACCTTCTGTTCTCACGTTTGTGCCTGTTTCGGCCATGGACAACGCTTTTGAATTCATAAGCGTTTACCTTTTGAAGCGGCCCTCACTTCACACTTATATAGGTGATCTCCTATACCAACTATCCTGCCATACTCTACCGCTCTGGGTTTAGGAATCATTAAAAGTCAAATGACTTAGCCTCACCACATCTTGCAGGTTTCAACACTTGAATGTTGCCCTCTAGGGATGAGTTGGAATTTGTTTTCAAGTGTTTCAACTGAACTTTCATAGCTTAGTTTTCCCATTGAACCAAGTTCTTGGGATCTCCAGTTATTATGGTTAGGTTAACACTATGTCAGTTCTTTTCTATGTGGATTTTACACCCATTCCCTCTAGCAACTTATACTTGATCTCGACTTAACCCTTTGGTTAGCAGATCCGCCAAGTTGTCTTTCGACTTTACGTAAACAATCGAAATTACGCCACATGAGATCAAATGTCTCACGGTATATGTTTACGACGTATATGTCTAGACTTACCGTTATACATGTCACTGTGTGCCCTACCAATGGTAGCTTGACAATCATAGTGCATCATCACTGACGGCACAGGTTTGTTCCAACATGGAATGTTTTCAAGGAAGTTTTGAAGCCATTCTGCTTCTTTACCATCTTTATCCAAAGCTATAAACTCGAATTCCATGGTGGACCAGGCTATATACGTCTGCTTATTGGACTTCCAAGACACGCTCCTCCACCTATAGTGAATACATATCCACTTGTGAAAAAGGAGTCTTTCGTGTCTGATATCCAATTGGCATCATAGTACCCTTCAAGTACAACTGGATATCTCGTGTAATGCAGCCCCAACGTAAGGGTGTACTTCAAGTATTTTAGTACCATTACAAGTGATTTCCAATGCTTATTGCTTGAATTACTTGTCAACCTACTCAACTTGTTCACCGAACATGCAAGATCGGGACGCGTACAGTTCGTTAAGTACATCAAGCTCCCTATGATCCTTGCATATTCCAACTGAGCCACTGGCTCTCTTTTGTTCTTACTCAAATGAACATTGAGTTTCATGGGTGTTTTAGCCAGTGGATCATTATAAGCATTGAATTTCTTAAGCACTTTCTCAACGTAATGAGATTGTGTTAAGACAATTCCCTCTGACATCCGAACTATCTTGATTCCAAGAATCATGTCAGCCAACCCCATTTTTTTCATGTCGAAGTTTCGTTTCAACATGAGTTTCGTATCAATGATAACATCATGGCTACTTTCCATGATCAACATGTCGTCTATGTATAGACATACTATGACAAACGCATCTGATGTACTTTTCACGTACACACATTTGTCACACTCATTGATCTTGAAACCATTTAACAATATCGTGTTATCAAACTTCAATGCCACTGCTTTGGCGCTTGTTTAAGCCCATACAATGACCGAACGAGTTTGCATACCTTTTTTCTCTTGACCAGGTGCTACAAACTCTTTTGGTTGATCCATGTATATCTCTTCTTCTAACTCACCATTCAAGAACGCGGTCTTCGCATCCATTTGGTGAATCTCAAGATTGTGCAAAACAACAATCACAAGAAGCACACAAATAGAAGTGATCCTTGTCACAGGTGAATACGCGTCGAAGAAATCATACCCTTCTATTTGTTTAAACACTTTGGCAACCAAACAGGCTTTAAACTTGTTTATTGATCCATCAGCATGATACTTTCTTTTTAGGATCCATTTACATCCTAAGGGCTTATAACCTTGTGGGAGATCAACCAACTCCCAAGTATAGTTTTGCATGATGGACTCAATCTCGCTATTAATAACTTCCTTCTAGAATGGACCATCTAGACTAGACAGAGCTTTTTTGATAGACTTCGGTTCATCCTCTAACACGTACGTTATAAAGTCAGGACCTAACGTCTTAGCGATTCTAGCTCTCTTGCCACGTCTCTATTCTTCACTCTCTTGAGCAGGTCTGCTGGCAAGATCATGAGTTCTTTTGTTCGAACTCATCTCTACCTTGTCTTTATAAGGATAGACATCTTCAAAGAATATAGCATTCCTTGACTCAATTAACATGCCTTTATGCATATCAGGCACTTCTGATTTTTTAATTACAAACTGATAGGCACTACTATTGAGTGCATATCCAATAAACAAACAATTAACCATTTTCGGTCCGATTCTAACTTGTTTTGGACCAGGCACTTCAACCTTTGCGAAACACCCCCACACTTTGAGGTATTTATATGACGGTTTACGTTCCTTCCACAACTCATAAGGAGTTTCATTCTTACCTTTTAGTAGAATCTTGTTTAGTATGTGGTTAGCTGATAAAACAGCTCCCCCCCCCCCCTCTTCCACAAATTTTGTGGGAAAAATTAACAACATAGAAATCATGCTAAATGGCTCAAGTCCATTTAACATAACTTCACCCTTCAAGGCTCACAAGACTTTCTTTTACGTTTTCAATATAAACTATTCACTGTTTATACCACGCTACGCTAACACTGAGCTTCAAGCTATCTTTCAAGCTTAAGTGTTGTTCACATGTTCAAACATGGAACCAACAACAAAGTTTTCTTTCAAGATTAACAATTGAGTCATGTTTCAAACTCAACAACTTAGCTTTCTTTCAAGCTAAACCGATCTAGAGTACCAAGTACTAGACCAAACATATTATTGCAACACTTGTTACAACACTCCACATGTTCATGTCGCATTGGGCACCTTATTAAACCCTTTTTAAACATGGTTTTATCCCCTTACGGTTGGACACAACCTTATAAGGTTAATCCAAACCCCCACATTGGCAAATGATCGTCACAACCGGCAAATGATCGTAGGTCAATTCCTTATTCTCAACCACATTGGCATTAGATTGTTGCTTTCCCTTTTTTCTTGGGTAGGCGAAAATCCTTAGCCAAATGGCCCGGTTTGCAAAAGTTGTAGCAATCCCCTTGGAACTTTACAGGTTTCTTGCCCTTGTCGTTAGGCCTTTTCCTCTTATTAAAGGTACCATGCTCCATCAAGTTGGCTTTGGCCTCCATTGAAGCACAAGGTGGCTTGGATTCATTCTTCCTATTGTCCTCCTCAATCCTGAGCTTGACAATAAGATCCTTCAAAGTCTTCTGCTTATGCTTGTGTTTGAGATAACTCTTGAAGTCCTTCCAACTTGGAGGCAACTTCTGTATCACAGCAGCCACTTGGAACGCATCAGGTAATATCATTCCTTTAGTTGTGATATCGTGTAGGATCAACTAGAACTCTTGTTTTGGAATCCACCATGTGAAAGTCCAAAAACCTGCCAACCACAAATTTCTTTGTGTCAGCATCCTCAATTTTGTATTTCTTCTCCAAAGAGTCCCACAATTCCTTAAAGGTTTCAGACATAGTTACAGCACAAGAAATCTTCTTGGCCCTATGTTTCAAACGCGGCATGCTTTTCAATATATGTTTCATTTTCCAAAACGACCGGCAGATTCTCCTTGAGAAAATGCGCTAGGCTCAACGTCGTGAGGTAAAACAACATCTTTTGCTGCCACCTGTTGAAGTCGACGCCCATAAACGTTTTGGGTTTCTGACCTTAGGCAGGTGCAACAAATGGAGCTTTAGAAGATGAGGTCGCCATTGTGAGGGTGTGTGCAGTAGATATATTCATTTCGCGATTGTTGGATTTATAGGTACACCCAAAAATGGCTTATAATGAATCAAAAAACAAAAACAACAAATTCTAAGACCAAATTATTACACTGTGAACAGCTCCAAGAAACTTCTGAAAATCTTGTGTGAATCGATTGAAGAACACCAATTAGATTCTGGACTCACTGGAGGTGTTGTAGCACTTTTGAAAACACTACAGCACTGGAATCTGGACAAATTCTGGAGAAGGTGTTTAAACACTTTCTGCAACACTTAAGAAAATTGATGATAATGGTAAAGTCAAGTCGAGGTTAGACCTCTATTCGCAAAATGAATACGTTCCGGCTAGAGCTCACGGTTTGGCGTAACTTTCCCAAAGATAAATCGACTTTCATCTTCTAGATAGTAGCACCACAAATCCAGAAGCTCTGGCGAACTAGAAATGTGGTAAGAATCGGGTTATGTACTATATGCCAAAACTGATTTTGAATGCAAAGATTTCAAAAAGATGCTATGAGATGCAAGTATGAAAGAAGTTGTGTGATTTTCCATGTATTCTTTGCAAGAAAATATGACATAATTATATATGCATCCTCCATCCAAATTTGGGGATTTAATTACACCCTTAAAGGGTCATTAAGGCATATAAACCAGGTATTAACTCAGTTGTTACATCACTGCAGGTATTGAAGGAGGTGGTTACAGTACCATAACTCAGCAGTTACTGCACAACACCTTAACTGCAGTCGTGATACCACTGTTATACCATCATTATACCACTTTAATGTGGAAGTTACCCCCCATAATGTGTCTTTACAACATAGGAGTTACTACTCCTTTCGGTTACAGTGACCCTAGACCACATTACGGTGTTTCTGAATTACGAAAGACTTTACGACGTCTTCTATCTTCCACAAACGAATGTTTTATCAAGTGACAAACTTGGATTAATTTCTCACTCACCGAAATTCAGTTTTGAGAAAATTAACACACAACATTACCACTTCCAAATTGGTCAAAGTCGGGACTTTCCCACTATCTTAAAACCAATTCTCAACATCATTAACTCAATAAGTATTTATAAAAATATTTAAATGTTTCCAAGCTAATGATTTATTTATGAATCTGGACCTACATGATGCTTCTACTTCAGATCAACTTGTTGTTAATGAAGACAACAATCAAGCTCGTAAACCATTTGTGAGTAATCCTGTTTGTGCTAAATCAAGAGGAACAACAAATGCTCAAATGGTGCGCCATTGGGATAATAACAAGGGAAAGAACATTTTATCGCAGAAGTATGTTTATGAAACATCACATGTCTTATCCTTAAGATGTGACCATGAGATTTGACTTTGAATTCAATGAAACGGTCATCATACACGAAAGGTTGCTCAATAATTAGTAGCTAGAGACCCAACCAACTCTTTCTCAAACATGTAGTATATTTTGTGTGTATAAACATCATCAGCTTGTTACAACAATGGATGATGATCAACTTTTATTGTAGGTTTCTCTTTCACACAAAAACTATCTTCGTTGTTTTCATTTGCACGCCAATTATTCTAAACTTTCTCAAATTTGAGAACAAATTCATACAACGAAGTAGTCTTGCTACACTCCCTCTTCAAAGTCGAATTTGTGCTCTCACTTCTAGAGGTCAACGACGAACCAGCACCAAACCTCTGATCGCTATAAGTAGCAGGCCACTTATGCCGAAGTTTGTACATGCTATTCAACCATCTGTGATCACTGAGACTGTAACTATCAATCATGTATCTCCAGGTAAGTTCAAAGTCTTCTTTAGATTCATAATTGTACATGCATTCATTCCATAATTTTTTAAATGCAGAATTTCCATTTAAACTACCGAAGTGTGAGAGAGCATTTTGGTTGATATGCCACTGACACAAACGATGATGGGAAGATGGAAATATTATCTCAACTGCATTCATCATTGCTTGGCACTGATCAGTAAACACTACTTCAGGTTGCTTTTCATTCATAGAATCAAGAAAGGTTTTAAACAACCATTCGAAAGAAGATTCAGTTTCATCTGACATGAATGCCATTCCGAACATCACATTCTGCTTATGGTGATTTATCCCAGTAAAAAGAGCACAAATAAAGTTGTATTTATTTGTTCTGTCAGTTGATATTGTAAGTTGTATCAACTGACAGAACATCACCAAAATACTCATAACCAACCAAACCCTTGTAATCTCTAACAAAGAAGTTCATCACTCTATCATCATCATCATCCACTTGCACATTCCTATAAAAAAACTTTCCTTATTTGACTTACTCAAGAAATATTGAATCAAAGAAGAAGCAACCATTTTCAACTTTTGTATGTCTCTTCAAGCGATCAAGATGATCATATGCATCTTTACGAATAAATCCTAATTTTTTTTTCTCCTTGTGCTTCATTTTCCATGTAAGAGACAACACTACTTACATTATTCCAGCCTTCACCATAGCTTCTAAAGTTGAGCTTTTTTAACATGTGAAATATTTCTTGATGATCTAGATAATAATATGCATCTTTACGAATAAAGTCTGATTGGATTATTGGCCTACATTTTCTTCCGGAAAAATCTAAAACTATGGGTTCCTAATTGATATAAATTGAATAAATTAAGAGCAGATCTATGGAATAATATGTAATAAAATTCAATGACTTCTTATCCCCCTCTTTTTTTCGACATATTATATCATTACTAATTTGTGAGGTTCTACTGTTTAATGATCCATTACTATAAAAACCGTCTACATACACTTCTTAAAAAACTTAGTCTTTAATTTCTGAAATTTAGATATCACCTATTCAGTGCAATATTCCCATCTAAAAGTCATGATTGGAGCAATCAAATATTGCATGTCCCCTATACATGCATTATAAATTCAGTATTTAGTTAGACAATCCTGCGTCATCTCAACTCACACCTGTGGAATGTATAAGCTTCAGAAATTCCTTATAGTGCAATTTATGTTCCAATCCTTGCTATTATGGTTTAATTGATGAGTTTGTATTCATAATATTGGATTCCAAGCTAGAATATAAGCACTTTTTGTGCTTTATAGAATTCATTCTTTTTTTCCATTCAACAATAGCAATATCATTCTGTTTCGCTATAGGAATCGGCCTATGGTGTACCCTGTATTCAACACCTAATATTTTTTTTTGCAATTGCTGAGTTTTGTACTCATAAATTTGAATACAACACTATGTATTTCCCCAATATTATCACTTCAATTGCTTATTTTTGTGAAAATACATGCTGGATTTTGGCATCCAGCGGTAGCATGTAAGTTTGGTTTGAGTGCATAATCCATATTTTTTTAACTGTCTAACATGAAAACATATCTGCACATATGTAGATTCAAAACAATTATGCCTCCCGTTTCGCTCTGGTGAAGGATGTTAACGCCACTGGCACCGATTGAGCTCTAAAACTCTACTTAGTAAGGGCTTACGATATTCATGCATATGGTAATCCAACACAGATTCAGAGCTTTGAGTGTGTTTTTGGGACATAGAGGTGAGTAAGAACTTCTAACATGTGTATACATGAACTGGAAGACTTTAAATATATAGAATTATTGTTGTTTTTTGCTACTCAAGGGAGGAACAATCTGTGACTCCGCTAGGCCACCACATATAGAGTCTATACGATTCAAGGTCCGTGAGGGCGATGTTTACATAATTGCCACTTCATGATTTCCAAGGATGAATTGAAGTATAAGACTACAACTCACATACACAAATTTTCATTTTATGGAAAAATAAAGATCAAACCACTTCGGGAAGTTGCTTTCCCAAATAATCAATTTATCTTTAAAATTTTTGATTTGATTGCTCGGTTAAAGAAAAAGGACAAATGCAAAATGTCTTGTGAGACTCTCAATAATCTGAGACAACAAATTATAGTGTATAACACATTAATCGTATTTTCTAATCAATTATTTGACAATAATATACATACAAAGATGTAATCGGCCATCTAGTAGGAATGCAAGGCCTTAAGACGATGCCAACTACCCAAGGAAACAAGCAGCTTATGGAAATCGAAATTGAAGACCTAAAGTTAAATTCCTTTTTCACTCACTTTTATTTTTTTACATTTATTCAAAAATATATTTAATGATCAATCTACCTTTTAAATTTTAATAATTTGTAGTGAAGGGAAACTAATCGTGTCTTTGTGAGAGGAGTATGTTGAAAAGGTTATGTCATTCTATAATGCTGGAACTACTAAGCCTATGATCATTGTCATGCTATTTTGTTAAGCCAGGCTTTTTGATGGTAAAACAAATATAATGTTGATAATTTTGTAAATCAAATTTAGTGGAAACTATAGAGTTCACAACTGTTAAGTGGGCATAGATAGTGTGAAGGTGTCTATCACCTACAAATGTTCCTAGATGTTCGTTAACGACGCATATGGGAGATCAATGAGTTAAAAAAAAGTAAGTTACTAAAACATACTAAGTTTAATTTACATCAAATTGAACCTAAATTAACTATTTCAGCTTATATTTTTTAGAATTGCATAGAGGTCAAAGGTTGAAAGAGAAGTTACTACCTTATCAAATGCTTCTGAATCTGGAGGGAGTCCGAGTAATGAGTTCGCCATCGGCCGTGCATTTATTCGGAACCTGCAGTAATTATGCCAGGGTGAGGTACAATTAATTCAACAATTTATATAAATCATGTGAAAATTCATTGTAACAATTGTATTACAACTCTGAATAAATAATAAATGCTAAGGTAGAGAACCCACGTTTGATCTGGTATATGGGCTGCCACAAATGTAACCGGAAGTTGTCCGAAGTTGGTGGAGGTAGTCTTTGTAGACAATGTGGGGGAGGTGGACAAGAACGATAATTACATGTATAGAATAATGTTTTTATAAAATAGAAATAAAAAAAGATGCATAAATTCTATGTTATAATAATATCCATTTTGACTAAGTGCGATAAGTACAAGTTACAACTCAGGGTCATTGATGAGACGTACCATGCCTATTTCTAGTCTGGGATATGAAAGTCGATATTTTATTGGGAAAGAGCGCAGATGAATTAAAAAAAATGGAGGTAATCATATTATAGTGATGCAGTTACGATTAATAACTCTATTTTATTGTGATATTTGTAAATTCTACGAAGGAAGAGGAGGCTGGAATTGTTGATTATTTGGGTAGCAAACTCATTGACATAAATGTTCTGTTCAAAGTATCTCGAAAGACAGATCCCCATCATACTTATAGAGTTGCCTACTCTGTAATTAGGATTTGTGATGATCCAGGAGTCTTGACCAATTTTTGCACATCATATGTGCAAATCCAGGTAATAACATGGATTACAAACACTATATACTATTAGTTTAGCAACTCTGTGGATATTATTAACAGATGAGTGTTTTTTTGTAGGAATCGGATTTAATGTCTAAGTTGTGCTGTAAAACGGGTGATGAAGATGGTGATTCATAGAAAGATATTTTAATATATTTGAAATAAAATAATAATTATGATTTCATTTTATATATTGCATTTTATTTTAATAAACTCTTCATTGGATTTATAGGGCCGACCCGATAATTTTAATATATTATAGGGGAATAAGTCGGGTGGTGCCAACTAATTTTAGGCCCAATTAAATAATTGCTTGGCCCAAAATACGGTGTTAGCCCAACGGGCCCCGCCTGACTTATGGTTTTGGTCCGATGGACTGGGTCCGGTTGGGCAGGCCGGATTGCCACCTCTACCGATAGGGCATGAAAAAGGTGTATTCGTACCCTATCCTACTCGTTAACAATAATATGTATGATTTTACTAGAATTAAATTAAAATACATACATATATATACATATATATATATCTATATATATATAGCACTTATAATAAAAAATGAATGTAGTAATCTGGGTAAATAACATTCAAAACTGAGTTAGAACTAAATTAAATTAATGAAAATGCTTGGCCTCACCAGTTACAGCCGTCTCCATGAACCACAACCATCTCCCACATCTCCATCTCTCTTCCCCCTCTTATCATCTCTTTCCATCTCACCTCTTTGTCGCGCTCTTCCAACATCCACCACCCTACTCCGCCGCGCTTTTCCGATATCCACTTCACTCCGTCGCGGTCCTCCAATATCCTCCACCACCTCTGTCGTCCTCGCTGCCTATGCGCCCGATGTCGTACCCTTCATGCCCGATGACGTATAAATTGGAACCATTGATATCGACAATGAAGCCCCTCTCTCTCTCTCTCTCTCTCTCTCTCTCTCTCTCTCTCTCTCTCTCTCTCTCTCCCTCCTTGTGCGCCTGGGCATCCCGTCGCTCTCACTTCATCCCACCACAGTGTTGATCTCGATCTTCCGCTTAGTAGTCATTCTCCAATCTTCACCCTTTAGCCATACATCGATGTTGTTCTGAGCATAAATTATCTATCAAAGCAATAATCAGATATATCTCCAACTCAATTTAGGTTCATCTTGATTTTTTCCCAAATTGTCAGGGTTATTATATTTTTCGTAATTGTGTCATGTAGATAACCATTAATTATTCCGAATATGCCAATGCATGATTTAGGTCGTGTGAGAAGATACTTTTACGTTAATCTGAATTTGTGGTGTGTGGCAACTTTTAATTTATGGTGTTTTTTATGTACATGTTGGTAGCAATTGGACGTATTTTAAAAAGGAGTGGAGCAGCAAAGAAACCAGCATCCATAAAAACTACTGTTGACTTTCTCAAAAAATGCCAATTGGACGTATTTTCCTTGTTTCTTTTTTGATGTCACCGTGTTTCTATTTACATTTTTTAATTTGTTCCTTTTTTTCTATTTGCCTTCCCCTCCCCCTTCTTTTGTTGTGATTGTTGGAAATTTTTTCAAATAATTATGTGATCTTCTGCAATTCATGGACAATTATTGGTCAAATGGATTGCATTTTATGCATTTTATTAAAGAAAAACAAAAGAAGGTTGAGTGATGCTTCAGTCTGCTTGGTGTATGTTTATAAGGGTGTTGGATGTTACATGTTGTTTAACATCATTAGCTTGATGTATTGGTGTGAGAGTGAAGGATGTTTAAATTATCTTTGGCAATTGGTGGCGTGCCAATTATGTCATTAACTGGTTTGTGCATCTTTTGATCAATGTGAATTACGTCTTGCAATAGGCCTCTTGCAAAAAGTAACCAACATGCCCTCGGTGTAAAATGCGTTTGAGTTCCTTAATGTTCACCGTGGACTTGACGGAAGTTATTTGAGCTCGTCTGTCTTATTCCCTCAAGAGATGTTTCTCCTTCTGTTTGATGATAAAAGATCATGATTTGTCTAATTAGTGTAGTTATTAGCATTATAAAGAATGTAGGCATAAAATAATATGCTACACGAACAAATTAAGTATATTTTATTCAATATCATGCACATTTTTTTTTTTCTCAGAGAACACAATACATGTAGTTCTGATGCTACCAAACTTACCACTTACAACTAGCTAAGAAATGATGAGCCATTCATATATGTTTACAATTGATGATTACAAGGAATAGATGGACAACTAATGATTACAATTGTATGTTTACTTTTGTTTATTTTCTTGATTTAAAACATGATAGGTTTCGTGACTCAAGATGATGTGCTTTTTCCAGAATTGACAGTGGAAGAAATACTAGTTTTGTTCATAATTTCTGAATATATAATTTCTAATTAAGTTAACATTTCTTAATCATTGCATTTTGTTCATGGATTATTAAGCAGGAAGGACAATTATTACAACTATTCATCAGCCTTCAAGTAGGGTGTTTCACATGTTTGATAAAAGTTCTATTAATAGCAGAAGGGATATCCTGTCTACTACGTCAAAGCTAGAGATTCCATGGAATACTTTTCTTGTTTAATGTCCATCCCATAAATACCAATGAACCCTACAGAATTCTAGCTCGATTTAGCAAGGGGACTAGTAAATGACGTCATTGTCCTTGATGAACTCTTTGCATCTCAAGAAATTGCTAACTTGTTGTAACAGTGAGCATCAATTTCCTCATAACTTTTCACAATTATTATAGATTATGCTCATACTCTTTTTGGTCTGTTTTTCAATTAATAGTATTTACAAATTACAACAAAAGTAAAAAGCTTGAATTGGAGCTGAAAGAGAAGCAAGAAAAACTGAAGCAAAGGCTACTATGGCTGCTTTAGTAAGAAGCTGAATTCTAGGATGGTAAGGCTAATATGGTCCTTTATCAATTTTTTTTTATCATACTAATTGATATTCTGTTGGTAATTATGGCTTAGATTATATACTTTTCTAAAGAAAATATGTTGCAAATACAAGATCCAAATAAACTGCAACTTGAATTTTAGTTAAAGACAAATTTGATATCATAAAGTAGTTGATTTTCTAGGTAGCTTGCAATGTATAAAAGATGAATGGGACTCTATTTATATTATGTGTTGTGTGTATATGGATCCTAATTTGCACTGATAATTGTAAAAAAAGATCTAATAGATCTCTATGTTTACTTTCACTTTTTGAGTTGGATATCGTAGAGGTCTAGATCAGGATTTCTGCGTTTTATATGCATTTTAGTTTGATGCGAACGAATTCGAAAACAATTTCTGTCTTTTTTTTTTTTATGTTTTAGTTTAACTTTAATTGATGCACTGACAAATCACATGTTTAATGTACTGTGCTTGTTTTATGGGTAGGCAGTAAACAAATCTCGGTCAATATCTCCTAATCTGCAATAAGATCCTGCTCACAATATAGAAAGAATATGATTGTTTATTCTAAAAAAGATCATTAACGGTTAATTTCTTTTAGATTCTTTGACTTCGGTATTGTAATATGAAGAAATGTTGATATAAATAAAACTCTTCTTCTTTTGAAGTTTTGAGTTTTGTAAAACAATCCAGTAGTTTATAACCATTTTTATACAGGACTTGTGTTTACTTATTTTGTTCAGATTATTTTATTATGTTTTGGTGTGCAGCACCCTTGAATGCACATGAGTTGCACTACCCTCAAACAGAACAGAATCAATGAAGGCAGTAAATGTCCTGATTCACTAAGATAAGTATATTTCTGCTTACACGCCACCCCCCCCCCCCCCCTTTGAATAATCTGCTGCTGATTATGGTTATATATTTTTATGTTGGGAGGAGAAAACTTCAATGTTTTCGTATATAGCTGGACATTTAATAAATAACAATTCTGCATATCCCATACTAACTCTCTGCACTTTAGTGATTTATATACATTTTGAATCACTAATATTTGTGTTCAAGCTGGTCCAGACCTAAAGAGCAGCAAACTGGATTGTAGCTCCCAAAAAAAACGTGCATGTCAAGCTGGTACGTGGTATACAAATGCACCTAACAAATAGTGTTGCAAAATATTCTTATTTTTCAATCTGAATATTACAAACCTAGTTGGCAATGTGTTGTGTGTATAAAAGATGAAATAATATTCCCCATTAACTAGTTAATTTCTTGGTTCTTATGTTATTCGTGCTACTGTTTGCAGGCTTTGTACCATATGCTAGGTGTTGTCCCAACTTACTAAATGTCTATAGGTCGAGCACTGAATGACTTGTGTTTTGGTCTATGACCTGATGAAGTAGCACCTGTATGGCTCTATTTCTTGCCACTTGATTTTGCAATCTATTTCAACAATCCATGCATATTTATCTTGTTTGCACTTTCAACAGGCTTTGAGTGGTG